>CM055894.1:57259326-58511326 GCA_029582155.1 Panopea generosa | reverse complement strand
AATTATTCTGTATGTCCAAATCTACACAATACCTTTTTTAAATGCTTTCAGTTATCCATTCTTACCTATATCTTCTCGACATACAATCTATGAAGTAGAAATCTTTTCCTCTTTTCTATTCTCAACCTCTTTACTTTTCTTTAAACTTTTATCTTACTTCACTGTCTTTACTATGTTTGTTGTCCTGTCGATGTAAATCACTCTTTAACTTATACGCGTTTGATGTGTAACATTATTGCTATGTATAGTTCTGTATATAGAATGAGGATATGTATATTATTCATTATACAGGCTAAACCCAAAGGTCTTAAATGTTTGACTTATTCTAAATTTTACACATGGCTTAAGCTGCTACTTTATATATCAGGTGATATTGACATAATCTGTGTCCCTTTGATAGATCTGATCTCATTAAACCATCCAACATTTCCCTTGTCCATTACAACGAACAGAGTTTTTTACCGAAAAAATACTGATCTTAAAGGGTAACCAAAATGCTATTTTTTTTTTATATTATTTGAATAAAATCGATTAGTGGTTTATAAAAATGGTTTTGTTTTAATGAAATTTGCTCTTGTTCATCAGTAAATCACGGAAACAGTAACGCACATTACACCTCTCACGGTAATACACGAAATAATTAACAGAGTTACCCGAACGAGGTCCCCGATGACGTCATACCCATAACGCGATCTAATTCAAGATGGCTTCAACGGGCGAAAACATTTCACAAGAGTTATTTTAATGGGTATATCGACGTTAGTGACATTTTATTGGACTTATCACGCTCAAGCAGTGATGAAGTACAGGAAACCCTAGATTATGGCATTCAACCATACCAGTTTGAACCGATGGTACTCGATGGAGAAACAGATTATTTACAATAATAATTAAGGATTACCTTTACTACTAATAATAAATAATTTCTACCATAAATATAATTAATATAACTACTACATATTTATTATTAGATCTATTGTTATAAATAATTAATAACAATAAAAGATAGTGGTAGTTTTAATTATACTAATTTTAGGTCTAGTAACAATTTATCCGTTAATATAACAGTAAAAATAGAAATGACTTATTATTATTCTATTATGTGATCTTCCATTACCATGCTAAAATTTTACCTATGAAAAAAGAAAACAAACTCGTTTTATTACTTTCCCTTCTTGCGCATTATTAAAAAGAATCCCTATGCTATTATGTTTACATGTAGATCTACATGTATGTTAATAAAGTGCTTCTGTCATCAGATCAGATCAGAAAAGTCAAAGTTAGAATCGGACATAAATTCAAAATTTATCTAAATCGGTAATGCGTATAATATTTATAAATTAATTAAAACGGGATCTTTCACAGACGAACAGATAATTAAAAAAATAATTACTTTATTATAATGACCAGCAGACATCATGCTGATCTGCGACGCCATATGGTTTTATTGCCCCCTTGATGGTATAAAAATTCCGGTCACAGGTGTCAGCTGTAAAAACAAATCAGTATGTCGCATATTGGCGCGTGCATTTGATTAGTCCATATACCCCAGGACAAATATCACGGCTTTGGTAAATTACCGAACTGTAAACTGACATGATTTACGACACCCCGTCCCCAACTTATAACCGCCCGAGGCAATAACGGTAAGCCACATTAGCGCACCGCACAGGATCCTATCCCAGTAATCGCAATTAAAACAAACATTGATTTATTACTTTATTACGGTGCCAATTATCACAACCGGCACGCATGATTTTTCAAAAAAAAAAATAGACCGGTGTACATTTTCGGAAAATTGAGTGGACCTAGATCTTTCTAGAAAATTCCATGGCCTCGCGTGATCACAGGCATGGGTATTTACGTTTGGACGCTATTTTCAAATGTAACCTATAGTCTCATGCATAATATTGCTGCACAGACTGCTATGCCACTCGAATATAAACAACCGGTTCTTGAAAAATAAATGTATAAATATATAATATATATTGTTTTTGCGGTTGAAAATGGGGAGATTTTAATTATTCCAGCGTAAATCTGGACAATTCAATGACCTCACATGATCACTGATTAATTGAAATGTATTGTTTTAGCGATTGAAATTGTGGAGATTTGTGTTATTCCCGCGTATCAAGTGTCGCAATTTCAATCCATGCACTTTCCAACGAGTTACTGTTAGGAGATTTATGCAAACTAACACTGTCATAACATTTTTATTTCCAACAATTTCTGATCGAATACTGTTTTCCCACATTGACGTGTGTAAGAGCTTAATTGCGGATTTCTAATAACCATAAACAAGCAGAGCGATGCGATCAGCCATGTTTGTTTACAGCGAGTGACATGATGACAGGTTGGCGCGGTATTTTGGTCGGTTATTCTGATTGGTTGGCCCCCGTAGACGTCATTTCGCCATATATGGAATGGCGAATTTATTTCAGGTGCCGATAAGATTTTACCTGTATAACTGTGCTATATGGCAACTGGTGCTGGTGCGCACTGGCGGATTATATTAAGAATACCAATTTGAATTGATTAGGCAAAAATTATTTTTGCATTAAAGTTACCCTTTAAAAACTTTCAGCATTTTAGCATTTACTGAAACGTGGCTTAGTCCAACTACTGATACAAATGACATTATCTACGACAACTACCATATACCGTTTCGTAACGACAGATGTTTTGACGCTCATGGGGATCTTGTATATACGTGTATAAGTACCAGATCTCATGCGATTAGAAGATATAGTGAATGTCTTTAGTTAGAAATTTGACTTAAAAATAATATCTTTTTGTTTGGTACATGTTATGGACCACTGAACTCGTCTGCCGCTATTCTTTCATCTATAGACGATTCTATTGGTCATGCATACGACACCAAAATCATAATAGCCGGTGACTTCAAGTTCAGTACACTCAACCAACAATCACTATTAAAGTGTTTAAACATATCGTTGGCTCAGAGCGAAACTATTGTAACTAACATTCTGGCCTAAAACATTGTTTTTGCAGACTACATATCTTTTTATACTCCGCAATATGTGAAAACATATTTGAGTTGAATTTCAGCAAATAACAGAAAGAAATGATATTTGTCATAATATTGTATGTGCATTGCATATATTTTTTCAGAGTGAAGCAATAAATGGAGACCCTTAATGATTCAGCAATATTTTTTTTTGTCAGTTGATATGAATTTTTTTTTCTGATGATGAATCTTGTGCAGATCTAGAATACAATTACATAAAATACAACAATATATACAATGAAAATCTTGAAACTATTGGAACATGTAAGGACTGTGATTTTGACTAGTGTACAGAGTGAATAGACATTGTGGTATTGATTTTAACAGAATTAAGTGACATATATTTAAATGATAATGCAACTGATAATGAACATATTGAATCAACAATTGAAAACAAATTGAAAGAAAGTGTTGATTTTTTCAATACTTTATCAATTTCTGACCAAATGGTTGATACTGCATATAAAATTCAGAAAGTAGAAGTGGTCTCAGAAGACCGAGGGGGGAAACAAATTCAAAGGGACTAGAACAAACAAAACTGCTGAAGAGAGATTAGATTAAATTAGAGAGCACAGTCAAAGTTTTTTAATACAGGGCTAAGTGTATTACAAATGTACGACCTATATCTTAAATACGGGACCTGTCACATGTTTTTACACAGGCATATTTTAATACCCAATTTAACTTAGGATTTTCTAAACCCAAGTAGGATCAATGTGATCTCTGTTATTCATTTAAAATTTCAAGAAATACAAACTGGGAATCTTACCTCAGTGTACCAGTATTGTAAAAATCCTTGCCTTTTGTATTGTTTTCGAAAGTAATCTAAAGAAAATAACAACTCAATGAGGATACCCAAAGTGCCACTTTGAGAATCCAGCAGATTTGAAAATACTATCTTCATATTTTTATCTCTTTATCACCAAAAAAATGAAATATGAACTCATTATGAAAGTATTTTGTAGAAAACTTTACCCAATAAAGATAAAATATGAGTATACAGTGACAAGACAGTTACTATTTACAATGTATTGCATAGCCATGTACAATCTAAGTCTTAAAAGATGAAGCAAATACTGTAAACAGATTGTTCATAATAAGCAAAAAGTAGCTTAATTTAGCTTACTATTAACTGAATTATTTGTTCAAAAATCTTCAAAATGACTTTATAACAAACACTGTACTTGTTTAATTTACATGCATAATGGGAATAACAATATGACATTAATAACAATTCCATGTTTTTATACGTGTTAGATAAAAATCAGTTTCAGTAGTTAAATTTTATAAACATCAATTTTGGAATTTCAGCGTGAAAGTATTGTAAGTAACACATTTTCAAATTTCAAAGTATCATGTATAGTTCATAATATCTTGTGTATCTCATACCTGAAACTTTGCTGATTTATTGTATTTTTTTAAAAATGAAATAGTTTTTTCCTTCTCCTGAACAATTTCAATAATGTAGGTTACAATAGTTTCGTGCTGAGCCCACGATAGATATCATAATATTATAACTTAACTCAAACTGAACCCACACTCTTTAATTTATTCCTTGTATCCAATCCGACTTGTGTCATCAGCTGCAGTGTAGGTGAACCCTTTTTAGACAAAAATGTACGTAATCACTGTCCAATATTATTTTGTATTCTTAAGTAAAAATATGGAAATATAAGGAAGTTAAGTACCCGCTTTTACAACAAAATGCATTTAATGGTCGAAACTTTATCTTTGATATTGATATTTATGCCCAAATCATGTCTAATGCCATAAAACCATTAGCTGAAGAAACGATAACGTCAGTAAATGGTAAGTATTAGACCGTCTGACTCTCCATGGCTCCACAATGAAATGAGAAAGAAAATGCCACTTAGAAAACGAACTTATGACAAAGCAAAAAAGACAAATATAGAAATAGTTGGCTAATTTACAGAAGAATTTGCAACGAAGTCACATTTTTAATACGGAATAGTAAAACCGAATATTTCAACAAACTTGCACACAAACTCAAAACATCAAAATATATCATGCTCGAACTGGTGGAAAACACTACCTTTTATCAAACAAAAAAATGCAATCCCAACATTAAAAAGGAATGCCATTTTATACACAGACGACTACGAAAAGGCTGATTTTCTTAACGAATATTTCTACTTGTCAAACAAGACCTCAATTAAATTATATTGAGATTACACCGTTAGGTTAAATCTACTCTAAGACACAACCACAAATTTATTATACTCCACTTCATTCATACCGTCTTCTGTGCATGAATGGAAAAATCTTCTACACCATATAAGAGAGTCAACTTCTCTTAATATATTCAAATCAAATATAAACGCTAGTTAATAAAATGTACCAAATCACTATTATACAAGGAACCGACCTGCCTAGATATATCATACACGACTCCATACTAACTGAAGTAATCTGTATCAACATTTATTTAATAACAAGTCCAAATTTGCTATGTGATGAAATTAATTAAGGACATGTTATGATAATATATTTACTTACATAATTATGACGACATGTCTCAATTTAATCTTAGACGATAAGAAACAATGATTACTGAATGGATTAAATTAACAAACATAAGCTTGAAAAAAACACATATCCCCTATTTCGGAATGAGCGGATAATAGAAGATAAAAATAATGATGTCAATTTCATTCTTTCCCGTCAACTGATATTTTATTTTTATTTGAAATATTCTGAATAAACCACTATGCATTCATAAATTAATTATTGCATAACTGGCCAAATTGAAATTATTACGGAACAATATGATAAAGTCTACACGAAATGTAAAATAACTGTTATGGAAGCAGTTTTATGCAAGCTTCGAAAGATTTTTATCTGTATCCTTTCCACTTAATTTGTTAAGCGTATGACTTTTTTCTTTATTGTTAAATGTATATTAAATATATGTATTAGCATGAATAAACTTTTTTTTAAACTAACCAGGTCATCTAGTAATGTTAGGAGCGTCTGCCATAAATAGAAGTTGCATGACTTGTCTATGGACGGATATTGGAAAGAAAATATTGATAATTAACAGTTTATATTTAGTTTGCTCAATGGTGATTCATTTCCAATAACATTGACGTTTATTGAAAAAGAATGTTGTTTTTTCCTCCGATGGTAAGCAATCAATTACAAGTCATGCACAAAAATTGAAGAATGTGTGATTGGTGATTTTAACGATTACAGAAATAATCTGTAATGTGTAGTCATATACTTAATATACTCGAATACAAAAATAAAGAAAAAACGACAAAATTAAACAATAATATAAAGTAAACATATTCTTCGCATCTTTTGACTTTCATTTACTTCACGCCTAATTGTAAAATGTGTATGAATTGCCTTGTGTTTAAGATGAACCACTTCTATAGCACGGCAGCTATGACAAGTATCGGCCATGTAATACTCTCGAAAACGAGAGTAAATTGAAAAAACAAATAAAATAGCGTTCATGTAATCGCTCTGGCAATTAAAATATTAGAATAATAGATGGATAAATCGACCATAAAGAATAAGACTTTTATTCAACCGAAAAAACACTTGTACGGGCCTCTCATTTAACTAAAGGAAGTGACGTAAGTCGACTAATTTGATCACTTTTTAGAAAGTTGAGGTGGGTTTAAATTTTTCAGAGCAGGGCATAATTATATTATAACTTAATGATTATGATTTATTTATTAATTTAATTAGTTTTTTTTTTATATAAACTGTTTGTAAAGACATGCATTGGGAGTATTATTGTAAATGCTGGTATAAGGATAAACATCGTCTTTTGGTTTACCCGCCTCGTGGTGTTGCCAAGCGAACACATGGTTTCCTATGGCTGTTATAATTTAAGGGACACGAACTATTTAAATGAAAGATTTGTCGTTGTGAAGTATTCATACGTTTTAAATTTTGATCTTCACCGACAGGGTTGTCGGGTTGGTTTGCCGACGTTTTAAAAGATTTTAAAGGACACGTAAAATATTCGTTCGTCATTATGATTTATAATTATTAGTTGTAATTTCGGTTGTAAAATTAAGTATAGATCTACCGAAAATAACTCCTAAACGAATATTGAGAAATTAATAAATGTTGGTTTATTCGTCGACCTCGTGGTCCTATTCACCGAGCACATGGTCGACAGGGATTTACAATTCAAATGGGCACGAATTAGTTAAATTTTAATGTCATCATCAGGTATTATTCAGAAGTTTTTTATATTTTTAGTTTTAATATATACTCTGTATTTACTTGTTATGGTAATACTAGTTTAGATATCGAAATTATGAAATTTTGTGTTTTTCGACGACCACGTGGACAAGCACATTGTTTGCCCAAACAAACGATTACTTGTGGGGCCTATTATGTGACTGAGTAAAAATCCTATTTTGGTGCGTCAAAGAACGTAATATTAGTATAGTTATTTTATTTGTCTAACTTTCGTTCTAAAAGCTGTTATATATGTTTTTTAAAAAAAAGTGTGTACATTGTTTACCAAGCGCGTTATTGTAAAGAAATGCTATGTTAGAGGGCGTCATTGAAGACTGGTTTATTTAATGAATCACTGGTTAAATAAAGATTTATTGATATTATTACTACTTCATAACATAACACATTACATATTCATAACCAAGTAATATTAAAGCTGACAAAGAGAATAGACTGAAGCTCACTTGTATTTTAGAATAGGAGCAAAGTAGGTTTAATCGAAGACGCTGGGTGGGGGTTCCTCTAAAATAGGCTTTTGGTATATAATCGATGTTTTAATATAAAGAATTTCTCTCTCATATAACATGTAATCATGTAAAAAGCTTTGAAGACCAGTAGATTAATCGCCGAGCAGGTGGATTCGAGGAGGGACGCCCGACCGCAGCGCGATGTTCCTGTCCAAGCGGAACCACAAAAGGAGCACATGGCAGGGCCTTCACATTTGAACTTGGATCAAGAAGTGGACAACATACCCCAAGAAGTGGACAGCATATCACTAAAAGAGGACATAAAAGCCCAAACGATGGAGCAATCAGGTGAAGGTGTCAGATAATCACAACATGCATGCATACTAATTTTACTGCACACGTTCCGCAGTCTGTAAGAGAAATGTTTGGAACAATAGGTTCATAGAACTGAGGCTTGTTCTCAACAAGCAAAATGCGGAGAACAAGCAAATAATACAAATGGTTAATGGTGAGTTTATTTTAACTCAAAGGAAATTGGCTGATAAAGGTATTGATACAACTGGAAGTTGGTCAAACGCTTTTATCATATTCATGAGTATTCATCTAATGAAGCACCCTGATGAGACTCAGAATCTGTTACAATACCTGAGCAACATATGTTTAGCTGCGACACGGTATATTGGCTATCTGTCTTATGATAGACAATTTCGGGGACAAAAATCGGCCATTACAACGATGAAATGGGACGAAATTGACCAAGAATTATGGCTACTTTGCATGCACCCATATTCCTACCAAAACCAACAATTTAATTAACCCGTGCAGGGGAAATATTATAACTTCAATAACAAAAGTTTTTGTACAAATAAATCATGCATGTTTAACCACATTTGTATGAAATGTCAGGGTGCTCACCCTGCTTTGACTTGCCAAAACAATAACAGTTCTTATATGTATCAAAATCGTTTCTTAACACCTGGGAATTTTAATAGAAACATAAGGTAGTCCGTTCCTTTCAGGCAGCTGGTACCGAGGATACAAATTAGGCAAAGCACAGCCAGACGATTTAAGTGAGTTGGGTCAAACTCCTATTAATTTGGCATATTTAGAAAACAGTTTATCTGATTATCCTAGTAAAAATGACGCTGCATATCTGATAAATGGTTTTGAGTATGGTTTTAGTTTTCAATACACTGGTCCGAGAAGTCCTATAACTTTTACGAATTTAGTTTCTGCAAAATCGAGTGAGCAAATTTTAAATAAAAAATTATACAATGATATGTTGTTAGGCCGAATTATAGGCCTCTTCGACTCACCTCTTTTCAAATCTGAGAAAAAATCCTGGGGGTTCCCAAAAACACAGGTGGTTTGAGACTGATAACACATTTGTCATACCCAAAATGATGTAGTGTGAATGATTACATAGACACAGACTATAGCCATGTGCAATACTCTTGATTCGATAATGCAGACTGCATGATACGCGATTTAGAAAATGCCGCATTTATGGCCAAAACGGATATTTCTTCAGCTTTCAATCTTTGTTCAAAATGACCAGGTGTGTATTAAGTCTGAGAAAGGCTATTGGATTAAAAAAAATGCTTCCCATGGGTGCATTTTGTTCATGTTTTATATTTGAGAAATTCGTAACATTTCTGCAGTGGCTCTTAATTAATGAATAACTTCTTACACACACGTTAAATAACATATGCAGGTACTTAGTGGTACCATAAGATGCAGACAAGTGTGTGAGCCCGGTAACATGTATCACATAATTAGGTTTAGAAACAGATTCAATCAAACAGGAATTGTAGGTACCTATGGAGAAAATTGAAAAGGCAGGAGATTTATTAAAATATATAACTAAATGTAAAATTATTCGACTAAAACAACTTCAGTCAGTAGTTGATCTGTTGAATTTTATAACAAAGGCAATTCATTCTAGTAAAGCATTCAACCGACGATTCTATGATGCTATATCCCAGGCAACTAAGTCTTATCATTATATAAGGGTAAATAAAGGACATCGAGAAGATACACATGTCTGGTTAACATTCTTAGAGAGCTACAATGGCGTTACTATGTTCAATGACAAGGACTGGGTAACCAATGAATCAATAGAGCTTTACACTGATGTAGCAGGGAATAAAACAATGGGATGTGGTGCTTATTTCCAAAGAGATTGGTCTGTTTTTGCATGGCCCAAATTCTGAGAGGAAGACGTATTTAGAGATATTACCTATTTAGAGCTGGTCCCAATTATGCTAGCCTTCTTTACTTGGTGTCAAAAAATGATAAACAAAAAGTTCGATCAGATAATAAGGCATTATCAGTGATAATAAATAAAAAATCATCAAAAAACAAAGTAGTTATATCATTTATTCGACATTTCGTACTCTTTATTTTGAATAACAACATTCAAGTTAAAGCGAAACATATTATTGGTCAGAAAAACAAAATCTGTGATGCTATTTGTTGATTTCAGTGGCAGAAACTAGAAAGCGTTTTGCCAGATCACGCCTCCAAGGTACCGTGCATAGTTCCAGATGCCTTTCTCAATCTTTTCAACAATAAATAGCGAACCTCATTGGAGCCTCTTTGGCTGAAAATACATGTAAGAGCTATGAAGCTGCCATTAATTCCTTTAACAAAGAAGAGGCACTCCGATCTCATGGCCCCCATCCGTGCGATATATTGCGGAGCACATGCCACTAAAGCAGTATGCGTATTCCACTGTGAACTGTCATATTGCGGCAATAAGTTATGTTAACAAAATTAATGGTTTCATACCAATGTTTTTATGGTTAAACGAATGTTAGAAGGTGTACGTAGAGGAAGAAAAAACACTGACACAAGGAAACCAATTACATCAGTAGTCTTAAAACAACACAAGTTTCCAATTGGAAGGTAAAAGGGTCCATTTGGAAGATTCTGTTTATAGATCAAGTTTCCAGTTGGAATGTAAAAATCCAATTGGACGATTCTATTTATAGATCAAAGATTTTGTGTACGTGTAGAGTAGGTGCGTGTGTATGTGAGTGAGTGAATATGGACATGCGTTAGTATGTGAGTGCAGCGTAGGCGCTTGTGTAAGTACGTTTGAGTGTCTGTCTGTCTGTGTGTGCGTGTGTAGGAGTAGTAGAAGTAGCTGTAGTAGTAGTAGTACTAGTAATAGTAGTAGTAGTAGTTGTAGTAGTAGTAATAGTAGTAGTAGTAGTGTTTGAGTGTGTGTCTGTGTGTGCGTGTGTAGGAGTAGTAGTAGTAGCAATAGTAGTAGTAGTAGTAGTAGTTGTAGTAGTAGTAGTAGTAGTAGTAGTAGTAGTAGTAGTAGTAGTAATAATGGTGGTGATGGTGGTAGTTATAGTAGTAGTACTACTACTAGCAGTAGTAGTAGTAGTAGTAGTAGTAGTAGTAGAAGTAGTAGTAGTATTAGTATTAGTAGTAGTAGTAGTAGTAGTAGTAGTATTAGTAGTAGTAGTAGCAGTTACAGTAGTGGTGGTGGTGGTGTAAGTAGTAGTAGTAGTAGTGGTGATAGTTGTGGAAGTAGGTGTATTGGTATTAGTGGTGGTGATGGTGATGGTGGTAGTAGTAGTGGAAGTAGTAGTAGTAGTAGTAGTAATAGTAGTAGTAGTGGTAGTAGGAGTAATAGTAGTAAGAATAGTAGTGGTAGAAGTAGTAGTAGTGATGGTGATGGTGGTGGTGGTAATAGTAGTGGTAGTAGTAGTAGTAGTAGTGGTAGTAGTAGTAGTAGTAGTAGTAGTAGTAGTAATAGTAGTAGTAGTAGTGGTTGTAGTTATTGTAGAAGTAGTAGTTGTGGTGTTGGTGATGGTGGTCGTCGTCGTCGTGGTGGTGGTGGTGGTAATAGTACTAGTAGCAGTAAAAGTAGTACTAGTAGTAGTATTAGTAGTCTCTGACCGCTGATAAAAGTGGGGAAGTTTGGTAAGGCTAACTGATCGTCTGTTAGTTTCGATGGCATAAAATGACACTTAATATATAAACAATCAAACAAACACACAAAAAATCAAACAAATGTTTACAAGGAATTCATTCATTTTTTTTCAGCTGATTCGCCGACATTTCCTGCTTTCTATGCGTAAAAAGAGACCAGATCGACAACATATTGTATTACACATGGACAATGCACCATCACATACGGCGCAAACATCCAAGGCGGTTCTTGAGAAGTGCAATATTACTGTTCTAAAACATCCTCCTTACAGTCCATATTTAGCGCCGTGCGATTTTGCCCTCTTTCCGCGCATTAAAAAAGAACCTTAGAGGGCGCCGATTTGAAGACATAGTGGAATTAAAATGTTCTTTGCAGAATATTGTGTCCCTCATCTTCGGATTTCGCTGACATGTACACTAAATGGCGTAAACGGTGGCAAAAATGTACAGACCACAGAGGAGAGTATTTTGAGAAAGAATGACTCGGTAATGTGATACGAAAGCACATGTTTTTTATACTGACGTCGGTTTTTGGTGAATACAACGTCAACATTTTGCCCCGACATACATAACTGTTATGGTTTCAATAGCGTCTTATTTCATTAATAGTTGACGTATCATGCTGAGTTTTTTAAAAATATGTCATAAATACATTTATTTCAATACTATCGCAATATTATGTTATTCATAAATCATATAAAAAAGTTGTGGCAAAAGTCTACGAACTTTCTAACCCCCCTTTGTATGCACTTACGACATACATAATTATTAGCAGAATAGTAGTACTAAGGTAAAATTCAGTTCGTAAACAGGCTTTTGGCTCAAATCTGTAACAAATGGGCTTATATTATCAATTATGGAATAAATACTGACAAACATTCCCTGTTAAAAGGCGACATTTGTATTGACATAAATCATACCGTATAATTTTTATCTTAAATATTCAATGCAATACACAGTCCGTACGAACGACCTTAATGCATTACTGTCAAGAGGTATCACTAAGCTAATTAAAACTGTATTATTAGTAATACTTTACTCACACAAAGACATAGTTTATAACAAACGTCATCCATTCCTGACAAAAGTCAAAATTTACACTTACATCTGACAATATACATGTATTGTTACGCTTACAGTAATTTGATAAATACACAGTCCACACCAATCGGCTTTGGACTCCAGTCTGTACCAGCGATATATAACTTACAATATACAATATCAAACAACATAACGACACATGTCGACAAACCCAGATGGATTACATGTAGTAGTATTACTTCTAATCTGTACCAATGGGTATTGAATTCTGGTCTATACCGAGCAACTTTTACTGTTCATTATACAATATACAAAACACATATATTCCCGACTAACAGTAAACCTTTGCACTTAATGACTACGTAATATATTATCATCATCATTAGCATTTTTATTATATACAGATACAAAATATCTACCAAGCTACCTTAGCCTACGGTCTGTACCTAGCGGCATATACGAGTATGCCTGACAAACAGTAAAACAGTTGCCTTTAATATTTAAATAATATATAACTGTTTGTAGTACAGTGCATAGACAATATACTTAATATGTATTTATTACAGTACTGACGCCTGTGCACTGTCATTATCGAAATATTCACAACAGTAAAAACAATATTTGCACTAATTTATTACATACTTATTTTTTGTATTACGTTCATTATTTGCACAGCAGCATTGAAATCCAAGTCTGCGCCAAGCGGCTTTAGATTGCATAATATACAATAGCAAACGATATACATTTTCTGTTACAAGCCGATATTTGCACTTACATACCGCATATAATGTCCTATTATTATAACATTACGTAAATTACTTAGGACAAATACACGGTCTGTCGACTACATTTTGATACTTGCAAATAATATTCGAACTGTTCGAACAACATACATCCCCTATTTCCCTGAACAAAGCAACATTAGTAACAACATAATGCATAATTTGTAAACTTAAATAAGACGCATATAAATAAAGCATTTTTATTTTATACAAAAATTCGACATGAACCACGTACGTTTTCCACCAATCAAGTCTGTGTTTTGTAATATATAATTGCAAAGACCGTGAAATAAGTAGCATTACAAGTATAAATAATAAGATAGTAATTTAATGACAACTACATGAGCCATACTCCAAGGGCCCTTATCCTTCGTCTGTGATGAATTCAACGCACATACTAATAATCGACATGCATTTCTACCATATATCAGGAAGCGTATACATAATACATAACTGAGCATCACAATTGTATTCAATTTTCAATTTGTAAGTAAACTTTACCAACATACCATGTGCATTTTAATACACTTTTCGAATTGTTTATATAAACTCCCGTAAATATTGTACTGTGTAAATAATGCATAAATACCCATGATAGGTTTGGTTAATACACGTGGGTGTGTCCACGTGGCGGACAATACACTTTGGTAAGCGCGCGTTCCAATCAAACCTTGATAATACGCAGTTTTATTTCATGCGTTCATACATCGCTTGCTATTAACTACATTCAAACAACAGAATGTGTGTATAGATGTGAAGTACAATATACGATAAATTTGCTTTCCACCACATCCGCGTACTACATGTATAACTTTAATGTATCACGATGCATTGGAAGATCCATGGATTTTTGGGTTAATGGGTGAGCCCCTTTGAAATTGCCCTTACAATATACAACTTACATTTATACCATCATCTCAAGCCTGTTTTATCCAATTATAAAATATTCTGTGTAGTGTTTTCTTCCAAAATCCCAGAAAAGTTACAAACGTTTTACCAGCCCGTTTAAACCTACACTGTATCAAATTAACATACCGCACAGATTATTGTCTCGTTCCTTATTATTTTAGGATGTTTTAATAAATCTACTATTCATATTATTTAATCTGGAAGACATACACTCTATAGTGCAAAAGTAAACTTTTATAATAATGTTATGTTAACCATATTTCCCGCCGGCGTATTTACAAGTAGGTCAAGGCCTGCACTTTTCCCAAGAAAAATAAAAACAATCTGAATTAATTGAAATTAAAACAATCTCAAGCAACTGGTATGTTTTACATAATTATATAAATTACACACACAACCCCTGATTATGTGCCAATGGCAATTTACATATATATAGACCTGCACTTTTAGATTTATCAAGCTACGCCGCTTTTTCCTACTACTTATACTAATCAAACTAATAAAAAGATCCAAAGCTAGTTTTACACTGTTACATGCAATAGATATGGAAAAAAACTACTTCGTATCTTTATCTCTTACATCTTATATTAAATCTTAGACTCTGTATATTTGTATCATTACTATATCATACCATATTTCTATAATTTTACACTGGCTTTACCTAAGTTTTATGTAACTTAAGCCCTATAATGATAAAATAGTATACTTATCTTAGAAAGTATCTGACTGTATCATTTATCTCATACTTAGCCTTAGAGCTGGTGCTATCATCGTAACATATCACCGCTCGTCCAAGCAATGGGGCTTATGTGCGGCTCCAGAAAACTTACTCTCCATCTGGCATTAGTGTTCGGCTCCTGAACTGGTGTTTGTAACGCTGTTCTATCTATTAATCAACGCGATGAACTTGTGGCAGCTTAGGTTATAATTTCCTGAGTCACTTTTCTAATAAAATGAATAAATTACAACAGTTCTATTGTTCTCTGCAGCTATTGATATTAAACATAAGCTCCATCTTAAATCAATATAATTCATATATCTAATACATTTTAAAAGTTTTAATCATAGTTCCGACGTATAACAAAATGTCGCGGTCGTCGATTAAGTTTTCATAACCAATCATGAAAATATGTGTAAACAACGTAACTATTCGGCAAACGCAATGACCTCGAATGGAAAGGGCCTACACTTGTATCACTTATATACCGACTGTATCGCACGAGTTGGCTCGTGCTCTATACCCTTGACTGAACATTACGCGTATATGTATTCATTTGCTTTAAACCCATACTAAATACATTGTGTTGTTAGTGAATGTATTTTAGTAGAGGTAATCGTGGTAGGAACAGAAATAGTGGTACTTGTAATAAAATCTGAAGTCCTTCAAATATTTTGACTCGAAGTAAACACCGCTATCAATATATATTTTCTTTCGTTGCCCCCAAAATATCATAAATACCTACCTTTTAAAAAAATGGCGAAAGTATTAATAAGCCATACTGTTTTTTATACGATAACATGTCTCAAAACACTTTGGACACTATGGCGTCACACAGCGTGAGCTAATCAGTGACAGTGCGTTATTGTATTCCCCTCGTCCTATGCTGTGGGCGAATGTGGGATAACAGAAGGTAGTATCGATGACCAATATGTACTTTAAGAAAATCCACTTTATACCTCACTGATGGGAAAATTAAACACTTGAGAACAGATAATAAAATGGAAATAATATTTTAAAAAACGTACGTCTATAATAAATTGCGAATCATATCATATAATCAGAATATGTTCTATAAAACTTTAAAACTTACGCGGAACAAAACTGTATAAATAAGGTTTTGGATATCGGTTAAAGTACATACACTTAACGTGTAACAAAAAAATACATTTATAGTCTAGGTATACTATTTTACTGGTATATAATTTATGTCCACAGCTGTAAAGAATGCTTTTATATTGGAACGGGTAAACTCGATTTGCGACATTTTAAATTGCTATGGCCCCCGAGACATTGATGTATACTGATAATAAAAATACACATATATCCATAATCAAGTTATCATTTACGAGGATGCCCTTAAAATCTGATAGTGCTTGTGAAAACTTATAAAAAGGACGAAATTACTTTAAATATATTTCCTAAAAAAAGATACTCAGAAATTAAGACAATTTGTAATTAACTTGCGCAGAAATAAAATTCGTTATTAAATGTATTTAGTTCTAGTCTGGTCGACCCGGTGTCAGTATAATGTGACTGGTTTCATGCCATTTGTGGCAGCGCTTAGAAAAGTGTCTTAAGTATGATTGTGTTACCGGTTTTCGATCACTTAATAATTGCTGCTAAAATATTTCAATGCAAAACGGATTTTGACACTAAATGCTTGTATACAACGTTAAAATAACTATCAAATAATTATTTTCTACCAAAACAATTACAAATACATGCCCATTGACTTCACCATTCACGTTAGTTTTCAGCAGACGTGTATGAAATCGATATTCGTAAACAAACCTAGCATTTGTCGAGGTTTTATGTAAACTGAAAAATGGACATAGTGAGAAATACATTTTTTCAGGTCTGTACCATAAAATGACTTTCTCACTTCTATCGGAAGCATTATTTTTGATATTTTTCTTTGTATTCAATGACCACGTGGATATTGTTTGTAAATATTGCCAAAAGTGTAGGAAGTTGAAATACGCGTGCGCGATATTCGTAATTATGGGAAGTGATCGATTTCAGGTGACGCTCGAAAACAGGTTACGGCACCATAATCTAGAATAAACACCATCGCGATATGAAATGTTTTGTCCAAAGTGAAGCTTAACGCTATACAACATTTATCGTTCCAGTATAATAACACTAATATCGTTCCAGTATAATAACACATAATTTATAAATAACTCATTTTACCCCGTAAATGAAACCCTCACACATAAAAAAATTATTTGTACCAAATGTATCAATTAGAATAATAAAAAAATAGCATACAGCATGTCATAAAACATGTCTAATTGTTTGACTAATGGGGATACTGGGATTAAAATAACATACCCCATGCTATGAACATATCTTGGGGTCATATTTTATTGTTAACGCTCTCGCAGCAAAGGGAAAGGGGAATTCTTTGGTTAATAGAACATGTGACAGTTTATATCTGTGGCTTAATTACAAATGGTATGTCATGTATATATCAAACAACTATTTTCTCTGGAACTGTTTATTAACATGTAAACATTCTTTGATTCTTTAAATTGTAAAAGAAAAGTTCATCCCAAAAACTACAATAAATTCATTTTGCCTTTGATTGCTTTTTTTAGTTTATTTTAGTTTGCATGAAACGATATACAAAATACAGTTTAACCAAACAGAATAATAATAAATAAATCCATAATTTGAATAAGATATAACACATTTTATTTAAGGTAATAAATAATTCTAATCAATTTTATTGAATGTAATTACAGATTTATTAAGTAACAGAACATGCAATCTTAATCATGGTAAATCATCATCATCATTATCATCATCATTATCATCATCATCATCATCATCATCATCATCATCATCATCATCATCATCATCATCATCATCATCATCATCATCATCATCATCATCATCATCATCATCACTGCCTTCGCCCCCGCCATTGCTCATTCTCTCTCTCTCTTCTCTCTCTCTCTCTCTCTCTCTCTCTCTCTCTCTCTCTCTCTGTCTGTCTGTCTCTCTTTCTGTCTCTCTTTCTGTTTGTCTGTCTGTGTCTCTCATATAATCAAGCATGTGACGGCGTGATAATATATTTAGACGTATATCTGATATACATGTATATGGGATTACGGAAAGAAATATAAAATATTATATGATAATGCATATGCGCCTCACTTACATACATTTACCATGCGAACAATGTTCTTTACAATATTACAAGATATGATTTATTTCATAGAAAATGTTCATAATTTAAACATATCAATAAACCATCAAAATATATATCATTTCTGTACATTTTATTCCCAACACTCTGTGGAGAATTGCCCTTAGGACATTTGCCGCTTCCCTTTAATTCCCAAATATACAAATTGTCAGTTAATCAGTAATTATCAGCCAGCAACGGATTGAAAAGATTAGATGAACAATTTACTACAATTGCAATAGGGATTAAAATCATTTATAAATTAGAAATTAAAAAAAAGGTATCATTAAATAACAAGTTTCAATTCTATTCAAAATATGCCCTAAAACTGTAACTTATTAAGAAACTGAAATGATATCATGGGCACTTTTGCGCCAATTTAGAAAATTATTTAAAAAACGAGTATTCACATTTGATCATATGTGCTAGACAGAAGACACTAGAGAGAAAATACAGAGTACACCATAGTAGGTATCCTCCAGGAGAGGCCAAATGTGACCGATGCATTATTTGTCACACCTCACACTCACTTGCTAATTGCTCATTGATTAGTTAGAACCAGATGTACAAACTAATTACAACATGTGTTATGTACTTATTGGCATTTACCAAATGAAAACATGGTTTCTGTCTTAATCCTGAAGGCTGCAATTAATTGTTATAAGATATGTAATTCGACGTCGTTACGCAAAACGTCTGCATAAACTCAAGTGTTTGAAGAAAAGTTATACAGAAATATTTATAAAACTATCGATTCTTTTTTTTATAATAACAGTTATTTATTCCTTCTTAAGAAGTCTTATGCTTAATAACATCCCTTTTAATTCCTAATACTTAATAAAATACATAGAAATATAAATACAATGACCATAGAATTGTTGTGTTTTTTGGATAAATTCTAAGCAATTCTATGTGCGGGTATGTATTTACCATAACACAAATTAAATTGCTTTATAACTTCATGAACAGACAAGAAATAAAGACAATAAATGTCCCCGATAATCTCCCTGGATGGGCGTCATAACAACGATATATTTACATTCGTATTGCCCTCGCCTAATGAACTATATAGATTTACTGCATTTCATTTCCCAGTGAAAAACACTTGCAGCTGGGCGGAGCTAAAAAGGATCAGTTTGCATTTCATTGGCTGCACGATTTTGTTTTGCTGGTGAGACGTCACGTTGCCGTTAGTTTCACGTGCCGTTTGCCTTAAATTGTCCTACAAATGCGTGCACTTATTCAGTATGTTGACAACGTGACCGTTACACGTTACATTTGCGGTTTAATGCGTTTAATTTGCTTTTTAAATATCAAAATGGCAAAAATAACGTAATAGTTTAATCTAAAATAGCTGGAGAATATAATGTAAATATGAGAATTAAAAGCCGAATTTTGAGTTTTCATCGGGCTTTACGAACATTAAACTGACCTAAATATTATCGGATTTTCATGCGACACAGATATCGAAAGTTAGGTATGTATATTTCCATATGCGACACTAGATTTTCTCACTCAATACACAACATCCTTACTTGACAATAGATTTTTCTTACTGGGCACTAGATTTTCTAATCTATATACACACAACATCCTTACAAAACATTCAAATTTCTTATTTAACACTATATTTTCATAAACGCCACTAGATTTTCTCACTCAATACAAAACATCCTTAATTGACTATAGATTTTTCTTACTGGGCACTAGATTTTCTAATCTGTATGTACTCAACATCCTTACATGGCATTCAAATTTCTTATTTGACACTATATTTTCATATGCGACACTAGATTTTCTCTCTCGATACACAACATCCTAACTCAACTATAGATTTTTCTTACTGGGTACTCGATTTTCTAATCTATATACAATCAACATCTTTTCAAAACATTCAAAACCCTTATTTAACACTATATTCTCATACGCGACACCAGATTTTCTCACTTGATACACAACATCCTTACTTTACTATAGATTTTTCTTACTGGGCACTAGATTTTCTAATCTATTTATACTCAATATCCTTACACAGTATTCAAATTCTTTAATTGACACTATATTTTAATACGCAACACTAGATTTTCTCACTTGATACACAACATCCTTACATAACTATTGATTTTTCACAATGGGCACTAGATTTTCTAATCTATTTATACTCAATAACCTTACACGACATTCAAATTCCTTATTTGATATTATTTTTTCATACGTGACACTAGATTTTCTCACTTGATACACAACATCCTTACTTGACTATAGATTTCCCTTACTGGGCAATAGAATATCTAATCTATATGTACTCAACTTCCAGACATGACATTAAAATTCCTTATTTGACACTATATTTTCATACGCGACACTTAATTTTCTCACTCGATACACAACATCCTTACTCGGCTTTATATAATTCTTAATGGGCACTAAATTTTCTAATCTATAATTACTCAACATCCTTACACAATATTCAAATTCTTTAATTGACACTATATTTTCATACGTGACACTAGATTTTCTCACTTGATACACATCCTTACATAACTTTAGATTTTTCATAATTGGCACTAGATTTTGTAATCTATATATTCTCGATAACCTTACACGACATTCAAGTTTCTTATATAACACTATATTTTCATACGTTACACTAGATTTTTCTCACTCTATACACAAAATGCTTTTTTGACTATAGATTTTTCTTACTGGGCACTAGATTTTCTAATCTATATACACTCAACATCCTAACAAAACATTCAAATTTCTTATTTAACACTATATTTTCATATGCGACACTAGATTTTCTCACTTGATACATAAAATCCATACATGATGTATAGATTTTTCTTACTAGGAACTAGATTTTCTGATCTATCTATAACATCCTAACACTTTATTCAAATTCTTTATTTGATGCTTTATTTTCATATGCAACATTAGATTTTCTCACTTGATATACAAAATTCTTACTTGACTATAGATTTTTCTAACTGTGTACTAGAGTTTCTTATATATATATATACTCAGCTCCTTTACACGACATTCAAATTACTTATTTGACACTATATTTTCATACACGAAAACTAAATTTTCTCACTCCATACACAACATTCTTACTCAGCTATATATTTTTCTTATTGAGCACTAGATTTTCTAATCTATATATACTGAACATCCTATAGATCTTTCATACTGGGCATTTGATTTTCTAATCTATATATTCTCAAGATCCTAACACATTTAAATTCCTTATTTGACAGTTTTTTCATATGTGACACCAAATTTTCTCATTCGAAACACAATATCCTTACTCGACTATATATTTTCTTACTGACCACTTAAAATTTCTAATCTATATATACTCAACATCCTTACACAAGATTCAAATTCCTTATTTGACACTATATGTTCATACGCCACACTAGATTTTCTCGCTCAATACACAACATTCTTACTTGACTATAGATATTTCTTATAAGGAACTAGATTTTCTAATCTATCTTGAATCAACATCCATACACAATATTCAAATCTTTATTTGACACTTTATTTTCATACGCGACACTAGATTTTCTCACTTTATACATAAAATCCTTACTTGACTATAGATTTTTCTAACTTGGTACTAGAATTTCTAATCTATATATACTCAACATGACATTCCAATTCCTTATTTGACACTATATTTTCATACGCTAAAACTAAATTTTCTCACTCAATACACAACATTCTTACTCAGTTATATATCATTTTCTTACTGAGCACTAAATTTTCTAATCTATATATACACTGAACATCCTTACACAATATTCAAATTCCTTATTTGACACTTTATTTTCATATGCGACACTAGATTTTCTCACTCATTACACATCATACTTACTCGACTATAGATCTTTCATACTGGGCACTAGATTTTAAATCTATATATGCTCAACATTCTTACACAACATTTAAATTCCTAATATGATACTATATTTTCATACGTGACACCAAATTTTTCATTCGATACACAACATCCTTAGTTAACTATATATTTTTCTTACCGAGCACTTAATTTTCTAATCTATATATACTCAACATCCTTACACAACATTCCAATTCCTTATTTGACACTAGATTTTCATACGCGACAATAGATTTACTGACTCGATACACAACATACTTACTCTACTATAGATTTTTCTTACTAGGCACTAGATTTCCTAATCTATATAAATATACTCAACATTCTTACACAACATTCAAATTCATTATTTGACACTATATTTTCATACGCGACACTAGATTTACTGATTCGATACACAATATCCTTACTCTACAATAGATATTTCTTACTGGGCTCTAGATTTTCTAATCTATATTGACTCAACATCATTACACGACATTCAAATTTCTTATTTAACACTTTATTGTCGTACGTGACACTAGAGTTTCTCACTCAAAACACAACACCCTTACTTGACTATAAATTTTTCTTACTGGTCACTAGATTTCTAATCTATATGTAATGAACATCCTTACACAAGATTCATATTCCTTATTTGACACTAAATGTTCATATGCGACACTAGATTTTCTCCCCCCATACACGACATCCTTTCTTGACTCTTGATTTTTCTTACTGGGCACTACATTTTCTAATTTATATTTACTTAACATTTTTACACGGTATTCAAATTTCTTATTTCACACTATATTTTCTCAATTGATACACAACATCCTTACTTGACTATAGAGATTTCTTACTGCGCACTAGATTTTCTAATCTATATTCACTTAACATTCTTACACAACATTCAACATTATTTGACACTGTATTTTTATATGTGACACTGCATTTTCTAACTCGATACACAACATTCTTACTTGACTATATATTTTTCTTACTGGGCATTAGATTTTCTAATATATATATATACTCAATATTTAAGTTAACAGATGATTTTCTTACACCACACTCAATTTCAAAACTTAAAATTAAAAAGCTGTGAAATTCTGAAAAGTGAATCCACTATAAATATATGTATATATGACGTCACATCTTGAAGGTGTTAAATTTTAACATAAATTACTCACCAAAAGCACTCGTAAATTCCTTCAGCCTGTTAATCTTTATTTTTAAATTGTTTTCAATTTCCCAATTGTTCAATCTTTATAGAAAATTAATATAACTATTAAAAAACATAATGATTTGTATGTTGTCAAATTAACGACTAGATTTTTCGAAAGCGAGGCAAAATATTGTGAAACAAATACCTGGATTTAATCTCTTATATTTCCCTCTTAACACAATAAAAATATATATTATATGTTTATTGTTGAATGATATATTAAACTTGCAGTCTTAAAGGTCATAAAACAAAATAAAATAATTAACATTGTTTATTTAGGGTCCAGATCTTTCTGAACGGTACGCGCGTAGAAACAATGGCGGCGAAATGTTGATTTTCGAAAATGAATACATTTTGGAAGAACATTAATTTTTTTTTTATCAATTTAAACTTATTAAGTTAACTTTAAAAGTATCGGCGATTGAAAATATAGTAAACCAAATGGTTATTGTGAAGAATTCATATTGGTATTTTTGATATCTTTCGTAAAATTAAGGTTTTGAAAAGAACCATTTGATGCCGTAAAATATACATTGCTCGGAAATGAGTAAATTGTGGATGATTTCTTTTCTAATAAAACTTAATATTTTGGTAACTTTGACAATATGACATATTGAAAATGTATTATATCAAGGGTGTTGTCAGGTCTTCTTGTTTCTTTCTTGAGTATCTTTCGAGAATTAAAGTTTCAAAAAAAGAACGCATTGAGGATAAAAACGCACATTTTGTTAATATTGATCGATTTTTAAATGTGATTTTAAACATTTTATTGGACGAACTATTTCTTCTAACCGTTACCAATTTTAAGTTTAGATAGTATGAAACAAATCATTTAAATATCAATACATAACTTAAAGTAACACCAGATAAAAAAAGCATTATTGTACACCCATAAAGTGTGGACTTTCCGTAGTGGGTGTGAATATAACGTGACACCGGCACTTTCCAATTAAATAACACCGATATCAATATTGGAACCCTTCAATTGGAAAACCTCGGTTCCGATTGACCAATTCTAAAAATAGATTTCCTATCCCAATTTGGAACTTACAGGTTTGAAATTAGAAATTCCAACTGGAAATTTATCTTTCCAACTTGGACGAAACGACTTTCCAGTTGGAAAGCATATATTTTTGGGGTCTTTAGATTATAATTGTGACATAAATCGGCAATTTATAATGCTTTTGGTTACTTTTTTGTGATCGCACAGTCGTACTCTTCAAACTGCGATACTTTGTCAATAAAAATAACGAAAGATAAAAAATAGTTTTTGGAATAAAGAGTTTTTCCAGAAATTCACTGTGTTGTGTAAGTGGTTATACAGTTGACGAGATTAAAAGCAGAAGCAGGTGAAGATCTAATGCCTTTAAAACCTACATCCGCTAGCTTTTACGTGGCAACTTTAATCTTACTTCGTTAATGTTTTAGGGAAAATTCATAAACTGTAGATAAGGGTAATAGGAAACCGTTGCCGGGCCTCGTTACATTGAATATGCTTGTATTAACAATGTAGGTTTCAATAACCAGTGCCTTATACAGCTCACGTGATAGCAATACTAGCTATATATTAGCGCAATATTAGCTTGAAGAACATTCTATAAATTTATATATTTAAGGATGGCCATATGCTGTAATGTGAAAGCCGGCGATCCAGTTTTCTAAATTAGATAATAAATAAGGGTACTTTGGATCCGTTGACGGGCCTAGTACATTTATTTTACATAATAAATATTGAATAGATGATTTTACAGATACCAGGATATAAGAAATAAAGTCGTTATGTTTTTAATTCAGAATATTTGAACATCCTAATTGTTTATTAATACTAGTAATTTGGGTAAACTAGTGTAATATTGGTTGTGTTACAAAGAATAATTAATTTACATATTTAAGGATCTCCAAATGCTGTAATGTGAAAGCCGGCTATCCAAATATCTAAATTATTTAGCAAATAAGAGTGAATCCGTTGACGGGTCTGGTACATTTATTATACATAAAGAATAATGGACATATTTATGGTTTGAATGATACCATGGAATAATGATAAAGTTTATGAGCGCATGTTTTCATTCAAAACACAGGCCGATTACTATAAATTTTGAGTGTATTATACAAGTAGTAGAGAACAGGTGTATAAAGAGACTAGTCACTTGGGTTTACACATATTGTAATGTAGAAAAAAAAATTTCATTAGCGGGTTTAATGTATCCGGGTACCAGTTGTTCCTAGGTGTGATAGACATGTAATAGTTTTAGATGGTTTTGATGTACTCTTTAATGATAACTACTTTATACATGAATTGTCATGTGTAGTTTTAATTCTATGGTAGATACATATGTGACGCACACATAAATCACAGCAGGTATTTACTGTGACTAAGTAAATTTTAGGTCAACAGGCCAAGTTCAAGGTTTTGATAGCGGGATTTTCTATCATAAGGAATGCATTCCAGAGAGCTCATCACCGTCAAGTGCTACACTGTGGTGGTAATGACATAGGTTTACGTTCCATGGTAGATGGTACCCGGATATTAAAGAGTCTCGAAGTATGATTTCCCTAGATGACACACATTTGTCTGAATTGGGTTGCGATATAATGTTAAACACATTGTCTGCAGCTTTCTATACTTTTGCAACCACATTTACACATATATATCCATAAACTGGCTGAAGACCGGTAAAGGCAAGGCCATTTGACAATTAATTGGACATATAAAAGGAGAAATTGAAGGGGGCTAACTCGCGTGGCGGAAGGTTCTCCGTTACGTTTGACTCCACTTTCGGACCATTTTGGCATTTGTTAGCTCAACATAGGTTACATCCGTTGTCGGGGTAACTAATAACTTAATATTAATGTTCTAAATATTTATAAATATTCATTTTCTTAACCAATGGCCATTTCAGCACTGGTGAGAGTGATGTTACTTGGATCAATTCAAATGTTTGAACAAGTTCCCTTCATGGCTGGTGTAAATTGGGAGATAGACAATTTGTTCTTAACGATTCTCAACATACAATGTCGGGGTCGGGAATAAAAGTGCGCATCAATATATATTATAAAACCGAACACTAGTGACTGTTTTTTTTCTGGATTTTCGGTGCCGGGATCGAGACGATTAGCGACCGTGTAAATAACAAGCGAGTAAGTAATTTGTGATAATTCAGTCGTCCTGTTTCTCCAACTTTATCGGATATTTGACAGTTAAATTGGGCAGTTGCTAGCTCAACATAGGTTACATCCGTTGTCGAAGTAACTAGTAACTTAATATTAATATTTTAGATATTTATAAATATCCATTTTCTTAACCAGTCATGGCCATTCTTCATGCCAACACATACATATATATAAAATACAAACTAATAGAACACAATTCTTGTTCTTTTTGTATCCCTTTTTGTAGTTGAATAATAATTCTTATTCAAGCTAACGATTATGACACAATTTTATAAAAAGAAGGCAACTGTTTCTAACGAAAGGGAATGTTTGACCACGGATGGCATGATTTCATCTCGTATTTAATACACTTTTCTCGCGTTCCGGAAAAAATAGATGCCATTTTCCCGATGTAAAATATTTTTTTCTCGATAAGAAGTGTCGCTGTTTTACCTTTGAGTGATAATTATTTAAAATAGACCATGCAAAATAAGGTTATAACATAAGTTATAGCTTCGATATGTTTAAAGAGATCGTGGTGAGAAATATGATAAATTGAGTACACATAAGTATCTAATGAAACAACAGTTATCCTTTGGTGCGGAATTATACTATAATATGTGCTTTATATTATACAACTATTTCCTTTTTAAGTGGTCAATGGTTAAAAATTATTTATCAATGAATGACTACTTCATAATAGACGTATGAAAAGCATATTTTAAAATCTTTGAATGGCTGTTCTTAAGTCATTAATAATTCCAATTGTTACATTCCTACTGATTCATAACCTGCATATAGTGAATAAAAAATTCGTTGGTTTAAATCCACCGCCACCTTCTGGATCTGCACTTGAGCAAAGTGAACCAGTATTAAAATGTATTTCATTGACAGTTTTAATTTATGAAATGTAATGAACAGTTACTGTTGTTTCCAGTAATGGAAACAACGGTTGAATAAATCGTACATGCACGGATATAACTTTTTGTTTGTAATATTGACTCGGTAGCCAGATGAAACCGAATTCGCACATTTGGCCAAATTGAAATTATTTCGGAACAATATGATAAAGTTTATAAGAAATGTAAAATAACTGTTATGGAAGCAGATTTACACAAGCTTCTAAAGCTTTTTTCTGTATCCTTTCCACATAATTCGTTAAACGTATGACTTTATTGTTAAATGTATGCTAAATATATGTACTTATGTGAATAAAATATTGTTTAAACTAAATCGAATTCGATAGAATAATTATTAATAGTTCATTTTATTCGACCACTTTTGTTGTGATATCAACCAATCAGTTTGAAGAATTTACACTGATGTCTTATAATACCTGTTATATTATGTTTGGCGTATTGATATACATTACTGGTGGGATTTATTGTTAAACTTCATTTGTTGGTCATGTTTTGAGATTTAATTTAGACAGTACTTTTATAAATCTTATGATTTGTTTTGTTGTTTGTTTATTACACTGTACTTCCGGTCATTTTATCATTCTTACATTCTCAATTCGCTCTCTTGTCAGTAGACAAGTTAATGCCTCCACAAATGTTAAACCGCCTTAGCAGCACTTCTTGATATGAATTTATCGTCTTGCGATATACGACACTTTTTTTCTTTGGCCGATTATGGTCACATTTACTTGTTATTACTAAATATAGAAACACAAATGTCTCCATCTTTGATTACGCTGAACGATACTTAACGCGCGTGAAATGCAGTTCGTCTTTAGTTTTTTATTTGCATGATAATATTTGTATTTGATGTTTTGACAGGCTTGCACGATAGTACGTTTCGATTGGATAATTTATACTAACTGACGTATCGTAGCCTCGTGTAGAAGTAAGAATACTACGTAGCCTCAAGTAGAGGTTAGAATATTGCATGGGCTCACGCAAAGGTAAGGCTATTACGTAGCCTCGTGTAGAAGTAAGAATATTACGAAACTTCCTGTAGAGGTAACTTGAGAATATTACATATCTTCGATAAGAAGTTGAAATACTACGTAGCCTCGTGTATGGGTAAGAATATAACGTAGCCTCGGGTAGAGGTAAGAATAATATGTAGCCTCGTGTAGAGGTAAGAATATTACGTCGCCTCAAGTAGAGATAAGAATATTACATGGCCTCGTGTAGAGGTAAGAATATTACGTAGACCCGTGTAGAGGTAAAATTATTACGTAGCCTCGCGTAGAGGTAAGAATATTATGTAGCCTCGTGTAGAGGTAAATTTAAAATATTACATAGCCTCGAGTAGAGGTAAGAATATTACGTTACCTCGGGTAGAGGTGAGAATATTACGTAGCCTCGATTAGAGGTAAGAATATTACGTAGTCTCGAGTAGAGGTAAGATTATTACGTAGCCGCGAGTAGCGATAAGAATATTACATAACCGCAAGTAGAGGTAAGAATATTACATAGCCTCTTGTAAAGGTAAGAATATTACATAGCCTCAAGTAGAGGTAGGAATATTACGTAGCTTCGAGTAGAGGTAAGAATCTAACAAAGTCGTGAGTAGAGGTAAGAATATTACATAGCCTCGAGTAGATGTAAGAATATTACGTAGCCTCAAGTAGAGATAAGATTATTACGTAGCCGCGAGAAGAGGTAATACTATTACATAGCCGCAAGTAGAAGTAAGAATATTACATAGCCCCATGTAGAGGTAAGAATATAAAATAGGCTCGAGTAGAGGTAAAACTATTACGTAGCTTCGAGTAGATGTTAGAATATTACGTAACCTCGAGTAGAGGAAAGAATATTACGTAACCTCCAGTAGAGGTAAGAAAATTACACAGCCTCGAGCAGATGTAAGAATATTACTTAACCTCGAGTAGAGGTAAGAATATTACATAGCCTCGGGTAGAGGTAAGACTTTTACTTAGCCTCGAGTAGAGGTAAGAATATTACATAGCTTCGGGTAGAAGTAAGACTTTTACTTAGCCTCGAGTAAAGGTAAGAATATTACATAGCCTCGAGTAGTAGTAAGAATATTACGTAGCCTCGTGTAAAAGTAAGACTATTACGTAGCCTCGTGTAGAGGTAAGACTATTACGTAGCCTCGTGTAGAGGTAAGAGTATTACATAGCCGCGAGTAGAAGTAAGAATATAACGTAGCCTCGAGTAGATGTAAGAATATTATGTAGCCTGGTATAGAGGTAAGAATATTCCATAGTATCGAGTAGAGGTAAGAATATTACATAACATTGAGCAGAGGTAAGAATATTACATAGCATTGAGTAGAGGTAAGAATATTACATAGCATTGAGTAGAGGTAAGAATATTACATAGCATTGAGTAGAGGTAAGAATATTTCATAGCCTTGAGAAGATGTATGACTATAACGTTGCTTTGAGTAGATGCAAGAATATTACGTAGCCTCGAGTAGATGTAAGAATATTATGTAGCCTGGTATAGAGGTAAGAATATTGCATAGCATCGAGTTGAGGTAAGAATACTACATAGCATCGAGTAGAGGTAAGAATATTACATAGCATCGAGTAGAGGTAAAAATATTACATAGCCTCGAGAAGATGTATGAATATAACGTTGCTTCGAGTAGAGGTAAGAATATTACATATTTTTTTATGAATGATAAAAACGGTAACACAATGGATGTATTTTAGTGACGGTAACACAATGGATGTATTTAAGTGACAGTATTAAAATGTATGCATTTTAGTGACGGTAACACAATGGATGTATTTAAGTAACGGTAACACAATGGATGTATTTTAGTGACGGTATTACAATGAATATATTTTAGTGACGTTATTACAAGGGATGTATTTTAGTGACAGTATTACAATGGATGTATTTTAGAGCATTTGAGGGCATCTGTTTTAAAGAAACTTAGTGGTGTTATTCGACTGTCTTGAAATACACCAAGATGGTCAACGCACTAACCTGTGCATGGATACGAGCAGCTACGAGTACATTCCCGCTTTTGAAAATAATACTTTAAAAAAACTACATATGTTCTATAACCATCGAACTCCAAGACCTTATTTTACAAAAAACAATCCAACTGTATAGTAAAACCTGAATATAGTGAAATATTGTTTCTAGGAAGCAAATATATAGCTAGCGTTAGGTGAAATGGTGTAACAAGATGCTTGCGTGCATTAAATATATCAATTCAGAAACTTCAATTACTTTTATATTTGGAATTAAGGACACGGACACGTTAGTCAGCTCATTAACACCTTAACATGCGTACGTTGTCCGTTAATGATTATAATATAGAACAAAAAAAGTATTCTCTACGTACTGATGTTGTCAAATATTCCATATATGTATGTGTGTCTTTAAGATATAATGGGTATTTATCTAGAGAAGAGAGACTGTTCAACTTTATTAGATGATATATTGATGGATCGTGTTTCGTAAATAGAGACCATTATCAAGTGTTCCTTCATTAATATTATTTGATGTTGCCCCGGTATTTAACCTCTGTATTTGATCATGATGAAGTCAACCACGAAGTTAGAGGCGTATAAATTATAAATTTTACCTGAATATATATAAATTCTAGATACATGATATAGTCTAAGTCAGCAACATTCTTTCGTACATAACTGGGCTCTAACGAATGAGTTAGCGTTTAGATCCGTCGGCCATGAACGGCATTCATGGGTTTATCAACTTTACAGCCATACCTATCATAGTAAAAACCTCACATTGGTTTATCAACTTTACAGAAAAATCTGTCATAATCAAAAACACACATGGGTTTATCAACTTTACAGCCAAATCTATCATAGCCAAAACCACACTAGGGTTTATCAAATTTACAGCCAAATCTATCATAGTCAAAAACACACATAGGTTTATCAATTTTACAGAAAAATCTATCATAATCAAAATCACACATGGGTTTATCAACTTTACAGCCAAATATATCAAAGTCAAAACCACACATGGGCTTATTAACTTTACACCCAAATCTATCATAGTCAAAACCTAACATGGGTTTATCAGCTTTACAGCCAAATCTATCGTAATCAAAAACACACATGGGTTTATCAACTTTACAGCCAAATCTATCATAGCCAAAACCACACTAGGGTTTATCAAATTTACAGCCAAATCTATCATAATCAAAAACACACATGGGATTATCAACTTTACAGAAAAATCTATCATAATCAAAACCACACATGGGTTTATCAACTTTACAGAAAAATCTATCATAATCAAAACCACACATGGGTTTATCAACTTAAAGCCAAATATATCAAAGTCAAAACCACACATGGGCTTATTAACTTTACACCCAAATCTATCATAGTCAAAACCTAACATGGGTTTATCAACTTTACAGCCAAATCTATCGTAATCAAAAACACACATGGGTTTATCAACTTTACAGTCAAATCTATCATAGCCAAAACCACACTAGGGTTTATCAAATTTACAGCCATATCTATCATAATCAAAAACACACATGGGTTTATCAACTTTACAAAAAAATCTATCATAATCAAAACCACACATGGGTTTATCAACTTTACAGCCAAATATATCAAAGTCAAAACCACACATGGGCTTATTAACTTTACACCCAAATCTATCATAGTCAAAACCAAACATGGGTTTATCAGCTTTACAGCCAAATCTATCATAATCAAAAACACACATGGGTTTATCAACTTTACAGTCAAATCTATCATAGCCAAAACAACACTAGGGTTTATCAATTTTACAGCCAAATCTATCATAATTAAAAACACACATGGGTTTATCAACTTTACAGACAAATCTATCATAATCAAAACCACACATGGGTTTATCAACTTTACAGCCAAATATATCAAAGTCAAAACCACAAATGGGCTTATTAACTTTACACCCAAATCTATCATAGTCAAAACCTAACATGAATTTATCAGCTTTACAGCCAAATCTATCGTAATCAAAAACACACATGGGTTAATCAACTTTACAGCCAACTCTATCATAGCCAAAACCACACTAGGGTTTATCAAATTTACAGCCAAATCTATCATAATTAAAAACACACATGGGTTTATCAACTTTACAGACAAATCTATCATAATCAAAACCACACATGGGTTTATCAACTTTACAGCCAAATATATCAAAGTCAAAACCACACATGGGCTTATTAACTTTACACCCACATCTATCATAGTCAAAACCACACTAGGGTTAATCAGCTTTACAGCCAAATCTATCGTAATCAAAAACACACATTGGTTTATCAACTTTACAGCAAAATCTATCATAGCCAAAACCACACTAGGGTTTATCAAATTTACAGCCAAATCTATCATAATCAAAAACACACATGGGTTTATCAACTTTACAGACAAATCTATCATAATCAAAACCACACATGGGTTTATCAACTTTACAGCCAAATATATCAAAGTCAAAACCACACATGGGCTTATTAACTTTACACCCAAATCTATCATAGTCAAAACCTAACATGGGTTTATCAGCTTTACAGCCAAATCTATCGTAATCAAAAACACACATGTGTTTATCAAATTTACAGCCAAATCTATCATAATCAAAAACGCACATGTGTTTATCAACTTAACAACCAAAGCTATCATAATAAAAAGTACACATGGGTTTATCATCTTTACAGCCAAATATATCATAGTCAAAAACACACATGGGTTTATCAACTTTACAGCCAAATCTATAACAGTCAAAAATACACATGGGATTATCAATTTTACAGCCAAATCTATCATAATCAAAACCACACCTGGGTTTATCAACTTTACAGCCAAATATATCATAGTCAAAAACACACATCGGTTTATCAACTTTACATAAGTCTATCATAGTCGAAACCACACATGGTATTACCAACTTTACAGCCAAATCTATCAAATTTAAAATCACACAGTGGTTATCATCTTTACAGAAAATTCTTTTATAATCAAAACACATAAGGGTTTATCAACTTTACAGAAAAATCTATCATTGTCAATACCACACATGGGTTCACAATTTTACAGCCAAATATATCATTGTCAAAACCACATATGGGTTTATCAACTTTACAGACAAATCTATCAAAATCAAAAACACAAATGGGTTTATCAACTTTACAGCAAAATATATCATAATCAAAACCACACCTGGGTTTATCAACTTAACAGCCAAATCTATCAAAGTCAAAAACACACATCCGTTTATCAACTTTACATATAAGTCTATCAAGTCAAAACGACACATGGTATTATCAACTTTACAGCCAAATCTATCAAATTTAAAATCACACAGTGGTTTATCATCTTTACAGAAAATTCTTTTATAATCAAAACACACATGGGTTTATCAACTTTACAGAAAAATCTATCATTGTCAATACCACACATGGGTTCACAATTTTACAGCCAAATATATCATCGTCAAAACCACACATGGGTTTATCAACTTTACAGACAAATCTATCAAAATCAAAAACACAAATGGGTTTATCAACTTTACAGAAAATTATATCGTAATCAAAAACACACATGGGTTTATCAACTTTACAGCCAAATCTATCATAATAAAAAACACACACGTGTTTATCAAATTTACAACCATATCTATCATAATCAAAAATACACATGGGTTTATCAAATTTACAGCCAAGTCTATCATAATCAAAAACACACATGGGTTTATCAACTTTACAACCAAAGCTATCATAATAAAAAGTACACATGGGTTTATCATTTTTACAGCCAAATCTATAACAGTCAAAAATACACATGGGTTTATCAACTTTACAGCAAAATCTATCATAATCAAAACCTAGCCTGGGTTTATCAACTTTACAGCCAAATCTATCATAGTCAAAAACACACATCGGTTTATCAACTTTACATATAAGTCTATCATAGTCAAAACCACACATGGTATTATCAACTTTACAGCCAAATCTATCAAATTTAAAATCACACAGTGGTTTATCATCTTTACAGAAAATTCTTTTATAATCAAAACACACATGGGTTTATCAACTTTACAGAAAAATCTATCATTGTCAATACCACACATGGGTTTATCAACTTTACAGCCAAATATATCATCGTCAAAACCACACATGGGTTTATCAACTTTACAGACAAATCTATCAAAATCAAAAACACAAATGGGTTTATCAACTTTACAGAAAATTATATCGTAATCAAAAACACACATGGGTTTATCAACTTTACTGAACAATCTATCAAAGTCAAAACCACACATTGGTTTATCAACTTTAAAGCCATATCTATCGAAGTAAAAACCACGTATGGGTTTATCAACTTTACTGAAATATCTATCTTAATCAAAAAACACACATGTGTTTATCAACTTGACAGAAAAATCAATCATAATCAAAAACACACATGGGTTGATCACTTTTTACAGCCATATCTATCGAAGTAAAAAACCACACATGTGTTTATCAACTTAACTGAAAAATCTATCATAATAAAAAACACACATGGGTTTATCAACTTGACAGAAAAATCAATCATAATCAAAAACACACATGGGTTGATCACTTTCTACAGCCATTATCTATCGAAGTAAAAAACCACACATGGGTTTATCAACTTTACAGAAAATTCTATTATAATCAAAAACACACTTGGGTTTATCAACTTTACAGGAAATTCTATTTTAATTAAAAACACAAATAGGTTTATCAACTTTACAGAAAATTCTATCATAATCAAAAACACACATGGGTTTATCAACTTTACAGCCAAATCTGTCACAGTCAAAAACACACATGGGTTTATCAACTTTACAGCAATATCTATCATAGTCAAAAACACACATGGGTTTATCAACTTTACAGCCATATCTATCATAGTCAAAACACACATGGGATTATCAACTTTACAGCCAAATATATCATAATCAAAAGCACTCATTGATTTGTCAACTTTACAACCTAATATATTACATGTATAGTCAATAAAGCGTATAACCATCGTTGGAAGCAAGAACAAACCGACACAGGCCCGTTACGCTTTAAGTTTAGAATCACGAAGTTGATTCGAGATATTATCTCTGCTAATTGTATTGTTACATAACTATCAGGTGTTCGTGTGGTCGTTTCTGTTACTGTGAGAAAGTATTTACGAAGTTCTGCATGACGGATAATGATTTCTTGCATACCGTATTATCAGAATCTTACATGGGTTGGAGGTTCCGTCGTTCCGGTGGGAATGAGGCTCTATCTGAAGTTATAAATAATTAGCATGCAAAACAAAGAATCATTCAAGGCTGTTTTTCAGTGTGGACAGAAGCCTCTTATCCCAAGAGACGGAATTTTCTGTCCAAACCTCAAACCTATGTAAAATTCTTACTGTCTTGCCAACGTGACGTAATGCGGGGATGACCCGGTCTGGGACGGTCAACGGTTGTGTCCGTCTGTCTGAGATAGTCCGATGAACATTGACATCTCTGGCAATTGGTTCCGTTAGTAGCATGCGAACGGCGTCATTTTTTATTTAAATATAGCATACCATGCATGTATACGCATTATCTGCCAATTATTTTGAGGACTTTGTCAGACAAACACCGGCGAACATACTGTCTAAGTTGTGGGTCCAGTGACTAACCACACGTTCTGCTGCACGGCATAATTGTGATATCTGCTTAAACGTCAATTTCACGTAACGACCGCATGATACAAATAAGTTGACAGGTCAGTACTAAGTACGCTGACGCAACACATCACGTGTATATGTTGGTTTAATCATATTGTATTCATTTAAATTTGCATACATACAAATCAGTTTACGTATAAATATGGATTAGAACGGAAGATAAAATCTCATAAAGTTCTTCTCCATGACATTATATATTGGGAACAGATATGGCAGATTATTAACAATTTTATGTGGCGCTTATCATAACGAATATATTTCACAATATTAATAAAATATCATAATATAATCTTAGGAATATTGGTTCTAATATGTTAAAGAAACTTCGAAAATGAAGCGAGAAATAACAAAAGAGAAAAGTGATTCAAGTGATTATGGTTATTTATATATTCAAGAATTCAATTCATGTAATAATAATAATAATAATAATAATAATAATAATAATAATAATAATAATGATGATAATAATAATAATAATAATAATAATAAACACTCATGGACATGTTCTGAACGGCATGGACGAAACTGAAAGACGGGCTGACCCCACACGTAAATTAAAATAGTCTTGTTAGTTCTCAGTCTTACACGTGTTAGGATAAGCGATAAGTAGATAACATGCATTTGTGCTGCTTCAAATATTTTAACATTATTGTCACAAAAGAGTTGAGGTTCAACAAAAAGAAGTATATTTAAAGAAACTGTAGATAACCCACTGACAGATGTCAGGAGTTGTATGCGTTGGAGCTGGTAAAGACGACATTTAAGAAAGAAATGAGCTGTGCTTACTATTTGTCCACATAAACACAGAGGGGAATCTTCAATGTGTTTGAGAAAAAGATGGTGTTTAAGTGCATTACAGCTCGTTCGAAGGCGGGCATACAATAATTGGCATTTCCTTGTACTTATGTAAAAGAATTTTGGTACTTTTGGTTCGTTATTATCAAGATGGTGTTTAAAAACATTCAGAGAAGATGCTTGTCTTGTTTCCAGTGGGAGAGTATTCCATTCACGGACAACGGAAGGAATAAAAGAATTTGAGTTGTTCTTGAAGTAGGAATTTGAATATTGCTATTATTTCTGAGGTTGTACATGGAAGTTGCATTTGCAAGAGGAGGAACCAACGAACATAGATATGGTTGGCCATTCCGTGGATCATTTTATAAAAAAGAGTAAGTTTGTGTTCAGTTCGACGAGTTTCAAGACTTTCCAATCCTACTTCAGAATTCAAGTTGTTAATAGATAATAATTTTGTAACTCCAGTTATTATACTTTCTGTATTTTGTCAAGTTCATTTTTTTCATAATTTGTACAATTATCCCAAATAACATTGGCTTATCCCAATGACGTGTTAATAGTTTCGAGTGATTTTCTATCTTACTGAAATTTAAGTTTTCTCATAATATTTATTCTAGCCCAAGCTTTATTCTTAATGTAATCAATATTCATAGATGTTTGTGCGATGACACTTCTATAATTTGTTGAATCTGCATAAAAACTGGGAGATGAACGTGTTGAATATATACGTTTGCTTGTTACATGCAATGATTTTCTTTCGGATGGATTAAAAGTAACCAGCAATTTATTTGACCATTCAGTGATTTTACTTATTTCAGAATTTAATGTCTGAACGGCATTAACAATAAAGACTTGTATCATCAGCAAAAAGTCGTATGTTGGAGTCAATATCGGACACTATGTCATTTATATAAACTAGAAACAGAAGATGACCAAATATATATCCCTGGGGAACACAAGCTTTAATTGGTCTCCAATTAGACCTCTCACCTGGAATGACAACACATTGGCGTCTGTCTTTAAGATAGTCAGTTAGAAGATTCAAAAGTTGGCACGAAATACCAGATGCTTTCAATTTAGCCAACAAGCCTTTTTGCCAAACTCTATCGAAGGTTTTACTTATATCTAAAAATACAACCCTGACCTCTTTGCCATCATCAATCGCTTTGCAGAAAGCTGGTTGATAGTTTAATCACCAGGTACAAAACCAGATTGAAATGAGGACAGATAGTTAGTATCACGAAAATAGTTGCCGGGCCCGATAAACTCAGTCTTTGGCGCGTTTGATTATCAATTCAGGGGTCGTGGGTTTGAATCCCTCAGGACACAATCTCCGTGATGAGTGATATACGACATTGTGTCTCATTATCATCCGTCTCTCACTGCTTATTCAAGTGAAAAAGTTATGCTCGAGTACTGGTTAACATTCCAGGATCCCAGGAAACAGTGGTTAGGTTAACTAATCGTCTGTTATCCTTTGATGGCATAAACTGACGCTAAATAATCAATCAATCAATAAATCAATCGAAAATAGTTGAACATATGCCTTTCAAATACTTTACTTAATGCACTAAGAGGGGATATTGGTTTGTAATTATTAGCCAAAGACGAGTCTCCCTTCTTGTGAATAGAACATACGAACTGCTTCCTTCCAAACTTTGGGATATAAACCGTTTGTTATATATCACTCATTACTTAATTCACGGAGCACATCATTATTGATTTCTTCGGGACCTGAGGCTTTACCAACTGGTTACGATTTGAGAATACGGCACACATCGGTAGATAGTAAAGCAAGATTAGATATACCTGTGATGTGTCTCGGTATTAAAATGGCTGGTTCAATGTTATCGTCATTAAGAATTGGCTGAGATTGGAAAAAATGTATTCAGTAAGTCGGCTTTTAAATTAAAACCATTAACAATAGTTCCATTGTCATTAAGAGGAGGAATTGCTGGCTTGTCATTTGAAGAGATAAACGACTTTAGAATTTTCCACCCGTCTTTGGGGGAGAAGGGTGTAGAATTAAGTTTACTTGCTAAATTATCATGATATGACAGCTTTGCTTGGCGTATAAGTTGAACAACCTCATTATTTTTTTTCTATAGAACGTTATTTTAATTCCTAGTACGGTTATCATAAAAGAATTATCATTATATATATTTCTTCGAATATGGAGTCATTACTAAATTATCATATGAAGCTCTATATCTATTTTCGAATTTGGCCCAGTTATTTTGTTCAGTAGAGATAAAGAGTGATTGGTGAACCGTGGATTATGTGCTTCCCTCGTGTATATTAACGGAAGTGAAGTTCAGAAATATGTAATACCTGAAATGCAATATTTCTATTTGTCACAGGTGCTGTTTTTTAAATTTGTTTTATTTTTTCATTGCTTTTTCAAAGCATGGGAATGTCAAACACGAAAATTAGGCCTCACTTTTAAAATCGGAATTTCCAGGGCGAAACATTTATTGATGGAAGGGCATGACGTCATGTCATTTACATACGTAAAATTCGCGCGTTTTCCATTCAAAGATTTCCGCCATCTTGGATACAGCTGGTGATGATTTTAGTCGCGATATTGTGAATGTCTTACTTTATCTAGATCGCATTATATATCGAGGAAAGGTAGGTATTATTATTGATAAGTTAAGCCGCATTATAATGATTTATAACATTCAAAACTTATTTGAACTATTGTTTTGCGATGTGCCAAGTTTTCCGAAGGGTAACGCCATTTGTTGTCGTTTGTTTACTTTGTTTTCTCTCTTTTTTTTCTACTGTACATTTTGTTTAGTTGAAATGCCGTTCAATGCAGTAAGTAAATATTTTATATTGGAATTGTAGTTCACAACGAGCTGAATTGGACCATTGGTAAAATTTATTAACTTTTATGTAAACATCGACTGTTGTATCGGCTGATTGGAATGGTTGTTTTCTTTTTTGTTGTGTTGCGTGAAAGGATTACTTTGTTGTGTTTTTTAACGGGAATCGTACGATGACATCCGTGTATCATGAGCCGCCTTGCGCTGCACACACGATCACACAATGGTGTTTATGTCAAGGTCACAATTGTTTATGTAATTCTTGGGTTCTGACTGCGCATGTCAGTCTGCATGAAGGAATATATACATGTGCGAGTTTTTATTAAATGTTGCCATGAATTATAAAACAATAAGTATATGATTTCCAAAGCAGCTGGTGTACATTAAAAAATATATTGCTTGTGATAATGCTTTGCTTCATGGTTGAGGATGTTTATGGCGTTTATGGCCGACATTCCCATAAATTATTTTTTTAAAGTAATGGCCTGTGTGTCTGTTGGAGGAGAGGCAACTGCTTGAGATTTTGTGAAGACAAAATGTGCTTTTGTTTCCATATTTTCTTATTGTTCATTCTGTTTACAATGCTTTTCAGATTTGGTCTTTACGGAGTGACATTGGCGTATAGCAGCATGGTGTTATGTGACGCATTTGGTTTTGATTACAACTATACATTTTCGCATTTTGCCATGAAAAAAAATGTAAGTTTCACTGCTGTCAACTTCTTTGCACAAAAATGGTTAGATGTTTTAATACACTCCCACTCAACTTGGAACACAAATCGTAATTCTTACACAGCAGAATGAAAATGTCATCAAACAATACTACTTTTAGATATTTGTGTTAAAACTGTTGGCGTGCTTGTGGCTACAAAAATGTGTATACTGCAGCTAAAATAACGGCGAATTATCATGAATTTTCTTTAAAACCTTTATATCTTTAATTTAAGAGTATTTTCTGTGGTTAAAAAAATATGTGCTGTTCACATTTTCACAGTTTCCTTTTAATAATTTAAGTTTTAATACGTCAATACGGTAAGTTTTATGAAAGTATTTAGTGTTTGCTCTTCCTGGCTGTGGTCCATTCAAAAATATATTTTATATACATTTTCCATGGACTGGTCACTGCAGTTAACAATGGCCTCTTTAAAATGCTGCTGTTACAAAGGTAGAACGATTAACTTACAAAGTATTTAGTTTGGGGTTCGAATCCCAGCTGAGGCTATGTCTTTTGTTTACTTTGTTCATTCCTGTTTAGTCTTGCAAATACATTGTGGGAGAGTCTGGACAAGAACTGATGGGAACTCTGCCCAGATTGTAGATTTCATATATTCAAACATGTGTTAAGCAGCCAGTCAAGGGAAGGAACAAGTGTGGTCATGTGATGTTGTTAATATAGATTAATTTACTCAACAAAACAGATGTAAGAAAATAGAAAATATTGTTACATATGACAGATTACTTCTTAATGTTGTCACCTAGACAGGTTTGGCTGTATTTTGGATACTTCAGCTGCCAGTTCAGGAATTTAAATAAATGTGATGGTTCATGTGTGCAGTCGTGCTTTTATGGTGCCAATGTTTCAGTATTCCTTGGCACATGGGAGATGAGGTCCAAAATACTGACATGTCACATAGGTTTGCTGGGCTTTTGCTTACAATTTTTGCTCATGCCTTGTCAATGTCTTGCAGCTTGTATAGTGGGTGATCTGTTTAAGTAATTGTGGTACCTTAATAATTTATTGGCATGAAGACAAAAATGTGGTGCTTTTGTTTCCATATTTTCTTATTGCTGATTGTGTTTACAATACTTTTCACATTTGGTGTTTACGGAGAGTGACGTTGGCGTATAGGAGCATGTTGTAATGTGACGCAATTTGGCTCTGATAACAACTATACATTTTTGCATTCCCCTGTGAAAAAAAGTAAGTTTCACTGGTCTTACACTTCTTTGCACAATAATGGTTAGAAGTCGGAAACATACAATTGTGCAGTTATTGTTATGTACGTTGTTTCCAGAGTTGGTGTGTGTTTGCGTCTATGTCCTTAGATATTCTTCCTTTGTTTGGTGTACAGCGGTTTCCACATGTGCTCTTGCGTAATACACTTGTACCTTAATGCATGTGTTGTTGATATTTTTAACAGCAGTCGATTGTCAGTCAGGTCAACTGGTAAAACATACTCATTTGGTTGGAAAATTCACTTGTCCCATATAAATATACTAAAATGTTTGTTTCGAAGCACATTGTGATTACCATGTGTGATTTTAAACAATTTTATTTCTTCAGTTACAGTATGTACACCACAAGCTTAAAACGATGTCATGCAATAAACATTGATATTGTTGATGTTCACATGTTGGTTTTGTTTTGAATACAAACAGTTTGTGTTAAACATAAGAAACGTAATGCATTCAAGTATACATAATATGTAAAATGCAAAAGGCCTGGGGCAGGGCAATATTACGAAGCCTGGGAACAGTGCGCTATTTAAACCGACATTTAAAAGCTGCACATGTGCGTCTTGACAACAAAAATATGCTGAACACTTTGTAATGAAAAGTGAGTATGCTTGGTGGCTCAACAAAAAGTTGCATGATTACGTCATTGTTGATGGACGTTAAATTTACAAATGATGTTTAAGCCAACGTAAAATAGGAAGAATAAAAACTGTTATGATTTTGGTTGATTTCTTTTACACAGTTTCCTGATTGTTTATTTTTCTCTCTGCCAAAAAGTGCATTTTCTTTCAATCTTAACCTCGCTTACACAGAACTTATATAACGACAACGTCTTTGTGCGAGTTCTTGAACAAATCTGATCTTAACACAAATCCCAATGACACATCCGTTTTTGAAAGTTTGCGGAGGTTTTTACCATGGAAAACATATATTGTGCATCTTCATTGGGCTTCAGTAAATGATTTTTTCTTCCCATTGTTGTTTATTTACATGTATGTGTTGCTATACTTTACGTTGGAATGTGCAAAACAGCAATTACTGAAATTAAAACTGGCAAACCTTGTCTGTATATGTTTTCCTTACAATGATCTTCATGTGGTTTCTTTGTTTTTCAATTTTACAGGCCTGCTGCTGCTCCAGTTTAAACCTTATCAACTACAGTGTGCCTACCATCTTGATTGCAAGTAGGCGGTTGCCCGTTCAGCTGTTCCTTACATTGTAAGTACTATTTTTCTACTAAATCAAGAGTGAATGCTTCTGTGGTAATTTAAGTTAAATGGATAAAATGTCATTATTGCCATTGTAAAGTAAGCTTGCCTTTCAAGAGCTTTCCCTTTATTTAAACTGGTTAAAATGTAGCACTTGCATTTGTCCATGTTCCACTCCATGTTCCATATATACAAGGTTTCCCCAGTTGGTACGCTACTGTTTGTTGAGAGAATACAAATGCGTAATGTGATCCATACCAGCACTATTCATGGATATTTAAGCATTGAGGATTTAAATATGATGCATTTATATGAGCAGGTGGAATCGGCATATATTATTTTTTCTTTAAGTGTTCATTATTTTGTTTTAAATAGTAAGTTCATGAGAACGTCCATTTTTCAACCCAAATTTTTTCATCCCAAATGGGGTGCGTCCGTCTATGTCCCCTGCTGTCTGCACCGTATTTCCTTCAGTTGTCGTTGGAATTTTAAATAACTTGGAACAAATGTTCACTGGGGCAAGACGATGTGTCATGTGAATTGATTCATCAAAAGTTTAGGTCATAGCTAAAGGTCAAGTGTTTGGAAATCCATTGTATACGCTGTGTATTCCTTTGTATTCCTTTTGAATGGACCGTATATTCTTTGGTTGTGATTGGAATTTTAAATAAATTGGCAGAAATGCTAACCAGCGCAAGACGATGTATCATGCGAATGAGTTAGATCTATTCGTCAAAGATAGTTTATCTTTTTTTAATAATAAATATGTTCAGTTCAGTGGAGAATTTTGTTCACTGTTTACCAATCCTATTTGCTTAATTAATATGCACAACAGGCTGCAGATATGTGGTGGAAACACCAGTTTCGGTGCGGGTTAGTTCAAATTTGATAGAAGTTGCCAGATTGCATCTTAATTATGTACAAAAATGGAAACTACAACATGTTGGCTATAGATTTACACAACTCAACATTGTGGTTGCTACCGGCAATTACTTTCTGTGCAGTAAAGTTGCATGGGCAACCCATTTATGTGTCTGCAAAACAAACGCCACATCCTGCCACATTTTTTGTGAATCATTGCTTATACTGCTAAATATTACATTGGTAGTTTGTGCCAAAATTACCCTTGCTATTGTGATGAAGATGGGGTTGTATGTGGTTTTCCTGCGGTGAGATGTACTATTCCACTCTCTAATCTTTATATCAGTTTTATATCAGTTTTAAGAAGTGCTTCCATTCTTCAGTTACCATACTCCGTTTTTTTACTCGAAAAATCATAACATGTTCAGATTATATACAGTCTTGTTTCTATGTTTTTACAGTTCAAATGCTACAACAGTCACATTCATCACAGATGCTTGCTTACCTGCTGGTTTACATTGCAGTTCTGCTCTGCGAGACCATCTGGCGTCTCTTTCCACAAATAGGGATTTTCTTGGTGAAAATGGTAGCTCAATCTGTATGCACCCACTAGCTACCTCCTGATGTGTTCCAATGTCGATAAATGCGTGAACTGGCTATCAGCAACCTGTGCATTATAGTTGTGCCATCTCTGCATGTAGTTTGTCAATGGTTGCACTGTGGTCATTTGTTATCCCAAAGCTGCATTCCATTGCACTTCCATGAATGCCAGCAGTTTCATTGCGTGTTAACACATACCATTCATAACACCAACAGGAATGAATGTTATACATTCAATGCACATGTTCACATGTAGCACAGAAGAGGGTTCAAGATACCTATTGGTAACACTTGGTGGCCAGTTCCAGTGTTGGTGTATGTGGATAAATAAAGATGAAAGAAATAAAATACTTTATGCCAAACAAACACTGTTTGGTGGATTCAACATACATAAAACGTGCCATGTGCTGATAAGTAAGTGTATTTAAAACACCATGTTACTTTTCATGTTCAGGTTCCAGGCCATAAACAGCATTACACAGGACATGAACAACAATGAGGTTGACATACTATTTATGCATGTACATTGTATGTTCATATATGTGCTCAGTTCTTGCTATATGTCTGGTTTGCCAAATATGAGATTACATCACGGTGTTATTAATGTATATATTTTTTACCATTGTTTACATGTCGAACATACTGTTGAATTTGAAATAACTTTGTCATACTCTGATTCATTAATATTGTTACTACATTTGTGTGTTGCCAACAAACAATTAAGCTGTTCTTCTATTGTTGCTTCCGTGTTCAGAATTGGCGCATTCTGCATTCACACCATAAGATTGTAGATGGTCGAATATGTATTCACAGCCATTTAATTAATTGACATTGGTATGACATTTGAGTTAACCATGCAACTACATTTTTAGCTCACTAGGACGAAATTTATGGACAGCTATTGTCATGACTTGCGCGTCGGTGTTATCTGTAGACACCCAGCTTAAATTTTGTATTTAAGTTGAAGATATCTATGCAACGACTCATTGGATGCGAATAACACTTCGCATCTGTGTTCACCATCATCGATGGAACACATACAGACAAGAACCATAAGTCTGGATTGCATTTTGGCACAGTTCTTGCCCTTTTTGGACTTGGACACCCAGGTTAAACTTTTGCGTTTAGTTTAAGATATCTATGCAACCACTCATTGGATATGAATGGAACTTCGCATGTGTGTTCACCATCATCGGTGGAACACACACAGACAAGAACCATAAGTCTGGATTGCATTTTGGTGCAGTTATAGCCCTTTTTCGACTCAATTTTTCAGGTATAAGTTTTTATCAGGCAAAATATCTATGCAACCACTCAATGGATATGAATGAATTTTCGCATGTGTTCACCATCATCGATGGAACACACAGAGACAAGAACCATAACTCAGGACTGCATTTTGGCGCAGTTATGGCTCTTTTGGACTTAATATTTCGTCTGTAGACACTCAGGTTAAACTTTTGCGTTCAGTTGCGTTTAACTTTGGGTGATGCCTCCAATCTCAATATTTGCATGGGTGGTGAAATTTATCCCATGGGCGTGCTTTGTTGTTTTCTGTTGAGTTATACCATGCAACTTTTATATTTAATTGTTCCCATATTGAACACGCGTTCACTCTGTGAATGGCGCCAACTCATTAAAGAAGCAATATACACTGTTTGGATTGCTCAGGTTTCGTGCGAATGTACATTCGGATGTATTTGTATATATTTTTCTTTAGTTGCTCCCTTTTCGACCACATTGTATGCTATGAGCTACCTTTGCACACGAAAGTTCATATACCAATTATGTGGGTGCATTTAGGTTCCAATCATGAATAATGTGCATGTTACACTAGATTTATTCCATTCTTTCTGTCATTTCATTACATAACGAGATTATTGAAGATTTGAAGATAACTTTGCACAGCATCATTCATTTACCTAATTGTGTCTGCATTCAGCCATGAGTGATGGCAATAATAGGATCACTGTGGCTAATGCATGTCGTAAGAAGTGACAAATTGAGTAATACGATAGAATTTGCTGAAACTCTACAGTTCTGCAGGTATCAAGGTTCTAGGTCTATTCTGCATATTCATTTGTTGATGTATTTTTTTAATCTGTATGTTAATTTGTTGTTTTTGAACATGTAGAGTGAACTTGGAATCTTCCTTCCTGTTGGCGTCGAATAACCTATAATGTGTTGGTACGCCGTAAAACCCTATTCATTCATTGTAACAAGTATGTTGACCTGTATTTTTTATTTTATTTTCGAATTGTATTGTTATAGTGCCTCTTTGTAAAAAGAATAAAACAATTCTCCAAGTTAGAACTGTTTTATTATTGAATTATTGTGAAAATGCATCGATTGCGACCATTTTTTGAAAATGGGAGGTATATTTAGCACTTAACTTAGTATCAAGCATGGTGACATATATATTTTTTTAAAGAAAATCATTGTATGAAAGGTGAAACCCAAAATAGCATTATGATTCTTTCTGTTTTAGATACTTTATCTTTTGTTACATGGATGACAACAATATTTTGTTGAAATATAACACTTTTTTAGTAAATAAAACACGATTTATAACTTGCACCCCTTTGCTGGCTTTTCTTTATAAAAATATAAAACGGTGTAGTTTAAAATTAGTCGTAGCAAAAAACAAGCATGGTGACCTATTTTTTTCTAGAGTTTTACTACTTGTCTTACTTCAAAGTAAGTGTGCAAAATTTAAAAAAAATCTCCGCGCTAGAAATAACTCGAAGAAATGTCTTTAAATGTTTAATTAAACCAGATTTGAAACCAATGTGTATATTTTGATTAAAGACTGGCTTACAGTTTGGTTAGACTTTTTTCCCACAATTGAAAAGGATGAGTAGACCTGGTTTTTTATTTGATATTATACTATATATTATTAAAAAACATGTGCTGCTGTGAGTGTGTGTTACAAGAGTGTATTTTATGTAAAGAAAATGGGACTAGTTTAAATACTTTTAACTTTTAATTTAAATAATTTGATTTGGTAAATATTGGAGTCAATTATCTTAGTACAACATGATATGCTTTTGTGGTGTAACTGTCTAACACATCTACACTTTTGTAGAAATTCTGGGTTTAAATCCCTGCATTTGCAAACAATATGGAAAAGAGATGGCTTCAGTATGGTGAAAAAGTTGTTTTTTAATGAAATTATTCTCTATTAAATATCTCTATAATTAATTAATATATATATATATATATATATATATATATATAATTTGTTTTTTAATAATGTTTGTTGCTGCATGGACAACATAATTGTATTGCTTGCAGTTACCAGTGTTACGGAAATTTTTGTTGAGCTGCTAACATTTTCTTACTTTTAATATTTTAAGTTTTATGAGGCATAAGGGTTTTTCGTGCTTACTCTTTCTGACTGCTATACATTAAAAATATATATTTTATATACATTTTCCATGGACTTCATTTTACATGTTCTCTTTAAAAAATATAGTGTTACAAAGGTAGAGTGATTAATATACAAAGTAAATTAGTTTGGGATTCAAATCCCAGCTTATGCTATATTTTTGTCTATTGTGTTTGTTCCTGTTTAGTATTACAACTAGATTGTAGGAAAATCTGGACAAGAACTGAAGGGAACTTATGTCCAGATTGTATATTTCATTCATTCAGACCTGTGTTAAGCAGCCAGTCAAGGAAATGAGCAAGTGACCTTGTGAGGTTGTTGCTTAATACAGGTTAGTAAGTTAATTTACTCTAAAATATAGAAATGGGGAAATAGAAAATATGATTGCTTATGACAGGTAGCTGCTTAATAAAGGTGGTCGCCTACACAGGTTTGGCTGTATTTGGATATTTCAGCTGCTAATTTTGGAATTTAAGTACATGTGTACTATTCAAATCAGTTCGTGTCAATGGTTATCTAAAACCAGTGAAAGTTCATTTTTAAAACTTTAATCATGTTTTATGTTGGATAGATAGCACACGTTGGCTTCTTTAAAAAGTAAAATTAGATGTGCCTGTCAGTTGTATTGATCGGTTGATTAAATATTTAGCGCCATTTTATGCCATCAAAGGCTAACAGACGATCAGTTAACCTCACCACTGTTTCCTGGGATCCTGAAAGGTTGACCAGTATGATTATGTTACCGGTTTTCGATCACTTAATAATCGCTGCTAAAATATTTCAATGCAAAACGGATTTTGACACTAAATGCTTGTATACAACGTTAAAATAACTATCAAATAATTATTTTCTACCAAAACAATTACAAATACATGCCCATTGACTTCACCATTCACGTTAGATCATGGTGACCCAGTATACGTTCAATAAAATGGCGGCACCTGATATCGAGCACATGATAGGATGATGTAATGTGTCAAACTAAAATGACACATGGCTTCAAAAGCACAAATAAATGAAAGCAGAGAAAACTGCATAACCTTTAACATGAATAAATATTTCTCAATAGGTCAATTTCATCATAATATCAATTAACTTAACAGCATAAGGTTTTTAAAAAAATTTACTTTTTATTTTTTTTTAAAAATCATAGTAACCAAATAAAAACACTGATTTAAAATATATATATCTTCTTTTTTATTTGCTACTTTATTATTTATTCTTTATATAACCACCTCTTCTTATCCACTTCTTATAACAAACCTTTTCAACTGTTTGCTTGTTTTTATTCTACATTTAAATGTGGTCCTGTACTAATTTCAATCTCATTCTTAAAAAAAATCTATAAGAAGGTCACTCGTCCGGAACCTCGATAATTTCTGACATGCACAAGCGAAATATTTTATAACTTTCGACCTTGACCTGTATTGCATCAGTTTTCAGCAGACGTGTATGAAATCGATATTCGTAAACAAACCTAGCATTTGTCGAGGTTTTATGTAAACTGAAAAATGGACTTAGTGAGAAATACATTTTTTCAGGTCTGTACCATAAAATGACTTTCACACTGCTATCGGAAGCATTATTTTTGATATTTTTCTATGCATTCAATGACCACGTGGATACTGTTTGTAAATATTGCCAATAGTGTAGGAAGTTGAAATACGCGTGCGCGATATTCGTAATTCTGGGAAGTGATCGATTTCAGGTGACGCTCGAAAACAGGTTACGGCACCATACTCAAGCACATCCCATCTCTGCAAGTAACTGATAACTTCCCTACTTGAATCAGCAATGACAGACGAATGATAATGAGACACAATGTCGTTTATCGAACATCAAAAACATCAAACATCAACTCCCGACTCCTGGGCCCTACCTGTCAGTTGTAATTACCAACTACAAACAACATGTATGACTACTATTTACATTTATGACAATAATTGATGTGACCCATTTTCAAACGAAGCACTTAAGTTCATTAATACTATTCAATACAATGAGCAGATAAATTCCTTCACTTTCATGTCTCAACATAAAAAATTGGAACAAGTAACATCAAGAATATGCAATATACATATAACGTCTGCAATGGCATAACAAGATTTCCATTCATCTTGTCGCTCGTCATTCATAGTCTATGTAAATACGGTATGATTTTTCTTGTTCAATCTGTTTTAGTGGTATACCTCATTAGATCTCTTAGCCTCTTTAACTAGTCTTTAACGGTTCCTAATATTCTTTTTTAACTCAGAGTATATCAACAGTGGTTAATGCGGCTTAATTTCAATAATTTTATTTGGAATACATATATTTGAACGTTCATTAATTTTATTAGCAATATTGTTAGCATACACGTTTACGTCACCGTTAGATAGTTCATTCCAGTTAGTTTAATTAATTTTATTTTTTACCAAGTTCATATTTCCAAAAATTTCTCTCAAAAGCTAGTTTCTTGTTTTTTCTTGAATTTGAATACAACGTTTATCGGACAGCGAAATCTGATATCTTGATTTAGAAAAGAGTCTGCGACAAAACTTTTAATTAGGCTATCTTTATGACTTAAGAGTAAAACATCAATAAGAGACGATGAATTCTCGGTATAGTGGGTAGGATCTTTAATAGATTGACATAGACCAAACTGTTGACATATATTGTTTAAATTTCGCGATAAAACATCATTCAACATATTATAGTTTAAGTCACCAGTGACAATTATATCTTTGATACCAGTATCGACAGCAAGATTAAAAGAATCACAAATCAAATTATTATAAAAAGCGTTAGAATTTGGAGGTCTGTAAACAACGCTTAAGAGTATGTATCTACGTTTTTTAACACATATGCATTCCAGGCGATCCATTTCTAAGCCATTTCTACGGGGAAAATGAATTGTTTATCACCGTGGCTGTCTCCAACGTGATCTTTTCTTATTGCTTTATGGAATGCTGGGAATTCTAGATCAGCAGACACAATAGTGTCATTAAGCCAGGTTTCGGTGAATGTTGATATATCAAAGCCATATAGCTCAGAGTTAATTGTATCTTATTTATATTTGATACTTTAAACCTTATAATGAACAAGAGAAAGATGCTGAGAACATTCCAAGGCTACCAAACTATCAGAAAAGGATGAGGAAGACGAAACTGAGATGTAAGTTGCAGTTGGGCCTTTAGAACCTGGTTTTGGATAAATATATCTACAAGACAGCAGTAAAATGAAGGTCCATGTTAGGACTGTTGTAAAACAAACGTGAGCATATTGCGTATTGTGTAAAAGAACAGATTATCTTTTAAAATGTTGCCTAATACTATACGTTTTGGGGGATATACAATCTTAGAGTGACTTTTAATGTATATAACGAAAGAAATGGTATAGACTAAAGAGTGGTAGATAGATAGTAAACAAATGAACTGCACTAAGGCTGAAAAAATGAATCTAACATTGATCAATGGTGTGCCTGTGCCAGAATGTGGTTTTAGACAAATAATGTTATTGTAGAGAGGTAAATTAGAAACAGATCTGAAACCAGCACAAAGTCGATCTTCAAAGGCAAGAAATCATAGTGATTTCTAGAAGTTTATGCAAGAGTGTTGAGATAAAACCGTCGCCCATGGTGTCCATTCATGAGTTCAGAACGTCTAAAGAAAATACTATTGAAGAAAATAAAAGATGATGCTATGAAAAAACTGTTTGGCATGTAAAAATCGAAAGGAGGTTACTATGATATATATAAAGAATTTAGTGTATGTAAGGATCTATGTTTGGACTAGACAAGTAAATTATCCAATGATTTGATAAACAACAACATCTCGCGGACACTTGGACAAGAAAACAGTAACAAAAAAACAACATAGAGTGATTTGCCTAACATCAGTTGAACACAGTTATCGGAGGACTTTTCAACGTTTTCAAGAAATGTTCATACAATGATTGAAGGCACTTGGTGTCACATTGTAGTGAAAAAAGAAAACAATTATTCACCAACGCAAGAATTTTACGAAAAAGTTTTTCATTTGTATTTACACAGCTGACAAAAACATTTACAAACATGTGTAAGTAAAAATAAACACCGATGTACACCGAGAGTACCTTATGAAAGTAGCAAATGCAAGTAATCATGACACTAGTTGTATCTGAAAAGTGCGTAATCAAGACCCATATGGAAGTAAAGAAATTGTATTCGTACACAACAAAACGTAATCAAGTAGCAAAGGTAAGTAAAATAGTTGTATTCGTTCACAGTAGTTCATAATCAAGTAGTTTAAATTATGTTAGTAAATCAAACACTCTCTGTACACAAACAGTACGTAGAAAAGTTACATCTGTAAATAAACATGGCACTGGTTGTACACCAACAGTACGTAATAAAATAGCATATGTAAGTAAACCAAGGATTGGTTGTACACCAACAGTATGTAATCATGAAGCATATGTAGTAAAGATGGCACTGGTTTTAACACCAACAGTATGTAATCATGAAGCATATGTAGTAAAGATGGCACTGGTTTTAACACCAACAGTATGTAATCATGCAGCATATGTAGTAAAGATGGCACTGGTTGTACACCAACAGTATGTAATCATGCAGCATATGTAGAAAAGATGGTACTGGTTGTACACCAACAGTATTTAATCATGAAGCATAAGTAGTTAAGATGGCAATGGTTGTACACCAACAGTATGTAATCATGCAGCATATGTAGTAAAGATGGCACTGGTTGTACACCAACAGTATTTAATCATGAAGCATATGTAGTAAAGATGGCACTGGTTGTAAACCAACAGTATGTAATCATGTAGCATATGTAGTAAAGATGGCACTGGTTGTAAACCAACAGTATGTAATCATGCAGCATATGTAGTAAAGATGGCACTGGTTGTACACCAACAGTATGTAGCATATGTAGTAAGGATGGCACTGGTTGTAAACCAACAGTATGTAATCATGTAGCATATGTAGTAAAGATGGCACTGGTTTACCACCAACAGTATGTAATCATACAGCATATGTAGTAAAGATGGCACTGGTTGTACACCAACAGTATGTAATCATGCAGCATATGTAGTAAAGATGGCACTGGATGTAAACCAACAGTATGTAATCATGTAGCATATGTAGTAAAGATGGCATTGGTTGTAAACCAACAGTATGTAATCATGTAGCATATGTAGTAAAGATGGCACTGGTTGTAAACCAACAATATGTAATCATGTAGCATATGTAGTAAAGATGGCACTGGTTGTACACCAACAGTATGTAATCATGCAGCATATGTAATAAAGATGGCACTGGTTGTACACCAACAGTATGTAATCATGTAGCATATGTAGTAAAGATGGCACTGGTTGTACACCAACAGTATGTAATCATGAAGCATATGTAGTAAAGATGGCACTGGTTTTAACACCAACAGTATGTAATCATGAAGCATATGTAGTAAAGATGGCACTGGTTTTAACACCAACAGTATGTAATCATGCAGCATATGTAGTAAAGATGGCACTGGTTGTACACCAACAGTATGTAATCATGCAGCATATGTAGTAAAGATGGCACTGGTTGTACACCAACAGTATTTAATCATGAAGCATATGTAGTTAAGATGGCACTGGTTGTACACCAACAGTATGTAATCATGCAGCATATGTAGTAAACATGGCACTGGTTGTACACCAACAGTATGTAATCATGAAGCATATGTAGTAAAGATGGCACTGGTTGTAAACCAACAGTATGTAATCATGCAGCATATGTAGTAAAGATGGCACTGGTTGTACACCAACAGTATTTAATCATGAAGCATATGTAGTAAAGATGGCACTGGTTGTAAACCAACAGTATGTAATCATGTAGCATATGTAGTAAAGATGGCACTGGTTTTACACCAACAGTATGTAATCATACAGCATATGTAGTAAAGATGGCACTGGTTGTAAACCAACAGTATGTTATCATGAAGCATATGTAGTAAAGATGGCACTGGTTGTAAACCAACAGTATGTAATCATGTAGCATATGTAGTAAAGATGGCACTGGTTGTAAACCAACAGTATGTAATCATGTAGCATATGTAGTAAAGATGACACTGGTTGTAAACCAACAATATGTAATCATGTAGCATATGTAGTAAAGATGGCACTGGTTGTACACCAACAGTATGTAATCATGCAGCATATGTAATAAAGATGGCACTGGTTGTACACCAACAGTATGTAATCATGCAACATATGTAGTAAAGATGGCACTGGTTGTACACCAACAGTATGTAATCATGCAGCATATGTAGTAAAGATGGCACTGGTTGTACACTAACAGTATGTAATCATGAAGCATATGTAGTAAAGATGGCACTAGTTGTACACCAACAGTATGTAATCATGCAGCATATGTAGTAAATATGGCACTGGTTGTACACCAACAGTATGTAATCATGCAGCATATGTAGTAAAGATGGCACTGGTTGTACACCAACAGTATGTAATCATGCAGCATATGTAGTAAAGATGGTACTGGTTGTACACCAACAGTATTTAATCATGAATGTGTAGTAAACATGGCACTGGTTGTACACCAACAGTATGTAATCATGTAGCATATGTAGTAAAGATGGCACTGGTTGTACACCAACAGTATGTAATCTTGCAGCATATGTAGAAAAGATGCCACTGGTTTTATCACCAACAGTATGTAATCATGCAGCATATGTAGTAAAGATGGCACTGGTTGTACATCAACAGTATGTAATCATGAAGCATATGTAGTATAGATGGCACTGGTTGTATACCAACAGTATGTAATCATGCAGCATATGTAGTAAAGATGGCACTGGTTGTACACCAACAGTATGTAATCATGCAGCATATGTAGTAAAGATGGCACTGGTTGTACACCAACAGTATGTAATCATGCAGCATATGTAGTAAAGATGGCACTGGTTGTAAACCAACAGTATGTAATCATGCAGCATATGTAGTAAAGATGGCACTGGTCGTACACCAACAGTATGTAATCATGCAGCATATGTAGTAAAGATGGCACTGGTTGTACACCAACAGTATGTAATCATGCAGCATATGTAGTAAAGATAGCACTGGTTGTACACCAACAGTATGTTATCATGAAGCATAAAATTATGTAGTAAAGATGGCATTGGTTGTACACCAGCAGTATGTAATCATGCATCATATGTAGTAAACATGGCACTGGTTGTACACCAACAGTTCGTAATCATGCAGCATATGTAGTAAACATGGCACTGGTTGTACATCAGCAGTATATAATCATGTAGCGTATGTAGTAAACATGGCACTGGTTGTACGTCAGCAGTACACCAACTATGTAATCATGAAGCATATGTAGTAAACTTTGCTCTGAGTGTACACCAACAGTATGTAATTATGTAACATATGTAGTAAACTTTGCTCTGATTGTACACCAACAGTATGAAATCATGAAGCATATGTAGAAAAGATGGCACTGGTTGTACACCAACAGTATGTAATCATGCAGCATATGTAGTAAACTTTGCTCTGATTATACACCAACAGTATGTAATCATGAAGCATATGTAGTAAACTTTGATCTGATTGTACACCAACAGTATGTAATTATGTAACATATGTAGTAAACTTTGCTCTGATTGTACACCAACAGTATGAAATCATGAAGCATATGTAATAAACTTTGCTCTGATTGTACACCAACAGTATGTAATTATGTAACATATGTAGTAAACTTTGCTCTGATTGTACACCAACAGTATGTAATCATGAAGCATATGTAGTAAAGATGGCACTGGTTGTACACCAACAGTATGTAATCATGCAGCATACGTAGTAAACTTTGCTCTGATTATACACCAACAGTATGTAATCATGAAGCATATGTAGTAAACTTTGCTCTGATTGTACACCAACAGTATGTAATTATGTAACATATGTAGTAAACTTTGCTCTGATTGTACACCAACAGTATGAAATCATGTAGCATATGTAGTAAACTTTGCTCTGATTGTACACCAACAGTATGTAATCATGAAGCATATGTAGTAAACTTTGCTCTGATTGTACACCAACAGTATGTAATCATGTAGCATATGTAGTAAACATGTCACCGGTTGTAAACCAACAGTATGTAGTCATGTAGCATATGTAGTAAACTTTGCTCTGATTGTACACCAACAGTATGAAATCATGAAGCATATGTAGTAAACTTTGCTCTGATTGTACACCAACATAATGTAATCATGCAGCATATGTAGTAAACATGCCACCGGTTGTAAACCAACAGTATGTAGTCATGTAGCATATGTAGTAAACTTTGCTCTGATTGTACACCAACAGTATGTAATCATGTAGCATATGTAGCAAACATCGCTCTGGTTGTACACCAACAGTATGTAATCATGTAGCATATGTAGTAAACATGCCACCGGTTGTACACCAACAGTATGTAATCATGTAGCATATGTTGTAAACATTGCTCTGATTGTACACCAACAGTATGTATTCGTGTAGCATATTTAGTAAACATGCCACCGGTTGTACACCAACAGTATGTAATCATGTAGCATATGTAGTAAACTTTGCTCTGATTGTACACCAACATTATGTTATCATGTAGCATATGTAACAAACATGGCTCTTGTTGTACACCAGCAGTATGTTATCATGTAGCATATGTAGTAAACTTTGCTCTGATTGTACACCAACATTATGTTATCATGTAGCATATGTAGCAAACATGGCTCCTGTTGTACACCAACAGTATGTTATCATGTAGCATATGTAGTAAACTTTGCTCTGATTGTACACCAACAGTATGAAATCAAGTAGCATATGTAGTAAACATGCCACCGGTTGTACACCAACAGTATGTAATCATGTAGCATATGTTGTAAACATTGCTCTGATTGTACACCAACAGTATGTATTCGTGTAGCATATTTAGTAAACATGCCACCGGTTGTACACCAACAGTATGTAATCATGTAGCATATGTAGTAAACTTTGCTCTGATTGTACACCAACATTATGTTATCATGTAGCATATGTAGCAAACATGGCTCTTGTTGTACACCAGCAGTATGTTATCATGTAGCATATGTAGTAAACTTTGCTCTGATTGTACACCAACATTATGTTATCATGTACCATATGTAGCAAACATGGCTCTTGTTGTACACCAACAGTATGTTATCATGTAGCATATGCAGTAAACTTTGCTCTGATTGTACACCAACATTATGTTATCATGTATCATATGTAGCAAACATGGTTCTGGTTATACACCAACAGTATGTATCATGTAGCATATGTAGAAACATCGCTCTGATTGTACACCAACATAATGTTATCATGTAGCATATGAAGCAATAATGGCTCTTGTTGTACACCAACAGTATGTTATCATGTAGCATATGTAGTAAACTTTGCTCTGATTGTACACCAACATTATGTTATCATGTAGCATATGAAGCAAACATGGTTCTGGTTATACACCAACAGTATGTATCATGTAGCATATGTAGAAACATCGCTCTGATTGTACACCAACATAATGTTATCATGTAGCATATGTAGCAAACATGGCTCTTGTTGTACACCAACAGTATGTTATCATGTAGCATATGTAGTAAACTTTGCTCTGATTGTACACCAACAGTATGTAATTATGAAGCATATGTAGTAAAGATGGCACTCGTTGTACACCAACAGTACGTCATCATGTAGCATATGCAGAAAACATGGCTCTAGTTGTACACCAACAGTATGTAATCATGTTGCATATGTAGAAACATCGATCTGATTGTACACCAACATAATGTTATCATGTAGCATATGTAGCAAACATGGCTCTTGTTGTACACCAACAGTACGTCATCATGTAGCATATGTAGAAAACATGGCTCTAGTTGTACACCAACAGTATGTAATTATGAAGCATATATAGTAAAGATGGCACTCGTTGTACACCAACAGTACGTCATCATGTAGCATATGCAAAAAACATGGCTCTAGTTGTACACCAACAGTATGTAATCATGTTGCATATGTAGAAACATCGCTCTGATTGTACACCAACATAATGTTATCATGTAGCATATGTAGCAAACATGGCTCTTGTTGTACACCAACAGTACGTCATCATGTAGCATATGCAGAAAACATGGCTCTAGTTGTACACCAACAGTACGTACTCATGTAGCATATGTAGTAAACATTGCTCTGATTGTACACCAACAGTATGTAGTCAGGTAGCATATGTAGTAAACATTGCTCTGATTGTACACCAACAGTATTCCATCTAGTACCATATGTACTGAACATGCGCTGGTTGTACACCAACAGTATGTATTTATGTAGCACATGTAGTAAACATGGTTTTGGTTGTACACCAACAATTTGCAATTATGTAGTATATGTAAATTAACAAAGCAGTGTTTGTACACCAACAGTATTTGTTAAGGTAGCATATGTAATAATCAAAGCTGTTGTTGTACATCAACAGTATTTAATCAGGTAGCATATGTAGTAAGCATACCATTGGTTGTACACATGCCACTGGTTGTACACCAACAGTATGTATTCATGTAGCATATGTAGTAAACATAGCTTTAATTGTAAACCAACAGTATGTAATCTTGTAGCATATGTATAAAACATGGCACTGGTTGAACACCAACATTATGTAATCATGCAGCATATGTAGTAAAGATGCCACTGGTTGTAAACCAACAGTATGCAATCAGGTAGCATATGTAGTAAAGATGGCACTGGTTGTACACCAACAGTATGTCATCATGCAGCATATGTAGTAAAGATGGCACTGGTTGAACACCAACAGTATGTAATCAGGTAGCATATGTAGTAAAGATGGCACTGGTTGTACACCAACAGTATGTAATCATGCAGCATATGTAGTAAAGATGGCACTGGTTGTAAACCAACAGTATGTAATCATGAAGCATATGTAGTAAAGATGGCACTGGTTGAACACCAACAGTATATAATCAGGTAGCATATGTAGTAAAGATGGCACTGTTTGTACACCAACAGTATGTTATCAGGTAGCATATGTAGTAAAGATGGCACCGGTTGTACACCAACAGTATGTAATCATGTAGCATATGTAGTAAAGATGGCACTGGTTGAACACCAACAGTATATAATCAGGTAGCATATGTAGTAAAGATGGCACCGGTTGTACACCAACAGTATGTAATCAGGTAGCATATGTAATAAACATGGCCTGTGGTTGTACACCAGCAGTATGTTATCTTGTAACATATGTAAATAAACATGGCACTAGTTGTACACCAACAGTACGTAATCATGTAACATATGTAATTAAACATGGCACTGGTTGTACACCAACAGTATGTAATCATGTAGCATACGCAGTAAACAAAGCTGTACACCAACAGTATGTAATATTGTAGCAAATGTAAGTAAACCAAGCATTGACTGTACACAAACAGTACGTAGTCAAAAAGCATATGTAAATAAACACGATTCTGGTTGTACACCAACAGTACGCAAAAATGTAGCATATGTAAGTAAACTAAGCATTGGTTGTACATCAACAATACGTATTCAAGTAGCACATGTAAGTAAACATGGCACTGGTTGTATACCAACAGTACTTTTTCAAACAGCATATGTAAGTATACCAAGCACTGGATGTACACCAACAGTCCGTAATAAAGTAGCATAGGTAAATAAACATGGTACTGGTTGTACACCAACAGTACATAATAAACTAGCATATGTAAGTAAACCAAGCATTGGTTGTACACCAACAGTACGTCATAAAGTAGCATACGTCAGTAAACATGGTACTGATTGTACACCAACAGTACATAATAAAGTAGCATATGTAAGTAAACCAAAAATTGATTGTACACCGACAATACGTAATAAAGTAGCTGATGTAAATAAGCATGGCACTGGTTGTACACCAGCAGTAAGTTATCATGTAGCATATGTCAGTCAACATGGCACTGGTTGTACACCAACAGTATGTAATCAGGTAGCATATGTAGTAAATTTGGCTCTGGTTGTTCACCAACTGTACATACTCATGTAGCATATGTAGTAAACATGGCTCTAGTTATACACCAACAGTATGTAATCAGGTAACATGTGTAGTAAACAATGCTCTGGTTGTACACCAGAAGTATATAATCAGGAAGCATATGTTGTAAACAAAGCTCTGGTTGTACACCAACAGTATATAATCAGGTAGCATATGTAATAAACAAAGCTCTGGTTGTACACCAACAGTATATAATCAGGTAGCATATGTAGTAAACAAATCTTTGGTTGTACACCAACAGTATATAATCAGGTAGCATGTGTAGTAAACAAAGCTCTACTTGTACACCAACAGTATGTAGTCAGATAGAATGTGTAGTAAACAAAGCTCTTGTAAGCAATCATGTAGCATGTGTAGCAAAAGAGATTTGGTTGTACATCTACAGTATGCAGTTAGGTAATATATGTAGTAAACAATGCTCTGTTTGAACACCAACAGTATGCAATCAGGTAGCATATGTTGTAATCAAAGCTCTGGTTGTACACCAACAGTATGTAATCAGGTAGCATATGTAGTAAAAAAAGCTCTGGTTGAAAACCAACAGTATGCAATGTGATAGCTTATGTTGTAAACAAAGCTCTAGGTGTACACCAACTGTATGTAATTATGTAGCACATGTAGTAAACAAAGCTCTGGCTGTACACTTACAGTATGCAATCAGGTAGCATATGTTGTAAACAATGCTTTGGTTGTATACCAACAGTATGCAAGCATGTAGCATATGTTGTAAACAAAGCTCTGGTTGTACACCAACAGTATGTAATCAGGTAGCATATGTTGTAAACAATGCTTTGGTTGTACACCAACAGTATGCAATCAAGTAGCATATGTTGTAAACAAAGCTCTGGTTGTACACCAACAGTATGTAATCATGTAGCATATGTTGTAAACAAAGCTCTGGTTGTACACCAACATTATGTAATCAGGTAGCATATGTTGTAAACAATGCTTTGGTTGTACACCAACAGTATGTAATCATGTAGCATATGTTGTAAACAAAGCTCTGGTTGTACACCAACAGTATGTAATCAGGTAGCATATGTTGTAAACAATGCTTTGGTTGTACACCAACAGTATGTAATCAGGTAGCATATGTAGTAAACAAAGCTCTACTTGTACACCAACAGTATATAATCAAGTAGCATATGTTGTAAACAAAGCTCTGGTGTACACCAACAGTATGTAATAAGGTAGCATATGTAATAAACAAAGCTCTGGTTGTACACCAACAGTATGCAATCAGGTAGCATATGTGGTAAACAAAGTTTTGGTTGTACACCAACAGCATGTAATCAGGTTGCATATGTAATAAACAAAGCTCTGGTTGTACACCAACAGTATGCAATCAGGTAGCATATGTGGTAAACAAAGTTTTGGTTGTACACCAACAGCATGTAATCAGGTTGCATATGTTGTAAACAAAGCTCTGGTTGTACACCAACAGTATGCACTCATGCAGCATATGTAGTGAACAAAGCTCCGGTTGAACACCAACAGTATGTAATCATGTAGCATATGTATTAAATAAAGTTCTGGTTGTACACCAACAGTATTTACTCGTGTAGCATATGTAGTTAACACAGTTCTTGTTGTACACCAACAGTATTTAATATTGTAGCATATGTAGTAAACAAAACTCTGGTTGTTCACCAACAGTATGTAATCAGGTAGCATATGTTGTAAATAAAGTTCTTATTGTACACCACCAGTATATAATCTTGTATAATATGTAGTAAACAAATTTATGGATGTAAACCAACGGTATATAATTTTGTAGCATATGTAGTAAACAAAGTTCTGGATGTACACCAATAGTATGTAATCAGGTAGCGTATGTATTAAACAAAGTTCCGGTTGCACAACAACATTGTTTACTCGGGTAGCATATGCAGTAAACAAAGTTATTGTTGTCCACCAACTGTATGTAATCAGGTAGCATATGTAGTAAACAAAGCTCTGGTTGTGCACCAACTGTGTTATCAGGTAGCATATGTACTAAACAAAACTCTGGTTGTACACCAACAGTATATAATTTTGTAGCATCTGTAGTAAGTAAAGTTCTTGATGTACACCAACAGTACTTGTATGTGTTATTTCGTAAATATTTGAAATCTCGGTTGCGTGGCATTTTTAAAGCGTTTAAGTATATAATTGATTATATATATATATATAAATAAAGGGAGATAATTAAATTCTCAATTCCGCATTGACTCACATGGTTAAATATATAGTTTGCTTCCTGTGTCATCCAGTTATTTCGTTTCAACACGCCGTTGTAATGAATTTTTCGAATTCTAACATATTGCATTATATTTTCGGATTATAAATGCACTGATATGCCTCTTTGAACTCGTCTTAAGTAGGCGTTTGGCAATCCCCATGAAATGATTTTTCAGTTAATGACGTAATTATTGACTGCCCACGGACCAATTTTATCATTTCTGGGTATGTCATACAGAGTTGCTGGTGTTGCAATGTCTTTATCTTTCATTATCGCTGGTAAGTGCAGTGACGATATTTGGTTGATATTCAGCCGTGTAGTTTATTATCCCTCATTTATTAATAAATAATTGAACATTCACGAATACATTTGCAATTTATGTGATAGAAAAATATGTAATAAAGTTCTCCGTGGGTGAACATCAGTCATGGCTCGTTTGCCTGTATAAACGTCCCTGCACGCTGTTAGTACTACAATATATTTCACAACAATGATAGGGAAGTCGAAAAGTTTGCTGATGTTTCTACGTCGAAATGATATTTTAAACGTTGTTATTAAAATAACATATTTAACATATCATTAATTTTGGAAACACGTGTCAATCATGAAACGAACATAGTAATCACACTAGTGTTTATCTGTTCAACCAGCGTGTCTCCAAGCACCGGTTTAAATTGTCTTTGAGATTTTATCATATAAAATCAAGGAACAGTCTTTTACATCCGATCATATAAAATCAAGGAACAGTCTTCTATTTTCAGTCATATAATATCAAGGAACAGTCTTCTATATCCGATCATATAAAATCAAGGCACAGTCTTCTATTTCTGATCATATAAAATCAAGGAATTGTCTTCTATTTTCGACCATTTAAAAACAAGGAACAGTCTCCTATTTCTGATCATATAAAATTAAGGAACAGTGTCCTATATCCGATCATATAAAATCAAGGAACAGTCATATAATATCACGGAACAGTCTTCTAGTTTCGGTAATATAAAATCAAGGAACAGTCTTCTATTTTCAGTCATATAAACTCAAGGAACTGTTTTCTATTTTCGACCATTTAAAAACAAGTAACAGTCTCCTATTTATGATCATATAAAATTAAAGAACAGTGTCCTATATCCGATCATATAAAATCAAGGAACAGTCCACTATTTTCAGTCATATAATATCACGGAACAGTCTTTTAGTTTCGGTCATATAAATTCAAGGAACAGTCTCCTATTTTCAGTCATATAATATCAAGGAACAGTCTTCTATTTTTAGTCATATAATATCAAGGAACAGTATATTTCCGATCATATAATATCAAGGAACAGTCTTCTATTTTAGATCATATAAGATCAAGGGGCAGTCGCCTACTGTGAAATCATTAATTTTCGCGGGGTACTAGTTTTCCTTGATTTCGTGGGGGGAGGGGCGGCTCGACAACAATATTAAATCCAACGAAATGGTTGTGGATAAAATTTTGTTACATCCGAACTGCATCGCATTTACCTGTACATGTAGCTTAAACGTAGACCTACCTTTCTTAGCTAGATTTATATATTACCCGATAGTTTCTATTTAGCGTGTGCGTTTAGCTATTAGATATATCGTCTATAATGAGTGCAATGATTAGGTTAAAATACGGTAACTGTATTAATATACCATCCGTTTCAGAGCATAAAACACTCATATCAATATAGTGGAGCCATTCCGTGAAAGAATTGTGCCATTTTTTAAAAAAGCACCAAACTTGGCACAAACATAGAACAAGGTTAACTCATTATTTTAACACCGAGATTCACCTTCAATATGGCGGAAAATCCAAAATGGCCGCCAAATTTGCAAAACTCCTTAATTGTCTTTATACTTACAGTAGTTAATGATATTTGATAGTTTTTTTATGACTAATGTTATCACAACATATTTATATTTGTTAATTTTAGAGGTTTTATTGCGAAAGAATATTTTAAAATATGAAAATATGCAAAATATAGACTTAAACAATGTCTATAATTTGAATATTCTATTATAATTTTGCCCAACTTTTTCATAGATATATTACAAAAATGACAGTTATACACTATATAAAGATACAAAAATAAAGTTCCTTATGATAAAGAGTAAAGCTTTGTTTTGTATATGCAAAATACGGTGAGTGGGGTATATCAATATTAAATGTATATAAATAATGATGTAAACATATATTTATATTATTTAGCGTACTTTACCCTGTAAACTTAACGAAACGTATGAAAGGTCAATAATTGAATTAAAAAAAAAAGTAAAATGTAATAGCATTTAAGCGAGTGAAAAAGACGATAGATATTGTATAATATATCGTATATATTTATATAATTATGTTTATATATATGTGGAGATAATTATTTGTGAATAACCGAAACATAAATGTACAGACCAGACTACGGCGAGCGCGCCTAGCTACAATGCAAACCTTAGACACAATATCAAGGCCTCTGCCAAACCAATACATTTGGTGTCGACCATGACTTATATACTATGGATTTACATGCAACACATCTGGACTGGACGGACAATTTATAGACATGAACTGATAGCTTTATATGAGTAGGATCCAGTTAAGGATTCATGACTACTCACATGCTATATTAAGGACATATTTATAAACACGTACGATCATAGAGATACAGTGAATTTATATATATGAAATCGTAAATTCCGTTGTTGTGAATTTAATTACCTTTCTTTATGAAATATATATATACATACATAGTTAAGGGGGTTGATGTTAATTGTGTTTGTAAACTACCAGTTACAAGATGTTGCTTATTCATTATTTTATAAATTTAGAATTCAAAAGCATCATTAGTTTCATGATAATTATTTTAGCAGAATGGACAATAATCATAGTCGTTTGTCACGCCAATATACTGGAAGTCATTGACAAATGCAGCCCAAATTGTTCAGTCTGTTCGTCAGTCATTAAACATCACAGGGCGTCTGTAAACCTTTTCAATCACGAGTAAACTACCTTTATTGCTTGTGGCCAGTCTCCAACAAATTCAATAAAACTGACCAGGTACATTCGAAGATACTAGTCGTCAGTATTATATGGAAATCATCACATAGGGGTGGCTTCTTTGAATAATCTGGGTAACTGGCTTAGAAGTAATATTTGCATTAGTGCTCTGGAAAGCGCTATCATAGGGCCAGGTCATTCATCAAGGCCATCCACATAAAAGTACACTTTTCGGCTATCGGGTGACTACTTGCGCATTTCAAATACTTATGTAAAATGGTTTTAAATTAAGAAACCAAAATACAGATGATGGCAGCAGTAAACATTTTTCTAGTTTTTTGTATCACCGCAGAATTTTTAACCTATCTGTTACCTTGAAGTTTCATCAGGTCGCTGTAAGAAAGCAACTTCATCTTAACAAATGTCTCTTGTTAAACATTTACTTTGGTTCTTTGTTGACATTTAAGACATGATTTTGTTGGGCGAGATAGCAAAACAGAATGCAAAGTTGTAGTGAACAATAAATACATCATTATTTTCCTGAGTACAAACAGACCAAACACATGAATAAAAGAACAAGCTTATAAAATGAGATGGAGGGATATTGACCTACCCTTTCATATGGATGGCATTCGGGAGATGGGAAAAGCAGTTAATGACATTCAGACGATACTGGAAAATAAATAAGAAATATCATAAAGAAAAGGAGAAAATGTTCAACAACACAAACAGGTCAAATGTGTTAAGGCCTTAAGTAAATGACCTCTGTGTGACTATGGAAGCAAAGGGTACTCCATTTGCAAAGCACTCTGGAAATATGTTTGTATACGACACAAGCACTGCTATAGGTTTAATCTATAACAATGTATATAGTTAGACTGCGAAGTAAGATCAGAATTTATATATATGTCACTCTGGAGTCCCTTTTCTAGGTAGAACTAGAGTTGTTTTTGAGAGACCAGAGGGTCGAGTTAGGATTCGAAATCTGGCATGAGCGGCATGATACCCAAGGCACTATTACCCCGCTTGTCAAGTTTTGTGCGAAAGGCAGAAAAAAACAATAACTGCTATCAAGTGAAATAACGCATTGGATCAAATCTGACCTTAAACTAAAACCAGTGTACAACTAAGAAAACACAATAACTATTATAATGTTATTCTCGGTGACACAGTCTAAGTGAAATCTATTACCTGCCAGACATCCCAAAATTATGGTTAAAATGTGTTAGAATTAAGAATAAGAACGATGTAAGCATATTGGTAAGGGATGAATATGTACATTATAGTCTTTAGCATGATCTACGACAAGACATGGGATACAAAGAAAGCCACATGGAGTTCCAAACTTCCGGGACGTATTTCTTGGGGTTGATGACAACAAGAAAGAACTTCTGGCCAGTCTGTACAATGATAGGTAGTATATGTGTTTCAAACAAGCACAGCTATGGTCTGCCACTAAATGTATATGAAAGGTCATGTTAGAAAGCAGTTGGTACATATGTCATGGTATAATACATTGATTTAAGTTGACAAACTGATCTGAGTGTTAATTGGGTTGGATTTTGGAACTGGAAGATACTTCTCGTATGCTTACCGTTTCATATCAACTTGATAAAGAGAGGACGAGATCACCATTCATTCACCAAACTTTAACTTATACAAATTACGTTTGAAGTCTTCTTGGATATAACCAGTACTAAGCATATGCGGAAAAAATGTCTTGCTCAAGGTTAACGCACATGACCGTGGTGGACCAAGGGTTCGGTGCTCTACCACTGAACCATATGCACCGCAAATGTTTTGTATTTGTCCCAACAATGACTTCTTCAAATGTAAATGAGTCCTTAAAGAAATTGTTCAGACATAAAGTTGACCAACCTTTATATCGACAGCTCAGCTATAACGCATCAAACGAACAGCTTAGCAGGTCACATCATCATTTCAAGCTAAAAACAGATTGGGAAAAAGTATGGGAACCAATATGGTCGTCTCTCTACACGCTGACAAATGGTATTTCAAAAGATGTAACGTAAAAAGGCTAAAGAATTGTGTACAACGTAGTAATATACCAGTAGCTGTTAGATATTTCTCTAATTTAATCTTTAGTTTGTTCTAGCATTGACTGATGCTGGTACATAATGTCATATTGATTAACCCCATCCACTTTAAGTTGCATATAGATACAAACTTTTCCTGTGCAATTTTTTTAGCAAATTTGTATCTTATGTTTCAACGCATGCCTTTTTGTAAAATTCGATGAAATCGTTGTGCAAAAATATAAAATAATATCTAAGTAATAGAAATGTTTGCTAGTTTTGACGTACTCAGCCATTAGTTTGCATTTTATTTCTCTTTTAGAAGAATTTGACTCAATAAAACCATTAGAATTATTGAATATAAGTATAATTTGATAACATTAATCATAAAGAGTTATAAGATTTCATAAAATACTGTAAATATAAGGACAAACGTGAAATATGCAAATTTTGCCGCCATTTTTGATTTTCCGCCATTTTGAAAGTGGGTCTTTGTGTTAAAATAATGAGTTAACCTTATACTATGTTTATGCCAAGTTTGGTGCTTTTCTCAAAACAAAGCACAATTCTCTCAATATACTGCACCATCTTGCCCCACTTATATCAGAGGTCTTGTGTTTACTCGCGTGTATTTTATTTTCATCACTGGGGAAATCGCTTAATCCTAGAAGAATGTGTCAATTAAACTAATGGACGACCAATTTTACGTCAGTGTGACGTATTTTGTCAGCATCTATTCAAGTAGCTATTTTTAAAAGAGAAAATATGTAGTGCGAATAAATACAATACAAATTTCTAATATTTAATTAAAAAGTAGTCTATTAGGCTATGGTGCTTTTATTTCTATTTGTCGACGAGGAAAAACTATTTCTAAGAGTGAATTTGTATTGGTCTTGACCTACTTACACCTTCCACTTATGTCACGTCCTCTCTGCTGTTTTCATAACAGTTTGATCAAACACCAAAGCGCCGAACTATTGACAAACACCAAAGTGCCGACCTATTGACACCTTTCCCCACTAAATGTTAGCCTACCCCATGTTGCGAAGAGCATTTATTACTGTGTGTGTCGGTGCAGGCAGCGACTTATTACTGGTACTGGTCAGTAATTAAAACGCGTTTTGTAACAGAAATACTCGAATTCAAAGATCGCTCTAAAACAATGTGTTTCTCTAAAATTCGTTTTTAACGAAACTAAGTCCCCACGAATATGTCCTTGAACCAAAAATAAAGAAAATTAAAGGCAATGAAAATTAATGATTTCACAGTATTTTCGATCATATAAAATCATAAAACAGTTTTCTTTTTTATCATAAAAAATCAAGAAACTTTCTTTTAGTTTCGATCATATAAAATCAAGGAACAGTCTTCTATTTTCGATCATATAAAATCAAGGAAAGGCTTCTATTTTCGATCATATAAAATCAAGGAAAGGCTTCTAATTTCGATCATATAAATTCAAGGAACAGTCTCCTATTTCTAACCTATAAAATCAAGGAACATTCTCCTATTTCCGTTCATATAAAATCAAGGAACAGTCTTCTATCTTTTACCCTGATATAAAACTTTGTATTCACTTGCCTTTCCCACAATTCAAAGCGCCAAAGTGCGCTAAAATATGACCTGTTTCAACTTCCGCTGAATCAACTGACCAATCAACGTTCTTATATGTCAATGCTATGTAACGGTCACTTGCAGGCCGTGTCTACAGTATATTGTCAAAAACATTCGTTTGAAATACAGGTTCATTAATTCTCACATCTGTGTGTTTGATACTCTTTTTTAGGTTTCGGTGCTTTACTTGCATGATTCCTAATATCCACCATCGTGACATTTACTAACTGTACCCGGTGTGAACAACTCATGTCAATGTTTTACGGAAACACTTCCAAAACATGTATTGATCTTGCTGTTCTGTAATTCGCGGCAAAATGACAACAATACCAATAATGGAACATAATTTGCATGGTCTATAACATTTCTCATTCTGATAATCGTGTAATTTTTTCGCACGGTTAGATACTGATGCAGTGAGTCCAGCGCAGATACCTCCAGATTGAATGTGTGTATTTGCTGGACTATATTTAGTGTATTTTCAACGTCTTTCTTCCCGAGAGAGAACCCAACTTGCATCATCAAAGACTGGCTTCATGATATTAATAATATCATTTTCGTTTAATATTGATGAAAACATTTTCTAGAAGTTGCTCGTTGACATAAGATCTTTAGGAAGTACTTCTGCCATGACTGTAATAGTAAATTTAAATTTTTTTCTTGACTTGTTTTATATTTCTTATCTAATTAATTTATTTTAGAGATACCTGTAAACTCAAATGTGTTCTATTTTATTCGGAGCACACCTAATAAAGATAATATTAATATTTTTCCAAGAATTTGTTATGGTCTATAATATATGGCGATAATTATTTGTGAACAACCAGGAACAAATATACAGACCAGACTACGGGGAGTGCGCCTAGCTGCAATGTAAACCAAGACACAAGATAATAGAATCAATCAACACAATATAATTGGTTCCAATCATTCCTTATATACAATGGTCGAACACATAACACACAGCATAACACATAACACATGGTCGTGTGCAGAAGGACGGTGCTTTTTCTTAGATTCATTTCGAGGTCTTAATCCACCAATAAAACTAGATATACCATATATAACCTGAAATATGTTGAAAATAGCTTAAAACCCCTTTCAAAACCACACAACAACAACAACAACACATAACGCATCTGCAGAACACTTTACAGACATGGATTGATAGCTTCATATAAGTAGGACCCAGTTCAGGATTCATAACACTGAACTCGCAAGCTAAATAAAGGACAGACATAGAACGGGTTCAACCCCATTGGATCATGATAGATACAGTGAAATCCGACTAATCTGCTATTCCAAATAGTGAAAAATATATTTTTTATATAGTTTTTAATAATATTAAATAATATTCCACAGAGAAATCTCATAAAAAAATCATAAAAAAAACATAAATAAATAGTGGTACAATTTTCTCATTATACATTAATATTTGGGAAAATCAAATAAGAATGAAATAACAAAATCAATTTTATAACCTAAATACGCTTATCTGAAATAATGTCATCATCTATGTTTTGTTAGAATCACCCAATACATGTAACTCATTAATTTTGCTATCTTTTTAATTGTTTATTTATGTAACAGATAAATAAGTTGTCAAACTACAAAACATCTCTTATACGATAGGTTCTATCTAAAACAGACTTTATTTACATATTCACAGTCGCGTATTGGATTTATATACATATAGTGTTGTTTATCGCAGAATTCATATGATTTTTAACTGTAGTTCTGGCTGTGGGGACAATTGTCCATGTCAGTATGTGCTCTATTCGTGTGATTTGTGTGTTTTTCACATTGAATCTTAAGACACCAACAAGAAAGTGAATGCTTTACGGCATGGTTTCGATCAGGCTGGAGAGGTAAGACGGGACAAGGTCTATCTGTATGGTATATCAAAGGGAAATAGTTCTGTTTTTGTTCAATTGTTATCAGCTTAAATGCATCTCGAATTGTAAAACTAGTTTAATAGTGTAAGATTCTTATCATCGCATACCTCAGGCAAATGGTATATATATATATAACTTAATTATGAGGTCATTTCTGTGAGAAACGAGAGAAATAAAGTTTTCCAAGAAAGTATTAGTTTCCAGCAAATCGGAAAATAGTTCAGTGTTTACCGATGAAAGCCGAATTATACCGTGGGACGGAACAGTGAAGCGGTAGATGAATGACAACATGTACATTAAAAAAATTAAAACATACATGAGACATAGTGAGCCATGGCATGCACACCACCACCAAGTAAAACACAAAAATAGATCTTTTGTTGTTTTGACTTTTCGCCACCGTAGTTTCATTGTTTCATAGCTTCGATTATACTTAATTTAATAAACGTGATGGTCCCGACTGGACACCGTAGATAATTGCTACGTACGCAGATTATAATACATGTTATTTGTAATATTTGAAATGAAAGAAACACTTTAAAATATACATCGATTAGAATAATTCATCACTAAAATGTCGATATCGGGCGGCACAACAATACTTTTCTACGTTTCTATCAGACTACAAACACTTGCTATAAGATGTGTGCGTGGCGGCCATCTTGTTTCTTATATATGCACTTGCGCGACGGCTATTTTGGATATTCGTCATTGTGCGCAGCGGCCATCTTGGATGACTACTTATTGTTACATGTTTGCGCATGTGCTGTGGCCATTTTAGATAACGTCGTATGTGAGGTCATAGTTTTAATATAGAAGCCGATTGACATCATATAGAAGTTTAGAACGATAGTCATGCGTTTGATAAGAATGTCTCAAAAGTATACAGAGCTGACTTGTATACATGATTTAGGGCGTGGTCGCGGACATTAAGGGGGTCAGGCCCTAAGCCATAGACGGCGACGTTTTAGTGACAACCGTTTCTTAAAAAACTAAACATGAATAAATAATTAAAACTGTAATGAACAAATAACTGATTAAACAATTAAATATAGACTCTATAAATAACTTACATGTTTCTTCTCCAATGGCCAACACTCAAATGAACGCCCTACGTTTATGAGACGTTTTAGTGACAACCGTTTCTTAAAAAACTAAACATGAACTACATCTATTTATATAACAACTACTTATACTCTTATAAATTAAAAATAAATAACTGAATAAATGATTAAATATAGACTCTATAAATTACTTACATGTTTCTTCTCCAACGGCCAATACTCAAATGAACGCCCTACGTTTATGAGACGTTTTAGTGACAACCGTTTCTTAAAAAACTAAATAGATACTACATCTAGTTATATAACAACTACTACTGTAATAAAATAAATAAATAATAATAGATAATTTAAACTAACTGTAATAAATAACTGAATAATTAATTAAATATAGACTCTATAAATAACTTACATGTTTTTTCTCCAACGGCCAACACTCAAATGAATTCCCTTTGTTACACAAGACACAAAGTGATTTTGTACACGACTTTTTCTATTTTTAGATATAGCATTTCACAACCATTGCATCAGTCGAACCCCACGCTAAGAGATTAGTGTCAAGCATAGTATGTGTCTCCTTACTGTCTGCTCTTGTATTGACACGATACATAATCCTTAGCGGATTAGTCAACACACGCCGGATACACTACAATGGCCTATTGATATGTCAGAGTTAATACCTTTACGTGACCCCAGTATGTCTAGCGTCTACCGGATATGAACACAATAACCCATTCATCAGCCATGTCTAGCGTTTGTTTATTTAGGCACGGAAGTGTAACAATGGTGTATTCAAGTGTCAAACTTGATCACTGGACGTCATAACCATAGATTAATGGGTCCTTTATTGTACAAAGTCATGCCTGTACTGGTCTGGACATGTATGAACGAGTTGAAACCTGTATTTCTATTTTCAACTGACCAATGATAATCGATGACATGTGTTACTGAAAATAGATCATAGGATAGTATATAAGTATATAAAGGAGCGTTTCTGCTTGTCAAATCATTTTCCTCGTAGAATTTACATGGACCTGATGACTTCAGTATACGAGATCATGGTGGCTACGTTTACGGACGAAGAAAAATTGATGATTTATGCGGCTATTTATGGTATTCAAGATACACCTATGGTACAACAACGACTGTTCCAGATCAGAAACCCACAGTACGGAGACGAATTTGTCAATGAAGATTTAAACACGATTCTACAAAATTTGGGAGAACCGCTCGACACTATGCAGAACATTAATGAAGATGATTTAGATGTGGCCATGGAGTACGTAAGAGAGCAGGAAGAGGTAGACGGATTTATACAAGCGTTATTGTTTGACGAAGAAATGAAAGAATTAACGGTAGCCTGTATAGAAAACGGGGAATAGAATCCGTGTCACCAGTTGTACAGTCAGGGTATGGCGAAGAGCCGCAATCGGGTCCTTCCCACCAGACCGACTCAACACCTTCGAGAAAATGAGAGTATACTATTCGAAAGAAATTGGAGCTAAAAACGCTGCCGTGGACAAATCGTACTAAGTGAAAATTAAAGAAGAACATCGGGGACAGCATCTAAAAGATATTCAGCAAGGATTACATAATATATTTGATTATGCAATAAAACAAGCTCGAGGTGATTTGGAGGGAAACGATTTGGGAAGAGTCGTGATTCAACACGAGGGGTTACATGACCCGATCGTCGTTTCTCTACATCCGTGGGATCAGTTGAACGCCGATACCGAAATGAGAGCTATCGAGAAGGTACTCAATAGTCATCAAACTCTCGCTGTCAATGAGAATATGAAGATCACAATTGGCTCTATCGATTTACCCAAAGGAGGAGCAAGACGCGGAATTACGAAATTGAGAGGAAAAAATAACTCGCTTCAGCGCAAGACATCTGTCGTTACCATAGAAAACGAGGACCAGTTATGTATGACGAGGGCAATAGGAGTGACGTGGGCTAAGTTAAATCGATGTACCCCCGAAGAATGGAAAGAGATAGCCAAGAAATGAGGAAAGAATTGGAGTTGATTTTGGAACACAAAAAGATACCAGAAAGTTATCATAAAAACTTGATGAATAAGAAACGAGATGAACAACGACAATTGGCTGTAGCTATAAGTAAATGTGCAGGTGTACCCCTAGATCGTCCGGCCAGTCTTAATGATTTAGAAGCATTTGAAGAAGTCCTGGGTGTACGTGTCATGGTCGTCAATGCTAGATTGGGCAACAAATTCATCCCCAGTCAGAGTACAGATGAAAGACCATGCATCTACATCTACTTGGTGGATGGCGACCAATTTCATGCCATATCTTGAATTACGGGCTTCTTCAGTGCCAGATATTTTTGTGTCAAATGTTTAAAACATTACAACAACCGCAAAAACCACCAGTGTGACATCACCTATATCGTCTGCAAGAGTCAACAATGTTGCAAAGATGGCAAATCGTGTAAACCGTGTACAAAATGTCAACATTGTAAAACGTCTTGGTGCGGGAAAGCCACACATCGACCCAATTTTGTGGTGGCTCATACTGTTTGCCCAAAATGTATAAACAAGCCATTGGAACCGGACTGCGTGTGTAAACCATGTGAAACACAGTGTGATGAGTGTGAAGATATTGACGGCGAAGGTGACCCATGTCAGGGGAAATGTGGATTTCGAGAAACCATTTTTCAAGGAGATGACACGACAGAGAAATTTTGTCAATTTCTCTTCTCAGATCAGCACCAATACTTTAAAACCGTCGCTCACAACATGAAGGGTTATGATGGTTACTTTTTGTTTGAATACCTGATTGACAATTCTTTGAGACACAATTATTAACAATGGATCGAAAATCATGTACATGACTGTTGAGAAAGACCTACATATCAAGGTCATTGACAGTTTGAACTTTTTACCCATGAAATTGTCAGCGTTACCGAAAGCGTTTGATCTGAAAGAATTGAAGAAGGGATGGTTCCCACACTACTTTAACACAAAGGAAAACCAGAAGTATATCGGACCATATCCTGACCCCAAATATTATAGCGCTGACGTTATGAGCGCAAAAGAGAGAGAAAAGTTTCTTTCCTGGCATCAGACAAAGAAGGGTGAAATGTTTAATTTTCGTCAAGAAATGGAAGATTATTGTAGAAATGATGTGGACATTTTACGACAATCTTGTCTTCAGTTTCAACACCTTTTGATGGCAATCACTACTAAAGAGAAAGAAATAATCAATGATAAAGGAAAAATGGAAAAGAAATGGGTGGTTGCCGTTGATCTCTTCGATTCAGTCACCATTGCGTCAGTTTGTATGAATGTCTACAGGACGAAAATTTTAGAAGAAACATTGAGAGTAAAACTGAAGAAAAAAAATGGACACCTGCTAAAATCGTTGATGGAAAGATTCACGTGAAAAAAGATGGCGAATAGGTTGGAAAAGGTGAACTAGAAGACGTGATTATTAAAGACAATGAATTCGTTTCAATACCAATTGCTAAAATACCACCAGGAGGTTATTACGACCAGTACAGTAAAGCATCAATTTGATAAATTGGATGGCTGAGATAGAGGACGTACACATACAACATGCCCTTAATAGAGGTGAACAATGTTTAACAGGCACACGGTACAAGTTAGACGGTTATTGTCAAGAGACCAATACAGCGTACGAGTTTCACGGGTGTGTGTTTCACGGTTGCCCCGATTGCTTCCCGGGAGACCAAGAAGGAATGACACACCCGTTAACGAAACAATCTATGAAAGAACTTTACGCGTTAACTCTGATGAAAAAAATCGTACATCAAGAATCTTGGCATTAAATACGTATGTGTTTGGGAATATGAGTTACGTCAACAATCTGAGCAGAATCAAGACATTAGACAATTCATCAATCACTCGGACATCACTAATCGTTTAAACCCTCGCGACAGTTTTTTCGGCGTTAGGACCAACGCAAGTCAACTCTATTTCAAAGTCAAAGAAAATGAAGAAATCAAATATGTAGATTTTACATCATTATACCCCTGGGTCAACAAATACTGCCAATACCCCGTGGGTCACCCCAACATCATCACTGAAGACTTTCAAGACATCAACCAATATTTTGGAGTGGCAAAACTGAAGATTCTACCACCAAAAGGACTGTTTCATCCGGTCCTCCCCTATCGATCGAATGGAAAACTGAAATTCCCACTATGAAGAACCTGCGAAGACAACGAGAATCAAACAGAATGTACATGTTCTGATGAAGATTGAGCAATGACAGGAACGTGGTGTACCCCAGAAATGCAAACAGCAGTACGATTGGGGTACACGCTTATTAAAATATATGAAGTGTATCCTTGGAAAGAAACAACCAAGTATGATTCAGAAACACGAGAGGGAGGGTTGTTTGCAAACTACATCAACACCTTTCTCAAGTTCAAACAAGAAGCGAGCGGACCACCAGAATGGATCAAGACTGAAGATGACATGAAAACTTATATTGAACAATATTTTGAAAAAGAAGGGGTTTCATTAGACAAAGCGACCATAGAAAAAAATCCAGGACTGAGAGCACTGGCGAAATTGTGCCTCAATAGTTTCTGGGGAAAATTGGACAACGCTTAAACATGCATCAAACCAATTTCTTCAACGAAGCGGAAGTCGACCAGTTCTTTCAAGTGTTCACAGATCCCATGAAACAAGTTCATATTGTGGCGGATGATACCATTCAGTTGGAGTGGACGTACAAAAATGACTGCCTACCCGAAGACAGCAAGACTAACATTTATTTGGCTACATTTACCACCTGTTGGGCCCGAATAAAACTTTATAGTGTGTTGGAACCCCTCGACAGACGTGTCCTCTACTACGATACAGACAGTGTGATCTTTGTGAGTCGACCAGGACAATACGATCCTCCAATCGGAGACTACTTGGGAGAACTGACAGATGAATTTGGAGGGGGAGAACATATTGTAGAGTGTGTGTCTTGGGGTCCTAAAAACTATACGTTGACTGGAAATGAAACGTGTAAAGTGAGAGGGTTTACATTAAATTTTACAAACAGTAAACTTTAATTTTGAAACAGTAAAATCTATTGTGACACAGTCGGATCAAAACACATTACAGTTACGAATCCTAATAAGATATGCAGAGACAAACGGAAGAGAAAACTGTACAGCAGAGAAGAACAAAAGACATATAAAATGGTATACACAAAACGAAGACAGTTGGACAATTTTGATACAGTACCTTATTGATTTGTGTTGTTAAAAATTTGTTGTTGTTGCTATTTTTTAGTCATTAGTTAGCAATGCAAATTTGTTATATATTAAAACCTGAAATATATTATTTATTATTATTTCTGTTAACACAGTCTATTTTTGTACTTTTGTAAGTTTTTCATCATAACATGTAAATAAAAGATGTAAAACATGATTGAGTTTTATTGTTTTTATATTACCATTAAACTAATAGCAACTCAGACTTCATATTTGACACTCTTATGACCACTCAGGACCATGAGGTCCATTCTCAGGGCCATGCTGGCCACTCTCAGGACCACGAGGGCCACTCTTAGGGCCACGCGGGCCACTCTCATGGCCACGCGGGCCACTCTCATGGCCATGAGGGCCATTCTTAGATACGATGACACCACAGAGTGCCCTAAGCTAGGGGACCTTAAGAAAATAAAGAAGAACAATGGTGGGAAATTGTTAGAAATCAAATAAAAATTAGTCCAAAATCGCTCGGTTTGTTTTTTGGTAATTTTGATTTGAAGCATTATTTTCGAAAAAATCGAGAAAATAATAATTTCCGTTTTTCGCTAATATTTTCAGAATTTGGCGTTCGTCGTAATTATTGCATATGTAAATTCATATATCCGTTGAATGTGTACGTGGTGATATGTGTTTCGATTCTGTACATTCGGTATAACTTGACTGAGGTCGTCAAATACGCGATTTTGCTACTATAAATCGGGACGTCAAAAAGACCAAACATGGCCATGTTTACGACGTCATAGGTAAAGAAGTGTTATATTTACCCCAGAAAAAAAAGCATATTCAAATTGGAAATTACTTCTAGATTCATTACATACCAAATATCCCACTGATTTCGAAAATAATTTAAAAGGTATATTCCTCCTTAACTATGCCATCCATTCGGGTAGTTACGCGGGATCAGACAAACTGTATCATGCGGTGAAATCTGAAGGAAAATTTTAAATTGGAAGATACAGAATCAAAAAATGGTTACAGGACCAAGAGTCATATTCTTTGACTCGTGGCGCACGTCGTAAATTTCCCAGAAATAGAGTGATCGTGGCAGGATTAGATTCACAATGGGATATAGATTTATCTGATATGTTGCAATTAATCAAAGACAGTTACAAATATTTACTGGTTGCGATTGACGTATTTTCTAGATATGTATGGTGTCAACCATTAAAAACGAAAGAAGCTAAAGAAGTTGTTAAAGCATTAAGCCACATACTGAATCAAGGTAGACGGCATAATATCATAAGGACCGATAAAGAGAAGGAATTCCGTAACAGAAATATTTCCGCCTATCTGAAGACCGTTGGAATTCATCATTTTGTGACAAAAGCGAATTACGTGGAAAAAATCATTAACACTTTAAAGCATAAACTATTCCGCTATCTCATGAAGAAAAGAACAAAACGTTATATTAATGTATTGAATGATGCGGTGTACAGTTACAATAACACAATGCATCGTTTAGGCAGATCTCCAAGCTCTGTCGATAAAGAAACAGAAGGTGAACATCGTTTGGAACAGTACCTTTTGAGAACACATAAGGGGAAGTCAAATCCGAAGCAAACAAAGAGTAAACTGAAGACTAGATATAAGTACAAAATAGGACAAGTTGTACGTATATCACACGACAGAGAATATTCACAAAAGTGGACGGGTGAACTGTTTAAAGTCAAAACGAGATATAACAGAGAAGATATCTACGTATATACTCTAGAAGATTGGTCCGGGGAAAAGATAGAAGGGACATTTTATGGATCTGAGCTGCAAGCAGTCAATGTAAACGACACTACAGCGTACTATATAGAACATATACTACAAAAAAGGACGAGAAACAAACACAAAGAAGTGTTGGTGCATTTGTTACATTGGCCCAAGAATTACGATAGTTGATTTCCTGAAAAAGAGGTCAAACAATATTCTTAGTGTGGAGACTAACATGTTAGAACCGTTTGGAGAAAAACTGCCAAGAAATATTAAATGTCATTTGACCATTATTAAATGGATCGGCGTTATACTCATTTTGAGTACTTGCGCATTGCCAGGAATCGTCATGATTGGTGTATCCCACTGTACTATTGAAGTCAAGCCTGTCGACATGAAACTTAATCTGAACCAGTCCGCTTGCGTTTACGTTAAGCAATATTCTCTACGTGACAATACCTATGCTACAGTATGTAATATGGACGGTCAAGTGTTTATGGACATTAGAATATTTATTAATGGAAGTGCCACACCGATCGGTATACAGCTGGACTTGAACCAGTGGAGGAGTTTAAAACAAATGATACCAGTCATTGACGAAGGAATCGCAGAGGCGAGGACCTATTGGAAAACCCTGAAAAACTTATAATGGTGTAATAACGTACTTTGTATACAGTAGTCATGGGTCATTACTTCTTTTCGATAGTCGTAATTCCAAGAATCAATACCCACTCAATACATCAACCGATTTTACAGTAGAGTTACCAAAGACTTATAATTTAAATGGTGAGTGGGAAGTGGCTTTAAAGAAAATCGAAAAACGTATAGGAGAGGATTTGTTTTACGTCTATTCGGACATTTGTCAAGAATCCTATATGGCTGAAACATTAGCTCCGGTACTAAGAAGCGTACGTAGAGAAAAAAAGAATAAAGCATTATTTAAGTTCACAGACCCTTTCTACATCCAAGTGAGAACGGATACATTGTCACATATTAGAAACTTTATAAGGGGAAGACACTTACAACTACTGGAAACAGATAGGACCGTATTGTATTGCACTTTTTGTTTGAGAAAGAAAATATGGACGAGAGAAATGGACAAAGCATTTCCGAAGGATGGCAGAAGGAAAATTACGTAAATATCCTAGGGGCTACTACGTTGTGGATCATATCGGTGGCACCATCAAACCCGAAATCACCGTGGTGTCTCCGTTATAACAAGCCGTGAATCTCGCCAAATCTGAACTGAATGAGCAAAAGGTTGATAATAAGGGTGTGTCAACTACTCTTAAACCTACCAGGAAAACTTTAGACGACAGACCAAAAGCACATAAGGGGAAGTCTACCAAGGCAAAAACTGTTCAAAAGAAAAAAAAGCCGTCTGTACAAAACAAGAATACAAAGAAACAGAAAGTAGATCAGAATAGACCTTCTAATCAGATTAACATTGACGGATCATCTACGTCGTACTTGGATCTACGTCAAACTAAAAGTCATTAAGAATGATGGTTCCGACATTGCAAAAGATGAACTCGTGGGGTTGACTAATGCTCCCTTGCACACTCTTTGCTCACAAGTGGACCTCAAGATTCAGTAACATCCAGTGAGCGAAATCGGAAACAATTATGCTTAGAAGGGTACCTGGATACGTTACCCAACACTACAACTGCACATGAACTACAAAGTCAACTGTTTTTCAAAGATGACCCTGACTTTGATAATCCTTCTCCCATTGAAACCAATAATGGATTATATTTAAGATCAGGGTTCACCATAGAAAGCAAGAAAATCGATCTTATCGGTCATTTACCTCTCGATCTGTGCCAACAAGAGAGAACGCTTCTTAATGGCGTACCCGTTCATCTAAAATCATTGCAAAATGCCGACAGTTTTCGTTTGATGTCACCGGCAACGGGCTATAAAGTTAAGATCACAGATGTGTACGTAAAAGTGGCCCTGGTTAAAGTGAACCCAGCAGTTCTACTATCTCAAACGGGAGTGTTGAAAGACACACAGGCTCTTAATCATTACACGAAGTCATTGATCAAATCCTACGCTATGTCGGAGGGGCAATATTCGTTCACAGTAGACGCTTTATTTCAAGGAGATATCCCTAAACAACTTATTGTAGGGGTCGTGTCGTCATCGGCTCATCACGGGAATCATGCTTAGAATCCGCATAACTTTCAACACTACAACTGTAACTACTCGGACTTTTTTGTGGACGGACAATCAGTACCTACCGATCCATTCCAGCCCAATTATAAGGATGACAACTTCGTTGACACCTACGACCGTCTTTATCCAGTTACTAGTCAGCGAGTTGTTGTGATTACCAGACAGGCATTGAAGAACGGGTATTGTTTGTACGTTTTCAACATAGATGGATATCATAGAAACCGAGACATTCAGAGAGGACATACGAGACTAGAACTCAAGTTTACCGAGCCATTGCCAGAAACGTGCACAGTCATCGTGTATGCTCAGTTTCCATCATTGATGAAAATTGACAGTAATAGGAACGTCACTTTGGAGTAATGCGTACACTAGAAATTGAACGTTTAATGAAAAAAGACAGTGCCATCCGACGACAACATGGAGGCGTATGCGCTGCCGATCAACTACCCATGAACATACGATATCGACCTCGTATTTATATCGTAAACACCGACGAGAGTTATCGACCAGGCCAGCATTGGACCGTCGTCTACTTTCCGCGCCGAAGACCATCAGAATTCTTTGATTCTAATGGGCACCACCCAGAATATTATCACAACCGTTTTTAGCGTGTATTACTCAGAAATGAACGTTATTAGAAATACAATACGATTAAAGTACAAGATGTCGGAACAATGACGTGTGGTCAATTTTGTTTATTCTATGCTTATCATAGATGTCATGGTTTCAGTATGAAACGCATTTCAGACTCATTTAGTAAACCCAATGAAAATGAACGTATTTTGACACGTTTTGTTAAACAAATGTAAATAATGATGTAAATAAAATATTGTAAAATAGAATATGATGACCAATGAAAACACAATACATTTGTTTGTTAACGTTTTTATTAACTCCTCTCAATACAATGGGGTTAGGGCAGTCCCCTCACAATTACAATATACACATTTCTAATAACGTATGTATAACAGTATCATAAAATTGTCTTTCTTCTTGATACCCGACATCAATACTGTACCAGTATGAAAACACGTAAAGTGAATGGTATCCTTCACAAACATGACTGCCGGAACCCGTTCTGCTTCAAAAGTTCCACCATATTGTTTAGCCTGGCTTCTCGTATGGATTTTATTTTTCCATTGGCCATCAGTTTTCCATTGGTAAACACCATACACGTCACACCTATCCGATTATGTTTCCATATAACTGCTGGAAATTTAGCTGGGTTATATTCGATGTTTGCACAATTTGACACAATGTCTTTCAAGATAATATTACAATGTAATTATGTACAGCACACACCGTTGGTAATCATGTTGTCCGTTCTAGTGATCTAGTCCAAATGATCACTAATCTTGATTTTCAGATCTTTTATGTCAGATAGAATTTTGAAATCACGTCTTTCTGTATCCATATATGGAGTTGCGCTTCGTTTAGTCTATGTACAGCTTTGAAATGACTAATAATGTTAATGACATAACGACGATGACAGATCGGACACACGTATTTATAGTTGTGAGTCATTTTCTTTAAAACATTCAACCAGTCTGTCTGCTGTTTCCCTGACCTCTTGTCGTAAGGTATAACATCTATATTGGTACGCTATATTGTCCAATCTGCTGTAATACTAACAAACATACTTTAAAAGTAATTGAATCCAAACGCTGGAGAAGTACTGCCTGTTGTAGTCGTTTTTGGAAAGTGAACTCCTCCTTGGTTGATCCCTTATCTATGACATTCAGATTAAATTCATATCCTATCATTTTCAAGTAGACGCAATTTTTAGACCATTTCAGGTGTTCCGTCCATAGTTCGTCCGAACATTCTCATTGTCTCAAAGTAGTCCCGCAGGGAAAACAAATCACTTTGTTCATTTCCTCCATGTAGTAAAATCCCGCTTTGGCAAGTCTAAACTTGTCTGGAATGATTTGTTTGGACCAGTGATCAAACGTTTAAAGTCGATCTTCGTAAAATATCATATTTCGATTTTCACACCGTATGGCGTCTATTACGTTCATGATTGTAGAATGATAATGTAACCAGACATATACGGATTGTCATTTCTAATAATAGACTATACATGTAAAAACATCGACATATAATAAATGAAGTAAATACCTTTTAACGCATAAGTGATTCCATTTCCGGTCCGATTATATCAACTGATAGAGCCTAAAAAGTTATTTCGTACGATACCCGACAAGGCTATACTATCTCAAAAACTGACCCGGTTATGATTGTTTGAAATTTCGGCGCATTAAAGCGATAAATTGTGTGACGTCACACAACGTTTAAATCGTGATATCTCGAAAATGGTAAGAGATATACTTATACGTATTACATTTTCCTTATGAGTGTGTCGAGAACTTTTAAATGTTACCTAAACGAATATTCTACGATGAAGTTTAATTTTATGACGTCACTTCCGGTTTATTTAAACGACCGTTTATCAGCTCAGGTTCGTCCTAGACTCATTAAAACTACACTGTTGAATTCGTCTTTTCAATACCTTTCCAACCATACATTACTCGATACGTTACGGACATGCATTAAAAATTTGATCTATTCAAACGTCTACATCTCAGCTCAGGTCGTCCTAGACTCATAAAAGTTACATATTTGGAAACTGCGCTCCATTTTCTTTCATATGGTTCCATACTCGATTCGCTTCTAAGGTTGTCATTTTTTATTTCTGAAAAAAATCAAAAATTATTTCAGCTGGACCCATCAGTATAATATATTTGAAATCTGCTTTTCAATACCTTTCCAACGATACCTCGTTCGGTACGCTACGATCACGCATAAAAAATGTTAAATTTTTGACGTCATTTCCGGAGGAAACTATATTTTTCGTAATGTACTCGGTCATACCTTTTCAGAAATATATTACTTGACCTTCTTCGAAACAATTATTTTCAACTTCAAGTTTTAGGATCGAACCCATTAAATTTCCTTAAAATTCGTGTTACACAGTTAAGGTAACATTTACGATACTAAAAAGAACATATTTCATCTTTAATAATAATAATAATGATAAAAGTAATAATAATAATAATTAAGACTTTATTTAAAGAAGAAATACAGCATGAACTCTCCAATCTTTCCTGTGTTGCTCTAAAATTAAATATTCACCTCTTGCTATAAAAATTCAATACATCCCATTAAAATTCGTGTTAAACAGTTAAGGCAACATCTACGATACTTAAAAAAACTTGGTCAGTTAAAAATAGAAATACCAGTTTCAACTCGTTCATACACAAGCATGACTATGTACAATAAAGGGCCAATTAATCTATGGTTAAGACGTCCAGTGATTAAGCTTGACACTTGAATACACCATTGTTACACTTCCGTGCATAAATAAACAAACGCTAGACATACTGGCGACGTTAAGGAGATTAACTTTTGGCTGATGAATGGGTTATTGTGTTCATATCCGGTAGACGCTAGACATACTTGGGTCACGTAAAGGTATTAACTCTGACATATCAATAGGTCATTGTAGTGTATCCGGCGTGTGTTGACTAATCCGCTTAGGGAATATGTATCAGTGTCAATACAAGAGCAGACAGTTAGGAGACACATACTATGCTTGACACTAATCCCTTAGCGTGGAGTTTGACTGATGCAATGGTTGTGAAATGCTATATCTAAAAATAGAAAAGTCGTGCGCAAAAGCACTTTGTGTCTTGTGTAACATACGGAATTCACTTGAGTGTTGACCGTTGGAGAAGAAACATATAAGTTATTTATAGAGTCTATATTTAATTATTTGTCAGTTATTTATTACAGTTGGTTTTAATTATTTAATATTATTTATTTAATTTATTACAGTAGTAGTTGTTATATAAATAGATGTAGTTCATGTTTAGTTTTTTAAGAAACGGTTGTCACTAAAGCGTCTCATAAACGTATGTCATTCGTTTGAGTGTTGGCCGTTGGAGAAGAAACATGTAAGTAATTTATAGAGTCTATATTTAATTATTTATTCAGTTATTTGTTCATTACAGTTTTAATTATTTATTCAGTTATTTATTTTAATTTATTACAGTATAAGTAGTTGTTATATAAATAGAGGTAGTTCATGTTTAGTATTTTAAAATACGGTTGTCACTAAAACGTCTCATAAACGTAGGGCGTTCATTTGAGTGTTGACCGTTGGAGAAGAAACATGTAAGTTATTTATAGAGTCTTTATTTAATTATTTATTCAGTTATTTGTTCATTACATTTTTAATTATTTATTCATGTTTAGTTTTTTAAGAAATGGTTGTCACTAAAACGTCTCCGTCTATGGCTTAGGGCCTGACCCCCTTAATGTCCGCGACCACGCCCTAGATTGAGTTTACAAGTCAGCTCTGTATACTTTTGAGACCTTCTTATCAAACGCATGACTGTCGTTCTAAACTTCGATACGATGTCAGTCTGCTTCTATTATATGAAATAAGGCACTGCCTAAAAGGGGATTTATCAATTTCAATCAATGTATATGTAGATTATTTAATATCAGTTTGTCAGGATAAGATTTATAACTGTCAAAATAATAAATTGCCATAAAGTTTAAAAGAAAAAAAATGTATAGCATTTTCATTGTTTCATATATGGCCCAAAATATGTAATTATGTTTGTAAGTCCATGTGCAAGTACGCTCAAAAAAGTATATATAATCTATGTAGGTCCTTGCTTGGATGTTGAATATTTGCTGTCGTAACCATCAGTTACCAAAGATAAGGAAAGATTTGTTTAAACTTATTTATTTTTACTTTGATTGTGAAACGAGTTCTTACAACTTAGACAAATCACACTCGAAGATTTCCCGGTTAGAACCAGTATTAAGCAATGCGGAAAAGTGACTTGCTGAAGGACACCACACATAACCGTGGCAGGAGGATCGAACCCACGACCCTCTGATCATGGGTTTGGTGCTCTACCACTAGACCACGTGCCCCGCACAAAGAAGGATAACCAAGTAACCAGAAATAAAGACATGTTTTTTTAGTATTTCTTAAATTATGATGTTGTATATTTGTTGTAAGTAATCTAGAGTGCCAAAAGACAAAGAGGGATAACAAATAACCAGGGATAGAGGCATTTTTTATATTTTTAATTTTAACTACAATGTGAAAAATTATTTAGCATAAATGTTTTTTGCTAGGATACCAAAGATATATAACAAATAACCTCAATTATCAAAGGGATATAGCGGGATACAAATTGACTTATTTGTGCAGAAGTGCTCCTTTGGTGTCAAATCTATTTTTGTTTAGGGAATAATTTGCCACCAAATATTTTTTATGTGTTTCATTAATCATATATTAATGTAACAGTCTTTTTAAATGGTATACAGAAATACTTAAATTTTGAAATTCGGTTAAAACAGTGACATAAACCAGTAACTGGTTGAATAATCCACTTTTTGAAATATATCACCTAAAAGATTTTATGTATATGGGGTGCTGTTTTTATATTTAACCGTAATAATAAGAGATAGCACTTATTTGAATGGAGGATATCACTTATTCATATTTGAATAAGTGATATCACTTGTACATATAAATGATATCACCTATTCGATTAAGTAATATCACTTATTATGGTTAAATACCCGGTAGTGAAACAACCCATAGTAAAATAATTTGTACAGAATGTTTTAAACAACACTTACATTCATATTATAGTTCTGGCCGACAGAATCCAGTGTCTAGGTTGTGGCTGTTTACAACAAATGGTTTCTTAATAAAGGTGACCACTAACACAGGTTTAATTATATTGTCAGTGACTTAGTGTATGTCTCAGTTATTGTTAACAGATAAGAACTTGTGGTATTTCTATGTTAGCTTCCTCTTTTCTGTTTTACTTACTTTCATTACTACATGATTGTAACATTTCGAGGTTGGTTTTGAGTCCAACCTGGTTGTCTATATGTATTCATGTAATAGTTCTAGTTGCCACATTCTATTAGCATATTATAGCTTTAAGCCCATACCAATTGTATTTTCTTATATATATAATTATTACTTGTGTTAATTGGCTATGGGCACTCATGTGTACAGTCTTGGTAAAGAAAGGTCGGCATTGTATTCACACCATCTATTACACTTTTACTTAAATTTTCCAACTAGCAGGATTGTTGTGAATCAACTGGAAATGTAGGACTGCGGCAATATATTTTGAAATTGCATTATATCACAATATGGCATATCGTAACAAGCCTTAATCAACTGTATTTATCAAGTGTATTGCAATACAGCAAGTAACCAACTTAAATCATTTTCAAACACAGAAGTATGCATATTCAGTACTGTGCTTGGTTTAACATACAATTGGTGCTGAAGAGGAGCTAGTTAAGTATTTACTGGAAATTCTCCATCTTGTAAAACCGCACCAGTGGTCTAGGGGGAAAACATCCGCCTTGCTTGTGGAAGATCGTATATTCAATCCCCAGCCCGGTCATCACCATTTCTCAATCAATACACAGCCCTACAAAATGTTTTTATAAAGCCTAATCGGCCAAAAGTATCAAATGGATGGCATGGTATTAAAACTGTTAAATCTAAATGTTGCTTTCCAAGTATTTAAACAGTACCAACCAATCTGTCTACTCTGCATTTTAAAGAAATTATAGTAACATAGGAGTATATGTATATAAAAAAAGTAAGGAAATGTGTGGTTGCTAAATAGAGTTGATCACTTCATATGTTCTACTGTTGTACCTGTGAGAAATAACATGCTGTTCACTTTCAGTTCGAATACAATGATTGAAAAAGATCACTTTAAAATGTACTTAAGAAGCAAGATGCTATTAGTTGCCTCGGTATTTTCATACAGATTAAAACAAACATTTCTATAGAGGTATGTTTTCCCTGTCGTCAAGTCTAGCATCACTAGCTGTCGCAATAGTATGCCACTATGTTGTCAACCAGTGCATCACTAGCTGTTGCAATAGACTGTTACCATGTTGTCAACCGGTGCACCACTCACTAGCTGTCACAAAAGTCTGATACTATATTGTCAACCAATGCATCACTAGAAGGCACATTAGTCTGATACTATGTTGTCAACCAGTGCATCACTAGCTGACACAATAGTCTGATACTATGTTGTCAACCAATGCATCACTTGGTGGCATAATAGTCTGATACTATGTTTTCAACCGGTGCATCACTAACTGGCACAAGTTTGATACTATGATTGTCAACTGGTAAATCACTAACTGGCACAATAGTCTGATACTATGTTGTCAACCGGTGCATCACTAGCTGGCACAATAGTCTGATATTTATCGTTCTGAAAACGAAGTATCGTGATATTCAACGCAGATGAAAAACCGCCAATGCACAGCCCCATCAGGAAGTAGGGGAAAAAAACAGTTGCCATCTCCAGGCGCATTGTAAACCTTTAAAATTATTCCTTTCTATCTTACTTACACTGCAACACCCTTACCCGAGGATAATGTGCAGGTACAAAGTGCATATGTTTACAAATATTTTACAGGCACTTTACTTTCTTTACTGGATTATCTCCTTCGCCATCAGGTAGGGATGTCAAACTCTTCTTTAATGCGATGGAAGATTATTCCACTTATCAACACCACGAGAATGACTCTCCTTGGACACGGGACCAAATGCTTTAAATCCCCTTCAAAGGAATTGCATGCTTTCAAAGTGACAGCAGTCACCCATCTGAGTACTAACCCTGTATTTTGTTGCTTAACTTCCAACATACAGTTAGTGCACTTCAGCCATGTCGCTACAAAAGCTACAAGGAAAGAGATATTTGTTCAGATGCAGGTTCGAACGTTAATCCTCGTCGCCATTAAAATGACAGCGGTCACCGAGTACTAACCTTGTACGTCATTGCTCAACTTCCAATACAGTCAGTACACTTCAACCACGACGTTATAATAGCTAGCTTAACATGTTGTAAGTGACCTATGTACATTCACTACACTTTCATTTACTTGCCCAAATAAGGCACTGTGATGAAACCCAACCGGGGATGAAACTGGAGACCTCTGGATCCTGAAGCAATAATGTATCCTAACAACGGCAACACAATTTACCCCATACTGACAAATAAAAAAAATACCCCTGCTAACGGTATTACTGAATACTGGAAACAACTAGACTACCTTATCAATTTCAGCAGAGAAAATTATTTGAAACAACACCACAACAGTCATGTTATAAATACAGTATTAGTTCTAATACTTTCAAAATTATCACTGTATATGTAGACGACAAAATGCCTAAAGCAAAGCTGCGAGGGTAAACAAACAAAGACTGACTATCTGAAGACATAATTTTTTGTCTGTTAATTACGTCACATAATACAGACATGTCGACACAACTGATACGGTGTCACGATCTGTAACGAAAACTACTTGTCCACGAAGCATTATTGTGTAAGTGGCAATACTTCCAAGACCTTTTATCTACAATAACTGATTAAAAAGTACATCTATCGTAGCGGGCAGAATAACAAGTGTATCAGCCTTTATATACGTATAGTTGTACTAAGACCCTGGACAACAATATGTCGCCTGGCGTCCTTCAGCGGGAGTCATGTTGTTTGGATGGCAGAGTCGAAACTGTTATTTATTAATTTCATTCAATGAGTATAAATGAATTGTATATACATATATATTGTTAAATCATAAAACACATCGTGTATGTAACGTAATAATGCGTTTTACCGTAACATTTCTTCATAAATTTATCGGACTACATTTTGAAGTATGGAAAGAGTAAGTTATTTGGTTAAGCCAAACATGCACTTTATTCGTCAAGGGAGCTAACTTTCCAAGTTCATTTTTTGGTTGCCGTCCTGCATCGTTTTTCACTAACCGTGGGAACCAACCAATTAAGTTGTACGTGTTACAGTCCTTGACTCACAAATGCATAAACCGGAAATAAAAAAAAATAAGCATCACTTGTATTTTAACAGACGCGTGTACAATGCCGCTCCGGTGATTTTCCCCCTATTCAAACGATGACCACACATACGACGTTATCTAAAATGGCCACCGCACATGCGCAAACATTTTACCATTAGCAGTCATTCAAGATAGCCGCCTTCCGATACGCGTTCAAAATGGCCGCCGCACAAAATGACGAATATCAAAAATGGCCGTCGGGCATGCGCATATATACGAAACAAGATGAATGCCACGCACACATCCAATATGGCCGCCGCGCATGCGCAGTCCGTGACGTTAAAGGGACCCATATACTACTAATAGTAGTATTGCTTGCGTGTGTTCAACCTCCAAAATCTATAGCGTTATGCATTGACTATATCTCAATGCCTATTGTTAGAAGTGTGTCACATATGTAGTGTATTGTCTCTCATATAAGTGTATAGGGTTGTCTGTTCCTCATTGGCTTTTGGAATTTGTTTAATAAAAACTATCATGTATATGAGATACGGCAAAAGATGTACAAGTATATATTCAGGAATTGGGCGATCATCTCTTCATCATTTGTACAATGGTATTTTCTTTCCAATACAACCTGGTAATGGGTTGGCAGTCTAGGGTCTTTATTATCGCAGACAGTATCGATTTTAATTAAGTTATCATTTTATAATGAGAATAATTTTGATACTGAACTATGTGTCAGAAGCAGTTATTTGGTAATTTTCTTTAAAATTTGTTTTGTATGTGTGTGGAGGGGGCTTAAATATCCCATGTCCCGTGTGGAGGTGGGCACCTCTACCCAGGCGTATTATGAGAAAACTGAAAAGCCTGAACGAAGTATATTAAATCAAATACAATTTAATTTATAAGATATAAGATTATTCCCGCGATGGAAACATAATGCATATTAATCTACAGTCGATTGCATATAAAACATATAAACTAATGTAACATCCGCTATTGAATGTGACGAACTCTCCTTTGTCAGATATATATGTTTATAATGTATTTTACTTGTACACTGAATATTTGAACATTGATTTTTTTATCTAAAACCTACATTAATATTCCTGTAAATTTCCATAAATTGGTGATGTTTCGTCGAGAGGAGAAATATTTGCGTTTTATTACAAAGGAAACAAATCTTCTAAAGCTATATTGCAATTGAATTGCAATTGTTTCCCTTTGACTATATTGGTTTACAAGTCTCACGGTATATATAGCTAACCAATTACACACCAAATACAACATTTATGAAAAGTTTTAAGACTAGTTCTTTTGAAAAAGTGGTCACATAAAATATCTACGGATGGGTGGGCGTGTACTACTATGGCAATACTTAGAACAAACACGTGGTTTTACAAACAGTACTTTAATTCTTAGCAACAGATAACAAGTTGACAAGCGACAGACCAGAGTGCCCACTCCGTAAGAGACTGCCTCTCCGAGTCTTTGTCCGAATCTGCCCAGTCTGACTAAAGTGTCAAGTTTAAAAAAGCCCCCCATCACGAACAATAATGAACAATCATATTCATGGAGCTGCTAACTTGTAAACAAATCAATCAAGCTTTCAGGTTGGGGTCATGGCTAAAGTTATGATGTACAGCCTGACACACATGGAACAGTTTGACCTTGACCAAATTCAATACACATTAGTAACATGGTGACCGATATTAAAACAGAAGGACGGACAGGCAATTACCAGATAATACGTCACGATATAAACTGTGTCGTTCTTTGCTAAAAACCCATGGTATATCAGAATAACTTTCAAGGTTGAGTTAAAGATAGGTAGTGTAACGTCTCATACAAGAATTAATTTTGTACTTTTCTACATATAGAGACATGTACTTCTGGAACACTGGATACATTACCAATGGTTCTTAAAGTGCCTTGTGCCCATAGAAAGTCCTCTAGTGGTCCAGTTATGTAGATAAAAAACATGGGGTTAACCAGGTTGCATTTTCACAATGTCGATGGTTTGATGGCAACCCTTCATTTTTGACAATTCTATCCGTTTGTTGCAGGGTATCACTACACATCTTTAAACTGTTATAGCATCATCAAACAGTTCCCAATGTCATTTAAACTTTGCACAAATCATGAAAATGTTCCTATGTTCCAATATGCACAAAGAAATATGACAAAAAAAGGAGATAATTCTTTAGTGAGACCTGTAAGGGTGATGACTTGATCGGACCCGAATATGCCGAAATGACCATAGGATGTGCGAATGGACCCTGGGATGTGCCGAATGGACACTAGGATGTGCCGAATGGACTCTTAGATATGCGAATGGACCTTGGGATGTGCCGAATGGACCCTCGGATGTGCCGAATGGACCCTCAGATGTGCGAATGGACTCTCAGATGTGCCGAATGGACCAGAGATGTGCCGAATGGACCCTCGGATGTGCCGAAAGAACCTCAGATGTGCCGAATGATCCTTCGGATGCGGGTAAATCATTAGGTCGTGGTTCCCATGAACCTATATTATAACAAATGACAATAAAGTAAAATTGAAAACGAGATGTATTAAATATTATTTATGGTTAACAGTATATAGAAAGCATGTATAAGTAACAAGTTCGGTTATTTACTACAATAGGTACAGAAAAAGCCACAATCTGTAACACTATATATATATATATAATGATATTAATATTATTGAGAAATCATACAATTCAAAGTGCAAACATGGAACAATGGGATACACGTGATTGGAAAGCCTTTCTCCTCTTGGTGTTTTTCAGTATATTCCGTCGTCATATTATTTATAAACGTGTCGAAGTGCAGTAAAACATCAATTTTTTAATCCATCTTCACGTCAACTGTGATAAGAATATGCCTTTATCTGCATGTGTGTCAAATAAGTCGTTTTCATCTTTCAAATTAACGTGTCTCTTTATAAATACATCAAAACAACATAAAATTGAGTACATAAATATGGTTCTAGAGCTTTAAATGAAACCAACTGTAAACACCCAACCCTTACGTTCGTCAACACACAGGTATCGGTAAGACGACCAGAATAATTAATCAACTGTTTAACACGTCGGAACATTCTGGTATGATTCCACATGTATTCACCATTGACTTTCAAATCAATCCGCCTTCAACGCAAATTAAATTAAAACATAAACAGGAGAGAAACACTTTAAACATTCCCATGCTTCGGTGTCAATCCTTGATTATGATAGCATGTCATTCTTTTAATAAACTATGTTTAAATTAATTAATTTCAAGTTCAAATCATATACAGTTATAACATAATTATAGTGTCAACAATTCATATTTCAAAACAATTTATAAGTAAGTAAATTAGTATGTAAGTAAGTAATAATTCATTTTAAATTCCCATAGACTTAAAATTCCATGTGTAGACACATATGAATTCACAATCTATATTTATATCGGCTTGACATCAAACTTCCCTCGTCACCCTTTCATTTAAATGCGGTGTTACTACAAATGCTATATATATCCGCTAGCCGAGACGCTATCAGGAGTCGTATTCACCGACCTTTCTTGAAGATATTCTTAATACTCAAGCTCGAAAATCCAAGTTTCAACCTTGAATATCCTGTTTACCATGATAGATAGAATACTTGTGAGAGTTTACTATATATTAGGTATTTGGCTCAAGTTTCACTAAACATCTCAACTTGAGATTTTCCTCAATTCAAATTTTTGAAATTCTATAAGTTCATTTACATTGATCATTCTGCACAGCATCCTTTACCAATGAGTAAAGATTTGTTCTGATTTCAATATAGTGGGGCCATTTAGTAGATTATGAGCCTAAATAATATTTTAGTAAAATTAAAATTTTTGAGTTGAGAAAAATCTCAGTTTGAGATGTTAAGTGCCCTCCCGGGGGCTTTGGAGATCTGGAGAACATGGCCATTTTTTTCAGAGATCTGGGGAACATTGGCCATTACTTTCAGAGATCCAGGGATCAAAGGCCTTATTTTAGAGATCTAGGGATATTTTCCTTATAAGGAAACACTTTTTTTTTAATTTCATAATTACCTCATTTTTACTAAGTACTACCAATTTGAAGTAACACTGCCGAGTTGCAGGCATTAAATACTGAAACTTTTGTCAAAATACCACTTTTTACATGATCATTATATACAGGCGCGAGATGTTGACCGACATGCAATTTTGATGTGTTTGACTAATTTTACCAAAAAAAATTTTTTTTTTACCTAATTCCATTAAAATTTTTACACCAAAATAGTCTCATGATACACTGAAGACATTATCTTACCAAAATACATTATTCAATACAATGTACATGCTAAAAATTGCACATTTAAATCATCCAAAATAAAAAATCTTCAAAATTTTGTGATTTTTCATGAAATTTCAATGTAAATATGCACATATATGCTTTATTTGAGGCATACACTTGCCAAAATGTAGTTTTTTATGAAGCAAATGTCTCCAATTTGTCATTTAATACTATGAGAGTGTAAAAAAGAGGTTATTTTACCTACAATTAACATTTTGGAAAATCACCCCCATTTCACTCAAGTCTCTCTTATAGGTGTAACCCCACCATTGATTTTTGTTCTTTATTCTATAGTAAATAATAAAAGTTTGAAGGCTTGTCATTCACAGAGGGTCCCAAATGAAAGAAGTGAAACCTACATTTTACTGTTTATCAACCTCTGCACTATCAAAATATGATGAGAAAAGTAGGGGTCATGTGTCATATAAGAGATTTTTTTCCTGCTCAGTATGTACACTGGTGACAAAGTGAAAGTAGACTTCCGAAATCATGAATTCATACCCCAATTTCCAAGCATAATTTTTTTTTTCTTAATTCACAATTCAAAAATGACAATGCTATCAAAATGTTCAAAATACATCAATAATGCCATTCAAATAAAAAAATGAGCATTAAAATAAGGAAAATGCATTTTTAAAGAAGAAGAATTGAGGATTATTTACAACCGCCATTATGGGACTACCCCACGGAAGCACTTCCTTTTTGCAATGGTGGCACTATGCCTTAATGAAAAAAAGTACCTAATTTGATCAATTTTATCAGAGACTTATAAACAGAGATAGGCAATTGGAGGCACTTGTCTAATTTTCAGGTGGCACATTTTGGCTTTTTTCTAGTTTAGTTTGAATTTATTTATTTTACTTCGATTTTGAAACAAGTTCTTACGACCGAGACAAATCACGCTCGAATTCTTCCTGGGTATAACCAGTACTAAGCACATGTGGAAAGAGTGTCTTGCTCAAGGACACCACACATAGCCGTGGTGAAGGATTGAAATACCCACGACCCTCCAATCACGGGTTCGGTGCTTTACCACTAGATCACGTGGCGTTTTCTTAAGCATGGAAACACACGTCCTCCAGAATCAAACAACATAATTTTGTGATTATTGGTATCAAAAGAAAGGGCTTGATTTGGGAGATTATTTTTTCTTTTTTAAATTTAAAGAAATGAAGAATTTTACGCTTAAAGTTTTTTGTGTGATCGTTTTCGCTTCTTTAGCCCATTTTTGAAATAAGAAATAAAGAAAACCACTTCAGTAAATATCATAAATATCAATAGGAAACTTTCGCCACTGATGGAAAACTTACTGCTTTATCTTTCTACCTAGTATTTCTATTTATTTCGCGAAAATTCAACATATTTCGATTTCAATCCGTAAGAATTTAAATTCAGAAGAAAAATATTAAATAATTGATAATTGGAATTGGTCATCATTTTTTATCAGATTTACTTTGGCACCAAAATTGTTAAATTCAGACCAATATTATAGAAATACTTAAAGTGCCGTGGACATTATATTGCTATTAGCCTGCCAGTTTCTGTAATTAAGTCACAGATTTTATGTATAATTTTTATACTTGATCATAATTTACTTTTAAAATGAAATGTCGACTGCTTGAAGCTTTGGAGGTTTCTTACGTGTTAGTCTGGGCCCCTGCACAACTTCATCCCATTATCGTATGTACCCGAAATAAATTTTGGATGGTAGGTCCGAGCAAAGATATATTTACAGTACTGATGAATAAAGGCAGTGTTAATGATCGTAAGGACTGGTGTTCAATCCCACCCGGCATCAACTCTTTTTTTTATTAGATCGTGTTTACACAATAAAGTTAATTTTTGTATGTGTTTTTATAATCATTTATGTGTATTTATTGCCTTTTGTAAATTAACCGTTCAACTGTTCATTTTTTTTGTCTCTTTTGTTTTTATCGATATCTTTTTGGCTCTACTTGCCAAAGGCCTGCAGGGGTTATGTCGTGGTAAATTGTCCGTCGTCCATCTGTTAACCTTTTTCTTGTAGAAGCTATAGCATTCCCCACATTTTTCAATGAATTTTATCCAAACTCGCACAGCATTTGTATAACCACAAACTCTTAGTTTTTGAACCACAAATGCTCCCTGCCACAGGGCTTACAAGCACATTTTTAAGGAAACTTAAAAAACACCTTTTTCTCTGAAAGTTCAAGCCATAGACCATAGATATTTTAAACAAGGAAAAGAAGACAGTACATGGATTTTGCTTATTATGATGATGTGTAAATAATAATAGAGAAGATTATAGTAGACGTTTAACTTAAGGAAACATAATTTGGAACTTTCAGGGAACTATGTTTAAAACTTTTGGAGATCTAGGGAACAGTGGAAATACTTTTAGAGATCTAGGGACATGGACAAAATACTTTTGGGGAATTTTGGCAAATACTTTTGGAGATCTGGGGAACAATAGGCATTACTTTAAGAGATCCATAGAACAGAGACCCCCCCCCCCCCCCCCCCCCACCCCGCACCCCCCTGGGAGGGCCTCACTATTCTTAAGAATGGTTGGTAAATACCACCGGTTGAGTTGATGCAAATATATGTTCACTCCATTAATCAATTTACAGTAAGTATTGTCATATCCAATCAGTATACGGGGCTCGTGCAGTATAATTGGTAGTTATTGATAGCCGGCCGGTGCTGGGTATCGCCACACAATTGCCGTTCATTTCCGGTTCCGGTATATGCTGTTTAGTTGGTGCCCTGTATTTTCTTATCGGCATGTTATCATGTGTTCTTTGATGTCTTGGTTTTGGTTGCTTTACAGGTTTAACGCATTCTGGGTATCGTTCTGCATGTATATTGCCGTTAGGTAGAGGTCTTGACTTCGGAGGATAGTATATATCGTCATACATATATCTGAAAGACAGATAGTGATATATATTAAATGTATTCAGCAACACATTAGCTTCGAGTGAATTCTAAAATTGCTTTATCTTATTTACCACTTTTTTGATGTATCAATTGTAGAAGTCAGAAAAGTTAAAAAAGATAGTTCACATAGTTCTTGTCAGACCAGTCAGTCCAATGGTGCACATGTATTAAGAAGAACTTTACTGACTACACTAAATACATTTTCTAATTGATCGCCTGAATTTCATAGAATATATTTCCTGGAAATGGTGACAAATATAAATGACAGCGTCTCGGTTAGCGGATATATATAACATTTGTAGTTGTTCTTAGGGCAGCATGAATTCATATTCATATTTATCCTGTTAAAGTCAATGTAAAAATGGATGGCTTTTCCAACTTATGGTGATGCTCATACAGCGGTGTAATATTAATTATGTTATTGGTGTGATTTTTTCATACAATAATAACAATGAATATTTGTACACGGTCTACTCCTAGTTGTTTACTCCAAGTTGTCTACTCCTATTCCTATGTTTGAGAAATGCTAACAAGATGCGGGAAACATTTAGAAATTTCGCTCAGTGGATAGGCAAATATTGCATACCATGTTTATAATAATTTACCCTTTAACTCCAATTAACATGCTCCCGAAACAAAATATATTAAATTACGCATATAGCTCAATATATTTAGTACAGTACGTCTGAAACGAAACACATAACATAATATTAAACATACATTATAGGATCTGCCTGATTCGCTGGCTCCGTGTTTTGTCGATGTCGCCGGGATTTCGGTTTCCTAGTGCCACAAATAGCACCAAAACTGCAATCTTGCAGGCTGAAATAGATGATGTAATAGGCAAGTGTAAAAATTAATGCATGTAATAGGCAAGTGTAAAAATTAATGCATACATGTCGTAACGTAGATAAATACGCGTTTATTAAATTAGATTTAAACGAAATAAAATTTCAAAACGAAGTGACATTTCATAGTGTACTGAATGTCAATACATCTGTCACTGGTACAAGGGCCGTGACTTGTAAAATTAGTTGTAGCATGAGCGGTAATAGCGGCGTAAGACCAGTGATATGGTTAAAGACGCAGGTTTCGTTAGTATCTGATGTGTGTAAAGTAACGTAATGGTAGTAGCTGTAATTAATTAATTAATGACTGTACAATTACCTCCCGTGGAGACGGTTGGGAGATTATAACGACAGAGAAACTTTTTTCAAAAGATGACTAAATTTTGTATCATAATTGTATATATGCGACAAGATAGGAGCCTATTCATGTATACTGTCCGGCTGGAATTAAAATGGGTGATTTTGGCCTGATGATGGGGCAGCTTTAAGATGTGTTACAACACATCATTCTGTCCGGTCAGAGTGAGACAGAGACTAAAGGTGTGTTACAACACATCATTCTGTCCAGTCAGAGTGAGACAGAGACTAAAGGGATGTCAGAAATCAAACCAGCAACCTTGTTTAGTGGGTATTGTTTTCTGACCATATGTCCGAAACAAATGACTTAATAACTAACGGACACGGTACTATGCTCCTGAAGTGAATATGTCTTTATACAATGTATAGAGAATATTGTAACATTAACAGGTTATTGGGACCCCAGATGACGCAGACTGTTTTATGCATCTTGTAAGGATTTATTTCAATAACGTTCTTCTACACGCATTCTTGCCTGTTGTCTGTTATTATAAAGTTCGATGTAACCAGAATTATTCTTAAGTTTACTGTCACCGAGACAAGTTAGTAATACTATTTACTATTACCTTTCTGTAATTACTAAGTAGTTCAATATACTAGGATATAGACACTAGACAATATTATATTTGAGTAATGTAGGCCTCCGGCCCGTAATACATTTTTAAACACATGGTAAACGTGAAATCTAACAAATAAACATTCTTAATACGAACACTATGATTTCGATACAGTTTTGATATAATGAATGAAATATATATATAATTAATGACTGTACAATTACCTCCCGTGGAGACGGTTGGGAGATTATAACGACAGAGAAACTTTTTTCAAAAGATGACTAAATTTTGTATCATAATTGTATATATGCGACAAGATAGGAGCCTATTCATGTATACTGTCCGGCTGGAATTAAAATGGGTGATTTTGGCCTGATGATGGGGCAGCTTTAAGATGTGTTACAACACATCATTCTGTCCGGTCAGAGTGAGACAGAGACTAAAGGTGTGTTACAACACATCATTCTGTCCAGTCAGAGTGAGACAGAGACTAAAGGGATGTCAGAAATCAAACCAGCAACCTTGTTTAGTGGGTATTGTTTTCTGACCATATGTCCGAAACAAATGACTTAATAACTAACGGACACGGTACACGGTATATATATATATATATATATATATATATATATATATATATATTGTTTGTTTTTTAACATATTGACTGTTCTGTTGTTTTGCCCGTGATCAATGTTTGTGTCTATCTTATTTCAAATATTGAAAACGGTAATACACAATTTCGAGATTTAATTCAAGTCATTATGTTTTAAGTCATTTTGTTTTAAGATTGGAGGTAAAGAGTTCTTTTATTAAACATCTCAATTACAAACTTTGCCAGTTTGATTATCTTGTCAGAATTGGCTGTACTCATCAAACTGCAGGATTCATATACATTATGATAGTTGTGATCGTTATAGTTAATAATATCAGCAAGATATTGGATACGTAGATCGTTATAAAAGGTACATGTCATGACAGCGTGAAATTCATCTTCTATTTCTTGTGAGTTACACAAAATACATAATCTATCGGCATGTCTCCCTGTTTCAACAAATAACGAATGTTTTGAACAACGCAATTTTGAGAGTGCAATTTTATATTTTACAGGGATTTTCAAAGTAAGGTATTGCTCAACGTTTAGGTGCGTTTTAAAGTGCTTATAATGAATAGCTTTTCTTGATTCTCGGACATCAGCGTGCCAATTTTGCAGAGCACAATCTGTTACACGTTGTTAAAATCTTTAAGATAAATAAATGATCATCACCAATGTCTTGTGATAAAGCGAAACCAAACCCGTATTGAAAAAGTAGTGTTTTGACCTTCGTAGCCCAAGTTACTCTCCCAGCTTCATTTAAATGAAGTAGCATAATATAGCATTGCTTAGGGTATCTTGAATTGTTCATTTTGAGAAGACGTAACCAGTACTTCACACACTTACTATAATAATTTCTAAACAATGGAAACCTACCACACTCACCTCTTGAAGGCGTGAAATGTATTTTTCTACAATTTTAAATAGCGAGTGCAGAATTGATTATATACGTTTTCAATTTGCGTTGCGTACTCAAAACCCCATAACTCTGATCCATAAGTGGGGATAGGTGTGACCATAGTGTCGAATAATTTAAAAAGTTCATTGTGATCAAAATATCCAACATTTTTTTGAAGTTTATAAATAGAAATTATGGCCTTTTTACTTTGAAAGGCGAGCATATCTTTAGCTTTCGACCATATTAGTCTTGGTGTAATGTATAAGCCCATAAATTTATAGCAAGGAACAGTTGTGATATTTGTCCAGTTATAAGTCCAGATTTCATTTCTGCGTAAATAGCCGCCGTTTCTAAACACTATGATTTTGGTTTTCTTAAGATTAATTTTCATACCCGTTATGTTACAAAAATTTGAAATTATATTAATCTGCGACTGTAAAAGTCGAACAGTATCACTGCAGTTGGCAATGTCAACAGCATACAAAATGGCATATATATCTTCAACTTCTTCAGTTATATGAATACCATTTGTACATGATTGTTTCAATTCATCAACTAAATAATTAATAAAAAGATTAAATAAAATCGTGCTTAATTTACAGCCTTGTCTGCAACCAATATTACAGTTAAACATCTGTGTATACTTGTTATTTCCATACCTGACACATGATGAAAGCTTAGTATACATTTTATGAAGGAGGGATTAGAGTTGTCCACCCGTTCCTTTACGAATAAGACTATTAAATAATTGTGCATGGTTAACTGTATCGAACGCTTTGGTAAAATCAACAAATAAACAATAAAATCTCCCACCTTTTTTGCATAGATATTTCTGTACCATTGCGTGTAATGTAAATAAATTATCAATAGTTGAATACCCATTTCTAAATCCAGACTGAGCTTGATCAATTTTATAATTATTTCCTGCCCACTCGTTAAATCTATTAAACATCATTCCTGTTAAAATTTTATTTAAAGTGTCTTAGAGTGAAGTGCCACGGAAATTGTTTGGATCATTTAAATTTCCCGCTTTATGAAACGGACAAAGAATACTTTGTCCCCATACTTCAGGAAAACTCGAGGTGTCTAATACCCTATTATAAAGGGAAAGCAATACATCTGACGTGTCGGTAAGGGTAAATTTCCCAACTTTTAATTTCAGAATACTCCTCTTTAACTCTGCTAATGAGAAAGAGTCATTAAACATGTCATCTACAATTTCATTTTCAGGTAAAATATTATCGTTGATCAAATTATTTACTGCATTTGCATCATATAGTAGATCTCTGAAGTGATTATACCAGTGTTTGTTTTAAAATTGTGTCATCACAACGTTTATTGTTTTTTAATCTAAACTTTTTTACTGCTTTCCAAAATAAATTTGGGTTCTTACGAGATTCTACGAGTTCTTGTCGAAATTTCTCTTGAAGATCATTCTGTTTTTGTTTACAGCAATATTTAAATTTATTTCTGCTTCATGTATAATCTTGTAAACTAGATTTTGTATTGAATGATCTAAAAAAAACTTTAGTTTTTGTAATTTTTCCCTTTTTAAATGTTCACATTCAGAATCCCACCATTCGGGTTGTGCAGGTTTACTATGTATATACGTGGGTTTTATTCTCATGCTAATTGCAGCTTTATGAAACATGTCTACAATGTTATGTATAGCTTGGTTGATATCAGTACGGATGTCCTCAATAATAGTATCTTTTATAGTAAATAAAGCAGATCTAATATTATTCGAAATCTCTTCACTTTTGTTTTCATCCCATTTAAAGCGTTTAAAATCGTTTACATCATTGATTTCGTTATCATTATCATCAGTATCACTGCTATTTTGGTCGGATATAAATGCTAGTCTACAAATAAGAGGAAAGTGATCAGACTCGTGTCGATCTCCTATCTCAAAATGTGTTATATGTGGAAACAGATTGCTAGAAGCAATTACATAATCAATTAAACTTGAACCACCGTTTGCTGTTGATGTGAAATTTCCTTCTTTATCGTTAAACAATCTGCAATTCAAAAAGTGAATACCATACTTTTTGCATAATTCAATAAGCGTAAACCCGAATGTGTTACATAGAGTATCTTTGGAGTTTCGATATACATTAAAAGTATCATTGTTATACAATGTATCCTCATGATCAAAAATAAAATCAACATTATCATCATCAATAATATCTTGCAAATTACCACATCTGGCATTAAAGTCACCCGCCAAAATAAGTTCATCATCAGTATACTCTGATACAACCTCTAATAGATTTTCTTCAAATAGTTCAATACCATTTCTTGTATTATTCGTATCATACAAAGTCGACCCTTCCGGAGATATGTAAACAAAACATAAAAATAATACCCTTAGTTACATTAACAAAATCATTATTTAGTCTTAAGAATACACAATTATCCAAATGGCTAAATATCCTCTTCACTAAGCAATTCTCTATCAAAGATGTTTAAACAAATGCACATACACCACCTGAGTGGCGACCTTTGTAACACCTTTTGTTTCCAGCATTATTAAAACATGTGTAACCTCGTATAAGGTCGTTAAACTCGTCTTTACTTTTAGACCAAGTTTCATTGAAAGCACATATATAATATTGTCGTACAAATGCATTTACTTGTATGTAGTTACTGAGTAATACATTATAACTGGATATAGTCTCACTGTATGCAGTCACCGAGTAGTTCAATATCATAGGATATGCATTTACTTGTATGTAGTCACTGAGTAATTAATCATAACTGGATATACTCTCACTGTATGTATCACTGAGTAGTTAAATACAACAGGATATGAATTTACTTGTATGTAGTCACTGAGTAAATCAATATAACTGGATATACTCTAACTGTACACAGTCACTAAGAAGTTCAATACAGCATGATATGCATTTACTTGTATGTAGTCACTGAGTAATTCATTATAACTGGATATACTCTTACTGTATGCAGTCACTGAGTAGTTCAATACAAAGGATATGCATTTACTTGTATGTAGTCACTGAGTAATTCATTATAACTGGATATACTCTTACTATATGCAGTCACTGAGTAGTTCAATATAATAGGATATGCATTAACTTGTATGTAGTCACTGAGTAATCCATTATAACTGGATATACTCTTACTGCATGCAGTCACTGAGTAGTTCAATACAACAGGATATGCATTTACTTGTATGTAATCACTGAGGTATTCATTATAACTGGATATACTCTTGCTGTATGCAGTCACTGAGTAGTTCAATATAATAGGATATGCATTAACTTGTATGTAGTCACTGAGTAATCCATTATAACTGGATATACTCTTACTGTATGCAGTCACTGAGTAGTTCAATACAACAGGATATGCATTTACTTGTATGTAGTCACTGAGTAATTCATTATAACTGGATTTACTTTTGCTGTATGCAATAACTGAGTAGCTCAATATAACAGGATATTCATTTACTTGTATGTTTGTCACTGAGTAATTCATTATAACTGGAAATACTCTTACTATATGCAGTCACCGAGAAGTTCAATATAATAGGATATGCATTTACTTGTATGTAGTCACTGAGTAATCCATTATAACTGGATATACTCTTACTGTATGCAGTCACTGAGTAGTTCAATACAACAGGATATGCATTTACTTGTATGTAGTCACTGAGTAATTCATTATAACAGGATTTACTTTTGCTGTATGCAATCACTGAGTAACTCAATATAACAGGATATGCATTTACTTGTATGTTAGTCACTGAGTAGTTCAAAACAACAGGATATGCATTTACTTGTATGTAGTCACTTAGTAATTCATTATAACAGGATTTACTTTTGCTGTATAACGTCACAGATCAGTTCCGTATAACATGAATTGTTATATAGAAACGTTTGTATAATAAGAAGTAAGCGTGTTTTTTGTTTATTCATTTTAATTAATTCGATATTACAAGAATTAGGATTACCTATCTGCTGTCACTGAAAAGTTCGATAAAACTGGAATTACTCTCACTTGTTTCTCTGCTGCCCTGCCGATATAACCTGAAACAAAAATATATGAAATATCAAAAAATGTTCATCTACATTAGTTTGTGTCTCATATATGTTTTATTCAAGAATATCTATAGATAAGTCAGACAATATATGTTTTATTAATTGAACAATTATTAAAAAAAATGTGTCAAATGTGCTTTTGTTTTTATTTAATTTACATTTGTCACTATTTGCACTACTGTGACGCCTTATTTATCTTTGCGTTGAATTGGTAAAACTACGTATATAATTAATGTGCAAAATGACAATGTTTAACTAAGACCTGAGCTTAATAACTGTAGCATAAGAAGCAATAAATGTAGTAGAACTCGTTACAGAAGCAATGCCTGTAGAAAAAAAAGCAGGGATAATGCCATTCACTGTGGCATTATACATTACTGTAAATGTATATCAGTAGTAGAGGAAATAGCAATAAGAGCAGCACCAGATGTTACGGTAATATTACAATACCTATAGCAGAAACAAAAACAATAGCAATAAGTCTAGCACTACAACTTACTATAGCAATAAATGTAGCAGTAGCAATAGCAATAGCAATACCTGTAGCATTAGACTGTTACTGTGGCAGCTTAGGTAAAATAGCTGAAGCATTAGAAATACATGTAGCAGTAGCAGCTGTAAAAACAATAACACAGGTAAATGAAACAACAGCAGTAATTCTATTAGTAGCAGAAATAATCGTAATAGCAGTAGTAGAAGAAGAAGCAATCGCAGTAATTTAGGCAATAGCAGAAACAATAGCAGTGGCTATGGCTAAAACAAAATAGCCAGAAATGGAGCAGTAGCAGAATCAATAGGAAGAACTGTATATCAGTAACTGCAGTAGCAGTGTCAGAATTAACAACAATAACTGTTTCAGATTTATGCTGTTACAGCAATAATCTTAAATAGAATAGCATCAGTAGCAAAAACAGTTGCAATAACTTCAACTGCAGATGTTGCTATGACAGCAAACTTAGCAGTAGCAGAAACATAAAATGTAACACAATCAATAGGATGTTATAACAGTAACTGCAGCAGTAGAAGCTTCAGGTACAGTTATTGAAACAGTAGCTCATTTCAATAAAATAACTATATTAGAGTATACCTTTCTTCAGCAACACACAGAGAACGATGATTAATATAATGACACAGAAGAGCACACATCCCAGCACTATGGCAACAATATCGATGTTTTCCAGTCCATTACTTTCTGTAACACCGCAACATAGTGGTGGAAACGTGGTGACCGCTACAAGACACACAACTTCCAATTAAGACAAGTATTGGACTATTTACAAATTTACATATAACTACATACACAACTACCATTACCGTTAACTATAAAAGACACTACATCTACAACTAGCATTACCGTTAACTATAACAGACACTACATATACAACTATCATTACCGTTAACTATAAGATACACTACATATACAACTATCAATACCGTTAACTGGAACATACACTAGATATACAACTATCATTACCGTTTCCTATAACAGACACTACATATGCAACTATCATTACCGTTGACTATAGCAGACGCTACATATACAACCATTATTACCGTTAAATGTAATATACATTTCATATACAACTATCATTATCGTTGACTATAACAGACACTACATATACAACTATCATTACCGATGACTATAACAGACACTACATATACAACTATCATGACCGTTAACTATAACATACACTACATCTACAATTATCATTACCGTTGACTATAATAGACACTAGATATACAACTATTATTACCGTTAAATATAATAGACACTAAATATATAACTATCATTACCATTAAATATAACATACTATAGATATACAACTACCATTACCGTTCATTAATAGACATTAGATATACAACTATCATTACCGTTGACTATAACATACACTATATATATAACTAGCATAGCCATTAAATATAACATACACTAGATATACATCTATCATTACCGTTAACTATAGCAGACACTACATAAACAACCATTATTACCGTTAAATATAATATACATTTCATATACATCTACCATTGCCGTTGAATATTATAGACACTACAGATACAACTATCATTACCGTTAAATATAACAGACACTACATATACAACTATCATTACCGTCAAATATAACAGACACTACATATACAACTATCATTACCGTTAATTATAACAGACACTACATATACAACTTTCATAACCTTTGACTATAACATACACTACATATACAATTATCATAACCGTTGACTTTAACATACACTTTATATACAATTATCATTACCGTTGACTATAACACACACCACATCTACAACTATCATTACCGTTGACTATAACATACACTACATATAAAACTGTCATTACCGTTTACTATAACAGACACTACAAATAAACGTTAACAGACACTTCATATAAAACTATCCTTATCGTTAACTATAACATACATTGCATATACAACTATCATTACCGTTGACTATAACAAACACTACATATACAACTATCATTATCGTTAAATATAACAGACACTACCTATATACAATTATCATTATCGTTGACTATAACAGACATTACATATTATATACAACTATCATAACAGTAAACTATAATATACACTACATATACAACTATCAATACCGTTCACTATAACAGACACTACATATACAACTATCAATACCGTTCACTATAACAGACACTAGATATACAACTATCAATGCCGTTAAATATTACATACACTAAATATACAACTACTATTACTGTTAACTATAATATACACTACATATAAAACTATCATTACCGTTAACTATAATAGACAATAAATATCCAACTATCATTACCGTTAACTATAATAGACACTACATATACAACTATCAATACCGTTGACTATACCAGACACTACATATACAACTATCATTACCGTTAACTATAACATAGACTACATATACAACTATCATTACCGTTAACTATAACATACACTACATATACAACTATCATTACCATTAAATATAATGTACACTAGATATACAACTATCATCACCATTAAATATAATATACATTAGATATACAACTATCAGTACTGTTGACTATAATGGACACAAGATCTACAACTTCCATTACCGTTCACTATAATAGACACTTGATATACACGTATCATTACCGTTGACTACAACATACACTACATATACAACCATTATTACCGTTCAATATAATAAACATTTCATATACATCTATCATTACCGTTGAATATAACAGACACTATATATACAACTATCATTACCGTTAACTATAACAGACACTACATATACAACGATCATTTCCGTTAATCATAACAGACACTACATTTACAACTATCATTACCGTTGACTGTAACAGACACTACATATACAACTACCAATACCGTTAACTATAACAGACACTACAAAACAACTATCATTACCGATAACTATAACATACACTACATATACAACTTTCATTACCGTTGACTCTAACAGACACTACATATACAACTATCATTACCATTCACTATAACAGACACTACATCTACAACTATCATTACCATTGACTATAACTGATACTACATATACAACTATTATTACCGTTGACTATAACACACACACCATATACAACTATCATTATCATTGATTCTAACAGACACACCATAAACAACTATCATTACTGTTGACTATAACAGACACTACATTTACACTTATCGTTACCGTAAACTATAACAGACACTACATCTACAACTATCATTTCCGTTGACTATAGCATACACTATTTATACAACTATCATTACTGTTGACTATAACAGACATTACATAAACAACTATCATTACCGTTAACTATAACAGACACTACATCTACAACTATCATTACAGTTAACTATAACAGACACTACATATACAACTATCATTACCGGTAACTATAACAGACACTACAACTACAACTATCATTATCGTTGACTATAACAGACACTACAGATACAACTATCATTTACGTTGACTATAACAGACACGACACATACAACTATCATTACCGTTAACTATAACAGACACTACATCTACAATTATCATTACCGTTGACTATAACACACACTACATATACAACTATCATTACCGTTGACTATAACAGACACTACATATACAACTATCATTACCGTTAACTGTGACAGACACTACATCTATTACTATCATTACAGTTACCTATAACAGACACTATATATACAATTATCATTACCGTTGACTATAACCGACACTACATCTACAACTAACATTACCGTTAACTATAACAGACAAACCATATACATCTATCATTACCGTTGACTATACTAGACACTACATATACAACTATCATTATCTTTGACTATAACAGACACTACATATACAACCATCATTAACGTTAACTATAACAGAAACTACATCTACAACCATATTACCGTTACTATAACAGACACTACATATACAACTGTCATTACCGCTAACTATTACATACACACCATATACAACTATCACTACCGTTGACTCTAACAGACACTACATATATAACTAGCATTACCTTTAACTATAACAGATACTACATATACAACTATCATTACCGTTAAATATAACAGACACCAAATATACAACTATCATTACCGCTAACTGTAACACACACTTCATATACAGCTTTTATTTCCGTTAACTATAACAAACACTACATTTACAACTATCATTACCGTTTACTATAACACACACTACATATACACCTATCTTTACCGTTAACTATAACATACACTAGATATACAACTATCAATACCGTTTAATATAACAGACACTACATATACAACTATCATCACCGTTGACTGTAACATTCACTACATATTATACAACTATCATTACCATTGACTGTAACATACACTACATATACAATTATCATCACCGTTGATTGTAACGTAAACTACATATACAATTATCATCACCGTTGAATGTTACATACACTACATATACAACTATCATCACCGTTGACTATAACATACACTACATTTACAACTATCAATACCGTTGACTATAACAGACACTACATATACAACTATCATAACCGTTAACTAAAACAGACACTACAGATACAACTACCATTACCATTGACTATAACAGACACTACAGATACAACTATCAATACCGTTGATTATAACAGACACTACATGTACAACTATCATTACCGCTTACTGTAATAGATACTACATATACAACTATCATTACCGTTACATGTAACTATAACAAACACTACATATAAGCTATTATTACCGTTAACTATAACATAACTACATATACAACTATCATTACCGTTGACTTTAACATACACTACATAAACAACTATCAATACCGTTAACTAGAACATATTCTAGATAAACAACTATCATTACCGTTGACTATAACAGACACTACATATACAATAATCATTATCGTTGACTTAAACATACTCTACATATTCAACTATCATTACCGCTCACAAAAACATTACCGTTACATGTAACTATAACAAACACTACATTTACAGCTATTATTACCGTTAACTAAAACATAACTATATATACAACTATCATTACCGTTGACTATAACATACACTACATAAACAACTATCAATACCGTTAACTAGAACATATTCTAGATAAACAACTATCATTACCGTTGACTATATCATACACCAAATCTACAACTTTCATTACTGTTGACTATAACATTACACTATATATAAAACTATCATTACCGTTAACAAAAACAGACACTTCATATACAACTATCCTTATCGTTAACTCTAACATACATTACATATACAACTGTCATTACGGTTAATTATAACAGACACTACATATACAACTATCATTACCGTTGACTCTAACAGACACTACATATACAACTATCATTACTGTTAACTATAACACACACTACATCTACAACTATCATTAGCGTTGACTATAACAGACACTACATATACAACTATCATTACCTTTGACTATAACAGACACTACATAAAATTATACAACTATCATAACAGTTAACTATAACAGATACTACATATACAACCATCACTGCCGTTAACTATAAAACACACTACATATACAACCATCATTACCGTTAACTATAACAGACACTACATATACAACTATCATTACCGTTAACTATAACTGACACCAAATATACAACTATCATTACCGCTAACTGTAACACACACTACAATTACTATAACAGACACTAGATATACAACTATCGTTTCCGTTTACTATAACACGAACAACATATACAACTATCATTACCGTTAACTATAACATACACTAAATATAAAACTATCAATACAGTTAAATATAATAGACACTACATATAAAACTATCATCACCGTTGACTGTAACATACACTACATATACAACTATCATTACCGTTGACTGTAACATACACTACATATACAACTATCATTACCGTTTACTGTAACAGATACTACATATACAACTATCATCACCGTTGACTATAACAGACACTACATATACAAGTATCATTACCGTTGACTTTAACATACTCTACATATACAACTATCATTACCGTTGACTGTAACATACATTACATATACAACTATCATCACCGTTGACTGTAACATAAACTACATATACACCTATCATCACGGTTGACTGTAACATACACTTCATATACAACTATCATCACCGTTGACTGTAACATACACAACTTATACAATTATCATCACCGTTGACTGTAACATACACTACATATACAACTATCAATACCGTTGACTATAACATACACTACATATACAACTATCAATACCATTGACTATAACATACACTACATAAACAACTATCATAACCGTTAACTATAACAGACACTACGTATACAACACAACTATCATTACGCTAATATAACAGATACTACATATACAACGACCATTTATGTTATAACAGTTACAACTATCATTTAAGTTACATCAGATACAACTATCACATAAGTTATTATAGATATAGCTGTCATTTACGTAAATACAGATATAACTATCATTTAAGTTTTACCTATACAATGAGCATTTAAGTTACTACATATACTACTACAGATATAACTATCATTTAAGTTACTTCAGATACAACGATCATTTAAGTTATCACAGATACAACTATCATTTAATTTGTTACCTATACAACAATCATTTAAGTTACTACATATACTACTACTGATACATATATCATTCAAGTTACTACAGATACAACGATCATTTAAGTTACTACATATACTACTACAGATACAACTATCATTTAAGTTACTACATACACTACTACAGATACAACTATCATTTAAGTTACTACAAATACAACGATCATTTAAGTTACTACATATGCAACTATCATTTAGGTTACTACAGATACAACGACCATTTAACTTACTACAGATACAACTATCATTTAAGTTACAACAGATGCAACTATCATTAAGGTTACTACAGATACAACTATCATTTAACTTAATACAGATACAGCTACCATTTAAGTTACTATAGATGCAACTATCATTTAGGTTACTTAAGATACAACGATCATTTAAGTTAATACAGATACAACTATCATTTAAGTTACTGCAGATACATCTATCATTTAAGTAAATACAGGTACAACTACCATTTAAGTTACTACAATTACTAACTATCATTTACATTAATACTGATACAACTATCATTTAAGTTGTTACCTATACAACGATCATTTAAGTTACTACATATACTACTACACATACAAATATCATTTAAGTTACTACAGATACAACTATCATTTAAGTTACTACAGATACAACTATCATTTCAATTAATACATATACAACGATCATTTAAGTTACTACATATACTAGTACAGATACAACTATTATTTACGTTAATACAGACACAACTATCATTTAAGTTGTTACCTATACAACGACCATTTAAGTTACTACATATATTACTACAGATACAATTATCATTGATGTTACTACATATACTACTACAGATACAAATGTCATTTAAGTTACTACAGATACAACTGTCATTTACGTTAATATAGATGCAACTATCATTTTAAGTTGTTATCTATACAACGGTCATTTAAGTTACTACATATACTACTACAGATACAAATATCATTTAAGTTACTACAGATACAACTATCATTTAAGTTACTACAGATACAACTATCATTTAAGTTAATACATATACAACGATCATTTAAATTACTACATATAGTAGTACAGATACAACTACCATTTACGTTAATACAGACACAACTGTCATTTTAGTTGTTACCTATACAACGACCATTTAAGTTACTACATATATTACTACAGATACAACTATCATTGATGTTACTACATATACTACTACAGATACAAATGTCATTTAAGTTACTACATATATTACTACAGATACAACTATCATTGATGTTACTACATATACTACTACAGATACAACTACCATTTAAGTTACTACAGAAACAACTATCATTTAAGGTAATACAGATACAACGATCTTTTAAGTTACTACATATACTACTACAGATACAAATATGATTTAAGTTATTACAGAAACAACTATCATTTACGTAAATATCGATGCAACTATCATTTTAAGTTGTTACCTATACAACGGTCATTTAAGTTACTACATATACTACCGATACAAATATCATTTAAGTTACTACAGATACAACGCTCATTTAAGTTACCACATATACAACAATCATTTAAGTTATTTCAGATACAACTATCATTTACGTTAATACAGATACAACGATCATTTAAGTTACTACATATATTACTACACATACAAATATCATTTAAGTTACTACAGTTACAGCTATCATTTAAATTACCACATACACAAATATCATATAAGTTACTACAGATATTACCACAGACACAAATACCAGTTAAGTTACTATATACATAAATATCATTTAAGTTACTTCGTATACAACTAGCATTGAAGTTACTACAGATACAACTATCATATAAGTCCAGTATTGTAAGAGAAAATACTGACACAACTATCATTTAATTGAATATTGTAATAGTAATGTTTTTCATCTTTCAACTTACTATATTGACAAACGCAAAATGATTAAATCAAGATATTTATTTCACATTTATTAGAAGCCCTTCATTTTTGAAGGAATAGGTGGTCAATAGTTGATTTTATTTGGCCTGTTTAGTTTGGTTTTCAACCAATCAGAATAAAGCATTCATAATGATATATTATAAGAATTACTATTTATTTACTACAACTGACATAACTATCATTTAAGGTAAGTATTGTAACTGAAACAACTGACGTAACTATCATTTAGTGTAAGTATTGTTACAGAAACAACTGACATAACTATCATTTAGTGTAAGTATTGTAACTGAAATAACTGATGTAACTGTCATTTAGTGTTAGTATTGTAACAGAAACAACTGTTAAAACAATCATTTTAGGTAAGTTTTGTAACAGAAACAACTGTCGTAACTATCATTTAAGGTAAATATATAAACAGAAACAACTGACATAACTATCATTTAAGGTACGTGTTGTAACATAAACAACTGACGTAACTATCATTTAGTGTAAGTATTGTAACATAAACAACTGACATAACTATCATTTAGTGTAAGTATTGTAACAGAAACAACTGTTATAACTATCATTTAAGGTAAGAATTGTTACCGAAACAACTGTTTTAACTATCATTTAAGGTAAATATTGTAACAGAAACAACTGACATAACTATCATTTATGGTAAATATTGTAAAAGAAACAACTGACATAACTATCATGTATGGTAAATTTGTAACAGAAACAACCGATATAACTATCATTTAAGGTATTGTAACAGAAATAACTGACGTAACTATCATTTAAGGTTAGTATTGTTACAGAAACAACTGTTATAATTATCATTTAAGGTAAGAATTGTAACAGAAACAACTGACATAACTATCATATAAGGTAAATAGTGTAACAGAAACAACTGACATAACAATCATTTAAGATAAGTGTTGTAACAGAAACAACTGACGTAACTATCATTAAATGTAAGTATTGAAACAGAAACAAATGACATAACTATCATTTAAGATAAGTGTTGTAACAGAAACAACTGACATAACTGTCATTTAAGGTAAATATTGTAACAGAAACAGCTGACATAACAATCATTTTAGATAAGTGTTGTAACAGAAACAACTGTTATAATTTCTACAAAACAGGTCAAGGCTGTACAAGTTAACGGTACTAACACAGATCAATGTTGCACATCTTAACATGCCGTCCATTGGTCTAAGTTGTACATCAGCCATTGCTGAAGATTGTACACTTAAACGTTTTGGATATAGGTCAAGGTAGCACATCCATTGGTCAAGGTTGTACATTTAAGCAGGTCAGCAATTGCTCAAGATTGTACACTTAAACGGTTTGGATATAGGTCAAGGTAGCACATTCATTGGTCAAGGTTGTAAATTTAAGCAGGTCAGCTATTGCTCAAGATTGTACACTTAAACGTTTTGGATATAGGTCAAGGTAGCACATCCATTTGTCAAGGTTGTACATTTAAGCAGGTCAGCAATTGCTCAAGGTTGTACACATAAACGGCTCGGATACAATGTCGCGATTCTTAACATATCCATCCATTTGTCAAGGTTGAACTTTAAGCAGGTCAGCCATTGCTTAAAATTGTACACTTTAACTGTTCGTATACAAGGTCGCATATCTTAACATGCCATTCATTGACCAATGTTGTACATTTAAGCAGGTCAGCCATTGCTCAAGATTGTACACTTTAACGGTTTGGATACAGGTCAAGGTAGCACATCCATTGGTCAAGGTTGTACATTTAAGCAGGTCAGCCATTGCTCAAGGTTCTACACATAAACGGCTCGGATACAAGGTTGCACATCTTAACATATGCCATCCACTGGTCAAGGTTAAACTTTAAGCAGGTCAGTCATTGTTCAAAATTGTACACTTTTACAGTTTGGATACAGGTCAAAGGTAGCACATCCATTGGTCAAGGTTTTACATTTAAACAGATCAGCAATTGCTCAAGATTGTACACTTAAACGTTTTGGATATAGGTCAATGTAGCACATTCATTGGTCAAGGTTGTACATTTAAGCAGGTCAGCAATTGCTCAAGATTGTACACTTAAACGGTTTGGATATAGGTTAAGGTAGCACATCCATTGGTCAAGGTTTTACATTTAAGCAGATCAGCAATTGCTCAAGATTGTACACTGAAACGGTTTTGATATAGGTCAAGGTAGCACATCCATAAGTAAAGGTTGTACATTTAAGCAGATCAGCAAATGCTCAAGATTGTACACTGAAACGGTTTGGATATAGGTCAAGGTAGCACATCCATAAGTAAAGGTTGTACATTTAAGCAGATCAGCAAATGCTCAAGATTGTACACTGAAACGGATTTGATATAGGTCAAGGTAGCACATCCATTGGTCAAGGTTATACATTTAAGCAGGTCAGCAATTGTTCAAGGTTGTACACATAAACGGCTCGGATACAAGGTTGCACATTTTAACATATGTCATCCATTTGTCAAGGTTGAACTTTTAACAGGTCAGCAATTGCTCAAGGTTGTACACTTTAACTGTTCGGATACAGGTCAAGGTCGCACATCTTAACATACAATCAATTGGCCAATGTTGTTCATTTAAGCAGCTCAGACATTTTAAAAAAACATTCATTGATTACATTTAAACAGTCATTGATTACATTCAAACAGTCATTGATTACATTTAAACAGCCATTGGTTATATTTAAACAGTCATTGATTACATTTTAACAGCCATTGGTTATATTTAAACAGCCATTGATTATATTTAAATAGTCGTTGATTACATTTAATCAGTCACTGATTACATTTAAACAGCCATTGGTTATATTTAAACAGTCATTGATTACATTTAAACAGTCATTGTTTACATTTAAACAGTCATTGATTATATTTAAATAGTCCTTGATTACATTTAATCAGTCACTGATTACATTTAAACAGCCATTGGTTATATTTAAACAGTCATTGATTACATTTAAACAGTCATTGTTTACATTTAAACAGTCATTGATTACGTTTAAACAGCCATTGGTTACGTTTAAACAGTCATTGATAACATTTAAACATCCATTAGTTACATTTAAACAGTCATTGATTACGTTTAAACAGCCATTGGTTGCATTTAAACAGTCATTGATAACATTTAAACAGCCATTGATTACATTAAAGCAGTCATTGATTACGTTTAAACAGCAATTGGTTACATTTAAACAGTCATTGCTTGCATTTAAACAGCAATTGATTACATTTAAACAGTCATTGATAATTTTTAAACAGCCATTGATTACATTTAAACAGTCATTGATTACATTTAAACAGACATTGATTACATTTAAACAGTCACTGATTACGTTTAAACAGCCATAGGTTACATTTAAACAGTCAATGATTACGTTTAAACAGCCATTGGTTATATTGAAACAGTCATTGGTTACATTTAAACAGTCATTGGTTACATTTAAAAAGACATTGGTTACAATTAAATAGCCATTGGTTACATTTAAACAGCCATTGGTTATATTGAACAGTCTTCGGTTATATTTAAACAGTCATTGGTTATATTCAAACAGCCATTGGTTACATTTAAACAGCAATTGGCCATATTTAAATAGGCATTGGTTACATTTAAACAGCCATTGGTTACATTTAAACAGCAATTGGTTACAGCCATTGATTACATTTGAACAGCCATTCGTTACATTTAAACAGTCACTGGTTACATTTAAACGGCCATTGGTTACATTTAAACAGTCATTGGTTACATTTAATGAGCCATTGGTTACATTTAAACCGCTATTGGTTACAGCCATTGGTTACAGCCATTGGTTACATTTAAACAGCCATTGATTACATTTAAACAGCCATTGGTTATATTTAAACTGTCATTTGTTACATTTAAACGGCCATTAGTTGCATTTAAACAGCAATTGGTTGCATTTAAACAACCATTGGTTACATTTAAACAGCTATTGGTTACAGCCATTGGTCAGATTTAAACAGTCATTGGTTACATTTAAACAGTCACTGGTTACATTTAAACAGTCATTGGTTAGATTTAAACAGCCATTGGTTAGATTTAAACAGCCATTGGATATATTTAAACAGTCATTAGTTACATTTAAACAGCCATTGGTTAGATTTAAACAGCCATTGGTTATATTTAAACAGTTATTGGTTACATTTAAACAGCCATTGGTTACATTTAATGAGCCATTGGTTACATTTAATGAGCCAATGGTTACATTTAAACAGCTATTGGTTACAGCCATTGGTTACATTTAAACAGCCATTAATTACATTTAAACAGCCATTGGTTACATTTAAACAGCCATTGGTTTCCTTCAAACAGCCATTGGTTATATTCAAACTGTCATTTGTTACATTTAAACAGCCATTGGTTGCATTTAAACAGCAATTGGTTGCATTTAAACAGCCATTGGTTACATTTAAACAGCTATTAGTTACAGCCATTGGTTGCATTCAAACAGCCGTTGGTTACATTTAAACAGCTATTGGTTACAGTCATTGGTAACATTTAAACAGCCATTGGTTACATTTAAAGAGCCATTGGTAACATTTAAACAGCCATTGGTTACATTTAAACAGCCATTGGTTACATTTAGACAGTCATTGGTTACATTTAAACAGCCATTGGTTACATTTAAACAGCTATTGGTTACAGCCATTGGTAACATTTAAACAACCATTGGTTAGATTTAAACAGCCATTGGTTTCATTTAAACAGCTATTGGTTACAGCCATTGGTTACATTTAAACAGCCATTGGTTACATTTTAACAGTCATTGGTTACATTTAAACAGCCATTGGTTACATTTAAACAGCCATTGGTTTCATTTAAACAGCTATTGATTACAGCCATTGGTTACATTTAAACAGCCATTGGTTATATTAAAACAGTCATTGATTACATTTAAATAGCCATATGTTACATTTAAACAGTCATTGATTACATTTAAACAGTCATTGGTAACTTTTAAACAGTCATTGATTACATTTAAACAGTCATTGGTTTCATTTAAACAATCATTGATTACATTTAAACAGTCATTAATTTCATTTAAACAGTCATTGGTTACATTGAAATAGTCATTGATTATATTTAAACAGCCATTGTTACATTTAAAACAGTCATTGTTTACATTTAAACAGTCATTGGTTACATTTAAACAGCCATTGGTTATATTTAATTAGCCATTGGTTACAATTAAACAATCATAGTGATATGTAAATAGCCATTGGTTTCCTTCAAACAGCCATTTGTTATATTTAAACTGTCATTGGTTGCATTTAAACAGCCATAGGTTACATTAAAACAGTCATTGGTTACATTTAAACAGTCATTTGTTACTTTTAAACAGTAATTGGTTACATTTAAGCAGCCATTGGTTACATTTAAACAGACATTTTTTACATTTGAACAGCCATCGAATTTATTAAAATAGTCATTGATTACATTTAAACAGCCATTGGTTACATTTTAACAGTCATTGGTTACAGTTAATCAGTCATTTATTGCATTTAAACAGTTATTGGTTTCATTCAATGGTAACATTGAAACAGTCATTGGTTATTATAAACAACCATTGGTTACATTTTAAACAGTCATTGATTACATTTAAACAGTCATTTGTTACATTTAAACAGCCATTTGTTACATTTAAACAGCCATTGGATATATTTAAACAGTCATTGGTTACATTTAAACAGCCATTGGTTAGATTTAAACAGCCATTGGTTATATTTAAACAGTCATTGGTTACATTTGAACAGCCATTTGTTACATTTAAACAACCATTGGTTATATTTAAACAACCATTGTTATATTTCAACAACCATTGGTTATATTTAAACAGCCATTGTTATATTTAAACAACCATTGGTTACATTTAAACAACCATTGGTTACATTTAAACAGCCATCGGTTACATTTAAACAGCCATTGTTATATTTAAACAACCATTGGTTATATTTAAACAACCATTGGTTATATTTAAACAACCATTGGTTATATTTAAACAACCGTTGGTTATATTTAAACAACCATTGGTTATATTTAAACAGCCATTGTTATATTTAAACAACCATTGGTTATATTTAAACAACCACTGTTATATTTAAACAACCATTGGTTATATTTAAACAGCCATTGTTATATTTAAACAACCATTGGTTATATTTAAACAACCATTGGTTATATTTAAACAACCACTGTTATATTTAAACAACCATTGGTTACATTTAAACAGCCATTGGTTACATTTAAACAGCCATTGTTATATTTAAACAACCATTGGTTATATTTAAACAACCATTGGTTATATTTAAACAACCATTGCTTATATTTAAACAACCATTGGTTATATTTAAACAGCCATTGTTATATTTAAACAACCATTGGTTATATTTAAACAACCATTGGTTATATTTAAACAACCATTGGTTATATTTAAACAGCCATTGGTTATAATTAAACAACCATTGGTTATAATTAAACAGCCATTAGGTTACATTTAAACAGCTTTTGGTTACATTTTAGCAGCTATTGTTTATATTTAAACAGCCATTGGTTATATCTAAACAGCCATTGGTTACATTTAAACTGTCATGTGTTACATTTAAACAGTCATTGGTTACATTTGAACAGCCATTTGTTACATTTAAGCAAACATAAGTTACATTTGAACAGCCATTGGTTACATTTAAACATCTATTGGTTACATTTAAACATTCATTGATTACATTTAAACAGCCTTTGGTTACATTTTAACAGTCATTGGTTACATTTAAACAGTCATTGGTTACATTTAAACAGCCATTGGTTACATTTAAACAGCCATTGTTTATATTTAAACATCCATTGTTATATTTAAACAACCATTGGTTATATTTAAACAACCATTTGTTACATTTAAACAGCCATTGGTTACATTTAAACAGCCGTTGGTTACATTTAAACAACCATTGGTTATATTTAAACAACCATTGGTTATATTTAAACAACCATTGCTTATATTTAAACAACCATTGTTATATTTAAACAACCATTGGTTATATTTAAACAGCCATTGTTATATTTAAACAACCATTGGTTATATTTAAACAACCATTGGTTATATTTAAACAGCCATTGTTATATTTAAACAACCATTGGTTATAATTAAACAACCATTGGTTATAATTAAACAGCCATTGGTTACATTTAAACAGCTTTTGGTTACATTTTAGCAGCTATTGTTTATATTTAAACAGCCATTGGTTATATCTAAACAGCCATTGGTTACATTTAAACTGCCATGTGTTACATTTAAACAGTCATTGGTAACATTTGAACAGCCATTTGTTACATTTAAGCAAACATAAGTTACATTTGAACAGCCATTGGTTACATTTAAACATCTATTGGTTACATTTAAACAGTCATTGATTACATTTAAACAGCCTTTGGTTACATTTTAACAGTCATTGGTTACATTTAAACAGTCATTGGTTACATTTAAACAGCCATTGGTTACATTTAAACAGCCATTGTTTATATTTAAACATCCATTGGTTATATTTTAACAGCCATGGGTTATATTTAAACAGGCATTGGTTGCATTTAAACAGCCATTGGTTAAATTTAAACAGCCATTGGTTATTTATATTTAAACAGCCATTGGTTATTTATATTTAAACAGCCATTGGTAACATTTAAACAGCCATTGGTTATATTTAAACAGCCTTTTGTTATATTTAAACAACCATTGGTTGCATTTAAAAAGTCGTTGGTTACATTCAAACAGCCATTGGTTATATTTAAACAGGCGTTGGTTATACTTAAACAGCCATTGGTTATACATAAACAGCCATTGGTTATTTATATTTAAACAGCCACTGGTTACATTTAAACAGCCATTGGTTACATTTAAACAGCCATTGGTTCTATTGAAACAGCCAAACAGCCATTGGTTATATCTAAACAGCCATTGGTTGCATTTAAACAGTCGTTGGTTATATTTAAACAGCCATTGGTTATATTTAAACAGCCAAACAGCCATTGGTTATATCTCAACAGTCATTGGTTGCATTTAAACAGTCGTTGGTGATATTTAAACAGCCATTGGTTATACTTAAACAGCCATTGGTTATGCTTAAACAGCCATTGGTTATATTTAAACAGTCATTAGTTATATTTAAAAAGCCATTGGTTATATTTAAACAGATATTGATTACATTTAAACAGTCGTTGGTTATATTTAAACAGTCATTGATTAAACGTGTACACTTAAACAGTTTAGACTGGGGTGAAGGTTTTCATTTTAACACATAATACGTGCATGTAGGTCAAGATAAGTCAGCCACTGGTCAAGGCTGAACATTTTAGCAGCTCAAACACCGACAAGAAGTGTACATTTAAACAAGTCAGCCATTGGTCAAGGTTATACACGCAAACCTCTCAGATACAGATTACAGGTTTGGATATAAGTCAGGCACCGGTCAAGGTTATTTATTGAAACAAGTCAGCCGTTGCTAAAGGTTCTATACTTAAACGGTTCGGATGTAGGTCAAGGTTATGCATTTAAATGGTTCGAATGTAGGTCAAGGTTATACAATTAAATGGTTCAGATATTAGGTAATGCATTACACTTAAACGGTTCGGATACAGGTCAAGATTATACACTTAAATGGTTCAGATACAGGTTAAGGTTATACACTCAAATGGTTCGGATACAGGTCAAGGTTATACACTTAAATGGTTCGGATACAGGTCAAGGTTATACACATAAATGGTTCGTATACAGGTCAAGGTTATACACTTAAATGGTTCAGATATTAAGTACGGTTATACACTTAAACGGTTCAGATATTGGGTATGGTTGTATACTTAAACGGTTCAGATATTGGGTAAGGTTGTACATATAATCAAGGTAGCCATTGGTCAAGTGGGAAGTAATGAAATTATCTAAGCTAACAAACAAAATATTCATTTTATATAACGTAAACTGCTAATTTTAAAACGAAGAAAATCACGAAAATAGAACTGTTTATTAAACGTCTTACTTGTGTTGACAGCTTGAGCTCTGGTTGTTGTGTGTGCTACCACGGTTGACCTGGTATACATGAGAACAAGCAGCAACAAACCATCATGCCCTCGGGAACGCCATCCCGACCCCATACCGGTGTAGGATATGCCAGCAGCTTATAGCTATATAATTGCATGAATGTAGTACATATTAAAAAAAATGCCTAGTGTTATAATTGAAGTTTCTACAAATGTCAGTAAAACGAAAGTGAAAATTATATTACCTTTATTATATAATAAAGAGTTTACGTTGTTTAATAACATATCCACTCGATTTATTAAACGTAATTTATAGGTAAAAAAATGATACTATGATAACAATAAAATGATACAATAAATAGTCACTTGCTTGTTTCTTTCTTCTAATTATGTTTGTGAACTATTGTACGTAAGTTCTAAGTTACGATCGTGCACACTGCTATTTTAACGTTCGTGCACACTGCTAAGTTACGATCGTGCACACTGCTAAGTTACGATCATACACACTGCTGTGTTACGATCGTGTACACTGCTATGTAACGATCATGCACACTGCTAAGTTACGATCGTGCACACTGCTAAGTTACGATCGTGCACACTGCTAAGTTACGATCATGCACACTGCTATGTTACGATCGTGCACACTGCTAAGTTACGATCATGCACATTGCTATGTTACGATCATGCACACTGCTATGTTAAGATCGTGCACACTGCTAAGTTACGATCGTGCACACTGCTAAGTTACGATCATGCGCACTGCTATGTTACGATCGTGCACACTGCTATGTTACGATCGTGCACACTGCTAAGTTACGATCATGCACACTGCTATGTTACGATCTGGCACACTGCTAAGTTACGATCGTGTACACAACTTTGTTTTTAAAATAAGTGAATATGATTTCGAAAATGAATTGTCAAAACTAAAGTCTAAACAAAACAAACGTTTGTTGTTGATTAAAAAACCTATTACTGTTACTTACAGTGATTACTATATTCCCATTATACAACAACGAAACTGGCCATCAAAACGTACACTCGACAAGATTGTATCATAAATCGCCTCTTTTACCACTCGGCTTATTATCAATACGTTTTAATAACAAATCAATACATGTAAATACGATCTTCCGATTGGCCATTTAACATGCTGTCAGATTAAATAACCGATTCTATTATCTTAGCTAATTTAAATAGAGTCCACGTGATACAGACACAAAAGATAAAATTTTATACAAACTCCAATGTAATTGTTGAAGTGTATTGGTTGTGCTGAATAGAGTACGTACCAATATCAGTTTTTACCATTTAAAACCTTTTAAACTGTATCACCAAAGTTGATCTTGACTGTAAATTTTGGCAACAATTTATTTTTTTTACGCTTATAGTTTGATAATATGTGTGGATTGTTTTAAGAAATTATTGTGAAAATGTCTTTATATAAAAACAGATAATTATATATCAGTGCTTGAAATTAAGTTACAAAATATCAGTAAATGTTAAATCATCAAACGTATTTTTTAAAGCCTGTCCTCCTGTCCGTTTTTGTCCGATCCGTCCGGACTGCCACATAAGTCTAACTGCACGATCGTCTTACCGTCCAATTCATACGTTTGTTTGTTCGTCCGTTCCTTAATTATTTCGATCGTTCTTCTATCTAATTAAGATTAAAACGTTGATATAACTTAGAGATTATGTTATTCACAAGTGCCGAGCGTAACAATTTGGTGAAAGTCGATTTACAAGGCACTGAGTAGCACCTGGGGTCGAATCCCGTTCGGTACCAAAAATCTATGTGCGAAAGTTTCCCAGTTGCTTGTGATTCACATATGCATATGTTCCTTATATAACATGAAATGTGTAGAAGATGGCGTAAACCCGATTAAAAACACAAAAGAAAGTGTAGCATATCACCACCACCACCACCATCATCATCAGGACACCAATATTATCTTCCTTGAGTACTCCGGACAGATGAAGGAGGTAGAAATAAAACTATTTCTCTTTTTTCTTCTTTTTTTCAGGGCTTTGTACTGCAGTGATTTATTTTTTTCTAGCATGAGTTAAAAGGTTAATATTTAAGAAATCACCACTGAAAATTTGATGTTGATACTAACTTTCTGGACAATTCTGTGTCATTACAAAAGTGTTGGTTCGAACCGCATCATGGGCGAATAGTTGACATATTATTACTCTGGAAATTGACAGGTCTCGCAAAAGCATTGTATTTCAAAAATAACAACCTGGTCAAGGTTATCTTTTTTCCCGTTATAATTGCATTTTTGAACCAGTGAAGAATTTGAGCCCAGACACATGCTGCAGATTTTGTTTTTACACGGTGTTTTGGACATATATGTTACAATGGAGTCCTATGGGAAATCTAATAGTGGTGTGAGACGATCATCATCTTCATCTTCATCATCATCATCATCAGCATCATCATCATCATCATCAGCATCAGCATCAGCATCATCATCATCATCATCATCATCATCATCATTATCACCATCATCACCATCATCATCATCATCATCATCATCATCATCATCAATCATCATTATCATCACCAATCACCAATCATCAAGTATAATACATACAAAATACATGATGAGGTACAAGTCATTACAAAGTGTAATTAGAATCACAGATATATCAAGTATAATACATACAAAATACATGATGTGGTACAAGTCATTACAAAGTGTAATTAGAAATCACAGATATATCAAGTATAATACATACAAAATACATGATGTGGTACAAGTCATTACAAAGTGTAATTAGAGATTACAGATATATCAAATATAATACATACAAAATGCATGATGTGGTACCAGCCATTACAAATTGTAATTAGAAGTCACAAATATATTTAGTATAATACATACAAAATGCATGATATGGTACAAGCCATTACAACGTGTAATTAGATATCACAGATATATCAAGCATAATACATACAAAATACATGATATGGTACACGTCATTACAAAGTGTAATTAGAAATCACAGATATATGAAGTATAATACATAAAAAATACATGACAAGTCATTACAAAGTGTAATTAGAAATCACAGATATATCAAGTTTAATACATACAAAATACATGATGTGGTACAAGTCATTACAAATTGTAATTAGAAATCACAGATATATTTAATTTAATATATACAAAATACATGATGTGGTTCAAGCCATTACAAAGTGTTATTAGAGATCACAGATATATCAACTATAATACATACAAAAAACATGTTGTGGTACAAGTCATTACAAATTATAATTATAAAATCACAGATATATTTAATTTAATATATACAAAATACATGATGTGGTTCAAGCCATTACAAAGTGTTATTAGAGATCACAGATATATCAACTATAATACATACAAAAAACATGTTGTGGTACACGTCATTACAAAGTGTAATTAGAAATCACAGATATATCAAGTATTATACATACAAAATACATGATGAGGTACAAGTCATTACAAAGTGTAATTAGAGATCACAGATATATCAAGTATAATACATACAAAATACATGATGAGGTACAAGTCATTACAAAGTGTAATTAGAAATCACAGATATATCAAGTTTAATACATACAAAATACATGATGTGGTACAAGTCATTACAAAGTGTAATTAGAAATCACAGATATATAAAGTATAATATATACAAAATACATGATGAGGTTCAAGCCATTACAAAGTGTAATTAGAAATCACAGATATATCAAGTTTAATACATACAAAAACATGATGTGGTTCAAGCCATTACAAAGTGTAATTAGAGATCATAGATATATCAAGTATAATACATACAAAATACATGATGTGGTACAAGTCATTACAAAGTGTAATTAGAGATCACAGATATATCAAGTATAATATATACAAAATACATGATGTAGTACAAGTCATTACAAAGTGTAATTAGAAATTATAGATATGAAAAGTGTGAGACATACAAAATACATGATGTGGTACAAGACATTACAAAGTGTAATTAGAAATCATAGAAATGTCAAGTGTAAGACATATACATTATATGATATGGTACAAGTCATTATAAAATGTAATTATAAATGATAGTCATTTCAAGTATAAGACATACGAAATATATGATATGATACAATTCATTACAAAATGAAATTAGAAATTATAGATAAATCAAGTATAATACATACAAAATACATGATGTGGTACAAGTACTTAAGTTGAAATGGGGCAGAGTATTTAAAAAGGGGCCGGAGGGGCAACGTAACAACGTATAAAGGTTTATTTATACAAGGCTAAGTATTTCATTTCATTAAGATGGATGAGGTGAGTCGGCATGTAATTTATTAAATACAAAAAATCGGAGGTTTGGTGGTGGTGGTGGTGGTGGTGGTGGTGGGGGGGGGGGGGGGATTATAAAGTTGAAATGGGGCAGAGTAGTTCATTTAATTTAATAAAAAAATTTAAAATGAAAAAGAAATGGGGGTTGCAGGAGGCAATAAAGTTGAAATAGGGTGGGTGGGGTTGATGAGGGTAGATTGAACTATGATAGAGTATTTCGTTTAATTTAGAGCAAAATTTTAAAAAATCTAGGGGGATTAAGTTGAAATGGGGTATTTTATTTAAAACGAAACAATTGTTGTTGTTTTTTTTAAAAAAGGCGTATAATACTTCATTTAATGCAAAACTGTTTGTAAAAGATAATTGGGGTGGGGATTAAATGTTGGAGATATGGGGCAATGGTGCCAGTATAACCGGGGGGTTATAGGGCATCGTTTTTATTGTTGAAGAATAAAATAAAGTCCAATGTATTTTAAAGGTGTTTAATCAATGTTTAAGCAAGGTATACGATTGCAACAATAAGTTCAACTTAATCCCATTTGATCATATACAGGAGTCCAAGATCAATAAACACATTTTATCATACAGTATTCAAGAACCTGATGCTGTTTTTCTAATGTATGAAGTTCAAGTTCTCCTTTTCAATCTGATATTTCGCCATGAACTTAAATATAGCAGTCCTTTAGTCATACATAAACTCAATGTATAAGCATACACCCTTGTGCCAAGTAACATTCACTAACCTATAAGTTAACATGCAGTAAATCACAACTGGCACCAAAACTTTAACACAGAGTTTAAAGACAAAATATGACCTTTTCACCCTGCAATATGACCTTGACCATGAAGTTAGAAGCCCACTATGTTACATAATGCCTCAGAGTATAAGCATAGCAAGTTCCAGCCATAAAACTGCAAGCTATGCACACATGTGAACAACTTGCATCAACATTTTAACGCAGAGTTTTCACGCTGCAACATGACCTTAACCTCTAAGTTAGGAGACCAATATGTTACATACTGTCTCAGCATGCACACTATAATGCCAAGTTTCATGCATATATAACTGCAAACTATGAACACCTTATGACTTTAACTTCAAAACTTTAACGCAGTTGGTACGCAGACGCAGACGCTAACGCCGACGCCGAGGCGAGTACAAAAACTTCGCTATACATAGAATAGTCGAGTTAAAAACGAACAACATGCATACACGTTCAATGGAGACGAATCAAGTAAAAATCACCAGTGCAGAAAGGTACATACGTAATACACAAATTGATTTTTGGCGATTCGTTAAGTTCGTTGGAGCGTATTATATTGTAACAGGTGGGTGATTAGCAAACGAAAGTTTGTACACATATCCGACTGTCTGCATATGTGTATTTGTGTATCCGATATATATATTCGTGTTATACTCCCTATATATATATATATAGCTTGAAGGGGAAAATTAGAAGTCGAAATATTTAGTTTATTTGACAAGTTGTGATATACTGGATAACTATTACTTACATGTGACATTTGGTAGGGAATCCGTTAATACTCCTGTTATCGTATGAGGTATGTGTTGTAGTAGTTTTATTATTACATTATATATTTGGTTATACTTGGCAGATTTTAAGAAGACAGTACGGTGCCCTTGCATAGCAAATCGTCTTCAGAGTGTTGTCTATAAAGAGTATAGTTTTTTTTTAACAAAGCACTTTTAAGGCTGTTATTACTTAATTGTTGGTAATACGAGTAAAATACCCGTAATTGGTTATGCATTTGACTCCTCCAATCTGTTAACCGAATATCTCTGTCTCTGTCTGGATCTCGGCCTCTCTCACTGTCTCTGTCTGGATATTTTTCTCTGTTTATGTAATCGTGGCTGCCTTTCAGCATCGCCGGTCCGTCCCTGCCTGCCTCTCTCTCTCTCTCTCTCTCTCTCACTCTCTCTCTCATTCTCTCTCTCTATCTCTATCTCTCTCTCTCTCTCTCTTTCTCTCTCTCTCTCTCTCTCTCTCTCTCTCTCTCTCTCTCTCTCTGTATTGCACAGTAATGTCACCATGTTTTATGTAATGTTTTAAATGCCAAACGATTTACCAGACAATTATCGTACTCTATTATATAGCATTATGTTCAAGTGTATAGTATCAATTATTGTTTTGTTGGTTTATTCAGGATACAGTATGATAACCTCAATCAATGTAATTCCCGCAATCAGTTATATTCCTCTAGTTATTTAACGTATTCATATGTTAACTCCTACAAACAGGACCATTGTACGTTTTTATTATGATTGACAATGTAAAAAGCACATAAGGACCCTTTACGACGAGGAAAGGTCTCAAAGATGCAGATCTAAAGGAGTCGATCAATCTTATTCATCAATTAAATCAACTTTATTGGTACATATGTAGTTCTCCGTGACCGAGTGGTCCAAGGCGTTGTCGTTTAATAATCACGTATCTGTCACCGCAGAGGTCGTGGATTCGAGCTCCAAACACTTTATGTGAGAAAAATTTCCAGTCACTTGCGGATGGACGGTGATCTCTTCACATTCATTATCTCGACCAATAAAACTGAATATGCCATGTTTAGCCTTCCATATGTTGCCAATGGCGTAAATCACCATTAAAAAAAATGGTATATATACAAACATAAAACAGCGCTAGAATATCAAAATATACACGATGGCAGGCTGCCGTAACAAGTATACGAACCAATATCTAAACCATCATAGGCAAATTTGCCACGTTTATGAAATGAGAGAATAAGTGCGTGTCACCAACATGGCCATAAAATAACACAGGAGTTCGAAATAAAGGGCTAGGGCCTATATTTAACAATCTGTATTTAAAGATTTAATTCTAGTTATTTATAGATTTAATATTTGTGTCTACGTCAAACAATATACCCCCAAGCAAACTTGTTTCTTTTGAACGGTTTAAAAATCGTGATAAACCTCTTATGTTAACCAATAAAGAATTTACTAAACACCTAGAGATGAATAGAGAACGCGTCATAACATATTATAATTACGGTCATGAAATACAAATCGTAGTCACATAGTAACTAATTACAATAACTATATATTTTCATTTGGAAATGTCTATTTCATTTGATAAGTATTGTAAGAAAATTTAGTCTCAATGATGTCCGCCATTGAATATTAAAATCCATAAAATGTGTTTGTTTATATTCTTTTGTTTTTTTTGCTCATAGTCATAATTGTAACATGATACCTCAGTATCTGAAACACTCAGAGTTACTTCCCTTCTACTACATATTACCTGTGCATGCTTTATCTCGGTCAGTCTACTCTATACCATTCATCTAGTATTCACAGTTAGTTCTTAGGGCAATACTAAATAGATAGATAGACAGATAGATTATGTTATTCCTCCATTCAGGAGAGCATATGATACAATATAAGCATTTAAATAGAACGTCATATATAAGTATTTGAAAACAACATGATAAAAGTCAGCAAAATAGTGCAAAAACAGAATATAATAATTGTAGAATTACAATAGATTGTACAGAATTATAGTAGAAAAAAAACATGACAGTATTTTATCATAATTTTTATTGTGTTACAATGCAATAATTTTCAGACCAAACATATTTATCTAGTTTATGTTATAACACCTCAAATGTAATATATGCCTTACCGAAAATGATATATAATCGAAACAATGCAAGAAAAGTAACTAATGTGTGAAATATTATTTAATATGTGGTGTAGCATTCGACCGTTTTATACGCTTGTCTTACCGAAATCGAAAATATATGACGAAAGGTAACTGGCAAGCGGGATAGTGGACATAAATGATATGGTAATATATGGTAAAATGGAACTTAATGTAAAATGATATTATACAAGAAATATATACATATACGAACACACACACACACACACACACACACACACACACACACACACACGCGCACGCACGCACTCACACACGCGCACACGCACGTATACATGCATACCCATATACGTATATATTCATACGCACATACATATATACATACATATAATATACACGCGCGCGCTCTATGCGGATGTTGTTAAGATCGTGCTATCTAGATCTAACTATTTTATGATAAAAATTCGGAGAATTTTCGTCATTTCGTGTAAATGTCTATATGACATTTTTGCACAACTACCGTTGTTTATCAATCATATCCAGTGAAGGATAACCAAACAACATTTCAATGATTTGTTCACGAGGACTCAGCTTGCAAAAATAATTGAAGAGTGTTATCCCGAGTATATTATGGAGATTACACCGAAAATTGTGACGGACAGTGTAATTTGTATAACAATACATCACTAAGTGCTCAGCTATAGAGACCGTGTATGATTTACATTTCGGGCAAATGGTTATGTACTTTCGTGAGAAAAGTTTACCAACAATTTACATCACTGACTTATAGTATGGTAAATAATCACGATATAACTGGCTGAAACGCCATATAACACTGGAACAATAATATTTTGTATGCTTATAAATGAATGGAGGCTTCCGTCAGACAAAAGTCTGTTTTTATAACCAAAGTATGCAGCTGTGCGTACTGCAAGTTTTAATCGTTTCTTCCATTGCCTCAGAGTTGGGAAAGATACTTTGGAAACAAATTCTTGTAAAACCTCAGTGAGATTGTATTTTCCCAGAATACGATATATGTCGGGCATAAAACCTAATGTTTTCCTTGGTTTAGACATATATTGCACTAGTCGATTAACGAAAATATTGTTTATTTCGTAGTAGTTGTCAATGTGACACAATTGGCCAAACATGAGTAGTTTTCGTTTGTCTATTTCATATTCTATTGGCATTAACCCTATGCAGGCTAGTGCCACGTTGCTTCGCGTCATTTTAGGGAAGGATTGCATATGTTTTGCACACTGTACATGAACTCGCTCGAGTGACCGAATGTGTGTGTGTCTGTTATGGAATTCAATAACTCACAACCGTATAAAGCCGTTGAAAGAACAATTGTTTCGTATAAACGCTTTGAATTGATAGGGTGTAAACCATCTTTATAAACACCAACATCTGCTAAGCTTAAATATGTTTTACGTATTTTTGTTATTGCCGATTTTACATCATTTTCTGAACATAATTGTTTATTACAATTTATACCAAATTGTACGTAGTGGTCAGTTTCTTCAACAATTTCAGACCCTAAGTGCCAAATCCTAGAACATTTATGGTTGTCGTTATGGTTTTCGTTAAACACAATGACATTGCACTTGCTTGCATTGTATGTATATTTATTGCGAATTGAGTTTGTGTGGCATATATCCATCAGTACATCTAAGCCTGCTTTAGTAAGTGAGGTTAGTACCATATCATCGGCCGAGGTTGGGCAACCGTAACTTGTGCCGTTTAATTTAATAAAATGAATTGATTGTTGTAAAGTGTTCAACAAATCGTTTATGAATATTAAATATAGGTATGGACTGAGTACCTGGCCTTGTCTGGTGCCCTGTAGTATTGGGAACCAGTCAGACGTTTGACCTTGCAATTTAACGCAGCTATATATGCTTTCGAACATACTTAAAATGATTTTAAAAACCGTACTGTTTATTCCCGTTTTGTATAGTTTTAGCATGAGAATGTTATGCCACACATGATCGAACGCTTGTCTTACGTCAAGAAAACAAGTATACAATTTAGAATTTTGTTCGCGTGTATGATTAATTCATTCACGTAGCAGATACGACGTCATTTTCTTTGAAAACAGCCTTGTAGTGGATTTATGCGAAAAATAACGTTTGTTTTAATTATAGAGAGCAAAACCTTCTCATATAGTTTTCAAACTGTTGAGCAGAGCGATATTGCTCGATAGCTATTTGGATCGGCTTTGTTTTTATTACCATCTCTGAATAATGTCGTAATTATACATTTTTTTCATTTCAGTAGGTGTATGTGAATATATTGTCATGTTTTTAAATAATTTTGTAATCACCGATAGCAGTAATTGTCCACCATACATGATACTTTCATAGTATACTAGGTCATTGCCGCATGATTTTTTTTGCACGTATTCAGGGCCTCACTTATCATATTTGCACTTATATCTATATCGTCACACCCTGAGATTTTATTTTTGTTAACTCTTCTTTGCTTTTTAACAAATTGTCACTTAACAATTGTCATTAACTGGTGGGCAATACAGTTCAGAGAAATAGGTTTTCCAGCCATTATCAATATCTTTAGGGTTATTGCATGATACACCCTTAAAATTCATCTTAAATATATGAGTAGATTTCTTGTTTGATTTACGTTTATTAATTAATTTCCAAAATGCGTTATTGTCCATGTCAGCCGCATAATCAATCTCGCTCTAGGCTATTTATATAAGTTTGAAGAGTATCTCGATGAACCTTCCGAAATTTATTTTTTGCAAATCTATAATTACAATAACTTGCAGCTTTTTTCTTGCGCGGACGGTCTTCCTTAAGCCACTGGAATCGTTTGTAATTCATATGAAGCGTGGACAATTCATTGTTCCAGTATGGTTTAATGTACGGTTTAAATACCGCCTTCGGGATACACGTGTCTGTCGCCTTTTAACTGCATGTACTATAGTATTGTACAACGTAATAATGTCTCGAGTCGACAGTATTTTAACTAGTAGTGCTGACTTTAAACTTTCGTCTTCATTTAGGTATCTGTAGTATTTTTCAATATTTTCATGTTTCACATTTTGCCAATTTACTTTGTGATACTTACTGCCAGGCTGAAACAGGTTCGTATCGGGACATTTAAATTAACAAACAATTGGGTGGTGTGTTGAAACATTTAGCGAGTTATCATCTAAAATTGAACACGACATAACGTTTTCGATATCATTTTCTTGCAATAGAATGTGATCATTAAGTGTTTCACGATCGCTGTTATATGGTACGTTACTGAATTCCGCTCCGGTACATATGTCAAGGGTATTATAGCTACTAATTTATAGTTCAGCATTATTTCTATCAACTGTTTACCACGACTGTCAAGTTTTAAAGTATGCTGATTCTTATGGAAGGGTATCACCGCCATAACTCTAAGTTTGCAATTTGTCGTTTGTTCTTTGTGCAATGGGTGTAAATGTTTCTTTCTTCTTAGTTCTTTGATGGAAATGAAATATTTCACCTTTGTAACTTTGCTATTTGTCTATCTTACTATATCCTATCATTGTAAAAGTTACATACTTCCTGTAAAATATAACGTGTTCAGCATAATCACGTGTTTCAAAAGGATTCGAATTACAAATGTTAAACTACGCAGTAAGCATGTTGTACAACGCACTTAGGCATAGTGTAACAATGCGAAATACACAGTTTGCATTGTCAATTATGACGACAGGTGCCGCTAGACGCATATCAAAGAATAACGACTGGTCCCTAGTGGAATCGGCGTTTCTTTGTTTTCATCGTTGGTGATATGGAACATATGGTCAGCTACCACCATTGAGAGGAGCTCTCTGATCGGCTGAAAAAAAGTATAGGGATATTCAGGGTGTATATTTTTATAGAAAGCTTAATTTAATTTGAATGAAAATGTAAAACTGGCAAATGATCACACTAAAATATAAGTTTACTATGTTTGTGTCAATAAAAAATTAAAAAAAAATATTAATTCATTTTAGCAAGGAAACTGTGCGGAAAGTAAAATTGGTGAAATTTACTTTGTTATGCACCCCCCCCCCCCCCCCCCCAAATTGGGGTGGCATATAGTAATCGCAGCGTCAGTCCGTCCGTCTGTCCGTACGTCTGGAGCGGCAGTTGTGGGTTGCGTTGCCAGTACAGCATGGCATTGGGGTTTTTTTTGGTACTTGTGGGGTGCAATGTTCAACCCACAAGTGCGAAAATGCGTACAGAATGGCATTGTGGGGTTAATTCCATTTTTTCACATTTTTTTTTTACTTTTTTTCACCTTTTTTCATTCTTTTTTAGTGTCATTAGGGTTGGATCTCAAGATTTGTGACATTAGGGTTAGAAAGAAAATAGGTTTTGTTTTGTTTTATGAAAAAAAAGATGTTTTATAACATATAAAAACCGCACCACACAACATTAATTCCACCAGAACGTCCGTCCGTCCTTCCGTCCGGTATTTCGTGTCCGGCCTGTATCTTTGTCATGCATAGATGGATTTTGTTGATACTAGCTACAAATTATCAACATAACATGACCACGTGTCGCAAGTAAGACCCACATCCGTACCTCAAAGATCAAGGTCACAATTTGAGTTTGTTTCAATACACTTTGAGTCTGTGTGAGATTTCGTGTCCGGCCTGTAACTTTGTCATGCATAGATGGATTTTAATGATACTTGCTACAAATGATCAACATAACATGACGACGTGTCGCGAGTAAGACCCACATCCGTACCTCAAAGGTCAAGGTCACAATTTGAGTTTGTTTGACAACACTTCGAGTTTGTGTGAGATTTCGTGTCCGGCCTGTAACTTTGTTATGCATAGATGGATTTTATAAATACTTGCTACAAATGATCAACATAACATGACAACGTGTTGCGAGTAAGACCCACACCCGTACCTCAAAGGTCAAGGTCACAATTTGAGTTTGTTTAACAACACTTTGAGTCTGTGAGATTTTGTGTCTGGCCTGTAACTTTGTCATGCATAGATGGATTTTAATGATACATGCTACAATTGATCAACATAACATGGCGACGTGTCGCGAGTAAGACCCACACCCTTACCTCAAAGGTCAAGGTCACACTTTTAGTCTGTGAGATTTCATGTCCGGCCTGCAACTTTGTCATGCATAGATGGATTTTTATAAATACTTGTTATAAATGATCAACATAACATGACGACGTGTTGCACTTAATACCCAAACTCCCACTTCAAAGGTCAAGGTCATAATTTAACTTTGTTTGACAACACTTTCAGTCATTTTGACATTTCTTGTCAGGTCTGTCATCTTTGGATGAATTTTAAAAACACTTGGTTCAGTTGATCATGATGCCATAATTAAGTGTCGCATGTAAGACCCAGAACCTTTCCTCAAAGATCAAGGTCACACTTTCAATTTGTTTGATATTGTGTGTCTGGTCTGTGACTTTGCCTTTAACTTGGCTGAATTTATCAAGATGACATGACGACGTGTCATAAGTAAAACTTAAACCCATACCTCAAAGGTCAAGATCATACTTTTAGTATGTATGACAACACTTTGAATCTGTTTGAGATTTCAAGTCCGTTCTTTAACTTTATCATACATGGAAGGATTTCAAAAATACTTGGCTCAATTTATCAACAATTGATCTGTAACTTTGTCTTACATTTAGGGATTTTAAAATAGCTTGACACAAGTGATCACCGTGTCATGACGATGTTTCAGCAGCATTTAACTGTTGAAATACCCAGGCCATTACATCAGATGTCAAGGTTACACAAAGGTCAAGGTCACACTTTAATGTAAAAAATTTGGGGGACATTTTAATTTGATTCTAGGTTAATACTTTACTATGATGTAGGACTTTTGGTGAAGCACGTGGTCAAGTGGTAGAGCACCGAACCCATGATTGGAGAATCGTGGGTTCGATCCTCCACCACGGATCTGTGTGGTGTCCATAAGCAAGACATTTTTCCGCATATGCTTAGTACTGGTTCTAACAAGGAAGACATCAAGCGTTATTTGCCTAAATTGTAATAACTTGTTTCACAATCGAAGTAAAATAAAGAAACGCCATGTTGGTGGCTGACCTTTAAGAAAGCTCACACTTACCTTTTGTGGTCAGCTACCACCATTGCGTTTTCCATAGACTTACATTATAACGTTTGACCTAATTTCACTATTTCTACCATTCGTCTTCAAAAAAGTCCTACATCATATTAAAGAACTATCCTAGACTCAAATTAAAATATTTTAATTGTGATCATTTGCCAGTTTGAAATTTTCATCCAACCAAAATTAAGCTTACTATTAAAATATATACCCTGAAACATCCCTCTACTTTTTTCAGCCGATCAGAGAGTTCCTCGCAATGGTGGTAGCTGACCTTGTGTGAGGCTGTATTTAGAGTCGCGAATTCTGATGACTATTTACAGCAAATATTCCCATTCGCAACTTCTTGAGGTGTTTACTGGGGACCTGTCTGTAATTTTGCAGCGCCACTGAACGTTATAAGGGGAGGTTGGGATTTATTACGATGATGACGTTCAGCGGCATCACAGTCGAAATAGTCCGGTACCCTGTCCAAATACATTCCCTAAACTCATTATAAAGAGGGTGAACATTGGAATAAAAAGATATTCGTGACTGACTGCAGCCGAAATACATATCGAAACATACATCAAATTCTAAAAATACATTTTACGCAGCAAGTAATGTTTAATCGGACACGAATAGACAAGACGTATGTAACTTTTACAATGATAGGATATAGTAGGATAGACAAATAGCAAAGTTACAAAGGTGAAATGTTTCATTTCCCACAAAGAACTAAGAAGAAAGAAACATTTACATCCATTGCACAAAGAACAAACGACAAATTTCAGACTAAGAATTATGGCGGTGATACCCTTCCATAGATTCCTGGGGGGAAGTTCTGTATTATAATCATCCATTACAAGTATTGTACCTTTAGTTTTATACATGCAAATCACAGTTTCTATGTCATCGATACATTTTCTATAAATTTCAATGGAGTAATTCTTACATGGTAAATACAGTTGGAAAACATATATAAAACACCCGGGACTGGGCATTACTTGAATTCCTAAAATGTAGGGCTGTCTATGTCTAACGGCGACACGACGCTGTCAAGTCTTCTATTCCAGAGAAAACAAATACCACCTTTTCCAACTCGTCTGTTGCTGGGAATTACAAGGTCTGCGTCAGCCATGGAATGACTTGTGTATTTGTTATTTATACAATTAAGGAAATGTAAATCGTGGCTGTACAGCCAATGTTCGGCGATTCCACAGATATCTATGGAGTAATGATCTAAATTCTCACTCAAATAACTAGCACTGGACATAATACTAGTTGCATTCCACGTAGCTATGCTAAGATATTTGTTGGCTGCCATTTTTACTGGAAATCAATGTCGAAATCAAGAGCAGAATATTGGTTGTGATCACTGTAGTTTTGTCTACACCAATCATTTGCCCAATATCCTATCGTCTGGTGATGCTCGTGCGGAGGTCTATGGGGTACGCCGCCGAAAGCATTCATGCGAGATTAATATGTGTTGTAAGAGACCCAGGGTTTGCATGTGACCCCTCTAGGCCAGGAACAGGGATCGCCAGTTATGTGACTGGCATTTTTGTCGTCTTCAACATTGACGCGAATTACTACCGAGTTGCCATATTTGTGTTTTCTAAATATAGTTACTTATGACTTTGGGACCACGCCTTGATACGTAGTTATATATCTTTGACTCTGTGATGGTTGGTCGAAAGCGACCCACATAAAAGTGTTTGGTACGGCGTCTTACATACTGTAAAAGTCGCCGTCCTCGTCACCGTCCTTGGAAACATTTGCTTCATTAACATTCGAGTTATTGTCACTGTTTTTTCGCGCCTGGTTTGCTTTAGACAATTCTCTATTAATAATTGCAAAATTTATATTTCTAAGCATGCTTTTTCCTCTTCGGTCGCGTTTAGTTTTATTTTGGTTATGGAGCGTTTTACTTTGGCGCGAGTTAGTAGAAACAATTGTAGGGATAAGCATGTTACCAAATAAATGATCGTTTTCTCTGTTAGCAAGCGTTTTATCAGTGTTACACAGGACCGCCGAATAAAGCTCAGTCTGTCGGACTGGACATGTTTTTGTATTATCTATAGCCAATTTGTTCGGTTTAGTGTGGGATGGCCTCGACTCCACTAGACCAGGATATAAAATACAAACAAGTCCATTTTAACTTTTTTTAATGGTGTTTAACACCATTTTCAACACATTTCACGTTATATAATGGTATATCCAGTAGTTTTGTTGGTGGAGGAAGACCTCAGACTGAATCTGAGTAGAACCACCATCCTTCCTCAAGTAACTGGCAATCCCAAATTAGTCAATCGGAAGGGGATAAAACATGTTATTTTTAGTGAAGTTTAAGCCATTTTCAACATACTACCTGTATATTGCATTCAGTTTAATTTGTAGAGTAAGACCAAAGAATAAATCTGAATAGAACCACAATCTTTCTGTAAACGTTCTCACACAAAATGTTGTTGTACCACACTGTGCTTGTGGCTAAACCGTTTTGCCTAAATTGTTTTTTACTTATATGCATGATATATATTGTAATATGTGTTTATATGGTATTTTTAAACTAAAACAGTGTGCTTGAACCCACGACCTCAGCGGTGATCGGTAAGTGTTCTATATGTGATGACATTCGGAATGCGTCGCCGATTATCGTTAGTCAGCTCGGAGATAAATACCAGTCATCTGGGAAATATATTGGTACTTACTTGTTTTTGCAACTTATAAATATAAGTATGTATTATTTTCGTATTCATTCATTTACTAAGCCTATCCCAGTGTAGATGTCAAGTTTAATGTTTATATCCAGCATAACAATACGGTGATGTTTACAATAAACCTCCGTAGTCCAGTGGCTCAAGCTTTGGAATGTTACTCACGTGGTCCGAGCCCGAATACCGATGGAAGCTCTTTTTTCATTTTCATTTTCAAAATAGAGAATCATTGGATTGGTCTTTATTTACATTTATAGCATGCATGTATTTGGCAACAGTTATGTGTTATATTTTGTAGTTCGTGCCGCTATAAAATAAAAAAAAACATAACACCTTATTTCATATGTGCTTATGTTTTTTTCAATTTATTCAATATGTCATGTCGTGATGGCGTATATCCAACGGAACCCAATAAATAGTGATAGTGAGACACACACTAGATCCGTTTGCATTATTCGCCTACAAGACATTTCCACTGTAGTGTATCATTGATCTACCCACGAGCCCGAATACCGAATGACCACGTAGTTGGCGATTAGCATTGCTTGCATGACGTCATTGGCAAATTTAAATTAACGGTCGTCTCCAAAAAATGTATATTAACTAGATATAGCCATTGATTCTCTGCATTTTTTTTTCAGTTCAGTATAGATAACCATGCAGGTCGTTGGGTTCGTCGTTCTTACATTGGTTGTCATGGCAACCAGTGAATTTGTGAACGGTATTGAACAACTTCAGTCGATCATGGACGAGCTTGACTTCATGGAAGAAGAAGAAAACCTAACAACGCTCTCGACAGGTAGGAAATAATGTTTGTGTGATAGGTAGCAAATAGTGTTTGTGTGACATGTAGCAAATAGTGTTTGTGTGCCAGGTAGCAAATATAGTTGGTGTGACAGGTAGCAAATATAGTGTGTGTGTGTGCGTGCGTGCGTGCGTGCGTGCGTGCGTGCGTGCGTGCGTGCGTGCGTGCGTGCGTGCGTGCGTGCGTGCGTGCGTGCGTGCGTGCGTGCGTGCGTGCGTGCGTGCGTGCGTGCGTGTGTGTGTGTGTGTGTGTGTGTGTGTAAATAGTGTTTGTGTGACATGTATGAAATAGTGTTTGTGTGACATGTAAGAAATAGTGTTTATGTGAAAAAAGTGTTTGTGTGACAGGTAGGAAATAGTGTTTGTGTGACATGTAGTAAATAGTGTTTGTGTGACAGGTATAAAATAGTGTTTGTGTGACATGTAGGAAATAGTGTTTGCGTGAAAATAGTGTTTGTGTGACAGGTAAGAAATAGTGTTTGTGTGGCATGTATCCTAATGATTATTGTTCGCGCTGCTAAGCTCTAGCAGCAATATTTTTAGCAGTAGGTTATATATATCTAAATCAGGCATTACGAGGAAAAAATCTGTTTTCTAATAATAAAAAAAATACTTTTCAAAATCGGTCCAGTAAAACAAATTATAGAGCAAAATCGATTTCGAGCGGGCAAAGTCAATGCAAATTAAGCGTTGCAAAATCATCGTTTTCATCAAAACATTTGATTTTGATTGATTCATTTACGGGGCACAATAAATATTTTATTGAGAGTAAGAATAAATTATGTTTAATCGGTAAGATACGTCCTTTATTTTTCAAAATATGTTGAAAACATTTTTGTGGTCTTAAAAGGGCAAGTTTCAGTACATAATCTTGGTGTATATATAGTTTAGAAGAATATAATGTTATCAAAAGTGTAATCATGTTTAATCATGGTGTTCAATGCGAAATGGAAAAAGGCTTTTGACTATATTAGTCAGTTTTAGTTTTTGCAGGAACTTCTGTTTTATAAGACAAATGTTCAAAAGGTAAACTTGTTTATGTCACTTAAAAACGATTCCTCCCAAAGTCATTCGTTCCTAACTGGCCTCGTAAAAACTTGGACAACTGGACGAAGACATTCGTACCTCCCCAACCTCGTTCAAACTTGGACAACTGGACAAAGGTATCCGTTCCTCCCCAGCTTCGTCCAAACTTGGACAACTGGACAAAGGCATTCGTTCCTCCCCAGCCTCGTCAAAACTTGAACAACTGGACAAAGTCATTCGTTCCTCCCCAGCCTCGTCCAAACTTAAACAACTTGACAAAGACATTCGTTCCTCCCTAGCCTCGTCCAAAGTTGGACAACTGAACAAAGGCATTAATTCCTCCACAGCCTCGTCCAAACTTGGTCAACTGGGCAAAGGCAATCTTTCATCCCACAACTCGTTCAAACTTCGACAACTGGACGAATGCATTCGTTCCTCCCCAGCCTCGTCCAAACTTGGACAACTGGACGAAGGCATTCGTTCCTCCCCAGCCTTGTCCAAACTTGGACAACTGGACAAAGGCATACATTCCTCTCCAGCCTCGTCCAAACTTGGACAACTGGACAAAGGCATACATTCCTCTCCAGCCTCGTTCAAACTTAAACAACTTTACACAGACATTCGTTCCTCCCCAGCCTTGTCCAAACTTGGACAACTGGACAAAGGCATACATTCCTCTCCAGCCTCATCCAAACTTGGACAAATGGACAAAGGCACTCATTCCTCTTCAGCCTCGTCCAAACTTGGTCAAATGGACAAAGGCATTCGTTCCTCCCCAGTCCCGTCCAAACTTGGGCAACTGGACAAAGGCATTCATTCCTCCCCAGCCTCGTCCAAACTTCGACAACTGGACAAAGGCATTCGTTCCTCCCACGATGCGTTCAAACTTGGACAACTGGACAAATGCACTCATTCCTCCCAAGCCTCGTCCAAACTTGGTCAACTGGACAAAGGCATTCGTTCCTCCCCAACCACGTTCAAACTTGGACAACTAGAAAAAGGCACTCATTCCTTCCACGCCTCGTCTAAACTTGGACAACTAGACAAAGGCACCATTCTTCCCCAGCCTCGTTTAAACTTGGACAACTAGACAAAGACATCAATCCTTTCCCAGCTTCGTCCAAACTTGGACAACAAGACAAAGGCATTCGTTCCTCCCCAGCCTCTTCGAAACTTGGACAACTGGACAAAGGCATTCGTTCCTCCCCAGCCTCGTCGAAACTTGAACAACTGGACAAAGGCATTCGTTCCTCCGACGCCTCGTCCAAACTTGGACAACTGGACAAAGGCACTCATTCCTCCCCAGCCTCGTCCAAACTTAAACAACTTGACAAAGACATTCGTTCCTCCATAGCCTCGTCCAAAGTTGGACAACTGAACAAAGGCATTAATTCCTCCACAGCCTCGTCCAAACTTGGTCAACTGGGCAAAGGCAATCTTTCATCCCACAACTCGTTCAAACTTGGACAACTGGACGATTGCATTCGTTCCTCCCCAGCCTCGTCCAAACTTGGACAACTGGACGAAGGCATTCGTTCCTCCCCAGCCTTGTCCAAACTTGGACAACTGGACAAAGGCATACATTCCTCTCCAGCCTAGTCCAAACTTGGACAACTGGACAAAGGCATATATTCCTCTCCAGCCTCGTCCAAACTTGGTCAAATGGACAAAGGCATTTGTTCCTCCCCAGTCCCTACCAAACTTGGGCAACTGGACAAAGGCATTCATTCCTCCCAAGCTTCGTCCAAACTTGGACAACTGGACAAAGGCATTCCTTCCTCCAACGATGCGTCCAAACTTGGACAACTGGACAAAAGCACTCATTCCTCTCAAGCCTCGTCCAAACTTGGTCAACTGGACAAAAGCATTCGTTCCTCGCCAACCACGTTCAAACTTGGACAACTAGAAAAAGGCACTCATTCCTTCCACGCCTCGTCTAAACTTGGACAACTAGACAAAGGCACCATTCTTCCCCAGCCTCGTTTAAACTTGGACAACTAGACAAAGACATCAATCCTTTTCCAGCTTCGGCCAAACTTGGACAACTAGACAAAGGCATTCGTTCCTCCCCAGCCTCTTCGAAACTTGGACAACTGGACAAAGGCATTCGTTCCTCCCCAGCCTCGTCGAAACTTGAACAACTGGACAAAGGTATTCGTTCCTCCCTAGCCTCGTCCAAACTTAAACAACTTGACAAAGACATTCGTTCCTCCCTAGCCTCGTCCAAAGTTGGACGACTGAACAAGGCATTAATTCCTTCCCAGCCTTGTCCAAACTTGGTCAACTGGACAAAGGCAATCTTTCATCCCACAACTCGTTCAAACTTGGACAACTGGACGAAGGCATTCGTTCCTCCCAAGCCTCGTCCAAACTTGGACAACTGGACGAAGGCATTGGTTCCTCCCCAGCCTCGTCCAAACTTGGACAACTGGACAAAGGCATACATTCCTCTCCAGCCTCGTCCAAACTTGGACAACTGGACAAAGGCATACATTCCTCTCCAGCCTCGTCCAAACTTAAACAACTTTACACAGGCATACATTCCTCCCACGCCTCGTCCAAACTTGGACAAATGGACAAAGGCATTCGTTCCTCCGAAGTCCCGTCCAAACTTGGGCAACTGGACAAAAGCATTCATTCCTCCCCAGCCTCGTCCAAACTTCGACAACTGGACAAAGGCATTCTTTCCTCCCACGATGCGTCCAAACTTGGACAACTGGACAAATGCACTCATTCCTCCCAAGCCTCGTCCAAACTTGGTCAACTTGACAAAGGCATTCGTTCCTCCCCAACCACGTTCAAACTTGGACAACTAGAAAAAGGCACTCATTCCTTCCACGCCTCGTCTAAACTTGGACAACTAGACAAAGGCACCATTCTTCCCCAGCCTCGTCTAAACTTGGACAACTAGACAAAGGCATCAATCCTTTTCCAGCTTCGTCCAAACTTGGACAACTGGAAAAAGGTCTCATTCCTCCCACGCCTCGTCTAAACTTAGACAACTAGACAAAGGCATCCATTCTTCCCAAGCCTTGTCTTAACTTGGACAACTAGACAAATGCATCCATTCTTCCCCAACCTTGTCCAAACTTAGACAACTGGACAAAGGCACTCGTTCCTCCCCAGCCCCATCCAAAGTTGGACAACTGGACAAAGGCACTCGTTTCTCCCCAGCCGTGTCCAAACTTTGACAACTGGACAAAGGCATCAATTCTTCCCCAGCCTCTCCCAAACATGGACAACTAGATAAAGGCACTCGTTCCTCCCTAGCCCGGTCCACCCCAGCCTCGTCCAAATTTGGACAACTGGACAAAGGCATTCATTCCTCCACAGCCCCGTCCAAACTTTGACAACTGGACAAAGGCATTCATTCCTCCCCCGCCTCGTCAAAACTTGGACAACTGGACAAAGGCATTCGTTCTTCCAAACCTCGTCCAAATTTTGACAACTAGACAAAGGCCGTAGCTCCTCCCCAGCCTAGTCCAAACTTGGACAATTAAACAAAGGCATCCATTCCTCCCAAGCCCCGTCCAAACTTGGACAACTAGACAAAGGCACTCGTTCATTCCCAGCCTCGTCCAAACTTGGACAACTGGGCAAAGGCATTCTTCCTCCCAAGCCTCGTCCATACTTGGTCAACTGGAAAAAGGCACTCGTTCCTCCTACGCCTCGTTCAAACTTGGACAATTGGACGAAGGCATTCGTTCGTCACCAGCCGAGTCATAACTTGGTCAACTGGACAAAGGCATTCATTCCTCCCAAGCATCGTCCAAATTTGGACAACTGGACATAGGCATTCACTCTTCCCATGCCTCGTCCAAACTTGGACAACTGCACAAAAGCACTCATTCCTCCCAAGCTTCGTCCAAACTTGGTCAACTGGACAAAGGCATTCGTTCCTCCCATGCTCCGTTCAGACTTGAACAACTAGAAAAAGGCACTTATTCCTCCTCCGCCTGGTCTAAACATGGACAACTAGACAAAGGCATCCATTCTTCCCCAGCCTCGTCCAAACTTTGACAACTAGAAAAAGGCACTCATTCCTGCCACGCCTCGTCTAAACTTGGACACCTAGACAAAAGCATACATTCTTTCCCAGCCTCGTCCAAACTTGGACAACTGGACAAAGGCACTCGTTCCTCCACAGCCCCGTCCAAACTTGGACACCTGGACAAAGGCGTTCATTTCTCCCCAGCCTCGTCCAAACTTGGACAACTGGACAAAGGCATTCACTCCTCCAGAGCCTCGTCCAAACCTGGACAACTGGACAAAGGAATTTCGTTCCTCAATAGCCTCTTCCAAACTTGGACAACTGGACAAAGGCACTCGTTCCTCCCCAGCTCTGTCCAAACTTGGTCAACTGGACAAAGGCATTCGTTCCTCCCATGCTCCGTTCAGACTTGGACAACTAGAAAAAGGCACATATTCCTCCTCCGCCTCGTCTAAACATGGACAACTAGACAAAGGCATCCATTCTTCCCCAGCCTCGTCTAAAATTTGACAACTAGACAAAGGCATCCTTTCTTCCCCAGCCTCGTCCAAACTTGGACAACTAGATAAAGGCACTCATTCCTGCCACGCCTCGTCTAAACTTGGACAACTAGACAAAGGCATACATTCTTCCCCAGCCAAATCCAAACTTGGACAACTGGACAAAGGCACTCGTTCCTCCATAGCCCCGTCCAAACTTGGACAACTGGACAAAGGCATTCGTTCCTCCCAAGCCCCGTCCAAACTTGGTCAACTGGACAAATACATTCGTTCCTCCCCAGTCTCGTCCAAACTTGGAAAACTGGACAAATGCATTCGTTCCTCCCCAGCCTCGTCCAAACTTGGACAACTGGATTAAGGCATTCACTCCTCCCGAGCCTCGTCCAAACCTGGACAACTTGACAAAGGAATTTCGTTCCTCCATAGCCTTCTCCAAACTTGGACAACTGGACAAATGCACTCGTTCCTCCCCAGCTCTGTCCAAACTTGGACAAATGGAAAAAGGCATTCTTCTTCCCCAACCTCGTCCAAACTTGGAAAACGTGAAAAAATGCATTCGTTCCTCCCCAGCCTCGTCCAAACTTGGTCAACTGGACAAATACATTCGTTCCTCCCCAGTCTCGTCCAAACTTGGAAAACTGGACAAATGCATTCGTTCGTCCCCAGCTTCGTCCAAACTTTGACAGCTGGACAAAGGCATTTGTTCCTCCCCAGCCTCGTCCAAACTTGGTCAACTGGAAAAGGCACTCATTCCTCCAACACCTCGTCCAAACTTGGACAATTGGACGAAGGCATTCGTTCCTCCCCAGCCACGTCCAAGCTTGGTCAACTGGACAAAGGCATTAATTCCTCTCCAGCTCCGTCCAAACTTGGACAACTGCACAAAGGCACTCATTCCTCCCCAGCCGCGTCCAAACTTGGACAATTAAACAAAGGCATTAATTCCTCTCCAGCCCCGTCCAAACTTGGACAACTGCACAAAGGCACTCTTTCCTCCCCAGCCGCGTCCAAACTTTGACAACAGGACAAAGGCATTCGTTCCTCCCCAGCCGCGTATATATTTGGTCAACTGGACAAAGGCACTCATTCCTCCCACGCCTCGTCCTAACTTGGACAACTGGACCAAGGCATTCATTCTTCCAACGCCTCGTCCAAACTTGAACAACTGGACAAACGCACTCGTTCCTCCCCAGCCCCGTTCAAACTTGGACAACTTGAAAAACGCACTCATTCCTCCCTCGTCTCGTCTAAACTTGGACAACTGGACAAAGGCATCCATTTTTCCTCAGCCTCGTCTCAAATTGGACAACAAGACAAAGGCATCCACTCTTCCCCAGCCTTGTCCAAACTTGGACAACTAGAAAAAGGCACTCATTCCTCCAACGCCTCTTCTAAACTTGGACAACAGGACAAAGGCACTCATTCCTCCACAGCCTCGTCCAAACTTGGAGAACTTGACAAAAGCACTCGTTCCTCCCCAGCCTCATCCAAACTTGGACAACTGGACAAAGGCATTTGTTCCTGCCCAGCCTCGTCCAAACTTGGACAACTGGACAAAGACATTCATTCCGCCCGAGCCTTGTCCAAACTTGGTCAACTGGACAAAGGCATTTATTTCTCCCCAGCCCCGTCCAAACTTGGACAACTGGACAAAGGCATTCATTCCTCCCAAACCTCCTCCGAACATGGGCATCTGGACAAAGGCATTCGTTCCTCCCGAGCCTCGTCAAACCTGGGGAACTTGACAAAGGAATTTTGTTCCTCCGCAGCATCGTCCAAACTTGGACAACTAAACAAAGGCATCCATTATTCCCCAGCTTCTAACAAACGTTGACAACTTGACAAAGGCATTAATTTCTCCCTAGCCCCATACAAACTTGGACAATTGGACAAAGGCATTCATTCCTCCCAAGCCTCGTCCAAACTTGAACAATTGGACAAAAGCATTCGTTCCTCGCTAGCTCCGTCCAGACTTGGACAACTGGATAAAGGCATTCATTCCTTCCCAGCTTCGTCTAAACTTGGGCAACTGGACAAAGGCACTCATATCCTCCGCAGTCTCGTTCAAAATTGGTCAACTGAACAAAGCAATTCGTTCCTCCACAGCCTCGTCAAAACTTGGACAACTGGACAAAGGCACTCGTTCCTCCCTAACCTTGTCCAAACTTGGACAACTGGAAAAAGGCACTCGTTCCTCCCAAACCTCGTCCTTCCAAACTTTGACAACTGGACAAAGGCAGTAGTTCCTCCCCCATCCTCGTCCAAACTTGGAAAACTGGACAAATGCATTCGTTCCTCCTCACCCTTGTCCAAAATTGGTCAACAGGAAAAGGGCACTCATTCCTCCCGCGCCTCGTCCAAACTTGGACAATAGTACGAATGCATTCGTTCCTCCCCAGCCGCGTCCAAACTTGGTCAACTGGACAAAGGCACTCATTCCTCCCCAGCCTCGTCCAAACTTGGACAACTGGACAAATGCATTCATTCTTCCCGCGTTTCGTCCAAACTCGGACAAATAGCACAAAAGCACTCATTCCTCCCAAGCTTCGTCCAAACTTGGTCAACAGGACAAAGGCATTCGTTCCTCCCCAGCCACGTCCAAACTTGGTCAACTGGACAAAAGCACTAATTCCTCCCACGACTCGTCCAAACTTGGACAACTGGACAAATGCATTCATTCTTCCCGCGCCTCGTCCAAACTTGGACAACTGCACAAAGGCACTCGTTCCTCCGCAACCTCGTCCAAACTTGGACAACTGGACAAAGACACTCGTTCCTTCCCAGCCCCGTCCAAACTTGGACAACTAAACATAGGCATCCATTCTTCCTCAGCCTCGTCTAAAATTGGACAACTAGACAAAGGCATCCACTCTTCCCCAGCCTCACCCAAACTTGGACAACACGAAAAAGGCACTCATTCCTCCCACGCCTCGTCTAAACTTGGACAACTAGATAAAGGCAACCATTCCTCCCCAGCCCCGTCCAAACTTGGACAGCTGGACAAAGGCATTTGTTCCTCCCCAGCCTCGTCCAAACTTGCACAACTGGACAAAGGCATTCGTTCCTCCCCAGTCCCGTCCAAACTTGGACAACTGGACAAAGGCACCCGTTCCTTCCCAGCCTCGTCCAAACTGGGACAACTGGACAAAGGCATTCATTCCTCCCGAGCCTCGTCCAAACTTGGACAACTGGACAAAGGCATTTATTTCTCCCCAGCCGCTTCCAAAATTTGACAACTGGACAAAGGCATTTATATCTCCCCAGCCTCGTCCAAACTAGGACAACTGGACAAAGGCATTCGTTCTTCCCCAGCCTCGTCCAAACTTGGACAACTGGACAAAGGCATTTATTTCTCCCGAACCTCGTCCAAACTTGGACAACTGGACAAATGTATTTATTTCTCCCCAGCCTTTTCCAAACTTGGACAACTGGACAAAGGCATTCATTTTTCCCGAGCCTTGTCCAACCTTGGACAACTGGACAAAGGCATTTATTTCTCCCCAGCCTCTTCCAAACTTGGACAACTGGACAAAGGCATTCATTCCTCCCGAGCCTCGTCCAAACTTGGACAACTGGACAAAGGCACTCATATCCTCCGCAGTCTCGTTCAAACTTGGTCAACTGAACAAAGCAATTCGTTCCTCCACAGCCTCGTCAAAACTTGGACAACTGGACAAAGGCACTCGTTCCTCCCAAACCTCCTCCAAACATGGGCAACTGGACAAAGGCATTCGTTCCTCCCGAGCCTCGTCCAAACCTGGAGAACTTGATAAAGGAATTTTGTTCCTCCACAGCATCGTCCAAACTTGGACAACTGGACAAAGGCATTTTTTCTCCCCATCCTCTTCCAAACTTGGACAACTGGACAACGGCATTCATTCCTCCCAAACCTCCTCCAAACATGAGCAACTGGACAAAGGCATTCGTTCTTCCCCAGCCTCGTCCAAACTTGAACAACTGGACAAAGGCATTCGTTCTCCCGAGCCTCGTCCAAACCTGGAGAACTTGTCAAAGGAATTTTGTTCCTCCACACTTGGACAACTGGACAACGGCATTCATTCCTCCCGAGCCTCGTCCAAACTTGGACAACTGGACAAAGGCATTTATTTCTCCCCAGCCCCGTCCAAACTTGGACAACTGGACAAAGGCCTTTGTTCCTCCCAAGCCTCGTCCAAACTTTGACAATTGGACAAAGGCATTTGTTCCTCCCTAGCTCCGTCCAGACTTCGACAACTGGACAAAGGCATTCATTCCTTCCCAGCCTCGTCTAAACTTGGACAACTGGAAAAAGGCATTCATTCCTCCCGAGCCTCGTCCAAACTTGGACAACTGGACAACGGCATTCATTCCTCCCAAACCTCCTCCAAACATGGGCAACTGGACAAAGGCATTCGTTCCTCCCGAGCCTCGTCAAAACCTGGAGAACTTGACAAAGGAATTTTGTTCCTCCACAGCATCGTCAAAACTTGGACAACTGGACAAAGGCATTCATTCCTCCCAAACCTCCTCCAAACATGAGCAACTGGACAAAGGCATTCGTTCTTCCCCAGCCTCGTCCAAACTTAGACAACTGGACAAAGGCATTCGTTCTCCCGAGCCTCGTCCAAACCTGGACAACTGAACAAAGGCATTAATTCCTCCCAAGCCTCGTCCAAACTTTGACAATTGGACAAAGGCATTCGTTCCTCCCTAGCTCCGTCCTGACTTGGACAACTGGATAAAGGCATTCATTCCTTCCCAGCCTCGTCTAAACTTGGACAACCGGACAAAGGCACTCATATCCTCCGCAGCCTCGTCCAGCTTGGTCAACTGAACAAAGGAATTCGTTCCTCCACAGCCTCGTCCAAACTTGGTAAACTGGACAAAGGCATTCGTTCCTCCCCAACCTCGTCCAAACTTGGACAACTGTACAATGGCACTCGTTCCTCCCCAACCTCGTCGAAACTTTGACAACTGGACAAAGGCAGAAGTTTCTCTCCCAGCGTCGTCCAAACTTGGACAATTGGACAAAGGCACTCGTTCCTCTCAAGCCTCGTCCAAACTTGGACAACTGGACAAAGGCATTCTTCCTCCCCAGCCTCGTCCAAACTTGGAAAACTGGACAAAGGCATTAATTTCTCCCCAGCCTCGTCCAAACTTGGAAAACTGGACAAAGGCATTCGTTCCTCACCAGCCTCGTCCAAACTTGGAATACTGGACAAATGATTTCGTTCCTCCTCAGCCTCGTCCAAACTTGGACAACTGGACAAAGGCATTCATTTTTCCCCAGCCTCGTCCAAACTTGGAAATCTGGACAAATGCATTCGTTCCTCCCCAGCCTCGTCCAAACTTGGACAACTTGACAAAGGCATTCTTTTCTCCCCAGCCCCGTCCAAACTTGGACAACTTGACAAAGGCAGTCTTACTCCCAACCCTTGTCCAAACTTGGACAACTGGACAAAGGCATTCGTTTCCCCCAGCCTCGTCCAAACTTTGACAACTTGACAAATGCATTCATTCCTTCCCAGCCTCGTCCAAACTTTAACAACTTGACAAATGCATTCATTTTTCCCCAGCCTCGTCCTAACTTCGACAACTGGATGAAGGCATCCGTTCCTCTCCAGCCTTGGACAACTGCTTCGTTATAGTATGAAGAAGGCACACGACATTTTTTTATGAATTTTCACAAAATTCAAAAATATACTGTGTCGCATTACGTTCAAATTCAAATAATAAATACAACACATGGCACGCATATAATAAACATACAATCAATATAATGTTAAATTAAACATTTAACATACTTTAATAATTTAATATATACTTGAGTAGATCAACACAAAACATGTACTCACTACAACACTAAACGCTCGACGAGCATATTGACGTAGCTTTCACATCAGGATATTTGTGAACATGATGTATCGTCAATATGTAAATACGCACCCCACCTCTTCTACTTTTTGTCATTTGCCTTAAACCAATAAAATTTCAAACATATGTTTACGAACGGTGATATTTAGTGGTGTTTACGAACGATAATATTTAGTGGTGTTTACGAACGATGATATTTAGTGGTGTTTACGAACGATGATATTTAGTTGTGTTTACGAACGATGATATTTAATGGTGTTTACTAACATTAATATTTAGTGGTGATTACGAACGATGATATTTAGTGGTGTTTACGAACGATGATATTTACGAACGATGATATTTAGTGGTGTTTACGAACGATGATATTTAGTGGTGTTTACGAACGATGATATTTAGTGGTGTTTACGAACAATGATATTTAATGGTGTTTACGAACGATGATATTTAGTGATGATTACGAACGATGATATGTACTGGTGTTTACGAACAATGATATTTTATGGTGTTTATTAACGTTGATATTTAGTGGTGATTACGAACGATGATATTTAGTGGTGATTACGAACGATGATATTTAGTGGTGTTTACGAACGATGATATTTACGAACGATGATATTTTATGGTGTTTATTAACGTTGATATTTAGTGGTGATTACGAACGATGATATTTAGTGGTGATTACGAACGATGCTTTTTAGTGGTGATTACGAACGATGATATTTAGTGGTGATTACGAACGATGATATTTAGTGGTGGTTACTAACGATGATATTAAGCGGTGTTAATGAACGATGATATTTAGAATTAATCTGAAGACCACAGAATTAATCTGAGTAGAACCAGCATTTGTTAGCAAATAACTGGCACTAGTATTTGGGCCGAACTGGGCTCGTACGGATGACATCAGCGGTAGGTGTTAGGATATCTGGAGACCGCGGCTTTGACCGCTGGGACTAGGATGACCATTAACAATCTATGACTGGTGATGTTGACCTTAATTACATTATTTAAAGAACAATCGCATGTACCAAATGTACATTCCAGGAGAAACGGGGAACAAGCGGGCTGAAGAACAGGCTTGGATGGAGTTGTGTGACCAAGTTGTACAGTCGGAGATCAAAGTCCCAAAAGGCATTGATGAATTCAAGACTACGGTAAAAAAAAAATTGACAGCATGGAATCGATGTTCCGGTCATTGGTTAAACTGGGAGGCGATTGCTGATTGGGACTACTCGACAGATTTGAACCAACAAAATAACGACAAGGTACACATATACTCGTATATAATGATTTTCGGTCAGTGGGTATTTTTTATGCCTTTTTAAATACACAAGATATCTCTGGGGGTCCTGTTTTGCCCCGCCCCTCTAAATCCGTCAGTGCATCTTCTATATATATCTTCTATATAGGTGTGTTTTGACAAAGAGCACACCTGTCACTACAGAGGCGTTTACCCGTGGGGCTCATAGAATCCCGTTACATTTTTAACCACGAAATGCAATCCTACATACTAGGCAAATTCCGTTTTCTATCGGCATTAGACCGCGTAGCTAATCCAAGGATACACAAAAATTAAAATCCAGCAGATTGCAAAGAAAGATCTAGTTCGTGGCTCATTCTCATTGTTTAGCCCATGAGTTTCCCCTTGATATACTTCATATTGACACACCCGATAATTTGAAAACTATAATCATGTATAAAATAAAATATATAGTTTTGGATTGAGGGGATTGTTTCTGGAGTAGTACATAAAAAAGTTTTGCTAGTGATAAAAAAAAGACAATCTAGGGCCTTACCCACTGCGCAAAAAGCTAATTGTAGTCTGCGTTTGTGAACGTAACTGTAACCATACTTCTTATATGCGCTGAGTAAGACTTGTGCAGCAAAATAGTAAAAAGTACCAAAAAATATTTTCAATATAACTCCGAGCTGACTTTAGTAGTCGGCGAGGCGTTTCGAATTGGAAGAAATTGTCAATACTTTTGTCTTTTAGAAAAGCAAGTGTCGCAGATAATCGAGACTACTTCGAAATGTTAAAGTCGTGACAACGAAGACGCTTGTTTATTCTATGCTATAATGTAACAATGTTATATATTAATAATTATATGTAAAATATCATCTTACAAAAGATTGAATAATCATAATATTTTTTTATGTTTACAACAGTTAACAGCAGTTGCGGTAAATTTCTCCAAATGGCAGTCAAAACTTATTAGAAATGCTAAAAAGTATAAAGCAAACGTCATGTATACCAAACTCGACCCGGATTCCCAGAGACAAATCCGGCTATTTGCGTTTGGGACGAACCCGAAACATGATGTCGATTTACAGTACGATTCAACTTTATTACATTGTCTAGTTCGTGTCTAGTTGTCTTCTTGTTTTATTTTATATCTCATTGTGATCAATCATTATACAATTTTACGATTTGCTAAAAATGTCAGCAAGCACAAAATACAATACTGGTATTCATTTTCTTATTTTTCAAATCTTTAATCGTTTTGCACATTAAGGCTGCTTTATGAATACTGTTTACAAATACTAAATGTATTTTATTTGTAACTCGAACGTAAAATGAGAACAAATTTGTCCATAATAAAACGGCATTGATATATGCACGTAACCGAGTATGTCTAGTATGTAAATGTAAACGGCATTGATATATGCACGTAACCGAGTATGTCCAGTATGTAAATGTAAACGGCTTTGATATCTGCACATAACCGAGTATGTCCAGTATGTAAATGTAAACAGCTTTGATATCTGCACGTAACCGAGTATGTCCAGTATGTAAAGGTAAACGGCTTTGATATCTGCACGTAACCGAGTATGCCCAGTATGGAAATGTAAACGGCTTTGATATCTGCACGTAACCGAGTATGCCCAGTAGGTAAATGTAAACGGCATATATATCTGCACGTAACCGAGTATGTCCAGTATGTAAATGTAACCGGCTTTGATATCTGCACGTAACCGAGTATGCCAAGTATGTAAATGTAAACGGCGTTGATATCTGCATGTAACCGAGTATGCCCAGTATGTTAATGTAAACGGCGTTGATATCTGCACGTAACCGAGTATGCCCAGTATGTTCATGTAAACGGCTTTGATATCTGCACGTAACCGAGTATGTCCAGTATGTAAATGTAAACTGCATTGATATCTGCACGTAACCGAGTATGCCCAGTATGTTAATGTAAACGGCGTTGATATCTGCACGTAACCGAGTATGCCCAGTATGTTAATGTAAACGGCATTGATATCTGCAAGTAACCGAGTATGCCTAGTATGTAAATGTAAACGGCGTTGATATCTGCACGTAACCGAGTATGCCCAGTATGTAAATGTAAACGGCGTTGATATCTGCACGTAACCGAGTATGCCCAGTATGTAAATGTAAACGGCATTGATATCTGGTTACGTAACGGCATAAATATATGCACGTAACCGAGTATGTCCAGTATGTAAATGTAAACGGCATTGATATCTGCACGTAACCGAGTATGTCCTGTATGTTAATGTAAACGGCTTTGATATCTGCACATAACCGAGTATGTCCAGTATGTAAATGTAAACGGCATTTATATCTGCACGTAACCAAGTATGCCCAGTATGTTAATGTTAACGGCATGGATATCTGCACGTAACCGAGTATGTCCAATATATAATGTAAACGGCATTGATATCTGCAAGTAACCGAGTATGCCCAGTATGTTAGAGTATGTCCAATATGTAAATGTAAACGGCGTTGATATCTGCACGTAACCGAGTATGTCCAGTATATCAATGTAAACGGCATTGATATATGCACGTAACCGAGTATGCCCAGTATGTAAATGTAAACGACATTGATATCTGGTTACGTAACGGCATAAATATCTGCACGTAACCGAGTATGTCCAGTATGTAAATGTAAACGGCATTGATATCTGCACGTAACCGAGTATGTCCTGTATGTTAATGTAAACGGCTTTGATATCTGCACGTAACCGAGTATGTCCAGTATGTAAATGTAAACGGCATTGATATCTGCACGTAACCGAGTATGCCCGGTTTGTAAATGTAAACGGCATTGATATCTGCACGTAACCGAGTATGTCCAGTATGTAAATGTTAACGGCATTGATATCTGCACGTAACCGAGTATGTCCAGTATGTAAATTTAAACGGCATTGATATCTGCACGTAACCGAGTATGCCCAGTATGTTAGAGTATGTCCTGTATGTAAATGTAAACGGCATTGATATCTGCACGTAACCGAGTATGTCCAGTATGTAAATGTAAACGGCATTGATATCTGCACGTAACCGAGTATGCCCAGTATGTAAGAGTATGTCATGTATGTTAATGTAAACGGCATTGATATCTGCACGTAACCGAGTATCTCCTGTATGTAAATGTAAACGGCATTGATATCTGCACGTAACTGCGTATGTCCAGTATGTAAATGGAAACGGCATTGATATCTGCACGTAACCGGGTATGTCCAGTATGGAAATGTAAACGGCATTGATATCTTCACGTAACCGAGTATGTCCAGTATGTAAATGTAAACGGCATTGATATCTGCACGTAACCGAGTATGTCCAGTATGTAAATGGAAACGGCATTGATATCTGCACGTAACCGAGTATGCCCAGTATGTAAATGTAAACGGCATTGATATCTGCACGTAACCAAGTATGCCCAGTATGTAAATGTAAACGGCATTGATATCTGCACGTAACCGAGTATGTCCAGTATGTAAATGTAAACGGCATTGGTACCTGCATGTAACCGAGTATGCCCAGTATGTTAGAGTATGTCCAGTATGTAAATGTAAACGTCATTGGTACCTGCACGTAACCGAGTATGCCTCGTATGTAAATGTAAACGGCATTGATATCTGCACGTTACCGAGTATGTCCGGTATGTAAATGTAAACGGCATTGATATCTGCACGTAACCGAGTATGTCCAGTATGTAAATGTAAACGGCATTGATATCTGCACATAACCGAGTATGTCCAGTATGTAAATGGAAACGGCATTGATATCTGCACGTAACCGAGTATGTCCAGTATGTAAATGGAAACGGCATTGATATCTGCACGTAACCGAGTATGTCCAGTATGTAAACGTAAACGGCATTGATATCTGCACGTAACCGAGTATGTCCAATATGTAAATGGAAACGGCATTGATATCTGCACGTAACCTAGTATGCCCAGTGGGTAAATGTAAACGGCATTGATATCTGCACGTAACCGGGTATGTCCAGTATGTAAATGTAAACGGCATTGATATCTGCACGTAACCGGGTATGTCCAGTATGTTATTGTAAACGGCATTGATATCTGGTTACGTAACGGCATTGATATCTGCACGTAACCGAGTATGTCCAGTATGTAAATGTAAACGGCATTGATATCTGCACGTAACCGAGTATGTCCAGTATGTAAATGTAAACGGCATTGATATCTGCACATAACCGAGTATGCCCAGTATGTTAGAGTATGTCCAGTATGTTAATGTAAACGATATTGATATCTGCACGTAACCGAGAATTACCTGTATGTAAATGTAAACGGCATTGATATCTGCACGTAACCGAGTATGCCCAGTATGTTAATGTAAACGGCATTGATATCTGCACGTAACCGAGTATGTCCAGTATGTAAATGTAAACGGCATTGATATCTGCACATAACCGAGTATGCGCAGTATGTTAGAGTATGTCCAGTATGTTAATGTAAACGGCATTGATATCTGCACGTAACCGAGTATGTCCAGTATGTAAATGTAAACGGCATTGATATCTGCACGTAACCGAGTATGCCCAGTATGTTAATGTAAACGGCATTGATATCTGCACGTAACCGAGTATGTCCAGTATGTAAAGGTAAACGGCGTTGATATCTGCACGTAACCGAGTATGCCCAGTATGTTAGAGTATGTCCAGTATGTTAATGTAAACGGCATTGATATCTGCACGTAACCGAGTATGTCCAGTATGTAAATGTAAACGGCATTAATATCTGCACGTAACCGAGTATGCCCAGTTTGTAAATGTAAACGGCGTTGATATCTGCACATAACCGAGTATGCCCAGTATTTTAGAGTATGTCCAGTATGTTAATGTAAACGGCATTGATATCTGCACGTAACCGAGTATGTCCAGTATGTAAATGTAAACGGCATTGATATCTGCACGTAACCGAGTATGCCCAGTATGTTAATGTAAACGGCATTGATATCTGCACGTAACCGAGTATGTCCAGTATGTAAATGTAAACGGCATTGATATCTGCACATAACCGAGTATGCCCAGTATGTTAGAGTATGCCAAGTATGTTAATGTAAACGGCATTGATATCTGCACGTAACCGAGTATGTCCAGTATGTAAATGTAAACGGCATTGATATCTGCACATAACCGAGTATGTCCTGTATGTAAATGTAAACGGCATTGATATCTGCACGTAACCGAGTATGCCCAGTATGTTAATGTAAACGGCATTGATATCTGCACGTAACCGAGTATGTCCAGTATGTAAATGTAAACGGCGTTGATATCTGCACGTAACCGAGTATGCCCAGTATGTAAATGTAAACTAATTTTCAGATCTCTCGTAAGAATTTCAAATGATCTGCAGAGTATATATAGCGAAGCCAAAGTGAAGTCGGGTAGCAAAACTTTGAGACTGGAACCGCATTTGACCAACATCATGGCAAAGTGTAACAGCAGTAGGGAACTTCGTGATGCTTGGACACACTGGAGGAATGTGACAGGGCCGCTTATGAGAGACAAGTACGCAGATTTGACCCGTCTGTTAAATGTCGGGGCTGTTGACAATGGTAAATATTGATGTGTGTGTATATGTTTACAGCTGTATATGAGGGGAAACGTATTCGTATTTTCTGAACATAATTTTTATGTGACAATGCATATTAATATGAATGAGAGAAACGTTGCCATGTTGATGTATAAATCGACATTAGTTAATTCATCTACATTATTCTCCATACTCCTCTCTTTCTCTCTCTCTCTCTCTTTCTCTCTCCCTCTTTCTCTCTCTCTCTCTCTCTCTCTCTCTCTCTCTCTCTCTCTCTCTCTCTCTCTCTCTCTTTCTCTCTCTCTCTCTCTCTCTCTCTCTCTCTCTCTCTCTCTGTGTGTGTGTGTGTGTGTGAGCGGTGTTACTTTCCTCTACTTCCGCTTCTTCCTATTAAAATTTGGATTTAATAAAGTCGTTTATATATATAAAACTTATTTCAGGTTTCTCAAGTTACGCTGATGCTTGGATGTCGGACCAATTTGACGATACAGGAGACATCGAAAATCTCTCGGAACAACTTTGGCGAGAGCTTAAACCTCTATATGAACAACTACATGCCTACGTTAGAGATAAACTGTACGAAAAATGCGAAAACGACAGTGACTTCTGTGATACAGCTGAAAAACATAACAATGGTCTCATCTTTAAATCCGGTGGCATACCAGCTCATTTAACGGGTAAGTCATTTTGTTCGTCGTTAATTGTAATAATTACCTGTCCAGTTTTTGTCAGCTACTGGAAAAGAACGATAGTTCTTACCCATTCCAACATGTGATAACACCAACTCCAACATGTGATAACACCAATTCCAACATGTGATAAAACCAATTCCAACATGTGATAACACCAATTCCACCATGTGATACCGCTTATTGTAACAGGTGATATCACGCATTTTAATGGGTGATAATACCTTTTCAGTTTTATGTATGTTACATAACGTATTTGAATATGCGATATCATTAACAAGTATAACGGCTGCCCATAAAAATAGAAAAAGAAACCATGCAAATCGTAGTAAGATGATAGTTATGGACTGTATAATTTCAGGCAATATGTGGGCACAGAGCTGGGAAAATATTTACAAAATTGTCAAACCATACCCGGAAGTAAAAGAAACAGATTATGACATTGAAATGAAGAACCAAAATTACACTGTTGACACACTTTTTGTGGCTGCGGAAGAATTTTATACGTCAATAGGCTTATATAAAATGACGGAAAAATTCAACAAGTATTCAATGAAGAGACGACCTGTCGGCAAAGATGTCATATGTCACGCATCGGCTTCCGACTTCTACAATGAAGAAGATTATAGGTAGGCTCCATTATTTTGACAAATGATAATTTCGATTGTATAAGAAATTACTTTGAATTAATTTTAGCGTGTTCTACAAACAAAAATGCAATAGGGTTTGTGTAATGGTAAGTGTGTCCATCGCTCGTCCGTCGTACATGTTCCGTCTGTTAACACCGTTGTACCTTCAGTTTCCATCCAATATTTGCCAAACATGGTCAACATGTATATATCCATGAAGGCTCGAGCGAGTTTTTACTGGACAGATCAGAGCAAAAACAACAAAGTAGTGAATCCTAAAATATCGTTTTTTACCTGGTTTACACTGAAATACCTTCAATTTGCATTTGATCCTGACCAAATTTGGCCATAATGTTTATATGTATTAAAACTGGGAAGAAACTTTTAACTAGCCAGGTTAAAGCAGCAATAACAGAGTAATGACACTTGATTGATTGATTGATTGATTGATTGATTAATTAATTGATTGATTGATTGATTGATTGATTGATTGATTGATTGATTGATTGATTGATTGATTGATTGATTGATTGATTGATTGATTGATTGATTGATTGATTGATTGATTGATTGATTGATTGATAGCAATGGCTGGTATGGTTTGAATTGATATTCATCAATGCATTTCGTTGAGTTTCTAAAAGCGAAAGTTTGGTCTACAATTAACAGCTTAGTATCCATAGCAAGCCCTATATTCATTTTCAAAGAACACACTCAATATTGTTTATACTTATTTTAGAATAAAGATGTGCACAGAAATTGATCTATCGTATTTCGAGACAGTACATCATGAAATGGGACATATCGAATACTTTATGGGATATAAAGATCAGCCGACAATTTATAGAAATGGCGCCAATTCTGGGTTTCATGAGGCCATTGGAGATACTATAAGCCTGTCCGTCCTTACTCCACAACATCTACAAACTATCGGACTGGCAAACGCGAGTACCGCACAGGATATATCCATGGAATACAAACGTGAGTGACCCGGCTGTAACCTGACCAACAATCGGTTTATGGTAACATAATTATACTTTATGGGTGGGGAACATTAAGATAGTTATCCGATCACTTCTTATCTAATTATCTTTCAGTTTTGTAGAAAAATAGTTTCCCTTCGTTTTACAATTTTCTAGCAGATATATTTCCGATATTATTTTTAAATTTTCGGTCAAGTTGCTCCAACACCTGAATACCAGCGACTGAAGGGCATGTCTGTATATCTCTGCTGTCACGTATGTCGTTACAGGTGATAAGTATTACCAGCGTCTGAATGGCATGTCTGTATATCTCTGCTATCACGTATGTCGTTACAGGTGATAAGCATTACCAGCGACTGAAGGGCATGTCTGTATATCTCTGCTATCACGTATGTCGTAACAGGAGATTATTATTACCAGAGAGTGAAGGGCATGTCTGTATATCTCTGCTATTACGTATGTCGTTACAGGTGATAAGTATTACCAGCGACTGAAGGGCATGTCTGTATATCTCTACTATCACGCATGTCGTAACAGGTAATAAGTATTACCAGAGACTGAAGGGTATGTCTGTATATCTCTGCTATCACGTATGTCGTTACAAGTGATAAGTTTTACCAGCGACTGAAGGGCATGTCTGTATATCTCTTCTATCACGTATGTCGTTACAGGAGATAAGTATTACCAGCGACTAAAGGGCATGTCTGTATATCACTGCTAGCACTCATGTCGTAACAGGAGATAAGTACTACCAGCGACTGAAGGACATGTCTGTATATCTCTGCTATCACGTATGTCGTTACAGGTGATAAGTATTACCAGCGACTGAAGGGCATGTCTGTATATCTCTGCTATCACGCATGTCGTTACAGGTGATAAGTATTACCAGCGACTGAAGGGCATGTCTGTATATCTCTGCTATCACGTATGTCGTTACAAGTGATAAGTATTACCAGCGACTGAAGGGCATGTCTGTATATCTCTTCTATCACGTATGTCGTTACAGGGGATAAGTATTACCAGCGACTGAAGGGCATGTCTGTATATCACTGCTAGCACTCATGTCGTAACAGGAGATAAGTACTACCAGCGACTGAAGGACATGTCTGTATATCTCTGCTATCACGTATGTCGTTACAGGAGATAAGTATTACCAGCGACTTAAGGGCATGTCTGTATATATCTGCTATCACGTATGTCGTTACAGGTGATAAGTATTACCAGCGACTGAAGGGCATGTCTGTATATCTCTGCTATCACGTATGTCGTTACAGGAGATAAGTATTACCTGCAACTGAAGGGCATGTCTGTATATCTCTGCTATCACGTATGTCGTTACAGGTGATAAGTATTACCAGCGACTGAAGGGCATGTCTGTATATCTCTGCTATCACGTATATCGTTACAGGAGATAAGTATTACCTGCAACTGAAGGGCATGTCTGTATATCTCTGCTATCACGCATGTCGTTACAGGTGATAAGTATTACCAGCGACTGAAGTGCATGTCTGTATATCTCTGCTATTACGTATGTCGTTACAGGTGATAAATAATACCAGCGACTGAAGGGCACGTCTGTATATCTCTGCTATCACGTATGTTGATACAGGTGATAAGTATTACCAGCGACTGAAGGGCATGTCTGTCGATCTCTGCTATCACGTATGTCGTTACAGGTGATAAGTATTACCAGCGACTGAAGGGCACGTCTGTATATCTCTGCTATCACGTATGTTGATACAGGTGATAAGTATTACCAGCGACTGAAGGGCATGTCTGTATATGTCTGCTATCACGTATGTCGTTACAGGTGATAAGCATTACCAGCGACTGAAGGGCATGTCTGTATATCTCTGCTATCACGTATGTCGTAACAGGAGATTATTATTACCAGAGAGTGAAGGGCATGTCTGTATATCTCTGCTATCGCGTATGTCGTTACAGGTGATAAGTATTACCAGCGACTGAAGGGCATGTCTGTATATCTCTGCTATCACGTATGTCGTTACAGGAGATAAGTATTACCTGCAACTGAAGGGCATGTCTGTATATCTCTGCTATTACGCATGTTGTTACAGGTGATAAGTATTACCAGCGACTGAAGGGCATGTCTGTATATGTCTGCTATCACGTATGTCGTTACAGGAGATAAGTATTACCTGCAACTGAAAGGCATGTCTGTATATCTCAGCTTTCACGCATGTCGTAACAGGTGATAAGTATTACCAGCGACTGAAGTGCATGTCTGTATATCTCTGCTATTACGTATGTCGTTACAGGTGATAAATAATACCAGCGACTAAAGGGCATGTCTATATATCTCTGCTATCACGTATATCGTTACAGGAGATTATTATTACCAGAGACTGAAGGGCATTTCTGTATATCTCTGCTATCGTGTATGTCGTTACAGGTGAGAAGTATTACCAGCGACTGAAGGGCATGTCTGTATATATCTGCTATCACGTATGTCGTTACAGGTGATAAGTATTACCAGCGACTAAAGGGCATGTCTGTATATCTCTGCTATCACGTATGTCGTTACAGGTGATAAGTATTACCAGCGACTGAAGGGCACGTCTGTATATCTCTGCTATTACGTATGTCATTACAGGTGATAAGTATTACAAGCGACTGAAGGGCATGTCTGTATATCTCTGCTATCACGTATGTCGTTACAGGTGATAAGTATTACCAGCGACTAAAGGGCATGTCTGTATATTTCTGCTATCACGTATGTCGTTACAGGTGATAAGTATTACCAGCGACTGAAGGGCATGTCTGTATATCTCTGCTATCACATATGTCGTTACAGATGATAAGTATTACCAGCAATTGAAGGGCATGTCTGTATATCTCTTCTATCACGTATGTCGTTACAGGTGATAAGTATTACCAGCGACTGAAGGGCATGTCTGTATATCTCTGCTATCACGTATGTCGTTACAGGTGATATCAATTTTCTAATAAGACGAGCGTTGTTTAAGATTGCGTTTTTGCCATTCGCTTACATGATAGACAAGTGGAGGTGGGAAGTGTTTAAAGGCGTCACCAAGAAAACCGAATACAACGAACGTTGGTGGCAATTAAGGTACGATATAAATGTAATTCTTTTCATGCATTTTCTCTGTGTGGTATTATTTTGAATGTTGTTAAACGTCATTTCCAACACTTAATAGGTATATATGACCCCCCCCACACACACACACACACACACACCCACCACATTAAAAAAATGTTCATTTGAAAGAAAATGAAAAATGAAATGCAATATATTCTGTTGTTATTAACGACTGTATTGAATAGAGGTTACAACGCCTGCACGTGCTCATTATTGTGGGGTATATTGTGTTTACAAATGTTTGAGATTCTTTCGTAAACGCAATATTGACATATATTTTACATGTTAACACGCCCGTAACTCAGGAACGCGTTTACGTTGATCGTTGAAGTATAACATTTTTGAATAGATCAAACATTTGTGAGTAAAACGCGATGTTTGATTACATGTTTTGTTGATAATCTTCTTTTGTTTGAGCTTCGACGGAGCACCTATCGATATTGCTGTCACGAGGGTCATGGTTACCTTGTCATAATATTTAATTAAAAAATCATTTTTTATTCAAATGAACATATAATCACATAAAACACATAAAAATATTTTATTGGGGGGTGGGGGGTGGAGGGGGGCGGGGTAGTGGGGGTCCTATTTACGATACTTTGACCTGTGTATATGACACATTCAGTTTTATTGGTGGAGGAAGTCCTCAGAATTAATATGATATCGCCTCCCGGCCACGAAAACCCCTGTCTCACAGACTGAGAAGTAATTACATTAAAGGACTACCGAAAATTGTAAATTGAATACTTGCATATATGACGTAAAACCGTGTAGAGATAGTATTCTCCAAGTTTAAAAGTAATAAACTGTACTTACGTGATAAGCTCGGTTTCTGATGCAAAAAGGGAGCTATTGTACACCGGTGCCAGCGTCGACGTTGATGTGTTTGTTCAATTATTTTTTTAGAAAACTTTCATCGCAGTGACATCAACGAAAACCATACATCAATGAAATTCCATATATGTGTTTACTACCTCAAAGGTGATTTAGGGGGATACCTCTATTTTATTGCATACAGAATTTCGTTTCCTTTATACTTGAAATATGTAGTTATGTGCCTTCACTACCATTGAAGGAACATGTGTCTTCACTACCATTAAAGGAATATAATTGAACAAGTAGAATAACTCCTTTATACTTGGAATATGTAGTTATGTGCCTTCACTACCATTGAAGGAACATAACGGAACAAGTAGGATAACTCCTTTATACTTGAAAATTGTAGTTATATGTCTTCACTACCGTTGAAGGAGAATAACGGAACAAGTAGAATAACTCCTTTATACTTGGAATATGTAGCTATGTGCCTTCACTTACATTGAAGGAATAGAACAAGTGGGATAACTCCTTTATACTTGGAATATGTAGTTATGTGTCTTCACTACCATTAAAGGAACATCACTGAACAAGTAGGATAACTCCTTTATTCTTTGAATATGTATTTATGTGTGTTCACTACCATTAAAGGAACATAATGGAACAAGTAGGATAACTCCTTTATACTTGGAATATTTAGTAATGTGCCTTCACTACCATAAAAAGTACAAAATGGAACAAGTAAGATAGCTCCTTTTTACTTGGAATATATAGTTATGTGCCTTCAATACCATTAAAGGAACATAACGGAACAAGTAGGATAACTCCCTTTTACTTGGACTTTAGAGTTATGTGCCTTCACTACCATTAAAGGAACATAACTGAATAAGTAGGATAACTCCTTTATACTCAGTATATGCAGTCATGTGTCTTCACTACCATTGACGGGACCTAACAAAATGTGTAGGATAACTCCTTTATTCTTTCTCAAAGGTGATTTAGGGGGATACCTCTATTTTATTGCATACAGAATTTCGTTTCCTTTATACTTGAAATATGTAGTTATGTGCCTTCACTACCATTGAAGGAACATGTGTCTTCACTACCATTAAAGGAATATAATTGAACAAGTAGAATAACTCCTTTATACTTGGAATATGTAGTTATGTGCCTTCACTACCATTGAAGGAAAATAACGGAACAAGTAGGATAACTCCTTTATATTTGGAATATGTAGTTATGTGTCTCCACTACCACTGATGGAACATGATGGATCAGTATGATAACTCCTTTATACTTGGAATATTTAGTTATGTGTCCTCACTACCATTAAAGGAACATCACGGAAAAAGTACGATAACTCCTCTATTCTTGGAATATGTTGTTATTTGTCTTCACTACCACTGATGGAACATGATGGAATAAGTATGATAACTCCTTTATACTTGGAATATTTAGTTATGTGTCTTCACTACCATTATAGGAACATCACGGAAAAAGTACGATAACTCCTCTATTCTTGGAATATGTTGTTATTTGTCTTCACTACCATTAAAGGAATATAACGGAACATGTAGGATAACTTCGTTATACATCTAATATGACGTTATATGTCTTCACTACCATTAAAGAAACACAACGGAACAAGTAGGATAACTCCTTTATAATTGGAATATGTAGTTATGTGCCTTCACTACCATTGAAGGAACATAACGGAACAAGTAGGATAACTCATTTATACTTGGAAAATGTTATTATGTGTCTTCACTACCATTGAAAGAACATAATTGAACAAGTAGGATAACTCCTTTATACTTGGAATATGTAGTAATGTGTCTTCACTACCATTGAAGGAACATAATGGAACAAGTAGGATAACTCCTTTATACTTAGTATATGTAGTTATGTGCTTTCTTTACCATTCAATGAACATAACGGAACAAGTAGGATACGGCCTTTATACTTGGAATATTGAGTTATGTACATTCACTACAATTGAAGGAAAATAAGGGAACAAGTTGGATAACTCCTTTACATTTGGAATATTAAGTTATATGTCTTCACTACCATTAAAGGAACATCACGTAACAAGTAGGATAACTCATTTATTCTTATAATATTTATTTATGTTTGTTCAATACCATAACTGGAATATAATGGAACCAGTAGGATAACTCCTTTATACTTGGTGTATGTAGTTATGTGTCTTTAATACAATTACAGACACATAATGGAACAAGTAGGATAACTCCTTTATACTTGGAATATGTTGTTACATGCCTTTACTATCATTAAAGCAAAAAAAAACAGAATAAGTTGGAAAAATCCTTTATATTTGGAATTTATAGTTATGTGTCTTCACTACCATTAAAGGAATATAACGGACCAAGTATAGTTACACCTTTATACTTGGAATATATAGTTATATGCTTTCACTACCGTTGAAAGAAAATGTGTCTTCACTACTATTAAAGGAACATTATTGAACAAGTAATTTAACTCCTTTATACTTGGAATATGCAGTCATGATACTTCACTACCATTGACGGAACATAACGGAAGTAGGATAACTCTTTTATACTTGGAATATGTTGTTATGTGTCTTCTCTACCATTGAATTGACATAATGGAACAAATAGTATAACTCGTTTATACTTGGAATATGTAGTTATGTGCCTTCACTACCATTGAAGGAACATGTGTCTTCACTACCATTAAAGGAACATAACGGATCAAGTAGGATAACTCCTTTATACTTGGAATATGTAGTTATGTGTCTTCACTACCATTACAGGAATATAATGGAACAAATAGGATAACTCCTTCATACTGGGAATATCTAGTTATGTGTCTTCACTACCATTAAAGAAACATATGGAACAAGTAGGATAACCCGTTTATACTTGGAATATTTAGTTATGTTTCTTCACTACCATTAAAGGAACATAATGGAACAAGTAGAATCACTCATTTATGCTTGGAATATGTAGTTATGTGTATTCACTATCATTACAGGAACATCGTGGAACAAATAGAATAACTCCTTCATACATTGGAATATGTAGCTCAGTGTCTTCACTACCATTGACAGAACAAGTAGGATAACTCATTTATACTTGGAATATGTAGTTATTTGTCTTCATTACCATTGAAAGAACATAACAGAACAAGTAGGATAACTCCTTTATACTGGGAATATATATTTATGTGCCTTCTCTACCATTAAAAGAACAAAATGGAACAAGTAGGATAGCTCCTTCATACTTGGAATATGAAGTTATGTGTCTTCGTTATCATTAAAGTAACATAACGGAACAAGTAGGATAACTCATTTATACTTGGTATATGTTGTTATGTGTCTTCACTACCATTGAAGGGATATAACAGAACTAGTTGGATAACTCCTTTATACTTGGAAAATGTAGTTATGTGTCTTCACTACCGTTAAAGGAACATCACAGTACAAGTAGGATAACTCCTTTATTTTTGGAATATTTATTTATGTGTGTTTACTACCATTAATGGAACATAATGGAACAAGTAGGATAACTCCTTTATACTTGGAATATGTAGTTATGTGTCTTCAATACCATTACAGGAACATAATGGTAGAAGTAAAATAACTTATTTATACTTGGAATATGTAGTTATGTGTCTTCACTACCATTAAAGGAACATAATGAATCAAGTAGGATAACTCCTTTATACATGGAATATGTAATTATGTATCTTCACTTCCATTGAAGGAACATAATGGAACAAGTAGGATAACTCCTTTATACTTGGAATATGTAGTTATGTCCAATTACTACCATTGATGGAGTATAACAGACCAATTAGAATAGTCCTTTATACTTGGAATATTCAGTTATGTGCCTTCAATGCCAATGAAGGAATATAATGGATCAAGTAGGATAACTCCTTTATACATGAAATATGTAGTTATGTGTCTTCACTACCATTAAAGGAACATAATGGACAAGCAGGCAAACTCATTTTTACTTGGAATATGTAGTTATGTGTCTTCACTACCAATAAAGGAACATAACGGAACAAGTTGGATAACTCCTTTATTCTTGGAATATGTAGTCATGTGCCTCCACTACCATTGAAGGAACCGAAATAGGATAACACTTTTATACTTGGAAAATGTAGTTATGTGTCTTCACTACAATTAAAGGAACATAACTGAACGAAAAGGATAACACCTTTATACTTAGAATCCGTATTAATGTGTCTTCACTACCATTAAAGGACCATAACGGAACAAATAGGATAATTCCATTATACATCGAATACGTAGTTTTGTGTCTTTACTTCCATTAAAGGAACATAACGGAACAAGTATGATAACTCCTTTATACTCAGAAAAAGTAGTTATGTGCCTTCACTACGATTTCAGGAACAAAACGGAACAAGTAGGATAACTCCTTTATACCTTGATTATGTAGTTATGTGCATTCGCTACAATTGAATGAACATAACGGAACAAGTAGGATAACTCCTTTATACTTGGACTATTTTGTAATGTTCCTTCACTACCATTGAAGAAAAATAAGGGAACAAGTAGGATAATTCTTTATACTTGGAATATGTAGTTATGTGTCTTCATAACCATTAAAGGAACATCACGGAACAACTAGGATAACACATTTATGTTTCTAATATGTAGTTATGAGTGTTCGCTACCATTACAATAACATAATGGTACAAATAGGATATCTCCTTTATACTTGGAATACATAATTATTTGTCTTAACTACCATTGAAGGAACATAATGGAACAAGACCAATAACTCCTTTATACATGGAATATGTAGTTATGTGACTTCACTACCATCGAAGGAAAATAACAGAACAGGTAGGATAACTCCTTTATATTTGGAATATGTAGTTTTGTGTCTCCACTACCACTGTTGGAACATGATGGATCAAGAAGGATAACTCCTTTATTCTTGGAATATGTAGTTATGTGTCTTAACTACCATTACAGGAACAAAATATAACAAATAGGATAACTCATTTATACTATGAATATTTAGTTGTATGTCTTCATTACCATTAAACGAACATATGGAACAAGTAGGAAATCCCGTTTATACTTGGAATATTACGTTATGTGTCTTCACTACCATTAAAGGAACATAATGGAACAAGTATAATAACTCATTTATGCTCGGAATATGTAGTTATGTGTCTTCACTATCATTACAGGAACATAATGGAACAAATAGAATAACTACTTTATACATTGGAATATGTAGTTATGTGTCTTCACTACCAATGAAGGAACAACATGGAACAAGAAGGATAACTCATTTATTATTGGAATATATAGTTATGTGTCTTCACTTCCATTGAAAGAACATAACGGAACAAATAGGATAACTCCTTTATACTTGGAATATGTAGTAATGTGCCTTCACTACCATTAAACGAACAAAATGGAACAAGTAAGATAGCTCCTTTATACATGGAATATGTAGTTATATATCTTCGTTACCATTAAAGGAACATAATGGAACAAGCAGGATAACTCATATATGCATAGAATATGTAGTTATGTGTCTTCACTACCATTACAGGAACATAACGGAACAAGAAGGATAACTCCTTTATACTTTGTAATATGTAGTTATGTGTTTTCACTACCATTGAAGGAACAAAATGGAACAAGTAGTATCTAACTCATTTATACCTGGAATATGTAGTTATGTGTCTTCACTACCATTGAAGGAACATAACGGAACAAGTAGGATAACTCCTTAATACTTGGAGTATATAGTTATATGTCTTAACTACCGTTGAAGGAACATAATGGAACAAGTAGGATAACTACTTTATACTTGGAATATGTAGTTATGTGCCTTAACTTCCATTGAAGGAACATAATGGAACAGGAACGATAACACTTTGATACTTGGAATATGAAGTTATGTCTCTTCACTACCATTTAAGAAACATAATGCAACAAATAGGATATCTACTTTTTATATGGAATATGTAGTTATTTGCCTTTGTAATCCATTAAAGGAAAATAAGGGAACAAGTTGGTATACTCCTTTATACTTGGAATATTTAGTTATGTGTCTTCACTATCTTTAAAGGAACATCACGGAACAAGTACTAAAACTCCTTTATTCTTGGAATATTGATTTATGTGTGTTCACTACCATTACCGGAACATAATGGAACTAGTAGGATTACTCCTTTATACTTTGAATATGTAGTAATAGGCCTTCACTCTACCATTGAATGAACATAACGGAACAAGTAGGATAACTCCTTTATACTTGGAATATGTAGTTATGTGCCTTCAATACCATTGAAGGAACATGTGTCTTCACTACCATTAAAGAATAATAATGGAACAAGTAAGATAACTCCTTTATACTTTGAATATGTAGTTATGTGTCTTATCTGCCATTGAATTGACATAATGGAACAAAAAGGATAACTCTTTTATACTTGGAATATGTAGTTATGTGTCTTCACTACCATTGAAGAAACATGTGTCTTTACTACCATTAAAGGAACATAACGGATCAAGTAGGATAATTCCTTTATTCTTGGAATATGTAGTTATTCACTACCATTACAGGAACATAATGGAACAAATAGGGTAACTCCTTTATACTGGGAATGTTTAGTTATTTGTCTTCACTACCATTAAAGGAACATATGGAACACGTAGGATAACCCGTTTATACTTGGAATATTTAGTTATGGTTCTTCACTACCATTAAAGGAATATAATGGAACAAGTACAATCACTCATTTATGCTTGGAATATGTAGTTATGTGTATTCACTATCATTACAGGAACTTAATGGAACAAGTAGAATAACTCCTTTATACACTGGAATATGTAGTTATGTGTCTTCACTACCATTGATAGAACAAGTAGGATAACTCATTTATACTTGGAATATGTAGCTATTTGTCTTCACTACCATTGAAAGAACATAACAGAACAAGAAGGATAACTCCTTTATACTGGGAATATATATTTATGTGTCTTCACTACCAATGAAGGAACAAAATGGAACAAGTAGGATAACTCATTTATTATTGGAAGATATTAGTATGTGTCTTCATTACCATTAAACGAACAAAATCGAACAAGTAGGATAGATCCTTTATACTTGGAATATGTAATTATGTGTCTTCGTTACCATTAAAGAAACATAATGGAACAAGCAGGATAACTCATTTATGCTTGGAATATGTAGTTATGTGTCTTCACTACAATTACAGGAACATAATGGAACAAGTAGGATAACTCCTTTATACTTTGTAATATGTAGTTATGTGCATTGAAGGAACAAAATGGAACAAGTAGGATCTAACTCCTTTATACTTTAAATATGTAGTGATGTGTCTTCTCTACCATTGAATTGACATAATTGATCAAATATGATAACTCCTTTATACTTGGAATATGTAGTTATGTGCCTTCACTACCATTGAAGGAACATGTGTCTTTACTACCATTAAAGGAACATAACGGATCAAATAAGATAACTCCTTTATACTTGGAATATGTAGTTATGTGTCTTCACTTCTATTGAAGTTACAAAATGGAACAAATAGGATAACTCCTTTATACTTGTGTGCCTTCACTACCATTGATTGAGTATAACAGACCAAGTAGGATAAGTCCTTTATACTTTGAATATTCAGTTATGTGTCTTCAATGCCAATAAAGGAATATAATGGATCAAGTAGGATAACTCATTTATGCTTGGAATATGTAGTTATGTGTCTTCACTATCATTACAGGAACATAATGGAACAAGTAGAATAACTCCATTATACTTGGAATATGTAGTTATGTGTCTTCACTACCATTGAAGGAACATAACGGAAAAAGTACGATAACTCCTTTATACTTTGAATATGTAGTTATGTGCCTTCACTACCATTGAAGGACATGTGTCTTCACTACCATTAAAGGAATATAACTGAACAAGTAGAATAACTCCTTTATACTTGGAATATGTAGTTATGTGTCTTCACTACCATAACGGAAAAAGTATGATAACTCTTTTATACTTGGAATATGTAGTTATGTGCCTTCACTACCATTGAAGGAACATAACGGAACAAGTAGGATAACTCCTTTATACTTGAAAATTGTAGTTGTATATCTTCACTACCATTGAAGGAGAATAACGGAACAAGTAGAATACCTCCTTTATACTTGGAATATGTAGTTATATGCCTTCACTTACATTGAAGGAATAGAACAAGTGGGATAACTCCTTTATACTTGGAATATGTAGTTATGTGTCTTCACTACCATTAAAGGAACTTCACTGAACAAGTAGGATAACTCCTTTATTCTTTGAATATGTATTCATGTGTGTTCACTATCACTAAAGGAACATAATGAAACAAGTAGGATAACTCCTTTATACTTGGAATATTTAGTAATGTGCCTTCACTACCATAAAAAGTACAAAATGGAACAAGTAAGATAGCTCCTTTTTACTTGGAATATATAGTTATGTGCCTTCAATACCATTAAAGGAACATAACGGAACAAGTAGGATAACTGCTTTTTACTTGGACTATAGCGTTATGTGCCTTCACTACCATTAAAGGAACATAACTGAATAAGTAGGATAACTCCTTTATAGTCGGTATATGCAGTCATGTGTCTTCACTACAATTGACGGGACTTAACAAAATATGTAGGATAACTCCTTTATACTTTGAATATGTAGTTATGTGTCTTCACTAACATTAAAGGAACATAACGGAACAAGTACGTTAACTCCTTTTTACTTGGAATATGTAGTTATGTCTCTTCACTACCATTAAAGGAACATTACAGAACAAGTAGGATAGCTCCTTTATACTTGGAATATGTAGTTATGTGTCTTCACTACCATTAAAGGAACATAACGAAACAAGTAGTATAACTCCTTTATACTTTGAATATGTAGTTATGTGTCTTCACTACCATTAAAGGAACATAACGGAACAAGTACGTTAACTCCTTTTTACTTGGAATATGTAGTTATGAGTCTTCACTACCATGACAGGAACATAATTGAACAAGTAAAATAACTACTTTAATCTTGGAATACGTATTTATGTGTGTTCACTACCATTAAAGGAACATAATGGAACAAGTATAAGAATTCCTTTACACTCGGAATATGTAGTTATGTGCCTTCACTACCAAGTAAGGAACATAACGGAACAAGTAGGATAAATCCTTTATACTTGGAATATGTAGTTATGTGTCTACACTACCATTAAAAGAAAATAAAAGAACAAGTACGATAACTCCTTTAAACTTGGAATATATAGTTATGTGCCTTCACTACCATTGAAGGAACATGTGTCTTCAGTAAAGGAACATATTTGAACAAGTAGGATAACTCCTTTATACTTGCAATATGTTGTTATGTGTCTTCACTACCACTGATGGAACATGATGAAACAAGTAGGATAACTCTTTTATACTTGGAACATGTAGTTATGTGCCTTCACTTCCATTGAAAGAACATAATGGAACAAGTAATATAACTCCTTCATACTTGGATTATGTAGTAATGTGTGTTCACTACCATTGAAGGAACATAATGGAACAAGAAGGATAACTCCTTTTATTTATAATATGTAGCTATGTGTCTTCACTACCATTGAAGGAACATAACGGAACAAGTAGGATAACTTCTTTATGCTTGGAATATGTAGTTATATGTCTTCACTACCACTGAAGGAACATAATGGAACAAGTAGGATAACTCGTTTATACTTTGAATATGTAGTTACCATTAAAGGAAATAACGGAATAATTACGATAACTCCTTTATACTTGGAATATGTATTTATGTGTCTTTACTACCACACAAGGAAAATGTTGGAAGAAGAATGATAACTCCTTTTTAATTGGAATTTGTAGTTATGTGTCTTCACTACCATTGAAGAAATATAACGAAACAAGTAGGATAACTCCTTTATATTTTAAATATGTAGTTATGTGGGTTCACTACCATTGAAGGAACATAATGGAACAAGTAGGATAACTCCTTATTACTTGGAATATATAGTTATGTGTCTTCACTACCATTAAAGGAACATAATGGAATAATGAGGATAACTCCTTTATACTTGGAATATGTCGTTATGTGTCTTCACTACCATTTAGGTAAAAAAGCGGACCAAGTAGGAAAATTTATTATACTTGGAAAATGTAGTTTTCTGTCATCGCTACCACTAAGGGAACATGATGGAACAAATAGGATTACTCCTTTATAATTGGAATATGTAGTTATGTGCCTTCACTACCATTGAAGGAACGTAATGGAACAAGATGCATTACTCCTTTTTACTTGGAATATGTAGTTATGTGTCTTCACTACCATTAAAGGAACATAAAGGAACAAGTAGTATAACTCCTTTATATTTTGAGTATGGAGTTATGTGTCTTCACTTCCATTGAAGGAACATAATTGAACAAGTAGATTAACTCCATTATACTTGGAATATGTAGTTATGTGTCTTCACTACCATTGAAGGAACGTAATGGAATAAGGAGCGTAACTCCTTTTTACTTGGAATATGTACTTATGTGTCTTCACTATCATTGAAGGAGCATAATGGAACAAGAATGATAACTTCTTTATACTTGGGATATGTAGTTATGTGCCTTCACTCCCAATTGAAGGAACATAATGGAACAAGTAGGATAACTCATTTATACTTGGAATATGTAGTTATGTGCCATCACTAAAATTGTAGGAAAATAATGGAACAAGAAAGATAACTTCTTAATACTTAGAATATGTTGCATGTGCCTTCACTACCATTGATGGAACATAACGGAACAAGTAGGATAACTCCTTTATACTTGGAATATGTAGTCAGGTGCCTTTACTACCATTGAAGGAACATAACGGAACAAGTAGGATAACTCCTTGTTACTTGGAATATGTACTAATGTGTCTTCAATACCATTGAAGGAATAAAGCGGAACAAGTAGGATATTTCCTTATCACTTGGAGTATGTAGTTATGTGTCTTCACTACCATTAAAGGAACATAACGGAACAAACTGGATAACTCCCTTAAACTTGGAATATGTAGTAATATGTCTTCACTACCATTAAAGGAACATAACGGAACAAGTAGGATAACTCCTTTATGCTTGGAATATGTAGTTATGTGTTTTCACTACCATTTCAGGAACATAATTGAACAAGTAGGATAACTCCTTTATACTTGGAATATGTAGTTATGTGTCTTCACTGCCATTGAATAAACAAAATGAAACTAGTAGGATAACTCCTTTACACTTGGAATATGTAGTTATGTGTCTTCACTACCATTGATGGAACATAATGGAACAAGTAGGATAACTCCTTTATACTTGGAATATGTAGTTACGTGCCTTCACTACCATTGAAGCTACATACTTTACTACCATTGAAGGAACACAACGGAACAAGAAAGATAACTCATTTATACTTGGAATATATAGTTATGTGTCTTCACTACCTATGAAGGAACATAACGGAACAAGTAGAATAATTCATTTATACTTGGAATATGTAGTTATGTGCCTCCACTGCCATTGAAGGAACATAACGGAACAAGTTGGATAACTCCTTTATACTTGGAATATGTAGTTATGTTCCTTCACTACCATTGAAGAAACATAATGAAACATAATTTTGACAAACTTTCAAAAGTGGCGGGCACTGTCATCCGATAGCTCTTGTTATAAAACTAGTGATATAACGCTAGTTTTACAAATATGACAAAACACGTCTTTACATATTAAAATTATCGTCATCTTGGCTTTTTTCTATTAAAACGATAAAACCGATGACACTTTACAATTTTTCGTTATGAATTAATGTGAAATTTGATGTTTTCCAACTTTATCCGAGTAATCCCCTTTACAAAATGGAAACGAATTTAAGAGGTTTAATACATTCTTGAATAATTTAATTTGTCTTGTGCAAGTAGATACGCTATTTTCAGATATATTGTGTAGTAATGAAAAAATATCAAAGTTACAATATGTCTGTTTAAACTGTATTTGTATACTCAAAACCAAAATTTAGTAAGTATCTTCATGCAAATATAACTATAATTCAAATTCATATTTCTGTGTGTGTTTTTTATAGATTTAACTATATTTGTCGAAGTCTTTTTGAAACTTTAACAGCTTTTTTATTCAATCTATAATCTGGCTGAAAGGTTATTGTCCGTTAATGTAAAACACTATTTTGTCAAATAAAATCTCTTTTTGTTTAGATGTCACCTGAACGAAAGTTGTTTGTTACAGACCAAATTTTTTTAAAATATATGACAACCAGGCACACGTCCACGTTTAAATGTATATTTATTGACTGAACTTTTTATTTTCAGTGTACTCGAAGTTACTTTCTGCTTTCACCTCTAATTTATTGAATAATATTTATACAGATCTCCTACAATATAAAGTTACTACGATATAATTCAGATATATTCCGACATTCACGTTTGCTGTAGATACGTGTAGTCAGTGTAGCATTTTAGCGTATAGTTGTATACTTACACATGAAAACGTTTTACAAGATATATAACTCTGAATTTGTTTCAGATTAAAGTATCAGGGTATAGTCTCCCCTGTGGAAAGAAGCGAAAGGGATTTTGACCCGGGGGCAAAGTTCCACATACCGTCAAACTCACCGTATATATGGTATGTTTATAGTGCTTTACTCTATTGTCCTGTCACATTGGCTTATTATTTCTATTAGACGTATTGGTGATGTTTCCCATGAACTTTTATGATGGTGGTATTGTATAGTGGTGATTGGCCATAAACTTCAATGATGCTGGTATTGTATTGTGCTGATTGGCCATGAGCTTCAATGATGCTGGTATTGTAAAGTGGTGATTGGCCATGAACTTCAATGATGCTGGTATTGTATAGTAGTGATTGGCCATGAATTTCAGTGATGCTGGTACTGTATAGTCGTGATTGGTATTGTATAGTCGTGATTGGCGATGAACTTCAATGATGCATGCATTGTATAGTTGTGATTGGCCATGAATTTCAGTGATGCTGGTATTGTATAGTCGTGATTGGTATTGTATAGTGGTGATTGGCGATGAACTTCAATAATGCTTGTATTGTATAGTGGTGATTGGCCATGAACTTCAATGATGCTGGTATTGTATAGTGGTGATTTGCAATGAACTTCAATGATGCTGGTATTGTATAGTTGTGATTGGCGATAAACTTCAATGATGCTGGTATTGTATAGTGGTGATTGGCCATGAACTTCAATGATGCTGGTATTGTATAGTCGTGATTGGCCATGAACTTCAATTATGCTGGCATTGTATAGTCGTGATTGACCATAAACGTCAATGATGCTGGTATTGTATAGTCGTGATTAACCATGAACTTTAATTATGCTGTTATTGTAAAGTGGTGATTGGCCATGAATTTCAATGATGCTGGTATTGTATAGATGTGATTGAACATGAGCTTCAATGATGCTGGTATTGTATAGTCGTGATTGGCAATAAACTTCAATGATGCTGGTATTGTATAGTCGTGATTGGCCATGAATTTCAATGATGCTGGTATTGTATAGTTGTGATTGGCCATGAACTTCAATGATGCTGGTATTGTATAGTCGTGATTGGCCATGAACTTCAATGATGCTGGTATTGTATAGTGGCGATTGGTCATGAACTTCAATGATGCTGGTATTGTATAGTCGTGATTGGCCATGAACACCAAAGATGCTGGTATTGTATAGTGGTGATTGGCCTTGAACTCCAATGATGCTGGTATTGTATTGTCGTGATTTGCCATGAACTTCAATGATGCTGGTATTGTATAGTGGTGATTGGCCATGAACTTCAATGATGCTGGTATTGTATAGTCGTGATTGGCGATGAACTTCAATGATGCTGGTATTGTATAGTCGTGATTTGCCATGAACTTCAATGATGCTGCTATTGTAAAGTGGTGATTGGCCATGAACTTCAATGATGCTGGTATTGTATAGTGGTGATTGGCCATGAACTTCAATTATGGTGGTATTGTATAGTGGTGATTGGCAATAAACTTCAATGATGTTGGTATTGTATAGTGGTGATTGGTATTGTATAGTGGTGATTGGCCAAGAACTTAAATGATGTTGGTATTGTATAGTGGTGATTGACCATGACTTCAATGATGCTGGTATTGTATAGTCGTGATTTGTCATGAACTTCAATGATGCTGGTAGTGTATATTCGTGATTGGCCATGAACTTCAATAATGCTGGTATTGTATAGTGGTGACTGGCCATGAACTTCAATGATGCTGGCATTGTATAGTGGTGATTGGCCATAAACTTCAATTATGCTGGCATTGTATAGTTGTGATTGGCCATAAACTTCAATTATGCTGGCATTGTATAGTGGTGATTGGCCATAAACTTCAATTATGCTGGCATTGTATATGGTGATTGGCCATAATCTTCAATTATGCTGGAATTGTACAGTTGTGATTGACCATGAACTTCAATGATACTGGCATTGTATAGTGGTGATTGGCCATGAACTTCAATGATGCTGGTATTGTAAAGTGGTCATTGTCCATTGACTTCAATGATGCTGGTATTGTATAGTCGTGATTGACCATAAACTTCAATGATGCTGGTATTGTATAGTGGTGATTGGCCTTGAACTCCAATGATGCTGGTATTGTATTGTCGTGATTTGCCATGCACTTCAATGATGCTGGCATTGTATAGTTGTGATTGACCATGAACTTCAATGATACTGGCATTGTATAGTGGTGATTGGCCATGAACTTCAATGATGTTGGTATTGTAAAGTGGTCATTGTCCATTGACTTCAATGATGCTGGTATTGTATAGTGGTGATTTGCCATGAACTTCAATATTGCTGGTATTGTATAGTGGTGAGTGGCCATCAACTTCAATGATGCTGGTATTGAAAAGTGGTGATTGGCCATGAACTTCAATGATGCTGGTATTGTATAGTCGTGATTGGCCATCAACTTCAATGATGCTGGTATTGTATAGTGGTGATTGGTCATGAACTTCAATGATGCTGGTATTGTAGAGTGGTGATTTGCCATGAACTTCAATGATGCTGGTATTGTGTAGTGGTGATTGGCCATGAACTTAAATGATGCTGGTGTTGTATAGTGGTGATTGGCCATGAACTTCATTGATTCTGGTATTGTATAGTGGTGATTAGCCAGAAACTTCATTTATGCTGGCATTGTATAGTGTCGAATGGCCATAAACTTCAATTATGCTGGCATTGTATAGTTGTGATTGGCCATCAACATCAATGATACTGGTATTGTATAGTGGTGATTGGCCATGAACTTCAATGATGCTGGTATTGTATAGTGGTGATTGGCCATCAACGTCAATGATGCTGGTATTGTATAGAGGTGATTGACCATGAACTTCAATTATGCTGGCATTGTATAGTGGTGATTTGCCATGAACTTCTATGATGCTGGTATTGTTTAGTAGTGATTGGCCATGAAAGTCAATGTTGCTGGTATTGTATTGTGGTGATTGGCCATGAACTTCAATTATGCTGGCATTGTATAGTGGTGATTGGCCTTGAACTTCAATGATGCTGGTATTGTATAGTAGTGAATGGCTATGAACTTCAATGATGCTGGTATTGATTAGTGGTGATTGGCCATGAACTTCAATTATGCTGGCATTTTATAGTGGCGATTGGCCATGAACTTCAATGATGCTTGTATTGTATAGTGGTGATTGGCCATGAACTTCAATGATGCTTGGTATTGTATAGTGGTGATTGCCCATAAACTTCAATGATGCTTGTATTGTATTGTGGTGATTGGCCATGAACTTCAATGATGCTGGTATTGTATAGTGGTGAATGGCCATAAACTTCAATTATGATGATATTGTTTAATTGTGATTGGCCATGAGCTTCAATGATGCTGGTATTGTATATTCGTGATTGGTCATGATCTTCAATGATGCTGGTATTGTATAGTCCTGTTTGGCCAAGAACTTCAATTATGCTGGTATTGTATAGTGGTGAGTGGCCATCAACTTAAATGATGCTGGTATTGCATAGTGGTGATTGGCCATGAACTTCAATGATGCTGGTATTGTATAGTCGTGATTGGCCATGAACTTCAATTATGCTGGCATTGTATAGTGGTAAATGGCCATCAACTTCAATGATGCTGGTATTGTATAGTGGTGATTGGTCATGAACTTCAATGATGCTGGTATTGTATAGTGGTGATTTGCCATGAACTTCAATGATGCTGGTATTGTATAGTGGTGATTGGCCATGAACTTAATTGATGCTGGTATTGTATAGTGGTGATTGGCCATGAACTTCATTGATTCTGGTATTGTATAGTGGTGATTAGCCAGAAACTTCATTTATGCTGGCATTGTATAGTGTCGAATGGCCATAAACTTCAATTATGCTGGCATTGTATAGTTGTGATTGGCCATCAACTTCAATGATACTGGTATTGTATAGTGGTGATTGGCCATGAATTTCAATGATGCTGGTATTGTATAGTGGTGATTGGCCATAAACGTCAATGAGGCTGGTATTGTATAGAGGTGATTGACCATGAACTTCAATTACGCTGGCATTGTATAGTGGTGATTTGCCATGAACTTCTATGATGCTGGTATTGTTTAGTAGTGATTGGCCATGAAAGTCAATGTTGCTGGTATTGTATTGTGGTGATTGGCCATGAACTTCAATTATGCTGGCATTGTATAGTGGTGATTGGCCTTGAACTTCAATGATGCTGGTATTGTATAGTAGTGAATGGCTATGAACTTCAATGATGCTGGTATTGATAAGTGGTGATTGGCCATGAACTTCAATTATGGTGGCATTTTATAGTGGCGATTGGCCATGAAATTCAATGATGCTTGTATTGTATAGTGGTGATTGGCCATGAACTTCAATGATGCTTGGTATTGTATAGTGGTGATTGCCCATAAACTTCAATGATGCTTGTATTGTATTGTGGTGATTGGCCATGAACTTCAATGATGCTGGTATTGTATAGTGGTGAATGGCCATAAACTTCAATTATGATGATATTGTTTAATTGTGATTGGCCATGAGCTTCAATGATGCTGGTATTGTATATTCGTGATTGGTCATGATCTTCAATGATGCTGGTATTGTAAAGTCGTGTTTGGCCATGAACTTTAATGAGCTAGTATTGTATAGTCGTGATTGGCCAGGAACTTTAATGATGCTGGTATAGTATAGTTATGATTGGCCATGAACTTCAATGATGCTGGTATTGTATAGTGGTGAATGGCCATAAACTTCAATGATGCTGGTATTGTATAGTCGTGATTGGTATTCTATAGTCGTGATAAGCGATGAACTTCAATATTGCTTGTATTGTATAGTGGTGATTAGCCATGAACTTCAATGATGCTGGTATTGTATAGTGGTGATTTTTGCAATGAACTTCAATGATGCTGGTATTGTATAGTTTTGATTGGCGATAAACTTCAATGATGCTGGTATTGTATAGTGGTGATCGGCCATGAACTTCAATGATGCTGGTATTGTATAGTTATGAATGGCAATAAACTTCAATGATTCTGGTATTGTATAGTTTTAATTGGCCGTGAACTTCAATGATGCTGGTATTGTATAGTCGTGATTGGCCATGAACTTTAATGATGCTGGTATAGTATAGTTATGATTGGCCATGAACTTCAGTGATGCTGGTATTGTATAGTGGTGAATGGCCATAAACTTCAATGATGCTGGTATTGTATAGTCGTGATTGGTATTGTATAGTCGTGATTATTGATGAACTTCAATGATGCTTGTATTGTATAGTGGTGATTAGCCATGAACTTCAATAATGCTGGTATTGTATAGTTTTGATTTTTGCAATGAACTTCAATGATGCTGGTATTGTATAGTTTTGATTGGCGATAAACTTCAATGATGCTGGTATTGTATAGTGGTGATTGGCCATGAACTTCAATGATGCTGGTATTGTATAGTCGTGATTGGCCATGAACTTCAATTATGCTGGCATTGTATAGTCGTGATTGACCATAAACTTCAATGATGCTGTTATTGTATAGTCGTGATTGACCATAAACTTTAATTATGCTGCTATTGTAAAGTGGTGATTGGCCATGAGCTTCAATTTTATGGCATTGTACAGTCGTGATTGGCGATGAATTTCAATGATGCTGGTATTGTATAGTTGTGATTGAACATGAGCTTCAATGATGCTGGTATTGTACAGTCGTGATTTGTCATGAACTTCAATGATGCTGGTATTGAATAGTGGTGATTAGCTATGAGTTTCAATGATGCTGGTATTGTATAGTCGTGATTGGCCATCAACTTCAATGATGCTGGTATTGTAAAGTGGTGATTGGCCATGAACTTCAATGATGCTGGTATTGTATAGTGGTGATTGGCCATGAACTTCAATGATGCTGGTATTGTATAGTCGTGATTGGCCATGAACTTCAATGATGCTGGTATTGTATTGTCGTGATTGACCATGAACTTCAATGGTGTTGGTATTGTATAGTGGTGATTGGCCATGAACTTCAATTATGCTGGTATTGTATAGTCGTGATTGGCCATGAACTTCAATGATGCTGGTATTGTATAGTCGTGATTGGCCATGAACTTCAATGATGCTGCTATTGTAAAGAGGTGATTGGCCATAAACTTCAATGATGCTGGTATTGTATAGTAGTGATTGGCCATGAACTTCAATAATGGTGGTATTGTATAGTGGTGATTGGCCATCAATTTCAATGATGTTGGTATTGTATAGTGGTGATTGGTATTGTATAGTGGTGATTGGCCAAGAACTTAAATGATGCTGGTATTGTATAGTGGTGATTGACCATGACTTCAATGATGCTGGTATTGTATAGTCGTTATTTGTCATGAACTTCAATGATGCTGGTAGTGTATAGTCGTGATTGACCATGGACTTAAATGATGCTGGTATTGTATAGTGGTGATTAGCCATGAACTTCAATGATTCTGGTATTTTTAGTGGTGATTGGCCATAGACTTCAATTATGCTGACATTGTATAGTTGTGATTGGCCATCAACTTCAATTATGCTTGCATTGTATAGTGGTTATTGGCCATAATCTTCAATTATGCTGGCATTGTATAGATGTGATTTGCCATGAACTTCAATGATGCTGCCATTGTATAGTTGTGATTGACCATGAACTTCAATGATGCTGGCATTGTATAGTGGTGATTGGCCATGAACTTCAATGATGTGGTATTTTAAAGTGGTGATTGTCCATTGACTTCAATGATGCTTGGTATTGTATAGTGGTGATTGCCCATTAACTTCACTGATGCTTGTATTGTATTGTGGTGATTGGCCATGAACTTCAATGATGCTTGTATTGTATAGTGGTGAATGGCCATAAACTTCAATTATGATGATATTGTTTAATTGTGATTGGCCATGAGCTTCAATGATGCTGGTATTGTATATTCGTGATTGGTCATGATCTTCAATGATGCTGGTATTGTAAAGTCGTGTTTGTCCATGAACTTTAATGAGCTGGTATTGTATAGTCGTGATTGGCCATGAACTTAAATGATGCTAGTATTGTATAGTCGTGATTGGCCATGAACTTCGATGATGCTGGTATTGTATAATCGTGTGATTGGTCATAAACTTCAATGATGCTTATATTGTATAGTTATGAATGGCAATAAACTTCAATGATTCTGGTATTGTATAGTTTTAATTGGCCGTGAACTTCAATGATGCTGGTATTGTATAGTCGTGATTGGCCATGAACTTTAATGATGCTGGTATAGTATAGTTATGATTGGCCATGAACTTCAATGATGCTGGTATTGTATAGTGGTGAATGGCCATAAACTTCAATGATACTGGTATTGTATAGTCGTGATTGGTATTGTATAGTCGTGATTAGCGATGAACTTCAATGATGCTTGTATTGTATAGTGGTGATTAGCCATGAACTTCAATGATGCTGGTATTGTATAGTGGTGATTTTTGCAATGAACTTCAATGATGCTGGTATTGTATAGTTTTGATTGGCGATACACTTCAATGATGCTGGTATTGTATAGTGGTGATTGGCCATGAACTTCAATGATGCTGGTATTGTATAGTCGTGATTGGCCATGAACTTCAATTATGCTGGCATTGTATAGTCGTGATTGACCTTAAACTTCAATGACGCTGGTATTGTATAGTCGTGATTGACCATAAACTTTAATTATGCTGCTATTGTAAAGTGGTGATTGGCCATGAGCTTCAATTATGCTGGCATTGTACAGTCGTGATTGGCGATGAATTTCAATGATGCTTGTATTGTATAGTTGTGATTGAACATGAGCTTCAATGATGCTGGTATTGTACAGTCGTGATTTGTCATGAACTTCAATGATGCTGGTATTGAATAGTGGTGATTAGCTATGAGTTTCAATGATGCTGGTATTGTATAGTCGTGATTGGCCATCAACTTCAATGATGCTGGTATTGTAAAGTGGTGATTGGCCATGAACTTCAATGATGCTGGTATTGTATAGTGGTGATTGGCCATGAACTTCAATGATGCTGGTATTGTATAGTCGTGATTGGCCATGAACTTCAATGATGCTGGTATTGTATTGTCGTGATTGTCCATGAACTTCAAAGATGCTGGTATTGTATAGCGGTGATTGGCCATGAACTTCAATTATGCTGGTATTGTATAGTCGTGATTGGCGATGAACTTCAATGATGCTGGTATTGTATAGTCGTGATTGGCCATGAACTTCAATGATGCTGCTATTGTAAAGAGGTGATTGGCCATAAACTTCAATGATGCTGATATTGTATAGTAGTGATTGGCCATGAACTTCAATAATGGTGGTATTGTATAGTGGTGATTGGCCATCAATTTCAATGATGTTGGTATTGTATAGTGGTGATTGGTATTGTATAGTGGTGATTGGCCAAGAACTTAAATGATGCTGGTATTGTATAGTGGTGATTGACCATGACTTCAATGATGCTGGTATTGTATAGTCGTTATTTGTCATGAACTTCAATGATGCTGGTAGTGTATAGTCGTGTTTGACCATGGACTTCAATGATGCATGTATTGTATAGTGGTGATTAGCCATGAACTTCAATGATGCTGGTATTGTATAGTGGTGATTGGCCATCAACTTCAATGATGCTGGTACTGTATAGTGGTGATTGTCCATGACTTCAATGATGCTGGTATTGTATAGTTGTGATTGGCCATGAGCTTCAATGATGCTGGTATTGTATAGTGGTGATTGGCCATGAACTTCAATGATGCTGGTATTGTATAGTGGTTATTGGCCATGAGCTTCAATGATGCTGGTATTGTATAGTTGTGATTGGCCATGAACTTCAATGATGCTGGTATTGTATAGTTATAACTGGCCGTGAACTTCAATGATGCTGGTATTGTATAGTCGTGATTGGCCATGAACTTTAATGATGCTGGTATTGTATATTTATGATTGGCCATGAACTTCAATGATCCTGGTATTGTATAGTGGTGAATGGCCATAAACTTCAATGATGATGGTATTGTATAATTATGATTGGCCATCAACTTCAATGATGCTGGTATTGTATAGTCGTGTTTGGCCATGAACTTCAATGATGCTAGTATTGTATAGTCGTGATTGGCCATGAACCTCAATGATACATGTATTGTATAGTCGTGATTGGCCATGAACTTCAATGATGCTGATATTGTATAGTCGTGATTGACCAAGAACTTCAATGATGCTGGTATATTATAGTGGTGATTGGCCATGAACTTCAATAATGCTGTTATTGTATATTGGTGATTGGCCATAAACTTCAATGATGCTGGTGTTGTATAGTCGTGATTGACCATGAACTTCAATGATGCTGGTATTGTATAGTCGTGATTGGCCAGGAACTTCAATGATGCTGGTATTGTGTAGTGGTGATTATCGATAAACTTCAATGATGCTGGTATTGTATAGTGGTGATTGGCCATGAACTTCAATGATGCTGATATTGTATAGTGGTGATTGACCATGAACTTCAATGATGCTAATATTGTACAGTGGTGATTGGCCATGAACTTCAATGATGCTGGTATTGTATAGTTGTGATTGGCCATGAGCTTCAAAGATGCTGATATTGTATCGTGGTGATTGGCCATGTACTTCAATGATGCTGCTATTGTATAGTCGTGATTGGCCATGAGCTTAAATGATGCTGGTATTGTATATTCGTGATTGGTCATGGACTTCAATAATGCTGGTATTGTACAGTGGTGAATGGCCATGAACTTCAATGATGCTGGTATTGTATAGTGGTGATTGGTCATGAACTTCAATAATGCTGGTATTGTACAGTGGTGAATGGCCATGAACTTCAATGATGCTGGTATTGTATAGTGGTGATTGGCCATGTACTTCAATGATGCTGGTATTGTATAGTCGTGATTAGCCATGAGATTCAATGATGCTGGTATTGTATATTCGTGATTGGTCATGAACTTCAAAGATGCTGGTATTGTATAGGCGTGTTTGGCCATGAACTTCAATGTTGCTGGTATTGTATAGTTGTGATTGGCCATAAACTTCAATGATGCTGGTACTGTATAGTGGTGATTGGCCATGAACTTCAATGATGCTGGTATTGTATAGTGGTGATTGGCCATCAACTTCAATGATGCTGGTACTGTATAGTGGTGATTGTCCATGACTTCAATGATGCTGGTATTGTATAGTTGTGATTGGCCATGAGCTTCAATGATGCTGGTATTGTATAGTGGTGATTGGCCATGAACTTCAATGATGCTGGTATTGTATAGTGGTTATTGGCCATGAGCTTCAATGATGGTGGTATTGTATAGTTGTGATTGGCCATGAACTTCAATGATGATGGTATTTTATAGTCGTGATTGGTCATGAACTTCAATGATGCTGGTATTGTTTAGTGGTGATTGGCCATGATTTTCAATGATGCTGGTATTGTATAGTGGTGATTGGCCATGAACTTCAATGATGCTGGTATTGTATAGTGATGATTGGCCATGAAGTTCAATGATGCTGGTATTGTAAAGTGGTGATTTGCCATGAACTTCAATGATGCTGGCATTGTTAAATGGTGATTGGCCATGAACTTCAATGATGCTGGTATTGTATTGTGGTGATTGGCCATGAATTTCTATCATGCTGGCATTGTATAGTGGTGATTGGCCATGAACTTCAATGATGATGGTATTGTATAGTGGTGATTGGCCATGAGCTTCAATGATGCTGGTATTGTATAGTTGTGATTGGCCATGAGCTTCAATGATGCTGGTATTGTATAGTGGTGATTGGCCATGAACTTCAATGATGCTGGTATTGTATAGTGGTTATTGGCCATGAGCTTCAATGATGGTGGTATTGTATAGTTGTGATTGGCCATGAACTTCAATGATGATGGTATTTTATAGTCGTGATTGGTCATGAACTTCAATGATGCTGGTATTGTTTAGTGGTGATTGGCCATGATTTTCAATGATGCTGGTATTGTATAGTGGTGATTGGCCATGAACTTCAATGATGCTGGTATTGTATAGTGATGATTGGCCATGAAGTTCAATGATGCTGGTATTGTAAAGTGGTGATTTGCCATGAACTTCAATGATGCTGGCATTGTTAAATGGTGATTGGCCATGAACTTCAATGATGCTGGTATTGTATTGTGGTGATTGGCCATGAATTTCTATCATGCTGGCATTGTATAGTGGTGATTGGCCATGAACTTCAATGATGATGGTATTGTATAGTGGTGATTGGCCATGAGCTTCAATGATGCTGGTATTGTAAAATGGTGATTGGACATGAACTTAAATTATGCTGGCATTGTATAGTGGTGATTGGCCATGAACGCTAATGATGCTGGTATTGTATAGTCGTAATTGGCCATGAGCTTCAATGATGCTAGTATTGTACAGTGGTGATTGGCCATGAACTTCAATGATGCTGGTATTTTATAGTCGTGATTGGTCATAAACTTTAATAATGCTGGTATTGTTTAATGGTGATTGGCCATGAACTTCAATGATGCTGGTATTGTATAGTGGTGATTTGCCATGAACTTCAATGATGCTGGTATTGTATAGTGATGACTGGCCTTGAACTTTAATGATGCTGGTATTGTAAAGTGGTGATTTGCCATGAACTTCAATTATGCTTGTATTGTAAAGTGGTGATAGGCCATGAACTTCAATGATAATTGTATTGTAAAGTGGTGATAGGCCATGAACTTCAATGATGCTGGCATTGTATAGTGGTGATTGGCCATGAACTTCAATGATGCTGGTAATGTATTGTGGTGATTGGCCATAAACTTCTATTATGCTGGCATTGTATAGTGGTGATTGACCATGAACCTCAGTGATGGTGGTATTGTATAGTGGTGATTGGCCATGAACTTCAATGATGCTGGTATTGTAAAGTGGTGATTGGCCATGAGCTTAAATTATGCTGGCATTGTATAGTGGTGATTGGCCATAAACTCCAATGATGCTGGTATTGTATAGTCGTAATTGGCCATGAACTTCAATGATGCTGGTATTGTATAGTGGTGATTGGCCATGAACTTCAATGATGCTGGTATTGTATAGTCGTGATTGGCCGTGAACTTCAATGATGCTGGTATTGCATAGTGGTGATTGGTCATAAACTTCAATGATGCTTGTATTGCATAGTGGTGATTGGCCATAAACTTCAATGATGCTGGTATTGTATAGTGGTGATTGGCCATGAACTCTGTTCCACAACATTAAATACATCCCATCTGAATATACGGAGTCAGTAATCAGTGATATAAAGTGTGGTAGGTACTGGTAAATCGCCGAGAATTAATTGACTGCTGTTATATGTCTGAAATACTGTTAAAAAGATACAAATCCCCATACAAACTAATCAACAAATCATCCCAATACTTGAAGGTATTACTATTTCATGATGGGATAGTTTGATAAATAGCATATCTAAAACAATATTATCAGTATTGTAAATAAAATGTCTTGTCACGCTACCTTTGAAAATATAAGTAAAAGTTTTAAAAATACAAATTGTTTTCTTCTTTGAACATTTTTCCAACACACCGAAAACTACTTATAAAAATAAAATATAATTGATATTGCTATTTATGACCAAAAACATGAGAAATATGATGCTTTATGAACCATTTACCAGAGTTGTCCCCCTTTCTAAATCAAACTTATTGATGTGATGCAAACTGTGTGAATTCTTCCATGTTTTTGTTTTCATTTCAGTTATTTTATCAGCTTTATTACCCAGTTCCAGTTCTATGAGGCGATGTGTAAAGCAAGCGGACACATGGGGGAGCTGCACTACTGTGACTTGTACAGATCAACAGCGGCTGGTGACAAAATGAAGTAAGCATGTGTGGCGATAATGTTAACTATATAAACGCCCTTGATTCAACTTATTTTCCACAGCCTACAAACAAAGGAGGCAAGACGGGCCCAGTTAACTCAGCCAGTAATGCATCTGACTGACAACCCAGGGGTCGTAACTGCTGATTTAAGTAGGAAAATTATCCGTTACTTAGGGCGATGGGTTTGCTCGAGTACTGGTTAACCTTCAAGGTACCAAGGTAAGAGTGATCGTCTCTAAGCCCTCGATGAAGAATGATGCTAAATATTCAAAACCAAAACAAAGGAAGCGAGGTTGTATAATAGAGCAGCTGGCGACTGGCGTCAACACGTGTACACTTGAGATGCCATTCATATTAGACAAAAAGTGAAGAAGAAAACCAGGTCAGATATTCAACTGTACCTGAAACTGTTACTCAAAACCAAAATATTGTCGATTATGTAACAATTCAGCGTGATTTGCAAAGTATCATTAGGAATGTTTCTGAAGTAATTGTGTAGCATTTGCCCAGATGATTTTGTATAACTTTACCACAGTTGGCTTCGAAATCTGAGTTTTGGACTTAAACTATTAATGCAGGCTATTTGTTTTTGCTCTTAAATATGTCATATGTGTAAAAAATGAGAAAATATGTAAGCGGTCTGCTACCTACTTGCAGGTTACAGACACACTGTGACATATTATCCAACAATTTTAAAAGTCGTCTCCGAATTTTTCATAGAGACCAGAGAATCATGTGAATGTTTCTCGGAATATATATATGTAACAGCACAACGTTGGGCACCAGTGTAACAGCACAACGTTGGGCACCAGTGAAACAGCACAACGTTGGGCACCAGTGTAACAAGACAAGGCAAACATAAGACAGTCAGGGAGTCAAACCTGTCGTTGGCAGGGCGAATGTTATACCGACTTTGCTTGTCGGACTAGTGTCATAACATTTCTCTCCGAACAGGTTATGTGCACATCAGGATTTCTGGCAATTATTTTTATAAAAAAACTAGGAATTCAGGAATTTACTCCATAAATGATATACAAAGTGTTTAAAGCAGATTGTTTTGGGAAAGGTCTGCTGGTGAAATACTAAAAACATAAAGCATCTGTAACATTACATTATTCATTAATTTGTAAACTTATGTAAACATTTGATGATAAAACAACTGACGTTCATTTATTCTTGTTTAGGGCGATGTTGGAGCTTGGCAAGTCCAAACCGTGGCCAGAAGCTATGGAGAAACTCACCGGGTCTACAAAGATTAGCACAGATTCTATCTTGAAGTATTTCGAACCTTTACAACAATGGCTGCAAGACACCAACAATAAGCGCCGTGCAACTAGTGGATGGAAAGATGCCAAGATAAACTGGAAACATAAAAATAAATCAATCAAATCGAGTCTTTATAAACTGATCAAAAGCCTCCTAAATGATTAGTTATTTTAAAATAACGGTTGCTTGTATCGAACAATTTAATACAGCTACTAGTAAAATATTGTATTTATTTTACATGTATGTTAAAGGCAAAGTATCTCATGAGCCTTTAACCTATTGTTGATCAAATAGAACCAGACAATGCAAGTTACTTGGTTATGATCACAGGATCAGCGTACTACTTTTATATCGGTTAGGTTCCTATACTTCTTCAACATGCTCTATGATCAACCCCGCAAACGGGACCGCCAATTGTACACCCTAATTATGGGCAAATACATTTGGTCTCCAACGCGAAATTGTCTAAAACAATAAAGCGAAAACCTGGTAGAGGTGGGGGTGGTCTCAAGTGTCAAGTTCCCTTTTATTTCTAGATTATAGTATAAGTTTTTAATGAAACATATATTCTAAATGATATTTACATAAAGACATACTTTTTGATATTATTTCATGCTAAATAAAATCTAATTTATCATTAATTGTGTTGTTTTTCTTTGAAACGACAGACCTTATCCAAAAAGTTTGTGTGCACATTTGTTTAAAAACAAACTAACACAGTTATTAGGATGATACATACATTACCGGACTCGGAGAAATAAACAATAAATCATCAAAATACGGTCCAGGTCGCGCCGCCGCCACGATTTTGTGGCGTAACTTTCAGTACATCTTAAAGTTTCTCAAAGTAATATACACTGTTTGTAATGTTTCTCATGTCTGCTTATTTACTAAATATCGGGCCACACCAATCATTCTCGAATGATTTTACTACATGGTATGGTGACTGATTTCTGCCATGTCGGGTTGTCGTTTTGGCGCGGCGCCGACACGACAAAGCGAAAACTCTACAAATACCTTTATTGTGGTTTGCCAACACGACAGAACGACAAAACGACGTATTTTATACGATAACGCAACGGGTGTTGTCGTTTTGGCATTTGGCAAGTTTTCTTTTTGAAGCATTATTCTGTCGTTGTCGGCGGCCCGCCAGAACGACAACACGCCAAACGGCCTATTTGTTGTTGTGTTGTGTTGTGTTGTACCGGCGACCCGCCAGAACGACACCATACCAAATGGCCTATTTGCCTGAACAACACTATGCCAAATGACCTATTTGCCGTTTAAGCGGGTTGTCGTGTCTGCGCCTCGCCAGAAGTTTGCGCCTTCAGCTAGATATGCACATTATCTTGAAGACCCTATAGCAGTCAATCTCGTCTATGAAGATAATAGATGGAACATGTGTCCTGTAAACGACAGATACAAAGTCAATGAACTTATTTAAAACAGTGTGCTGTATTTAAAGAGATACAATCAAAGTCTCTGTCAACAAAGTATTGATTTTGATAAAATATGATTACGAAAAAAAATTATGTAATGTAAAAATTTTAGTTACGGTAAGTAGAGCTGATACCTATCACACACATCTACATGACAAAAAATCTTGACCGGTTTGCACCGAACCCAGGATCGAAGGGTCGTGTGCTCGATCCTCCCCCAACGGCTATGTGTAGTGTCCTTGAGCAAGACATTTTTTCGCATTTGCTTAGTACTGGTTCTATCCAGGAAGTCTTCGAGCACGATTTATACAAGTTCTAAGAACTTGTTTCAAAATTAAAGTAAAATAGATAAGTTTACACTAACCAGCTTGTATTAGGACTTAATTAATACATTGTTTGTCCTTTACATTCCAAGTATTTTCATCTTGGGTGGGTAGGTAGATAAAGAATTTGCGTTATATTTTCCATTATGCGTTCTGTCGGACATAGTGCCTAATTATTCCATTGACTTGCACAGTATCTCTTTAAAGCAGCATAACCAGTAACTAAAAATGTTTATTTAATAAGGAAATGAACAACATATTTATGAATGACAAATATATGAATGTCATATATTATGGTAACGTCAAATGATACTATCTCCACCGTTTCACGAAGTATAACGGCTCTCATGCATGTTGACATTAACACTTACATGAATATAGTATGTGTAATAAGAGTATGCATATCTATTGGAAGGCGGCAACACTCCTAAACAACGACAAATAGGCTGGTTCTTCCGGGTCGCCGACACGACAAATAGGCCGGTTCTTCCGGGTCGCCGACACGACAAATAGGCCGTTTGGCGTGTTGTATGTATGTTTCCCCGTGCGTGTTTGAATCATTTCCTTCGTTTCTCTAGACATTTTCCGAGCAAAACACGTATTTTTATGATCGCTGTACTGGGACGACAAAAGATGCCATACTTTTACATCTGATTTTTGCAGGTGTGTTTAAAAAATCGCGTGTTATATAAAAACGACGGGAAAACGTTCCATCTGGCGTACAAAGCATTAAGCAGACATTATTTTGCGCAAACACATGGGCAATATAAAATGTTATTATATATCATTATGAATTCTCCAATATGACTGGGTGAAAACTAAACAAAACTGGTCAAATAAAATTAACTATTGACCACTTATTCCTTCAAAAATGAACTATTGACCTCTTATTCTGTCAAAACCGGTTTCACCCGGTTACCGATTGTATGTTATGGAATGTAGGCATATAAGTTGAATTTGTTAGTGGAGAAAATAAATACAAACGCTACGAAAACAATTTTTAACAGGCCGGGACAGCTATTGCCATGACCCCGGCGTCGGCGTCGTCGGTGTCGTTATCTGTAGACACCCAGGTTAAAATTTTGCGTTTAAATTTCAGATATCTATGCAACCACTCATTGGATGTGAATGAAACTTCTCATGTGTGTTCACCATCATCAATGGAATACACACAGTTTAGAACCATAACTCTGGATTGCATTTTGGCACAGTTATGGCCCTTTTTGGACGTAGACACCCATAGGCGAGCTTTGTTGTCTTCTGACAACACTTGTTTATATGAAGTGAGGGAAAACGTTTAATAGATCTACATCAGTATGTAATACGACTTCTTGATTTACCCTTTTTTTTTATTGATATTCAGTATAATAAAACAACTATCTACCTTTTAAGTGGTTAATGGTTAAATTATTTATCCTCGGAAAATGACTATTTACCCTAAGTAGCGAACTATTAACCTCGACTGCGTCTCGGTCAATAGTGCCCTGCCTTGGATCAACAGGCATTTTCCTAGGATAAATTATTACAACAATTGACCGCTAAAAAGGTAGATAATTGTATATTAGTAAGGTATTTTCTGGCCTGGGCCGCTTAGTGGTTAGTGGTTTTATGTAATTATGTACAAAATCATTCAGTTTTATTATAAATTGATAATTTGTAGTCTATTTGACGAACAAAGATGTCCGATTCTGGCAATTTATATATCATCATATTACCTGATAACTGTTTGCTTTTAAACGAATGTGTTCACTAACTTTTTGGACGCACCCCGTATGTATAATAAATTGATACATGAAGATTCAAGATCTAATATCAGTTTACTATTGCAACGTAAGCATACATACTTATTGTTACATTCAGCATATATCCATTATATAAGTAGTGTTATACTCAGTTATACTCAGTTATACTCATACTCAGTTATGCTCAGTTATACTCAGTTATACTCAGTTATTTATAAATGAGACATAGTTTTAACTGTTCGAAGAATTGAGATAACATGCCAACCAGGCGGACTCGTCACCAGCCCTGATGCTTAAGCACCGATAAAACTTCAAGTTTGTGTCCTATGTTAAGAGGATTGTGGTGGAGAAGTTGCCAGTTATAATTCATAGAAAAATAGTGTTTTTACCTAGATTACATGCTAAACGATGCCAAAGCGTCCGGTATAGATATTACTTTATGACACTTCACATACAAAACATATTGAATAAACATGTGATTAAACGTTAAATGACTAAACCTAGAGCAAACACGTCTCATCAATATTCAGAGAAAAAACACAAAAGCATGACAAACGGGAAATGTAAAACTACAGAGTACAGATTTACTGTTGATTTCTTATTTGATTCTTTATTACATGTATACACACAATACAATAATTTACAATATACATAAAGAGAAACATTGTTGATATCTTGATATCACACATCAAAATAATACCAACTCTACACAATCCTTCCTAGTTTGTTTTTTTTATAGAAATTGCACTTCATAAAACTGTATTTCATTAAACATGCTAAATAGTAATTTTATATACATCGTGATAACCAGTCATCCAACCTATCAAAACAAAAAACAATGTACAAAATATTAGGAAAAATCAGTTATGTGTATAATATATAAACATTGATAAAATATATATTAATTTATCATTAAACTTAGCTCCCCACATGTTCGCATTTACTATGTTAGGCGTAGTCCACGAACGATGAACAACTATATAGCCTGACCATTGTGTAAATGCATAAAAAAAAATTTAAGAAATCAGATTAAATAAAAACAAGTTAAACCTCCATAAACCTCTCTAAACCTGTCTTCGTGCTCGGTCCCGCGGTTGTCCGGTCTACAGCGGGAACACTGACATATAAACGAGTCATCGATCATGGCTCAAAATATATACAAACTGAGCGTTTATCCGTGGTGTGCAAGTGCTGTAAATTGTTTAAATGTGTCAAGGTCATTAGTTATATATCTAAAATATGTCAATAAAGCCAAGGAATTATATAGAGAAGGAAATGCAACTGATTGTGAGTTAGTGAACGCTCGCGTATTCACGCCAAATCTCGCAATAGCTCGTTTTAAATTATCTTAACTCCCATTCACCTGAGGAAACAAATCAAATTACTTACATTGCAGAATGAAATTCTCATCAAAACAATACCATTCCATACAATTTGTGTTTAAATTTGTTGAAGTGAATCTGATAACAAAATTTGTGTAATGCAGCTAAAATAACGACAAATTACGAGAAATGTTCTTTCAAACCTCAATACCTTTAATTTAAGATCGTTTTGCATGATCGAAACATGTTAAAACATCTGATATTACATACAACTTACAGTTTATGTTAAGAAAGCAGTTGCCTGCGAGTTATGAATGATTAATTTGCCAAATAATGAATCCTTCGTGTGCTGCAAGTTTCCTATCCTTCTATACAAGTCCTTGATAATGCTAACCTCTTTTGGCCCACAAAAAGCATAGTGGAACACAAAAGGCTTCGTCTTCGTCAGGAATGCCTTTTTTATTTTTTGGACTGTTTGACTTTTCACCATCCTAGTTTCAACTTTTCACCATCGCTGTTTCGACTTTTCACTATCGTTATTTCGACTTTTCACCATCGTAGTTTCGACTTTTCACCATCGTTATTTCGACGTTTCACCATCGCTCTTTCGACTTTTCACCATCGTTATTCCGACTTTTCACCATTTTCACCATCGATGTTTCGACTTTTCACCATCGTTATTTCGACTTTTCACCATTGTAGTTTCAACTTTTCACCATCGTTATTCCGACTTTTCACCATCGTTGTTTCGACTTTTCACCATCGTTGTTTTGACTTTTCACCATCGTTATTTCGACTTTTTACCATTGTAGTTTCGACATTTCACCATCACTGTTTCGACTTTTCACCATCGTTATTCCGACTTTTCACCAGCATTTCGACTTTTCACCATCGTTATTCCGACTTTTCACCATCGTGTTTCGACTTTTCACGATCGTTGTTTCGACTTTTTCATTAACATCGTAGTTTCGTTGTTTCGAAGTTTACTAAATTTAATAAATACGCCGCGATGGCAAAAACGGGGTGATTAACTAAGTTTGTAAAAATGGTTATTACGTGGAGACATTGTGTCTCATTCCTGAAGTCATAGTTTTACTTTAGGAAACGTTCGATAATTCCATATCTAAAAACCATTAAAAGGCTGGAATATATGAAACTTTTAAAGAGCCCCAACTTATAACTTGATATTTACAGTTGATTGTATCATCAAAACGATCATGGAATTAGAATATATTTTGTTGGATTTTAATAGACGGGTGTATTTTAAAATATTTTAGGACTTCTTTTTAAAACAAATAGTAAGGGTGTTACTGCATTGACTTTAAAACAAAACCATGCTAGTCAACATGCCTATAATTATTGTTTTTGTTAGCGGATACATGTTTGCTATATACCCTAGATACATTCATGTAAGAAACTTAAGTTTAACAGTGGATACCCAGGACCTTAGTTTACCTAGAATATATAAAAACATTGAACTGTGTAGTGAGGGCTATAGAGTACGAGTTCTGCATTCCAGAGACATAATACAGCATATACTATTGACCAGATCTAGAATATATAACAACATTGAACTGTGTAGTGAGAGCTATAGAGTATGAGTTCTGCATTCCAGAGACATAATACAGCATATACTATTAACCAGGTCTACAATATATAACAACATTGAACTGTGTAGTGAAGGCTATAAAGCACGAGTTCTGCATTCCAGAGACATAATACAGCATATACTATTGACCAGATCTAGAATATATAACAACATTGAACTGTGTAGTGAGAGCTATAGAGTATGAGTTCTGCATTCCAGAGACATAATACAGCATATACTATTAACCAGGTCTACAATATATAACAACATTGAACTGTGTAGTGAAGGCTATAAAGCACGAGTTCTGCATTCCAGAGACATAATACAGCATATACTATTGACCAGGTCTAGAATATATAACAACATTGAACTGTGTAGTGAGGGCTGTAGAGTACGAGATCTGCATTCCAGAGTAATAATACAGCAAATACTATTGACCAGATCTAGAATATATAACAACATTGAACTGTGTAGTGAGAGCTATAGAGTACGAGTTCTGCATTCCAGAGACATAACACAGCATATACTATTGACCAGATCTAGAATATATATACAACATCAAACTGTGTAGTGAGGGCTATAGAGTACGAGTTCTGCATTCCAGAGACATATTACAGCATGTACTATTGACCAGATCTAGAATAGAAAAACAACATTACACTGTGTAGTGAGAGCTATAGAGTACGACTTCTGCATTCCAGAGACATAATACAGAATGTACTATTGACCAGATCTAGAATATATAACAACATTGAACTGTGTAGTGAGTGCTATAGAGTACGAGTTCTGCATTCCAGAGACATAATACAGCATATACTATTGACCAGATTTAGAATATATAACAACATTAAACTGTGTAGTTAGGGCTATAGAGTACGAGTTCTGCATTCCAGAGACATAATACAGCATATACTATTAACCAGGTCTAGAATATATATATATACATTGAACTGTGTAGTGAGAGCTATAGAGTACGAGTTCTGCATTCCAGAGACACAATACAGCATATACTATTGACCAGATCAAGCTATATTACAACATTAAACTGTGTAGTGAGAGCTATAGAGTACGAGTTCTGCATTCCAGAGACATAATACAGCATATACTATTGACCAGATCTAAAATATATAACAACATTGAACTGTGTAGTGAAAGCTATAGAGTACGAGATCTGCATTCCATAGACATAATACAGCATACACTATTGACCAGATCTAGAACATATAACAACATTGAATTGTGTAATGAGAGCTATAGAGTATGAGTTCTGCATTCCAGAGACATAATACAGCAAGTGCTATTGACCAGATCTAGAATATATAACAACATTGAACTGTGTAGTGAAGGCTATAGAGCACGAGATCTGCATTCCAGAGTCATAATTCAGCAAATACTATTGACCAGATCTAGAATATATAACAACATTGAACTGTGTAGTGAGAGCTATAGAGTACGAGTTCTGCATTCCGGAGACATAACACAGCATATACTATTGACCAGATCTAGAATATATAACAACATCAAACTGTGTAGTGAGAACTATAGAGTACGAGTTCTGCATTCCAGACACAAAATACAGCATATACTATTGACCAGATCTAGAATATATAACAACATTGAACTGTGTAGTGAGAGCTATAGAGTACGAGTTCTGCATTCCGGAGACATAACACAGCATATACTATTGACCAGATCTAGAATATATATAACAACATCAAACTGTGTAGTGAGGGCTATAGAGTACGAGTTCTGCATTCCAGAGACATATTACAGCATGTACTATTGACCAGATCTAGAATATATAACAACATTAAACTGTGTAGTGAGAGCTATAGAGTACGAGTTCTGCATTCCAGAGACATAATACAGCATGTACTATTGACCAGATCTAGAATATATAACAACATTGAACTGTGTAGTGAGTGCTATAGAGTACGAGTTCTGAATTCCAGAGACATAATACAGCATATACTATTGACCAGATTTAGAATATATAACAACATTAACCTGTGTAGTGAGGGCTATAGAGTACGAGTTCTGCATTCCAGAGACATAATACAGCATATAATATTAACCAGGTCTAGAATATATATAACAACATTGAACTGTGTAGTGAGAGCTTTAGAGTACGAGTTCTGCATTCCAGAGACACAATACAGCATATACTATTGACCAGATCAAGAATATATTACAACATTAATATGTGTAGTGAGAGCTATAGAGTACGAGTTCTGCATTCCAGAGACATAATACAGCATATACTATTGACCAGATCTAGAATATATAACAACATTGAACTGTGTAGTGAGAGCTATAGAGTACGAGTTCTGCATTCCAGAGACATAATACAGCATATACTATTGACCAGATCTAGAATATATAACAACATTGAACTGTGAAGTGAGAGCTAAAGAGTACGAGTTCTGCATTCCAGAGACATAATACAGCATATACTATTGACCAGATCTAGAACATATAACAACATTGAACTATGTAGTGAGAGCTATAGAGTATGAGTTCTGCATTCCAGAGACATAATACAGCATGTGCTATTGACCAGGTCTAGAATATATAACAACATTGAACTGTGTAGTGAAGGCTATAGAGCACGAGTTCTGCATTCCAGAGACATAATACAGCATATACTATTGACCAGGTCTAGAATGTATAACAACATTGAACTGTGTAGTGAGGGCTATAGAGTACGAGATCTGCATTCCAGAGTCATATTTCAGCAAATACTATTGACCAGATCTAGAATATATAACATCATTGAACTGTGTAGTGAGAGCTATAGAGTACGAGTTCTGCATTCCGGAGACATAACACAGCATATACTATTGACCAGATCTAGAATATATAACAACATCAAACTGTGTAGTGAGAACTATAGAGTACGAGTTCTGCATTCCAGAGACATAATACAGCATATACTATTGACCAGATCTAGAATATATAACAACATCAAACTGTGTAGTGAGGGCTATAGAGTACGAGTTCTGCATTCCAGAGACATAATACAGCATATACTATTGACCAGATCTAGAATATATAACAACATCAAACTGTGTATTGAGAACTATAGAGTACGAGTTCTGCATTCCAGAGACATATTACAGCATGTACTATTGACCAGATCTAGAATATATAACAACATTGAACTGTGTAGTGAGAGCTATAGAGTACGAGTTCTGCATTCCGGAGACATACTGCAGCATATACTATTGACCAGATCTAGAATATATTACAACATTGAACTGTGTAGTGAGGACTATAGAGTACGAGTTCTGCATTCCAGAGACATAATACAGCGTATACTATTGACCAGATCTAGAATATATAACAACATTAAACTGTGTAGTGAGGGCTACAGAGTACGAGTTTTGCATTCCAGAGACATAATACAGCATATAATATTAACCAGGTCTAGAATATATATAACAACCTTGAACTGTGTAGTGAGAGCTATAGAGTACGAGTTCTGCATTCCAGAGACACAATACAGCATATACTATTGACCAGATCTAGAATATATTACAACATTGAACTGTGTAGTGAGAGCTATAGAATACGAGTTCTGCATTCCAGAGACATAATACAGCATGTACTATTGACCAGATCTAGAATATATAACAACATTAAACTGTGTACTGAGAACTATAGAGTACGAGTTCTGCATTCCAGAGACATAATACAGCATATACTATTGACCAGATCTAGAATATATAACAACATTAAACTGTGTAGTGAGGGCTACAGAGTACGAGTTCTGCATTCCAGAGACATAATACAGCATATACTATTAACCAGGTCTAGAATATATATAACAACATTGAACTGTGTAGTGAGAGCTATAGAGTACGAGTTCTGCATTCCAGAGACACAATACAGCATATACTATTGACCAGATCTAGAATATATTACAACATTAAACTGTGTAGTAAGAACTATAGAGTATGAGTTCTGCATTCCAGAGACATAATAAATACAGCATATACTATTGACCAGATCTAGAATATATTACAACATTGAACTGTGTAGTGAGGGCTATAGAGTACGAGTTCTGCATTCCAGAGACATAATACAGTGTATACTTTTGACCAGATCTAGAATATATAACAACATTAAACTGTGTAGTGAGAACTATAGAGTATGAGTTCTGCATTCCAGAGACATAATAAATACAGCATATACTATTGACCAGATCTAGAATATATTACAACATTGAACTGTGTAGTGAGGGCTATAGAGTACGAGTTTGCATTCCAGAAACATAATACAGCATATACTATTAACCAGGTCTAGAATATATATAACAACATTGAACTGTGTAGTGAGAGCTATAGAGTACGAGTTCTGCATTCCAGAGACACAATACAGCATATACTATTGACCAGATCTAGAATATATTACAATATTGAACTGTGTAGTGAAGGCTATAGAGTACGAGTTCTGCATTCCAGAGACATAATACAGCATATACTATTGACCAGATCTAGAATATATAACAACATTGACCTACTGTGTAATGAGAGCTATAGAGTATGAGTTCTGCATTCCAGAGACATAGTACAGCATATACTATTGACCAGATCTAGAATATATTACAACATTGAACTGTGTATTGAGGACTACAGAGTACGAGTTCTGCATTCCAGAGACATAATACAGCGTATACTATTGACCAGATCTAGAATATATAACAACATTAAACTGTGTAGTGAGAACTATAGAGTATGAGTTCTGCATTCCAGAGACATAATAAATACAGCATATACTATTGACCAGATCTAGAATATATTACAACATTGAACTGTGTAGTGAGAGCTATAGAGTATGAGTTCTGCATTCCAGAAACATAATACAGCATATACTATTGACCAGATCTAGAATATATTACAACATTGAACTGTGTACTGAAAACTATAGAGTATGAGTTCTGCATTCCAGAGACATAATACAGCATATACTATTGACCAGATCTAGAATATATTACAACATTGAACTGTGTAGTGAGGGCTATAGAGTACGAGTTCTGCATTCCAAAGACATAATACAGCATATACTATTGACCAGATCTAGAATATATAACAACATTGAACTGTGTAGTGAGAGCTATAGAGTATGAGTTCTGCATTCCAGAGACATAATACAGCATATACTATTGACCAGATCTAGAATATAATACAACATTGAACTGTGTAGTGAGAGCTATAGAGTATGAGTTCTGCATTCCAGAGACATAATACAGCATGTACTATTGACCAGATCTAGAATATATAACAACATTGATCTGTGAAGTGAGAGCTATAGAGTACGAGTTCTGCATTCCAGAGACATAATACAGCATATACTATTGACCAGATCTAGAATATATAACAACATCAAACTGTGAAGTGAGAGCTATAGAGTACGAGTTCTGCATTCCAGAGACATAATACAGCATATACTATTGACCAGATCTAGAATATATAACAACATCAAACTGTGTATTGAGAACTATAGAGTACGAGTTCTGCATTCCAGCGACATATTACAGCATGTACTATTGACCAGATCTAGAATATATAACAACATTGAACTGTGTAGTGAGAGCTATAGAGTACGAGTTCTGCATTCCAGAGACACAATACAGCATATACTATTGACCAGGTCTAGAATATATAACAACATTAAACTGTGTAGTGAGAGCTATAGAGTACGAGTTCTTCATTCCAGAGACATAATACAGCATGTACTATTGACCAGGTCTAGAATATATAACAACATTAAACTGTGTAGTGAGAGCTATAGAGTACGAGTTCTACATTCCAGAGACATAATACAGCATATACTATGAACCAAGTCTAGAATATATAACAACATTGAACTGTGTAGTAAGAACTATAGAGTATGAGTTCTGCATTCCAGAGACATAATACAGCATATACTATTGACCAAATCTAGAATATATAACAACATTGAACTGTGTAGTAAGAACTATAGAGTATGAGTTCTGCATTCCAGAGACATAATACAGCATATACTATTGACCAAATCTAGAATATATAACAACATTGAACTGTGTAGTGAGAACTTTAGAGTACGAGTTCTGTATTCCAGAGACATAATACAGCATATACTATTGACCAAATCTAGAATATATAACAACATTGAACTGTGTAGTGAGAGCTATAGAGTACGAGTTCTGCATTCCAGAGACATAATACAGCATATACTATTGACCAAATCTGGAATATATTACAACATTGAACTGTGTAGTGAGGGCTATAGAGTATGAGTTCTGCATTCCAGAGACATAACAGCATATACTATTGACCAAATCTAGAATATATTACAACATTGTACTGTGTAATGAGAACTATAAAATAAGAGTTCTGCAATCCAGAGACATAACAGCATATACTATTGACCAAATCTAGAATATATAACAACATTGAACTGTGTAGTGAGGGCTATAGAGTACGAGTTCTGCATTCCAGAGACATAATACATCATATACTATTTACCAAATCTAGAATATATAACAACATTGAACTGTGTATGAGCTATAGAGTACGAGTTCTTCATTCTAGAGACATAATACAGCATATACTATTGACCAAATCTAGAATATATTACAACATTGTACTGTGTAGTGAGGGCTACAGAGTACGAATTCTGCATTCCAGAGACATAATACAGCATATACTATTGACCAAATCTAGAATATATTACAACATTGAACTGTGTAGTGAGTGCTATAGAGTACGAGTTCTGCATTCCAGAGACATAATACAGCATATACTATTGACCAGATCTAGAATATAATACAACATTGAACTGTGTAGTGAAGGCTATAGAGTACGAGTTCTGCATTCCAGAGACATAATACAGCATATACTATTGACCATATCTGAATATATAACAACATTGAACTGTGTAGTGAGTGCTATAGAGTACGAGTTCTGCATTCCAGAGACATAATACAGCATATACTATTGACCAGATTTAGAATATATAACAACATTAAACTGTGTAGTGAGGGCTATAGAGTACGAGTTCTGCATTCCAGAGACATAATACAGCATATACTATTGACCAGATCCAGAATATATAACAACATTGAACTGTGTAGTGAGAGCTATAGAGTACGATTACTGCATTCCGGAGACATAATACAGCATAGAGACATAATACAGCATATACTATTGACCAGATTTAGAATATATAACAACATTGAACTGTGTAGTGAGGGCTATAGAGTACGAGTTCTGCATTCCAGAGACATAATACAGCATATACTATTAACCAGGTCTAGAATATATATAACAACATTGAACTGTGTAGTGAGAGCTATAGAGTACGAGTTCTGCATTCCAGAGACACAATACAGCATATACTATTGACCAGATCAAGAATATATTATAACATTAAACTGTTTAGTGAGAGCTATAGAGTACGAGTTCTGCATTCCAGAGACATAATACAGCATATACTATTGATCAGATCTAGAATATTTAACAACATTGAACTGTGTAGTGAGAGCTATAGAGTACGAGTGTGCATGCGCTTTTTGTCCGCTTGACGCTTTTTGTCCGCAACGCTTTTTATCCGCATAAAAAATAGAAAAACGTCGACTTTTGTCCGCATGACGACTTTTATCCGCAGAAATTTTTTAAAAAATAAGCTTTTTATCCGCATGACGCCTTATGTCCGCAGAAAAAAAAGAAAAATGACGCGTTTTGTCCGCATGACGCCTTTTATCTGCAGAAAAATTAGAAAAACCGCGTGACGCCTTTTATCCGCAGAAAATTTAGAAAAATGACACCTTTTGTCCGCATGTCACCTTTCGTCCGCAGAAAAATAGAAAAACGTCGACTTTTGTCCGTATGACACCTTCTATCCGATTGTTGTAGCACAGTTTCATTTTAAAAATGTTTAGGTTAGAATGAGGCAGGGTAGACCGCACAAAGTGAAACACGGGGTAAGTAGGAACAAGGACAGTAACTGATATATAGTAATATTCCTATTTAATCCATTTGACAAAGAATAGATAGGCACCATCATTATCAGTGATCAACAAAACTGGAATGGTGGCAGAAGAAGAGTGCTAACGATATTTATTAAGAAATAATAGTTTTCGTTTCGTCAATAGCATTTTCACCGTTTTAGCTGTACAAGCGTTTAGTATCAATTATATGGAATACAGTTATCTTTAATTTTAGTATACACGAATTAAATCTGCATATCTGCATGATAATATATATTTTGTTCAATCTAATGTCACAGATAATTTATGGTCGAGGCAAGTTAGAGCAAAGTGGTGTTACAGTATTTCAACTCAGTAAATATACCCCATTCATTTTTTTTTCATATTCATGTAATAAACATAAACAGTTGTAGATGTATTCAATCGTAAGCACGTTATATACATGTATATGCATGTTCTAAGCGCATGTTGATCTACAGAAATCTAGACCATGGTGACACAACTATCCAGTTCAAGCGACCAAATAGTGAATTCGTTTTATTTAAAACATTCTGAAGGACAAATGGAAGATGGAAGATGTTCATATAAAGGCATATTTCAAAAGAGATCGTGCTTTTATTATAGCAATTTTACGGCTTTTATTGGTGGTTGTAAATGTAAAATTGAAAATACGAGCAGTTAGAAGTTAGTTTGATATTCTGATATTCGTTTTTCTATCTTTTGATATTTAAAGGAGAAACTCTTCAAATTGGAGGTTAGGGCTAGAATTAAGGTAAATGTTAGCGTTAGATTCATGACGATTATCGAATATCAAAGATGAATATCAAACTAACTTAACTCTACCGAAAAAAAACACACTACATTATCTTCAGATTGTCAGTTTCTGGATGACCATGGGATTTATTTACAAAATAAAAAGATTATAAGTATATGAAAAAGGTATAGTTATGTTGTTTTAACTTGGATATGTCAATTAAAAATATAAACACTATTCCCCTCATTTAAGTTTGTGTCTCCATAGTAATTAGTTTCCTTTAAAAACTTCCAGACTTTTAAATTCATTATTCCCTTTGCACTTACTCGTATAATATTTCTGATTGACTTGATATGGACGTAAATTGACTGCTTTGTGGTCGATGTTTTAATTTTACAGGAACTATGTAAGCTCAATTTAAACAAAATTATATTTTCATTAAGTGATTGTTTAATTTGAAGAAATGTTCAGTTCAAATAGTGAATGCTAGATGCACACTTGTTTTTAAATATTTTAGAATAATCGAGAGCGCTGTCCTTCAGACAGCTTTTTTTTACATTTACCTCGGTTTCGTTTTATATATGTATAGCAGATAATTTGGTAATTTTTGCTATTTGTTTCCATGGTAAGATCACTGGGGTTGACATGTGTACAAAGTTTCGTGAAGTTACCTTGATCGGTTTTGGAGTTATGACCCGGAAACTGCAAATCTTATAACTGTGGCCCATTTTTTTGTGTGGCATATAGTAATCGCAGTGTCCGTCCGTCATTCCGTCCGGTATTTCGTGTCCAGCATGTAACTTTGTCATGCATAGATGGATTGTGTTAATACTTGCTACAAATGATAACATAGCATGACGACGTGTCGCGAGTAAGACTTACAACCGTACTTCAAAAGTCAAGGTCACAGTTTGAGTTTGTTTCATAACACTTTGAGTCTGTGTGAGATTTCGTCTCAGGCCTGTAACTTTGTTATGCATAGATGGATTTTGTTAATACTTGCTACAAATGATCAACATAGCATGACGACGTGTCGCGAGTTAGACTCATAACCGTACCTCAAAAGTCAAAGTCACAGTTTGAGTTTGTTTCATAACACTTTGAGTCTGGGTGAGATTTCGTGTCCGGCATGTAACTTTGTCGCACAGAAATGGATTTTATAAATACTTTTTTTTTTTTTTTTTTTTTCAGCTTCCTTACAGTAACTCATTTATTCTCCCTGTCAATGAGTGTGTTATGGATCGAGGAGGAACATCCCACCGCACACTTTACACTGTCGGAATATAAATATAGAAAAAACACTGACTTGCACGCAACACTCTCATTCTTAAAAAGAACTTATTACATATATAAATATATATTATATCAAATACACATGTGTATTTGTATTTTGTTTTTGTATGTTTCTCTATGGTCCTTAATATTCTAAAAATAAGACCTTCAGTGAACTTAATATCATACAATATATATTTTTATATTGTTTTGTCTTTGTTTCTACATTTCTATATTTCTTTAATATAATAAAAATAAGACAAAGGGAAATATAAATGAGTTTTCAGGTAAAACGTCTCTTCTTTTTTTTTATAGCTTGACATATTTGTCGATGAGAGAAGATAATAGATAAAAGAGAAAAATTATATATACATGTGTCTGTGTGGGTTTTGAATATATTATATTTTTTTATTACTTTAAACTAAGTTATTTTATGGTATCATTTCTGACTAACTGGCCAAGTATCTGTACATCTTACAGAAAAATAATTAACTAACTGCTTGCATAATTGGTTGCCAATCTTTTTCGAAACATTGTAAGTTGTTGTTTTTTATTGCAAGGTGTTTATATGTTTTAAAAGCCCAAGCTACCTTATTTTTAAAAGCATTTATGGATAGAGGGATATATAATCTTTTTGAGGAGAATATATAATACTTAATTTGGAGTGAAAAAAACAGGTCTGCCTCACAAAAATGTTTTCCAATATTAAACATGAACTCTTCTTCATTGAATATATATGGTATATTTTTCGACAGTAGGGTTTCTTTTATTTCTTGAAGAAATATTTTAGTTTCGGGACAGGTCCACAGCATATGCGTAATTGTCTCTACCAGTTGACAGGAACTGCAAAGGGGACTTTCTTTAACTTTAATTTTATATAAAAAAGCTTTAGTTGGCAATAGTCTATGGTTAATTCTCACTTGGAACCACTGTAATTGAGAAGCTATTGCAAACTTAAATGGTGAGTAATATATCTCTTTCCATGTGTTGTCTTCAATATTATAGAGTTCTTCCCATTTATTTTTGGATGTTGGGATTTCATTATTTTTATTAAACAGTTCATAAAATTCATAACAGCCTTTAGAACTTTTGAAAAATAGCCAACAATAATTTGGTCTGAAAGGATATTTCATTTTTTTAAAGTCTAAAATATTTGGTACTAATGATTTAAATGAATCTATGGCTGCAATCAGCCCATTGTATGTTAGGAAATTTGTTTTAATTCCATATATGTCTTGAAGCTCTTGCATAGAGTACCATGACCCATTGTCTTTGTAAATGTCATTTACATATATTAACCCTTTTTCATACCACAGTTTATAGAAAATATGTGACCCTCCAATAAGAATATTATTATTAAAATATAAAGGACTTGATAAGAATTCTTCTGCCCCTTGGAGAACACAAATTTTAAGCAGTTGTACATAAGATATTAAGACATCTTTCCAGAATTTGTTTGATAATGTATTTATAATAGATTCACCATACCCTTGTCCAAAATTAACTAGTTTCTTTAAATTAATACAATTGTCAAACAGTAATTTCCATGAACTGTTATTTGTAAATGCTCTTCTTATCCATGTTAATTTTAGACTTTGTATAAAGGCATTTATGTTAATCATTCTAAGCCCACCATCTATGTATTGTTTTACAATAATTGTTCTTTTGATTTTTGCTTGACCTTCCCATAGAAAGTTATAGAAAATATTGTTTAGGTTTGTTATAATGTTTTTATTGGGATTTGGTAGAGAAATAAAAAGGTGATTTAATCTGGAAAGGAGTAGAGATTTAATAACTGTTATTTTTCCTAATGGAGTTAGGTATCGTCTCTTCCAAATTTTTATAAAATTTTCTATTTTATCTTGTTTTTCTTTATAATTTAAGTCAATCATTTTATCTAGGTTAACATGAAAAGTTAATCCCAACAACTTAAAGTTATTTTTTCCCCAAACTAATTTCCACTTTGTCTTTATAGTGTCTGTACTGTATTTTTTCCTCCCTATCCATACCACTTGTGTCTTATCAAAATTAATATTTAGACCAGAATATTTTGCAAATTTAGATAGTTCTGAAAGAGAAGCATTAAGTGAAGACTCAGATCCATCCAAGACTATTGATGTATCATCAGCATATTGAGACAGCTTAATTTCCTGATTATTAATTGAAATGCCTTTTATAGATGTATTATTTCGAATATTTATGGCTAGTATTTCGGCACAAAAAATAAATATATATGGAGACAGTGGATCGCCTTGACGACAGCCACGCCCTATATTAAAAAAAAATAGAAAGTTTACCATTTTGGTTAACTGCTAACATTGCATTTTTATATAAAACTTTTATCCAAGTTATTAATGACTCACCAAACTTAAAAAATTTCAATACTTTAAAGATAAAACTCCAAGATACGGAATCGAATGCTTTTTCAAAATCTATTAATAAAATAAGACCTGGAATATCATTAACCTCAGTATATTGCATAATATCATATATGAGACGTGTATTTTCCCCCATATATCTTCCGAAGATAAAACCAGATTGGTCCCTATTTATTAGTTTATCTAAAGTGTTTTTAATCCTATTTGAAATCGCGCTGGGTGCAATTTTATATACACAATTAAGCAAAGATATTGGCCTATAACTTTTAAGTAAAATTCTATCCTTACCATCTTTTGGTAAACAAGTAATAACACCTTCTTTTTGAGATATCGATAATTCTCCTATTGAATAGCCGTAGTTGATAGACCTAACAACAAAATGTCCAATATATTTCCAAAATGTTTTAAAAAAGTCTGCTCCAAATCCTGAGCTGCCAGGGCTGCGGTTGTTCGCCATCGATTTTTAATGATTTTGAGACTTCTCATACGTTAATAACCCCTCCAAAGAATTGGACTTATCCATGCTAAGTTTTGGAATATCATAATTACTAAGTTCATTATCCAAGTCGATATCTTGAAGTTCGTTATCTTTGCTCGAATATAAATTTTCATAAAAGATCTTAGTTTCATCAAGTATCTCATTTTGATCAGTGATTATATCACCATTTGACTTCTGTAATTTTGTAATTAGTTTAGATGTATAATTGTGAGTTTCCAGGTTACAAAAAAAAGTAGTTGGATTTTCCCCATCTTCAATAATTTGTGCCCTAGCCCTAATTAAGTATCCATTTAATTTGTGTTTACGAATTTGTAATAGTTCTTCTTTTAAAGTATCTAGGTTTTGAACATTGTTTTGATTTAAGTTTTGTTCTATTTTTTCTATTTGTGAAATAAGTACTTTCTCTCTGTTATCTGTCTGTTTCTTTTTGTAACAAGAGTAAGATATGGATTTGCCACGTATTTCCATCAAGAGAACTTCTAGAAACAACTGATCATTTATGACAAATTGGATTTCATGATTAGGAATATTGTCTATGTTATCTAAATTATAAATAGGTAGTGCATACTGAGTTTTAATTTCCATTATTTTTTTATTAATTAAGTTTAGATAGTTAACATCACTTAATAGGCTATTGTTATGCTTCCAGAGTGGTTTATATTTAATGAATTAATCAAATTTTAAGCCTAATATTACCATTGAATGATCTGAACGGTAACTTGATTCTATTGAACATTTGGTTACAGAAGGAATAATATTTTCTGAAATTAAAAAAAAGTCAAGACGAGCTTGTTTTAAAGGGTTTTTTTTCCTCCAGGTATATCTCTTTAATTCTGGATGTAATTCTCGAAATGGGTCAACTAAATTACATTGAATCTTCAAATCTTTAATTTTGTCATGTGTTTTTTTATTGTTGATATTCTTATAATTATAGTAATCCAGTGCAATGTCTTGCACGCAGTTAAAGTCCCCGCATATCACTCGTGTATCATTGTTAAATTGGTGCGATTTATCAATCAGGCTTTCAAAAAATTTAGGTGAGTCATTATTTGGGCCATACAGTGTGATTAAAGTAAATTGTTTATTATTAACAGTTATATCTGCAATTATGTAGTTACCATCATTATCCCCAATATAGTCAAGTACTTTGTAATCTACATTTTTGTTGAAAAGTATACCAACCCCCCTTGAATTTGATGACTTTGAACTTAAAATACATTCACTGCCCCATTGAGTGCGAATAAAATTTTCTGATTCACTTGTGCAATGTACATCTTGAAGACAATATCTATCGCATTTTTTTGAATTCAGGTAATTAAAAACATCAATACGTTTTTCTGGAGAGCCCAGACCTTGACAGCTTAAAGACAATATTTTAATTTCAGTCATTACCAATAATAGTACAGTAAATTTGAACCCACACACACATATGCATTTTATGAAAAAAACTAAATATATGCAGATAGAAATATATCTGCATTTAATCTAAAAATCTATTTAAAACACACTTTTGGCAAAGTCTCCTAGAAATAATGCAAACAAATGTTATTAACAGATAAAAAATATTTTGTTATGTTCAATTTAGAACTTATTATCTAATTATAATAACCAAATATTTACATTGATTGTTTTTATGTTTAATTTGGAAAAATGCTACTGGCCTGTACACACACACTTGCATGAATTCACTTACTCATATACATATGCACTCTGTGAAGCAATCAAAACATCTTATTAAATGTATTTATCATGTACTATACATTTAAAAAGGATAGCAACTTAGCAATTGTTCTGGTATTTACATTATTTATAAAAAGGTAATAACTCACCTATGGATATATCTTATAATGATTAAATCCATTTACCCAGTAATCCTTATAATGTACATATATTTAAATATATTCCGTATATCAACACTTTAATGTAGGCTGCTTTGCATATGGTGCATGAAAGTCCCACTGAGTTCTAATGCAGCTACAATGGTTCAAAATCCAAACTTAAAACTATAGTACCACCATAAAATTATCATGAGATGTATCTCAAAAATGATTACACTTCCTCATGGGGTTGTCACTGTCCACAGTATATTAACAAGATACAGCTGTATATAGTTTTATTATATTCTGTAGATCATTATTTTAAATTTAGGCTGCTTAATGTATGGTGCATGAAAGTCCCATCAAGTTCTAATGCAGCAACAATGGTTTAAAAAAAAAAAACTGTAACTATATTATCACACTTGTAAATTATTGAAAATTATTACACTTCTTCATGGGGGGTTGTTATCACTGTCCAATGTTTATGAACGAGCTATTACTTGGGATATAACATCATGGATTTCAAACTTGTGCCGTATTTCTGCAACTGTCTTCCCATACACTGATCCGTTATAGTACCATGCAGATTCAATAGCATCATGGGCTTGGAGACGGGATATCAGCTGGGAATTTGCTTTGGTGACATCATCCACCAGTCGGGTTCCTGCGGCTTTAAATGCTGATCGGTGTCTCATTACCTTTGTTTTCTCGTTGTTGTTGATGAGCTTAACCAGAACTGGTTTTGCATGTCCTGATTTGCCTGGGATTCTGTGGATTGCCATTATCTTTAAGGGGTTGAGCGTAACTCCCTTCTGCTTTACTATTTCACATATTTTGTTAGTGAGTTTTTACTCAGTTTCCTCTGGTATCTCTTCTACATTCATGAATTTGATATTGTTTTTTCTGCTGTATTGCTCATTGTAATTTGCCTTGTTTTCAGCATCTTTTGAGCGATTTTCACACTTTTCTAATTTTTGCTGAATATCCTTTATTGAGGATTTCTGTTGGATAAGCTCCTTTTTCAAAATGTCATTTTCTTTTTCAAGATGATTTACTTTTTTATTTAAATCTTTTGTTTTTCCTTCTACCTTTGATTTTGCGGTGAACTCCAAGTTTTTATTAACATCCTCCAGAATTTCTTTTACTGCGTTTTTTACAAAGTCTTCAATGTCTTTTTTATTCATGAGTGTGTTGAGAGTTTCCCTGGTTTCTTTCATTCCCCCTGATAAGTCCTCTAAAGTGTTCTGCATAAGTGTGAACTCCTCTGCACTTGTGTTGTGAGGAGCCATCTCTGTGTTAGGACGCTTATATCTTGGGGCCTTAGTGGACTGTTTAGCACTGCCTGAAGCACTAGTATTTATCTTTTGCTGACTGGCCTTTGTTTGGTCTGCTGGCTTACTCATTGTGGCTAGTTAGGTTTTTTAATCCTGTAATTATCCACTGAGCATGTAACAGTCAATCTTTGTTGTAATTGTATGTACGAATGCCAGGGTTTTCTCCAGGTTGCAGTAGAAAATATCCAATTGCCACTTACTGTGTAAAATCCTTTGTTTGATTTTCCATAAAAACACAGTTTTTTGTAGATAACTTCAATTCTGTTCAGTTATTTTATAAATACTTGCTACAAATGATCAACATAACATGACGACGTGTCACGAGTTAGACCCACACCCGTACCACAAAGGTCAAGGTCACACTTTGAGTTTGTTTGACAACACTTTGAGTCTGTGTGAGATTTCGTGTCCGGCCTGTAACTCTGTTATGCATAGATGGCTTTTGTTAATACTTGCTACAAATGATCAACATAAAATGACGCGCATTACAACGAGACTACCATTTTAAAGGTCAAGGTCACAATTTAACTTTGTTTGATGACACTTTCAGTCTGATTGAGATTTTGTGTCCGGTCTGTAACTTTGTCACCTATGGATAAATTTCAAAAACACTTGGCTCAGTTCATCAGCATGACATGATGACGTGTCACAGGTAAGACCCACATGCGTACCTCAAAGGTCAAGGTCACACTTTGAGATTATTTGACAACACTTTGAGTCTGTGTGAGATTTCGTGTCCTGCCTGTAACTTTGGTATAAAAAGATGGATTTTATAAATACTTTCTACAAATGATAAACATAGCATGACGTCGCGTTGCGTGCAAAACCCAGACTCCCACTTCAACGTCAAGGTCACAATTTAACTTTGTTTGACAACACTTTGAGTCTGTTTGAGATTCCGTGTCTAGTCTGTAACTTTGTCACCTATGGATGAATTTCAAAAACACTTGGCTCATTTGATCAACATGGCATAAATAAGTGTCGCATGTAAGACCAAGAACCTTTCCTCAAAGGCCAAGGTCACACTTTCAATTTGTTTGATATTGCGTGTCTGGTCTGTAACTTTGTCTTTAACTTGACTCATTTGATCAAGATGACATGGCGACGTGTCTCACGTAATACCTAGACCCATACCTCAAAGGTCAAGGTCACACTTTGAGTTTGTATGACACACTCCTGTAACTTTATCATACATGGATTGATTTCAAAAACACTTGGCTCAATTAACCAATTGATCAACATGACATGACGACGTGTCACGTTAAGACCCAGAACCTTACCTCAAGGTCACACTTTCAGTTTGTGTGATATTTCATGTCTGGTCTGTAACTTTGTCTTACATGGAGTGATTTTAAAAAGGCTTCACACAAGTGATCAGCACGTCATGATGATGTTTCACCTGTATTTACCTGAAAAATACCCAGACCTTTACATCAGATGTCAAGGTTACACAACGGTCAAGGTCACGCTTTAATGTAAAAAAACATGAAATTGCGTGTCTAGTCTGAAACGTCAAACCATTACTCTTGATATTCATGGATACATCGCTACCTATTATAACATATATTTTTATTTTCAATGGCCATTAGGGGGGCATGCGACACTTACCAGTGACATTTCTTGTTTTTACTACTATGTGTTTTCATGGATACACAAAAATATGTTGAAAATGAAAACTCCCTCATAGCAAAAGGCACTACTACAACTCAAGATTGACATGTATATAAAGTTTCCTGAAGTTATCTTGAACAGTTTTAAATTTGTGCTCCGGGAACGGTGAATTTTGTCATTTTGGCTATTTGTTTCATGGTAACAGAAAAAAAATGTTGACCATAAAAAATCCCTCATAGCAAAACGCACTACTAGGCCTGCAGGTTGACATGTGTTCAAAGTTTCGTGAAGTTACCTTGAATGGCTTTGTAGTTGTACTCCGGAAACATAAAAATTTGTAATTTGGCTATTTGATTTCATAGCAACAGAAAAATATTGAAATTGACTCCCTCATAGCAATTGTATCCTAAGCCAAATTCTATAATGTTTCGTCTTTGCTAATTAAGGCTCTTGTTTGTGGAACTCTTTTCCATCATATATAGAAAATGCAAATTATATTAATTAGTTTATATTTATATGTTGAGGGCCTCAATGAAAATTGATTTCAAATGAGTTCTTTCTTTAAAAAAGTCTTTATATTAGTGTTATTGTTATTGTTGTTGTTAAAGTTACCTTGAGAAAATTTGGCGTTGTATTCCGGAAATGCTTTCGGACGCACAAACGCACGTACGGAGGTGCCCATTTTAATATCCCCCGCAAAATTGCGTTTAGATCAAACGAGATTACGATGTTTGAAATATGCATGTCCGCTAAAAACGAATAATTAAATTAAGAAAGATGTAGCTCGAAGCACATTTTCATATATTAACAATGTTTTTGTCAACTATACCAGCATGATCTTCGACGCTTGCTAAAGACAAACGACGTTTTGAATATGATCAAGACTACGGGAATCTAAAAATATAATTACACCGCTTATGTCGTCTGACAATCAATCAAGGGGTCGTGAGTTCGAATTTCCACCCGGCAATAGTTTCCGCAAGGATTGATATACAGCATTACGTCTCAGTATCGTTTGTCTCTCGCCGCTGATTGTAATGAGAATGTTATCAGACAATTGCGGAGATGGGTATTTTCATGTTAGCCATGAATGACAAACAATTGTGCTTAATATTCAAACAAACAAACTAAAGTGCACCGATGGCGATCCACTTTAAAAATATTTATAAAAACGGTTATTTCTTACAAGTCAAACGGTAGGATATGAAAATTCTCTCAAAAGACATTTGCTAAGTTCAATGATGCGCTGAAATTTTATTTCGTAATATTAATTGTTTAACTTTAGACACCGTTTGCGATTTACTGTGGAGGAAACCGGGACAAGTATTGCATTTGCATTTGCATTTGTCACAATGTATACATATTTGTTTTACATACATTCACGTTTTATACGTACATCATAAATATCTGGCTTCTCTTGTCAATATAATTGGTTGTTTCACATAATGACACAAATGGCAAACTGAAATGTTCCAATTTCGCTTGTTTTATAGTAAATTATAACCCAAATTAAATTTTAAAAAAAGATCTGAGACTATTAAACAGCATATTATTCAAACAGATTTTACACAAAACATTTTAAGATTGAGATCAGTGTGTTACATTCTAACATATAACTGAAGTAAATTTTATTTTATCCACGAAAATGTTAAACACTTTACAGCAGATAAATAAGTTTCATTCGTGTTCGCTCCTTATCTCCCACGTGACTGGAAGGGTTTTTATATAGCTAGGCACAATTGTTCTAATAAGGCTTTTTTTTAGGAATATCCAACTATTACGGTATGTAACTACTATCACAGTGTTAGTTTGGGACAAATATCGAATAATACATGTTGGTGTAAGAGTCCACACAATATGAAAAAAGCTCTCTCTTGTGTATATAAAATGAGAATTATAATTAAGATATTTATAATTCGATTTGGCCAGTTCTAGAACTCGTCTGAGATAATATGGTTGTATAATTACTGTATATGTTTGGTTAAGGTCAAGTGAAAAAAAATGCGAGTGTTAGGGTGCACATAATGTCAGATAATACTTTGAATACCAATATAATATTAATACAAGGCCAATAGACCGTTCGGTCAGTTCAAAAATTTGTCCGAGATCAGCGCCAGTTTAGTAAATATCCAGTGAAAAATACGGTTGCTAGAGCTGCACATAAGGTCAGATAGGGCAATATATGACAATTCAAGGGCCGTAAACCATACATAAATGATTTAACTTGGCCAGTTCAAGAATGTGTATGAGATATAATCATTATCAAATAAATATTGTACCGCTTTGGTGAAGATTCTTTAAAAACTACGGTTGCAAGAGTATACATTCTAATGTAATTATTGACAAATCAAGGACCATAACTCAGAAAAAATATTATCTGATTTCTCCTGTTGAAAATGCAAGCACGTTACTTGCCGTCTCGGTCACGTCTCTGTGGTATATCAGAAATAAAGATATAATTTGGTGTTCTTAGATCGGACAGTTTTTAAGACAAAAAATAGTGTGTTTAATGCTATATTCTAACTATGGATTTTTTCGATAATGGAAACAGTGATCTGCCTCCTTAATTGACATATCCAAGTTAAAACAACATAACTATACCATTTTCATAGTAGATTTAAGTTAGTTTGATATTCGTCATGTATATAACGTGCTTACGATTGAAATACATCTACAACTGTTCAAGTTTATTACACGAATATGAAAAAAATAAATGGAGTATATTTACTGAGTTGAAATACTGTACAACATGCCTCAGCCACTTTGCTCAAACTTGCCTCGACCATAAATTATCTGTGACATTAGATTGAACAAAATATATATTATCTTGCAGATATGCAGATTTAATTCGTGTATACTAAAATTAAAGATAACTGTATTCCATATAATTGATACTTAACGCTTGTACAGCTAAAACGGTGAAAATGCTATTGACGAAACGAAAACTATTTTCTCTTAATAAATATCGTTAGCACTTCATCTGCCACCATTCCAATTTTGTTGATCACTAATAATGATGGTGCCTATCTATTCTTCGTCAAATGGATTAAAAAGGATATTACTATATATCAGCCCTTGTACCTACTTACCCCGTGTTTCACTTTGCGCGGTCTACACTACCTCAGTGTAACCTAAACATTTTTAAAATGAAACTGTGCTACAACAATCGGTAGAAGGCGTCATGCGGACAAAAGTCGACGTTTTTCTGATTTTTCTGCAGGCAAAAGGCGTCATGCGGACAAAAGGCGTCATTTTTCTAAACTTTCTGCGGACAAAAGGCATCATGCGGACAAAAGGCGTCATTTTTTTATTTTTTCTCCGAACAAAAGGCGTCATTTTTCCAAATTTTCTGCGGATAAAAGTCGTCATGCGGACAAAAGTCGCCGTTTTTCTATTTTTTCTGCGGATAAAAAGCGTTGCGGACAAAAAGCGTCAAGCGGACAAAAAGCGTCTGCACATACGAGTTCTGCATTCAAGAGACATAATACAGCATATACTATTGACCAGATATAGAATATATAACAACATTAAACTGTGTAGTGAGTGCTATAGAGTACGAGTTCTGCATTCCGGAGACATAATACAGCATATACTATTGACAAGATCAAGAATATATAACAACATTAAACTGTGTAGTGAGAGCTATAGAGTACGATTACTGCATTCCGGAGACATAATACAGCATAGAGACATAATACAGCATATACTATTGACCAGATCTAGAATATATAACAATATTGAACTGTGTAGTGAGAGCTATAGAGTACGAGTTCTGCATTCCAGAGACATAATACAGCATGTACTATTGACCAGATCTAGAATATATAACAACATTAAACTGTGTAGTGAGAGCTATAGAGTACGAGTTCTGCACTCCTGAGACATAATGCAGCATATACTATTGACCAGATATAGAATATATAACAACATTGAACTGTGTAGTGAGAGCTATAGAGTACGAGTTCTGCATTCCAGAGACATAATAAAGCATATGCTATTGACCAGATCTAGAATATATAACAACATTGAACTGTGTAGTGAGAGCTATAGAGTACGAGTTCTGCATTCCAGAGACATAATACAGCATATACTATTGACCAAATCTAGAATATATTACAACATTGAACTGTGTAGTGAGGGCTATAGAGTACGAGTTCTGCATTCCAGAGACATAATACAGCATATACTATTGACCAGATCTAGAATATATAACAACATTGAACTGTGTAGTGAGAGCTATAGAGTACGAGTTCTGCATTCCAGAGACATAATACAGCATATACTATTGACCAAATCTAGAATATATTACAACATTGAACTGTTTAGTGAGGGCTATAGAGTACGAGTTCTGCATTCCAGAGACATAATACAGCATATACTATTAACCAGGTCTAGAATATATATAACAACATTGAACTGTGTAATGAGAACTATAGAGTAAGAGTTCTGCAATCCAGAGACATAACAGCATATACTATTGACCAGATCTAGAATATATAACAACATTGAACTGTGTATTGAGAACTATAGAGTACGAGTTCTGCATTCCAGAGACATAATACAGCATATACTATTGACCAGGTCTAGAATATATAACAACATTGAACTGTGTATTGAGAACTATAGAGTCCGATTTCTGCATTCCAGAGACATAATACAGCATATACTATTGACCAGATACCCATTAAAATTTCATATTTGAAATAAACATACAGTGGTTATCATTTTAAATATCTCAAATGATCAGGAAAGGGATACGCCTTTAACATAACAGTGTTGCCCTGGACCAATATCTTACGCAAGATGTGTCACATTTTAAATAAAGTTTTACTAAAGATATTTGTTGGGAAAATCATACGCAAAAAATGTTGAGGGATCTGAAAGTTTTCTTGTATTGTACTGTTGGTCTCTGCCAAGTTTGTACAAAAATGCAAACTACAAATTTTAAAGAAAAAAACTGGGAGTTCTGAAATGATTCCTGTAATGTATGATTATTGCCTTGTAATGTGGGATTAATGCCCTGTAATGTGGGATTATTGCCCTGTATCAATTTCGTGCCAGATTTGCCACAACTACACAAATGTTTTACAAAAACAAACATTGTAGCATCAGATCGTGTTCCAGTGTGCAAGTCTACAGAAATGTTTTGGGTTTTTTTTTGTATTAATGTTTTAGTTTGTTCTCCAATTCATTACAAGTTATTACAATATTACAATTTCAATTTACAGAACATTTACACAAATGTTTTTCTTTAAATGCCAATTGTAAATAAGCAGTTTTATGATTACAGATTGTTTCTATAAGGAATGGCATGTTTTAAATATATATCATTTAGAAAGTTTATTCAATCATCACATAATTATTGTGTTATATGTTACAATTATAACCGATGAACATTTTAAGAAGATAGTCTATGTCTCATATACACAATAATATTTGAACTCGTTAAATAACAAACATCATATTGGATTTTATGTTGGAAAAACAAAACCATTTTAACAATAACAATTATCTATAAAGTTTTTCACATAAAACAGCAAAACAATAGCAACACAAACACGATATCAGTATTTACATATACACAAAGAAATTTACAGAAATGTTACCTCAGATTACAAATGTTACATAGCTTATATGATATATGAAAGTTTTTGTTTAATACGCATTAAATGTAAAGAGGCATGACTTTGAGCATATAATAGAGAGAGAAAGCGAGGCTGTGTCGAACCATTGTTAAATATTCATGTCGATCCTAATACACTCTGTAGGAAAGTCACTAACCTAGTTTGTTTGTTTATTTTGTTTGAATATCTAGCGTCATATTATACCATAGAGGGCTAACAGACGGTCAGGTAACAAACCCATACCTTCCTGGGACCCTGAAAGGTTGACAAGTACTCCAGCACACCCATCTCTGCAAGTAACTGATAACTTAACCACTTACTGAAATCTGAGGTGACAGACGAATGACAAGGAGACATAATGTCGAATACTAATCCTCACGGAGACTGTGACCGGGCGGGGACCCCTGGAGTGGTAGTAAGACGCGGTGCCGACAGACCTAACAGGTCTCGGCATTAACCTAATACGCTATTGGTCATTTTGACACAAAAAAGTAATATCTTGGACACTAAACTAAATGAAAGTATGTTTTTTTCGTTTCCTGCCAAATAAGTTTATCTGGCCGTTCCTTCATTCTATCAAATAATACACGATTGAACAGACTAGTGGTATGAATTAGCAGAGCGGTTACTAGCTTTCTAAGGTTTATTTATATATATTTTTAATAAAACTTGGAAAATGATATTTAGTTTATGCTAATTTATTTTAGTTCGAGAACGAAAAGAAGTTCAGGTCCTATACGTTCATGGGTGTAAAGACTGCTTTAATGGGTGGCCACGAGTTCAATCGATACTAGTATTGACAAGTGTCCCTTTACTGCAATGTTTTCTATATAGTTCAGCTTTCGCCGGCGGGTCAGCAGTATACACATGTTGTGTTCCATTGTCTAACCCACGTTAGCTTATCGGAAGTAAATTTCCACCATCGTAGTGAATACATTAACGAGTTATTGGGGGTTCTGTAGTGTACCAAAACAAAAAGGTTCTATTCCTCCAACAGGAAGGAAGGTTCGAGGCTCATTCTTCATGTACAAACATACAGGTTGATAGAAAATAACAAATTAATTTGCAAAAACAACCACAACTTTGATACCTATATAACTACTGAGTTCTAGCAAATTATATCCAATATTGAAGTTTTGTTCCCTCTAATATGCATTAACTACAGGGATCCTGTTCTTACCATCACTCACGGAACCACAATGGAGTTGATATATTGACTACAATAATGAACATGACAACACATGATACACGGAACCACACTGGAGTTGATATATTAACCACGATAATGAACATGACAACACATGATACAAGGAGCCACACTGGTGTTAATATATTAACCACGATAATGAACATGACAACACATGATACACGGAACCACAATGGAGTTGATATATTTACCACAATAATGAACAAGACAACACATGATACACGGAACCACACTGGAGTTAATATATTAACCACAATAATGAACATGACAACACATGATACACGGAACCACACTGGAGTTGATATATTAAACAAAATAAGGAATATGACAACACATGATACACGGAACAACACTGGAGTTGATATATTAACCACAATAATGAATATGACAACACATGATACACGGAACAACACTGGAGTTCATATATTAACCACAATAATGAATATGACAACACATGATACAACAAGCTGCACTGGGGGTTGATATATTAACCACAATAATGAACATGACAACACATGATACACGGAACAACACTGGAGTTCATATATTAACCACAATAATGAATATGACAACACATGATACAACAAGCTGCACTGGGGGTTGATATATTAACCACAATAATGAACATGACAACACATGATACACGGAACAACACTGGAGTTCATATATTAACCACAATAATGAATATGACAACACATGATACACGGAACAACACTGGAGTTGATATATTAACCACAATAATGAACATGACAACACATGATACACGGAACAACACTGGAGTTCATATATTAACCACAATAATGAACATGACAACACATGATACACGGAACAACACTGAAGTTGATATATTAACCACAATAATGAATATGACAACACATGATACACGGAACAACACTGGAGTTCATATATTAACCACAGTATTGAACAAGACAACACATAATACATGGAGCCACACTGGAGTTGATATATTGACCTCCTCGAAATCCCGAATTCTCGTCATTTCGCGCGAGACTATGAGCTCAAGGTTATTCGTTTCACGGCGGCGACAAATGTAGATTCCACGTAAGTAAATTGAATTTTCATACATTAACAACACAAATATTTATTAAAGCAGTTTAATAAAGTTTGATTTTAGAGAATATGCTAACTATCAATGGTGAACTAATGAAATGATACTGTTGTTGACCATGATTATCTTTTTATTGTGTCTTACTACTGTTGTAAGTGGGTGGTGTTAGCATAATGTAAAAATGGTATGTGTGTCTGGTAAATAAGTGTAAATTATTAAGAAAAGTTATTCTTGCAGAAGAAATAAATTAATTTGTTTCAAGATCATAATTTATTATAGATAAATAATGACGAGATAGAAGTTTAAAACTCCGTCTCTGAGGCTGTTTTGTACCAGTTGTAGTAACCTAGTTTCAAAACCGAAACGAACATTCCCGTGTAATTATACTGTACATGTTTCATAATATTTATTTTTTATTTTTTTTACTCATCAACGACTTATTAGTGACTTAAGTTTATTTTTATATGAATTTTATTTCAGTTCAATTAAAATGCCATCGGATGACTATTGCTGTGTGTCCTTGTGTAACCACAGGAGAAGTAAAGTTCCACCACGTTCTACATTTTACAATATTTCAAAAGAGCCCAACAGTAGCATTCTATGATCAAACGGAGTTATAAGGATTAAAATGGCAAACTTAAGCTATGGATACCCATAGACAATTGATGAAAAAAAAACAACTATCCTCCATCTCAAATGTCGACAGTCTGGAAAAATTTGTACGGCCTTCCATATTTCCAAACAGACGGAATATGCTTGTTTTTCATGTTTAAGTCTTAAAAAATAATAAATGTATTCATCTAAAATATCTGAATTACAGTCACATCATGTGGTAATGAGAAAAAACATGCATATTGTACCCCAATTTGTATAATTCACCACAGGTTTTATGACCCCAGGGTTTAAGATTGGATGTATGTTATATTGCATAGTATTATGGACAATTACTTAATAATTTAAACATTTTCAGTTATTTAGGGGGTCAATACCAATGGTAAGAAATTATGTAACGTCCGTCCCCTTTTTGTTACGTTCATCCCCTAATATTAGAGTGACATTAAACAAAATCTCTAATTTTTTGTTCATTTTTTGGGCGGATATATTATTCATATCTTAGTTGCACTCTGCAAACATAAAATACTTAATACATTGAATTTTTTTTTTTTTTTTTTTTTGAATGGGGTTTAACGCCATTTTCAACACATTTCAAGTTATATATGGCATATCCAGTTTTACTGGTGGAGGAAGACCTCAGACTGAGTCAGACTGAGTAGAACCACCGTCCTTCCGCAAGTAACTGGAAACTTTCTCACATAAAGTTTTTGGAGCGAGCGGGACTCGAACCTACGACCATAGCGGTGAGAGGTAAGTGATCTTGAGACGGCGCCTTAGACCACTCGGCCACGGAGGACCCCTAATACATTGAAAAAAGTGAAATTGACTCTATAAATTCAAAAAAAATAGAATGTATATGCAGGTGGGGGAGGGGAAGGCGGACGTTCCATTTCCGTGTATATCTTTCGAAAATCATCATTGTTTACATTTTATATAGTACCACGGTATAACAGCAGGTGAATGTGTATCATTCTATTTATCTTCTTGGAAGAATATAAACCAGGGATGCAGACGTTACAGTTTTTGTTACACATTGAAATTTTCTGATTTTATGTATTATTTCACAAATACACTATTATTAAAGCAAATATATCTCCTCGTGGTCATGCATTACAATATGATACACGTAAATGTTGTAAATATGATGAAATCAAAATTGTATATATATTGTTTTGTGTGATTTGTGTCCGTAGTATATGGTGTTAATTTTTTTTATAAATATATCAAATTTCTCGTTTATACAATCAATGTATAAACAAAATAAAATGTATTTTAGTTACGTTTCAATCCCAAATAATAACAATCCAATACTATCACACACTTATAAAAAAACAAATACCGTAAGTTTGTAATTGTGACACATAATCATGGTGTAAACTACTGTAAAGTTTATACATTAATCTATGTGTGATACGAAACCTCAGTTTGGTGGTACGGAACGTCTGTAATTCATTCAAAGCTCTCTTCAATAAAAGAAAATCATAGATTTTTGGCCAAAAACTACATTAAGGTTATATTGATATGTTATAGTAATAATGTTGTTTTTTTTAAATCATTTACCTACGTTTTAAACAAAAAAGGACCATTTAACTGTGCAACATGCATGTCGTCAGTTTGGTCCGAATTTTGGTCGATAATACAACTATAAAAAGACCGAATTATTGATAAAATCAGTCATGTCGCATGAACTTTTTAACAAATAAAATATAACCATTCCCTATTTGTAAATGATAGTAAGGATATTGATAAAAAAGTAAATATTAAAATTCTCAAATTTACAAATTACCTCACCCATCACCAGAAATCAAGCATTAATTAAAGTATACAGACACGCACAAAACAATAAAAAGTAATTTTATTTTATCATGAGAAACTTATTTTTTTACTTTCTTTCATATCTTGTATTCAGTGTTTTCGTTCTTTTCATGGCTGTTTTATGTAACTTTTTTTGTAATTAACTACTGTCAGAAACACCACTGCGGTTTGTTATGGTGTGACGCGATTCCCCTGAGATCAAGTCACGCACAGATCTCGCACGCACCTTTTCGATTTGGGGAATACACCACAATAATGAACATGACAACACATGATACACGGAGCCACACTGGAGTTGATATATTAACCATAATAATGAACATGACAACATATGATACACCGAGCAACACTGGAGTTGATATATTAACCACAATAATGAACATGACAACACATAATACACAGAGCCACATTGGGGTTGATATGTTAACCACAATAATAAACATGACAACTCATGATACACGGAGCCACACTGGGGTTGATATATCAACCACAAAAATGAACATGACAACACATGATACACGGAACCGCACTGGAGTTGATATATCAACCACAAAAATAAACATGATACACGGAACCGCACTGAAGTTGATAAATGAACCACAATAATGAACATGACAACACATGATACACGGAACCGCACTTGAGTTGATATATAAACCACAATAATGAACATGACAACACATGACACACGGAACCATATTGGGGTTGATATGTTAACCATAATGATGAACATGACAACACATGATACACGAAACCACACTCGAGTTGAATTATTAACCACAATAATGAACATGACAACACATGATGTATGGAGCTACACTGGAGTTAATATATTAACCACAATAATGAAGATGACAACACATGATACATGGAGTCACACTTGTGTTGATATATTAACCACGATAATGAACATAACAACACAGGATACACGGAACCACAATGGTGTTGGTATATTAAACAAAATAAGGAACATGGCAACACATGATACAACGAAACCACACTGGAGTTGATATATTTACCACAGTAATGAACATGACAACACATGATACATGGAACCATAACGGAGTTGGTATTTGGTATATTAAACAAAATAAGGAACATGACAACACATGATACAACAAGCTGCACTGGGGTTGATATATTAACCATAATAATGAACATGACAACACATGATACACGGAGCCAAACTGGGGTTGATATACTAACAACAATTATGAACATGACAACGCATAATACACGGAGCACCACTGGGATTCCATATATTAACTAAAATAATGAACATGACAACGCATGATACACGAATCCACACTGGGGGTGATATATAAACCACAATAATGAACATGACAACACATGGTACACGGAACCACACTGGAGTTGATATATTAACCACAATAATGAACATGACAACACATGATACAATGAGCCGCACTGGAGGTGATATATTAACCACAATAATGAACATGACAACGCATGATTTACGGAGCCACACTGGGGTTGATAAATTAACGACAATAATGAACATGACAACGCATAATACACGGAGCCCCACTGGGGTTCCATATATTAACTACAATAATGAACATGACAACGCATGATACACGGGGCCACACTGGGGTTGATATATTAACCACAATAATGAACATGACAACACATGATACACGGAGCCACACTGGGGTTGATATACTAACCACAATAATGAACATGACAACGCATAATACACGGAGCACCACTGGGGTTCCATATATTAACTAAAATAATGAACATGACAACGCATGATACACGAGTCCACACTGGGGGTGATATATAAACCACAATAATGAACATGACAACACATGATACACGGAACCACACTGGAGTTGATATATTAACCACAATAATGAACATGACAACACATGATACAATGAGCCGCACTGGAGGTGATACATTAACCACAATAATGAACATGACAACGCATGATTTACGGAGCCACACTGGGGTTGATAAATTAACGACAATAATGAACATGACAACGCATAATACACGGACCCCCACTGGGGTTCCATATATTAACCACAATAATGAACATGACAACGCATGATACACGGGGCCACACTGGGGTTGATATATTAACCACAATAATGAACATGACAACGCATGATTTACAGAGCCACACTGGGGTTGATAAATTAACGACAATAATGAACATGACAACGCATAATACACGGAGCCCCACTGGGGTTCCATATATTAACTACAATAATGAACATGACAACGCATGATACACGGAGCCACACTGGGGTTGATATATTAACCATAATAATGAACATGACAACGCATGATACACGGGGCCACACTGGGGTTGATATATTATCCACAATAATGAACATGACAACACATGATCACGGAGCCACACTGAGGTTGATATATTAACCACTCTAATGAACATGATAACAATTGATACACGGAGACACACTGGAGTTGATATATTAACCACAACAATAAACATGACAAGACATGATACACGGAACCACACTGGGGTTGATATATTAACCACAATAATGAATATGACAAAACATGATACACGGAGCCACACTGGGGTTGACATATTAACAAAATAATGAACATGACAACACATGATACACGGATTTATACTGGAGTTCAATTATCAAAAAAAAAATGAACATGACAAAACATGTTACATGGAGCTACACTGGAGTTGAATTATTAATTACAATAATGAACATGACATTACATGATTCATAGAATACACCGGAGTCGATATATTAACCACAGTAATGAACATGAAAACACATGATACATGGAGCCACACTTGGGTTGATATATTAACTCAATAATGAACATGACAACACATGATACATGAGCCACACTAGAGTTGATATATTAACACAATAATGAACATGACAACGAATGATACACGGAGCCACACTGGAATTTAATTATTAACCACAATAATTAACATGACAACACATGATACACGGAACCACACGGAGGTTGATATATTAACCACAATAATGAACATGACAAAACATGATACACGGAGCCACACTGGGGTTGATATATTAACACAATAATGAACATGACAACACATGATACACGGAACCACACTGAGGTTGATATATTAACCACAATAATGAACATGACAACACAAGATACATGGAGCAACACTCGAGTTGAATTATTAATCACAATAATGAACATGAAAACACATGATTTATAGAACACAGCAGAGTCGATATATTAACCACAATTGTGAACATGAAAACACATGATACATGTAGCCACATTTGGGTTGATATATTAACACAATAAGGAACATGCTAACACGAGATACATGGAGCCACACTAGAGTTGATATATTAACACAATAATGAACATGACAACAAATGATAAACTGAGCCACACTTGAGTTGATATATTAACCACAAAAATGAAGATAACAACACATGATATAGGAGCAACACTTGAGTTGATATATTAACACAATAATGAACATGACAACACATGATACATGGAACCACAATGGAGTTGATACATTAACAAAATAGTGAACATGACAACACATGATACACGGAGCCACACTGGAGTTGAATTATTATCCACAATAATGAGCGTGACAACACATGATACATGGACCCACACTAGAGTTGATATATTAACCACAATAATAAACATGACAACAAATGATACATGGAGCCACACTAGAGTTGATATATAACCCACAATAATGAGCATGATAACACATGATACATTGACCCACACTAGAGTTGATATATTAACCACAATAATAAACATGACAACAAATGATACATGGAGCCACACTGGAGTTGATATATTAACCACACTAATAAACATGACAACACATGATACACAGAGCCACATATGTTTATATTTTGATATATTAACACAATAATGAACATTACAACACATGATACATTGAGCCACACTGAAGTTTAATTATTAACCACAATAATTAACATGACAACATATCATACATGGAGCCACACTGGAGTTAATATATTAACCACAATAATGAACATGACAACACATGATACACGGAGCAACACTGGAGTTGATATATTAACCACAATAATGAACATGATACACATGATAGACGAAGCCACACTGGAGTTGATATATCAACCACGAAAATGAACATGACAACACCTGATACATGGAGCCACACTTCAATTGATATATTAACACAATAGTGAACATGACAACACATGATACACAGAGCCACACTGGAATTGAATTATTAACCACAATAATGAACATAACAACACATGATACACGGAGTCACATAGGAGTTGTTATATTAACCACAATAGTGAACACGATAACACATGGTACATGGAGCCACACTGGAATTGATATATTAACCACAATAAAGAACAAGACAACACATGACACACGGAGCCACACTAGAGTTGATAAATTAACCACAATAATGAACATGACAACACATGATACACGGAGCTACACTTGAGTTGATATAACAACAAAATAATGAACATGACCACATACGATACATGGAGCCACAGTTGAGTGGATATATAACCACAATAATGAACAAAACAACACATGATGCACCGAGCCACACTTCAGTTGATATATTATCTCAATAATGAACATGACAACACATGATACACGGAGACACATTGGGGTTGATGTATTAACCACAATAATGAACATGATAACATAAGGTACATGGATCTACATTGGTGTTGAGTTATTAACCGCAATAATGAACATGACAACACATGATACATGGAACCACACTAGAGTTGATATTTTAATTAAAATAATGAACATGACAACACATGATGCACGGAGCCACACTTCAGTTGATATATTATCTCAATAATGAACATGACAACACATGATACACGGAGACACACTGGGGTTGATGTATTAACCACAATAATGAACATGATAACATAAGGTACATGGATCTACATTGGTGTTGAGTTATTAACCGCAATAATGAACATGACAACACATGATACATGGAACCACACTAGAGTTGATATTTTAATTACAATAATGAACATGACAACACATGATCTACAGAGCCACCATCGAGTTGATATATTAATCACAATAATGAACATGACAACACATGATATACTGAGCCACACTAGAGTTGAATTATTTACTACAATAATGAACATTACAACACGTGATACATGAAGCCACATTGGAATTGATATATTATTGATGGACTGAGCAACACTTGAGTTGATATATTAACCACAAAAATGAAGATGACAACACATGATACATGGAGCAACACTTGAGCTGATATATTAACACAATAATGAAATGGACAACACATGATACATGGAACTACAATGGAGTTGATACATTAACAAAATAGAGAACATGACAACACATGCTACACGGAGCCACACTGGAGTTGAATTATTATCCACAATAATGAACATGACAACACATGATACATGGAGCCACACTGGAGTTGATATATAACCCACAATATTGAGCATGACAACACATGATACATGGATCCACACTAGAGTTGATATATTAACCACTATAATAAACATGACAACAAATGATACATGGAGCCACACTGGAGTTGATATATAACCCACAATAATGAGCATGACAACACATGATACATGGACCCACATTGGGGTTGATATGTTAACCAGAATAATAAACATGACAACACATGATACACGGAGTCACACATGTTTTTATATGTTAACACAATAATGAACTTGACCACACATGATACATTGAGCCACACTGGAGTTTAATTATTAAACACAATAATTAACATGACAACATATCATACATGGAGCCACACTGCAGTTGATATATTAACCACAATAATGAACATGACAACACATGATAACACATGATACATGGAGCCACACTAGAGTTGATATATTAACACAATAATGAACATGACAACAAATGATGGACTGAGACACACTTGAGTTGATATATAACCCATAATAATGAACATGACAACACATGATACATGGAGCAACACTTGAGTTAATATATTAACACAATTATGAACATGACAACACATGATACATGGAGCCAAACTGGAGTTGATATAAAACCCACAATAATGAACATGACAACACATGATACATGGACCCAAACTAGAGTTGATATATTATCCACAATAATACACTTGACAACAAATGATACATGGAGCCACACTGGAGTTGATATATTAACCACAATAATGAACATGACAACACATGATACATAGAGCCATATTGGGTTTGATATGTTAGCCAGAATAATAAACATGACAACACATGATACACGGAGCCACACTAGTTTTGATATATTAACACAATAATGAACATGACAACACATAATTCATGAAGCCACCCTGGAGTTGATATATTAAACACAATAATGAACATGACAACACATGATACACGGAGCAACACTGGAGTTTATAAATTAACCAAAATAATGAACATGATACAGATGATAGACAAAGCAACACTGGAGTTGATATATTAACCACAAAAATGAACGTGACAACATCTGATACATGGAGCCACACTTGAGTTGATATATTAACGCAATAGTGAAGTTGACAACACATGATACACAGAGCCACACTGGAATTGAAATATTAACCACAATAATGAACATTACAACACATGATACACGGAGCCACACAGGAGTTGTTATATCAACCACAATAATGAACATGATAACACATGATACATGGAGCCACAATGGAATTGATATATTAACCACAATAAAGAACATGACAACACATGATACACGGAGCCACATTGGAGTTGATATATTAACCACAATAATAAGCATGATAACACACGATGCCAGGAGCCACACTTGAGTTGATATATTAACCACAATAATGAACATGACAACACATAATACACAGAGCCACATTGGGGTTGATATGTTAACCACAATAATGAACATAACAACACATGATGCACGGAGCTACACTTAAGTTGATATATCATCTCGATAATGAACATGACAACACATGATACATGGAGCCACAGTTGAGTTGATATATAACCACAATAATGAACATAACAACACATGATGCACGGAGCCACACTTAAGTTGATATATAATCTCGATAATGAACATGACAACACATGATACACGAAGCCGCACTGGAGTTGAGGTATTAACCACAATAATGAACATGACAACAAATGGTACATGGAGCTACACTGGAGTTGAGTTATTAACCACAATAATGAACATAACAACACATGATACATGGAACCACACTAGAGTTGATATTTTAATTACAATAATGTACAGGACAACTTATGATCAACAGAGCAACCCTCGAGTTGATATATTAACCACAATAATGAATATGACAACTCATGATACACGGAGCCACACTAGAGTTGAATTATTTACTACAATAATGAACATTACAACACGTGATGCATGAAGCCACATTGGAATTGATATATTAACAACAATAATAAACATGACAACACATGATACACTATGCCACACTGGAGTTTAAATATCAACCACAATAATGAACATGACAACGTATGATACATGGAGCTACAATGGAGTTGTTATATCAACCACAATGATTAACATGACAACACATGATACACTGAGCCACACTGGAATGTATATATTAACCACAATAATGAACATGACAACACATCATACACGTAGCCATACTGGAGTTGATATATCAACCACAATAATGAATATGACAACCCATGATACACTAAGCAACACTTGAGTTTATATATTGACCACAATAATGAACATGATACACATGATAGACGAAGCCACACTGGAGTTGATATATTAACAACAAAAATGAATATGACAACTAAACACCTGATACATGGAGCCACTTGTGAGTTGATATATTAAGATAATAATGAACATGACAACTTATGATTCACGGAGCCACACTGCAATTGTATTATTTACCTCAATAATGAACATGACAACGCATGATACACGGAACCACATTGGAGTTGAATTATTTACCACACTAATGAACATGACAACACATGATACACGGAGCCACACTGGAGTTGATATATTAACCACAATAATAAACATGACAACACATGAGACATGAAGCCACACCTGAGTTGAATTATTAACAACAATAATAACCATGACAACACATGATACATGGAGCAACCCTGGAGTTGAATTATTAACCACAATAATAAACATGGCAACTCATGATACATTGAGCCACACTGGAGTTGATATATAAACCACAATTATGAACAAGACAACACATGATACATGGAGCCGCATTGGAGTTGATATATAAACCACAATAATGAACATGACAACACATGATACACGGAGCCACACTGGAGTTGATAAATCAACCACAATAATGACCATGACAATACATCATACACGGAGCCACAATGGAGTTGATATATTAACCACAATAATGAACAACATGACAACACATGATACACGGAGCCACACTGGAGTTGATATTATAATCACAATAATGAACATGACAACACATGATACACGGAGCTACACTGGAGTTGATATTTTAACACAATAATAAAGATGACAACACATGATACATGGAGCCACACTGGGGTTACTTCATTTACCACAATAACAAACATGACAACACATGATACACGAAACCACACTGGAGTTGATATATTAACACAATAATAAACATGACAACACATGATACATGGAGCCACACAGGAGTTGATATATTAACCACAATAATGACCATGACAATACAACATACACGGAGCCGCACTTGAGTTGATATATTAACCACAATAATGACTATGACAACACATGACACACGGAGCCACACTGGAGTTGATATATTAACCACAATAATGAACATGACAACAAATGACACACGGAGCCACACTGGAGTTGATATATTTACCACAATAATGACCATGACAATACATCATACACGGAGCCCATTTGAGTTGATATATTAACCACAATGATGCACATGACAAAACATGACACAAGGAGCCACAGTGGAGTTGATATATTAACCACAATAATGACCATGACAATACATCATACACGGAGCCGCACTTGAGTTGATATATTAACCACAATAATGACTATGACAACACATGACACACGGAGCCACACTGGAATTGATATATTAACCACAATAATGAACATGACAACACATGACACACGGAGCCACACTGGAGTTGATATATTAACCACAATACTGACCATGACAATACATCATACACGGAGCCGCATTTGAGTTGATATATTAACCACAATAATGACCATGACAATACATCATACACGGAGCCGCACTTGAGTTGATATATTAACCACAATAATGAACATAACAAAACATGACACATGGAGCCACACTGGAGTTGATATATTAACCACAATAATGACCATGAACATACAGCATACACGGAGCTGCACTTGAGTTGATATATTAACCACAATAATGAACATGACAACACATGACACACGGAGCCCCACTGGAGTTGATATATTAACGACAATAATGAACATGACAATGCATGACACACGGAGCCACACTGGAATTGATATATTAACAACAATAATGAACATGACAATACATGACACACGGAGCCACACTGGAGTTGATATATTAACCACAATAATGAGCATGACAACACATGACACACGGAGCCACACTGGAGTTGATATATTAACAACAATAATGAACATGACAACACATGACACACGGAGCCACACTGGAGTTGATATAATAACCACAATAATGAACATGACAACACATGACACACGGAGCCACAATGGAGTTGATATATTAACCACAATAATGAACATGACAACACATGACACACGCAGCCACACTGGAGTTGATATATTAACAACAATAATGACCATGACAATACATGACACACGGAGCCACACTGGAGTTGATATAATAACCACAATAATGAACATGACAACACATGACACACGGAGCCACACTGGAGTTGATATATTAACCACAATAATGAACATGACAACACATGACACACGCAGCCACACTGGAGTTGATATATTAACAACAATAATGACCATGACAATACATGACACATGGAGCCACACTGGAGTTGATATAATAACCACAATAATGAACATGACAACACATGACACACGGAGCCACAATGGAGTTGATATATTAACCACAATAATGAACATGACAACACATGACACACGCAGCCACACTGGAGTTGATATATTAACAACAAAAATGACCATGACAATACATGACACACGGAGCCACACTGGAGTTGATATATAACCACAATAATGAACATGACAACACATGACACACGGAGCCACAATGGAGTTGATATATTAACCACAATAATGAACATGACAACACATGACACACGGAGCCACACTGGAGTTGATATATTAACAACAATAATGACCATGACAATACATGACACACTGAGCCACACTGGAGTTGATATATTAACCACAATAATGAACATGACAATACATCATACACAGAGCTGCGCTGGAGTTGATATATTAACGACAATAATGAACATGACAAAACGTGACACACTGAGACATACCGGAGATGGTTATTTAATGACTGTAAAGTTAGTAGGTAGTTCGCAGTTGGTAGTTGGAGATTCGAATAACCAACTACCGACCAGCTGCCAGTTGGGGATTCGGAATCGTTATTATAATTACTATTTCATTTACATATTTTACTCGTGTTAATATGTTTAAAAATATATTCAATAATAAATGTATGTAAATTAATATAAAATCTGAATCCCCAACTGGCAGCTGGTTGGTAGTTGGCGATTCACGGCGAATCCCCAACTGGACATTTTGAATCGCCGTCTGGTGAGTATACTCATTTTATTGAAGAACCAACACGGCCAAACTGTGTTATTTATTATTATAAATTTATTTTTAATTGAATTGACTGATTAAAAAAATAAAACAACGATTTATAAAAAATCCGAATCCCCAACTGGCAACTGGTTGGTAGTTGGCGATTCGCCTCGAAATTTTGAATCGCTTCCTGGTGAATATACTCATGGTATTGAAAGAAAAGCGCGGGAACGGTGTTTATTTATTGTTATGAACTGTTTTTCTATGGAAATGATTCGTTTTCAAAAACAAATATCGATTTGAAAAAAAAAAACGAATCCCAAATTTGCCATTTTGAATCACCGTATTGTGAGTATATTCGTTTTATTGAAGAACCAAACCACCATTGGTGTTATTATTATCCTGAATCTGTTTTCTTCATTGAATTGATATGTTAAAATAATAAAACAGCGATTTAAAAAAAAAATCCGAATCCCCAACAGGCAGCTGGTTGGTAGTTGGCGATTCGCGGCGAATCCCCAACTGGACATTTTGAATCACCGTCTGGTGAGTATATTCATTATATTGAAGAACCAACCCGGCAAAAGTATGTTATTTATTATTATTAACTTATTTTTAATTGAATTGATTGATTAAAAAAATAAAACAACGATTTCAAAAAAAATCCGAATCCCCAACTGGCAACTGGTTGGTAGTTGGCGATTCGCGGCGAATCCCCAACTGGAAATTTTGAATCGCCTCCTGGTGAATATACTCATGGTATTGAAGGAACAGCTCGGGAACGGTGTTTATCTATTGTTATGAACTGTTTTTCTATGGAACTGATTTGTTTTCAAAAACAAATATCGATTTGGAAAAAAAAACGAATTCCAAATTTGCCATTTTGAATCACCGTATTGTGAGTATATTCGTTCTATTGAAGAACCAAACCACCATTGGTGTTATTATTATCCTGAATCTGTTTTCTTTATTGAATTAACATGTTAAAATAATAAAACAGCGGTTTAAAAAAAAAAATCCGAATCCCCAACTGGCAGCTAGTTGGTAGTTGGCGATTCGCCGCGAATCCCCAACTGGTCATTTTGAATCACCGTCTGGTGAGTATACTCATTATATTGAAGAACCATCCCGGCAAAAGTGTGTTATTTATTATTATAAACTCATTTTTAATTGAATTGAATTATTACAAAAATAAAAGAACGATTTAAAAAAAATCCGAATCCCCAACTGGCAACTGGTTGGTAAGTTGGCTATTCGCCGCGAATCCCCAACTGGAAATTTTGAATCGCTTCCTGGTGAATATACTCATGGTATTGAAGAAACAGTGCGGGAAAGGTGTTTATTTATTGTTATGAACTGTTTTTCTATAGAATTGATTTGTTTTCGAAAACAAATATCGATTTGAAAAAAATCCGATTCCATAATTGGCCATTTTGAATCACCGTATTGTGAGTATATACGTTTTATTGAAGAACCAAACCACCATTGGTGTTATTATTATCCTAAATCTGTTTTCTTTATTGAATTGATATATTAAAATAATAAAACAGCGATTTAAAAAAAAATCCGAATCCCCAACTGGCAGCTGGTTGGTAGTTGGCGATTCGCGGCGAATCCCCAACTGGACATTTTGAATCACCGTCTGGTGAGTATATTCATTATATTGAAGAACCAACCCGGCAAAAGTGTGTTATTTATTATTATAAACTTATTTTTAATTGAATTGATTGATTAAAAAAATAAAACAACGATTTCAAAAAAAATCCGAATCCCCAATTGGCAACTGGTTGGTAGTTGGCGATTCGCGGCGAATCCCCAACTGGAAATTTTGAATCGCCTCCTGGTGAATATACTCATGGTATTGAAGGAACAGCTCGGGAACGGTGTTTATTTATTGTTATGAACTGTTTTTCTATGGAACTGATTTGTTTTCAAAAACAAATATCGATTTGGAAAAAAAACGAATTCCAAATTTGCCATTTTGAATCACCGTATTGTGAGTATATTCGTTCTATTGAAGAACCAAACCACCATTGGTGTTATTATTATCCTGAATCTGTTTTCTTTATTGAATTGATATGTTAAAATAATAAAACAGCGATTTAAAAAAAATCCGAATCCCCAACTGGCAACTGGTTGGTAGTTGGCTATTCGCCGCGAATCCCAAACTGGACATTTTGAATCGCTTCCTGGTGAATATATTCATGGTATTGAAGAAACAGTGCGGGAAAGGTGTTTATTTATTGTTATGAACTGTTTTTCTATAGAATTGATTTGTTTTCGAAAACAAATATCGATTTGAAAAAAATCCGATTCCATAACTGGCCATTTTGAATCACCGTATTGTGAGTATATTCGTTTTATTGAAGAACCAAACCACCATTGGTGTTATTATTATCCTAAATCTGTTTTCTTTATTGAATTGATATATTAAAATAATAAAACAGCGATTTAAAAAAAAATCCGAATCCCCTACTGGCAGCTGGTTGGTAGTTGGCGATTCGCGGAGAATCCCCAACTGGACATTTTGAATCACCGTCTGGTGAGGATATTCATTATATTGAAGAACCAACCAGGTAAAAGTGTGTTATTTATTATTATAAACTCATTTTTAATTGAATTGATTGATTAAAAAAATAAAAGAACGATTTAAAAAAAATCCGAATCCCCAACTGGCAACTGGTTTGGTAGTTGGCGATTCGCCGCGAATCCCCAACTGGAAATTTTGAATCGCTTCCTTTTGAATATACTCATGGTATTGAAGGAACAGTACGGGAACGGTGTTTATTTATTGTTATGAACTGTTTCTCTATAGAATTGATTTGTTTTCGAAAACAAATATCGATTTGAAAAAAATCCGATTCCATAATTGGCCATTTTGAATCACCGTATTGTGAGTATATTCGTTTCATTGAAGAACCAAACCACCATTGGTGTTATTATTATCCTAAATCTGTTTTTTTTTATTGAATTGATATGTTAAAATAATAAAACAGCGATTTAAAAAAAAAATCCGAGTCCCCAACTGACAGCTGGTTGGTAGTTGGCGATTCGCGGCAAATCCCCAACTGGACATTTTGAATCGCCGTTTGGTGAGGATACTCATTTTATTGAAGAAGCAACCCGGCAAAAGTGTGTTATTTTTTATTATCAACTTATTTTTAATTGAATTGATTGATTAAAAAAATAAAACAACGATTTAAAAAAAAAATCCGAATCCCCAACTGGCAACTGGTTGGTAGTTGGGGATTCGCGGCGAATCCCCAACTGGCAGCTGGTTGGTAGTTGGCGATTCGCGGCAAATCCCCAACTGGACATTTTGAATCGCCTCCTGGTGAATATATTCATGGTATTGAAGGAACAGCGCGGGAACGGTGTTTATTTATTTTTAATAACTGTTTTTCTACGAAATTGATTTATTTTCAAAAACAAATATCGATTTGAAAAAAAAAACAAATCCTGAATTGGCCATTTTTAATTCACCGTATTGTGAGTATATTCGTTTTATTGAAGAACCAAACCACAATTGGTGTTATTATTATCCTTAACCTGTTTTCTTTATTAAATTGATTTGTTAAAATAATAAAACAGCGATTTAAAAGAAAAATCCGAATCCCCAACTTGCAGCTGGTTTTTAGTTGGCGATTCGCGGTGAATCCCCAACTGGACATTTTGAGTCGCCGTCTGGTGAGTATACTCGTTATTTTGAAGAACCAACTCTGCAAAAGTGTGTTTTTTATTATCATAAACTTATTTTTAATTGAATTGATTGAATCAAGAAATAAAATAACGATTTTTAAAAAATCCGAATCCCCAACTGGCAACTGGATGGTAGTTGGCGATTCGCAGCGAATCCCCAACTGGAAATTTTGAATCGCCTCCTGGTAAATATACTCATGGTATTACAGGAACAGCGCTGGAATGGTGTTTATTTATTGTTATGAACTGTTTTTCTATGAAATTGATTTGTTTTCAAAAACAAATATCGATTTGAAAAAAAAAAAGAATTCCAAATTTGCCATTTTGAATCACCGTATTGTGAGTATATTCGTTTCATTGAACGACCAAACCAACCACCATTGGTGTTATTATTATCCTAACTCTGTTTTCTTTATTGAATTGACATGTTAAATTAATAAAACTGCGATTTAAAAAAAAAATCCGAATCCCCAACTGGCAGCTAGTTGGTAGTTGGCGATTCGCTGCGAATCCCCAACTGGACATTTTGAATCACCGTCTGGTGAGTATACTCATTAATTTGAAGAACCAACCCGGCAAAAGTGTGTTATCTATTATTACAAACTTATTTTAATTGAATTGATTTATTAAAAAAATGAAACAACGATTTAAAAACAATCCGAATCCCCAACTGGCAACTGGTTGGTAGTTGGCGATTCGCTGCGAATCCCCAACTGGACATTTTGAATCGCCGTCTGGTGAGTATATTCATTTTATTGAAGAAGCAACCCGGCAAAAGTGTGTTATTTATTATTATAAACTTATTTTTATTGAATTTATTCATTAAAAAAATAAAACAACGGTTTAAGAAAAATCCGAATCCTCAACTGGCAGCTGGCTGGTAGTTGGAGATTCGCGGCGAATCCCCAACTGGCAGCTGGTTGGTAGTTGGCGATTCGCGGCAAATCCCCAACTGGACATTTTGAATCACCGTCTGGAGAGTATACTCATTATATTGAAGAACCAACCCGGCAAAAGTGTGTTATTTATTATTATAAACTTATTTTTAATTGAATTGATTAATTAAAAAAATAAAACAACGATTTAAAAAAAAATCCGAATCCCCAACTGGCAGCTGATTGGTAATTGGCGATTTGCGGCGAATCCCCAACTGGACATTTTGAATCGCCGTCCGATGAGTATATTCGTTTAATTGAAAAACCAAACCACCATTGGTGTTATTATTATCCTAAACATGTTTTCTTCATGAATTGATTGAATAAACAAAATCTTAATCCCTAACTGGCATGTGTTTGGTAGTTGGTGATTTGCGACGAATCCCAAACTGGAAATATTGAATCGCCGTCTGATGAGTATACTCGTTATATTGTGGAAACGACGCTGTGCTGGTGTCTATATTATTATTTTAAGATTGTTTTCTTTTGAATTGATTTGTTAAAATAATAAAACAGTGATTTAATAAACAAACTCCGAATACCAAACTGGCACGCAGTTTCATTGTTTGCTCGGTACTTTTTGAAAAAAAATCCGAATCCCCATCTGGCCATTTTGAATCACCGTCTGTTGAGTATATTCGCTTTATTGAATAACAAAACCTACACTGGTGTTATAATGTTTTAATCAATACATGGGAGTACATACAAGACAAACGCCATCGTATATATTTAATTATGTTCTCCAAGATAGTATAAGAAAGTAATACAATATAGTAAATATTAGATGAATAAGATTTTATTGTTTTTTTTATCGCTGTTTTATTATTTCAACAGATGTTTTCAATAAAGAAAACAGGTTTAGGATAATAATAACACTAATGGTGGTTTGGTTCTTCAATAAAACTAATATACTCACAAGACGGTGATTCAAAATGGCCAATTTGGGATTCGGATTTTTTTCAATTCGATATTTGTTTTCGAAAACAAATCGATTATATAGAAAAACAGTTCATAACAATAAATAAACATTGTTCCCGCGCTGTTCCTTCAATACCATGAGTATATTCACCAGTAGGCGATTCAAAATTTCCAGTTGGGGATTCGCGGCGAATCGCCAACTACCAACCAGTTGCCAGTTGGGGATTCGGATTTTTTTTAAATCGTTGTTTTATAATCTTAATCAATCAATTCAATTAAAAATAAGTTTGTAATAAAAAATAACACACTTTTGCCAGGTTGCTTCTTCAATAAAATGAGTATCCTCACCAAACGGCGATTTAAAATGTCCAGTTGGGGATTCGCCGCGAATCGCCAACTACCAACCAGCTGTCAGTTGGGGATTCGGATTTTTTTTTTAAATCGCTGTTTTATTATTTTAACATATCAATTCAATAAAAAAACAGATTTAGGATAATAATAACACCAATGGTGGTTTGGTTCTTCAATAAAACGAATATACTCACAATACGGTAATTCAAAATGGCCAATTGTGGAATCGGATTTTTTTCAAATCGATATTTGTTTTCGAAAACAAATCAATTCTATAGAGAAACAGTTCATAACAATAAATAAACACCGTTCCCGCACTGTTCCTTCAATACCATGAGTATATTCACCAGGAAGCGATTCAAAATTTCCAGTTGGGGATTCGCGGCGAATTGTCAACTACCAACCAGTTGCCAGTTGGGGATTCGGATTTTTTTTAAATCGTTGTTTTATTTTTTTAATCAATCAGTTCAATTAAAAATAAGTTTATAATAATAAATAACACACTTTTACCGGGTTGGTTCTTCAATATAATGAGTATACTCACCAGACGGTGATTCAAAATGTCCAGTTGGGGATTCGCCGCGAATCGCCAACTACCAACTAGCTGCCAGTTGGGGATTCGGATTTTTTTTTTAAATCGCTGTTTTATTATTTTAACATATCAATTCAATAAAGAAAACAGATTCAGGATAATAATAACACCAATGGTGGTTTGTTTCTTCAATAGAACGAATATACTCACAATACGGTGATTCAAAATCAAATTTGGAATTCGTTTTTTTTTCAAATCGATATTTGTTTTTGAAAACAAATCATTTCCATAGAAAAACAGTTCATAACAATAAATAAACACCGTTCCCGCACTGTTCCTTCGATACCATGAGTATATTCACCAGGAGGCAATTCAAAATTTCCAGTTGGGGATTCGCCGCGAATCGCCAATTACCAACCAGTTGCCAGTTGGGGATTCGGATTTTTTTTAAATCGTTCTTTTATTTTTGTAATAAATCAATTCAATTAAAAATAAGTTTATAATAATAAATAACACACTTTTGCCGGGTTGCTTCTTCAATAAAATGAGTATACTCACCAGACGGCGATTTAAAATGTCCAGTTGGGGATTCGCCGCGAATCGCCAACTACCAACTAGCTGCCAGTTGGGGATTCGGATTTTTTTTTAAATCGCTGTTTTATTATTTTAACATATCAATTCAATAAAGAAAACAGATTCAGGATAATAATAACACCAATGGTGGTTTGGTTCTTCAATAAAACGGATATACTCACAATACGGTGATTCACAATGGCAAATTTGGAATTCATTTTTTTTTTCAAATCGATATTTGTTTTTTAAAACAAATCAGTTTCATAGAAAAACAGTTCATAACAATAAATAAACACCGTTCCCGCGCTGTTCCTTCAATACCATGAGTATATTCACCAGGAGGCGATTCAAAATGTCCAGTTTGGGATTCGCCGCGAATCGCCAACTACCAACTAGCTGCCAGTTAGGGATTCGGATTTTTTTTTTAAATCGCTGTTTTATTATTTTAACATATCAATTCAATAAAGAAAACAGATTTAGGATAATAATAACACCAATGGTGGTTTGGTTCTTCAATAAAACGGATATACTCACAATACGGTAATTCAAAATGGCCAATTATGGAATCGGATTTTTTTCAAATCGATATTTGTTTTCGAAAACAAATCAGTTCTATAGAAAAACAGTTCATAACAATAAATAAACACCGTTCCCGCACTGTTCCTTCAATACCATGAGTATATTCACCAGAAAGCGATTCAAAATTTCCAGTTGGGGATTCGCGGCGAATTACCAACTACCAACCAGTTGCCAGTTGGTGATTCGGATTTTTTTTAAATCGTTGTTTTATTTTTGTAATGAATCAATTCAATTAAAAATGAGTTTATAATAATAAATAACACACTTTTGCCGGGTTTGTTCTTCAATATAATGAGTATACTCACCAGACGGTGATTCAAAATATCCATTTAGGGATTCGCAGCGAATCGCCAACTACCAACTAGCTGCCAGTTGGGGATTCGGATTTTTTTTTTTAAACCGCTGTTTTATTATTTTAACATATCAATTCAATAAAGATAACTGATTCAGGAAAATAATAACACCAATGGTTGTTTGGTTCTTCAATAGAACGAATATACTCACAATACGGTGATTCAAAATGGCAAATTTGGAATTCTTTTTTTTTTTTCAAATCGATATTTGTTTTTGAAAACAAATCAATTTCATAGAAAAACAGTTCATAACAATAAATAAACACCATTCCAGCGCTGTTCCTGTAATACCATGAGTATATTCAACAGGAGGCGATTCAAAATTTCCAGTTGGGGATTCGCGGCGAATCGCCAACTACCATCCAGTTGCCAGTTGGGGATTCGGATTTTTTTTAAATCCTTATTTTATTTCTTTATTCAATCAATTCAATTAAAAATAAGTTTATGATAATAAAAAACACACTTTTGCAGAGTTGGTTCTTCAAAATAACGAGTATACTCACCAGACGGCGATTCAAAATGTCCAGTTGGGGATTCACCGCGAATCGCCAACTAACAACCAGCTGCCTGTTGGGGATTCGGATTTTTTTTTTAAATCGCTGTTTTATTATTTTAACATATCAATTTAATAAAGAAAACAGGTTTAGGATAATAATAACACCAATGGTGGTTTGGTTCTTCAATAAAACGGATATACTCACAATACGGTGAATTAAAATGGCCATTTTGGGATTCGTTTTTTTTTCAAATCGATATTTGATTTTGAAAATCAATCAATTTTGTAGAAAAACAGTTATTAACAATAAATAAAAACCGTTCCCGCGCTGTTCCTTCAATACCATGAATATATTCACCAGGAGGCGATTCAAAATTTCCAGTTGGGGATTCGCGACGAATCGCCAACTACCAACCAGTTGCCAGTTGGGGATTCAGATTTTTTTTAAATCGTTGTTTTATTTTTTTTAATCAATCAATTCAATTAAAAATAAGTTTATAATAATAAATAACACACTTTTGCCGGGTTGGTTCTTCAATATAATGAGTATACTCACCAGACGGTGATTCAAAATGTCCAGTTGGGGATTCGCCGCGAATCGCTAACTACCAACTAGCTGCCAGTTGGGGATTCGGATTTTTTTTTAAATCGCTGTTTTATTATTTTAATATATCAATTCAATAAAGAAAACAGATTTAGGATAATAATAACACCAATGGTGGTTTGGTTCTTTAATAAAACGAAAAAATTCACAATACGGTGATTCAAAATGGCCAATTATGGAATCGGATTTTTTTCAAATCGATATTTGTTTTCGAAAACAAATCAATTCTATAGAAAAACAGTTCATAACAATAAATAAACACCGTTCCCGCACTGTTTCTTCAATACCATGAGTATATTCACCAGGAAGCGATTCAAAATTTCCTGTTGGGGATTCGCGGCGAATCGCAAACTACCAACCAGTTGCCAGTTGGTGATTCGGATTTTTTTTAAATCGTTCTTTTATTTTTGTAATAATTCAATTCAATTAAAAATAAGTTTATAATAATGAATAACACACTTTTGCCGGGATGGTTCTTCAATATAATGAGTATACTCACCAGACGGTGATTCAAAATGTCCAGTTGGGGATTCGCGGCGAATCGCCAACTACCAACTAGCTGCCAGTTGGGGATTCGGATTTTTTTTTTTAAATCGCGGTTTTATTATTTTAACATATCAATTTAATAAAGAAAACAGATTTAGGATAATAATAACACCAATGGTGGTTTGGTTCTTCAATAAAACGGATATACTCACAATACGGTGATTCACAATGGCAAATTTGGAATTCATTTTTTTTTTCAAATCGATATTTGTTTTTTAAAACAAATCAGTTTCATAGAAAAACAGTTCATAACAATAAATAAACACCGTTCCCGCGCTGTTCCTTCAATACCATGATTATATTCACCAGGAGGCGATTCAAAATTTCCAGTTGGGGATTCGCCGCGAATCGCCAACTACCAACTAGCTGCCAGTTGGGGATTCGGATTTTTTTTTTAAATCGCTGTTTTATTATTTTAACAAATCAATTCAATAAAGAAAACAGATTTAGGATAATAATAACACCAATGGTTGTTTGGTTCTTCAATAGAACGAATATACTCACAATACGGTGATTCAAAATGGCAAATTTGGAATACGTTTTTTAGTTTTCAAATCGATATTTGTTTTTTAAAACAAATCAGTTTCATAGAAAAACAGTTCATAACAATAAATAAACACCGTTCCCGCGCTGTTCCTTCAATACTATGAGTATATTCACCAGGAGGCGATTCAAATTTTCCAGTTGGGGATTCGCGGCGAATCGCCAACTACCAACTAGCTGCCAGTTGGGGATTCGGATTTTTTTTTAAATCGCTGTTTTATTATTTTAATATATCAATTCAATAAAGAAAACAGATTTAGGATAATAATAACACCAATGGTTGTTTGGTTCTTCAATAAAATGTATAAACTCACAATACGGTGATCCAAATGGCCAATTATGGAATCGGATTTTTTTCAAATCGATATTTGTTTTCGAAAACAAATCAATTCTATAGAAAAACAGTTCATAACAATAAATAAACACCGTTCCCGCACTGTTTCTTCAATACCATGAGTATATTCACCAGAAAGCGATTCAAAATTTCCAGTTGGGGATTCGCGGCGAATCGCCAACTACCAACCAGTTGCCAGTTGGGGATTCGGATTTTTTTTAAATCGTTCTTTTATTTTTGTAATAATTCAATTCAATTAAAAATGAGTTTATAATAACAAATAACACACTTTTGCCGGGATGGTTCTTCAATATAATGAGTATACTCACCAGACGGTGATTCAAAATGTCCAGTTGGGGATTCGCGACGAATCGCCAACTACCAACTAGCTGCCAGTTGGGGATTCGGATTTTTTTTTTAAACCGCTGTTTTATTATTTTTACATATCAATTCAATAAAGAAAACAGAAACAGGATAATAATAACACCAATGGTGGTTTTGTTCTTCAATAGAACGAATATACTCACAATACGGTGATTCAAAATGGCAAATTTGGAATTCGTTTTTTTTCCAAATCGATATTTGTTTTTGAAAACAAATCAGTTCCATAGAAAAACAGTTCATAACAATAAATAAACACCATTCCCGCGCTGTTCCTTCAATACCATGAGTATATTCACCAGGAGGCGATTCAAAATTTCCAGTTGGGGATTCGCCGCGAATCGCCAACTACCAACCAGTTGCCAGTTGGGGATTCGGATTTTTTTTGAAATCGTTGTTTTATTTTTTTAATTAATCAATTCAATTAAAAGTAAGTTAATAATAATAAATAACACACTTTTGCCGGGTTGGTTCTTCAATATAATGAATATACTCACCAGACGGTGATTCAAAATGTCCAGTTGGGGATTCGCCGCGAATCGCCAACTACCAACCAGCTGCCAGTTGGGGATTCGGATTTTTTTTTTAAATCGCTGTTTTATTATTTTAACATATCAATTCAATAAAGAAAACAGATTCAGGATAATAATAACACCAATGGTGGTTTGGTTCTTCAATAAAACGAATATACTCACAATACGGTGATTCAAAATGGCAAATTTGGGATTCGTTTTTTTTTTCAAATCGATATTTGTTTTTGAAAACGAATCATTTCCATAGAAAAACAGTTCATAACAATAAATAAACACCGTTCCCGCGCTTTTCTTTCAATACCATGAGTATATTCACCAGGAAGCGATTCAAAATTTCCAGTTGGGGATTCGCCGCGAATCGCCAACTACCAACCAGTTGCCAGTTGGGGATTCGGATTTTTTATAAATCGTTGTTTTATTTTTTTAATCAGTCATTTCAATTAAAAATAAATTGATAATAATAAATAACACACTTTGGCCGGGTTGGTTCTTCAATAAAATGAGTATACTCACCAGACGGCGATTCAAAATGTCCAGTTGGGGATTCGCCGTGAATCGCCAACTACCAACCAGCTGCCAGTTGGGGATTCAGATTTTATATTAATTTACATACATTTATTATTGATTATATTTTTAAACATATTAACACGAGTAAAATATGTAAATGAAATAGTAATTATAATAACGATTCCGAATCCCCAACTGGCAGCTGGTCGGTAGTTGGTTATTCGAATCCCCAACTACCAACTGCAAACTACCTACTAACTTTACAGTCATATCACAATAATGAACATGACAACACTTGATACACGGAGCCACACTGGAGTTGATATATTAACCACAATAATTACCATGACAATACATCATACACGGAGCCACACTGGAGTTGATATATTAACCACAATAATGAAAACATAATAACACATGACACACGAAGCCACACTGGAGTTGATATTTTAATCACAATAATGAACATGACAACACATGATACACGGAGTTACACTGGAGTTAATATATTAACACAATAATAAAGATGACAACACATGATACATGGAGCTACATTTGGGTTGAATCATTTACCGCAATAACAAACATGACAACACATGATACACGAAACCAAACTAGAGTTGATATATTAACACAATAATGAACATGACAACACATGATACACGAAACCAAACTAGAGTTGATATATTAACACAATAATAAACATGACAACACATGATACACGGAGCCACACAGGAGTTGATATATTAACCACAATAAAAAACATGACAACACATGACACACGAAGCCACACTGGAGTTGAATTATTAACCACAATAATGAACATGACAACACATCATACACGGAACGACACTAGAGTTGAATTAGTAACCACATGATGAACATGACAACACATCATACACGGAGCCACACTTGAGTTGATATATTAACCACAATAATAAACATGACAACACATGACACACGAAGCCACACTGGAGTTAAATTATTAACCACAATAATGAACATGACAACACATGATGCACGGAGCTACACTAGAGTTGAATTATTAATCACAATAATGAATGACAACAAATGATGCACGGAGCCACACTTAAATTGATATATTAAATTAATAATGAACATGACAACACATGATACAGGGAACCACATTTGAGTTGAATTATTAGTCACAATAATGAACATAACAACACATGATATATGGATCTGCACTGGAGCTGAATTATTAACAACAATAATGAACATGACAACAACACATCAAACACGGAGCCAGACAGGAGTTTATATATTAACCACGATAATGAAAGTGACAACACATGATGCACGGAGCCTCACTTAAATTGATATTTTAAATTAATAATGAACATGACAACACATGATACACGGAGCCGCACTGGAGTAAAATAATCAACCACAATAATGAACATGACAACACATGATACACGAAGCCACACTGAAGTTGTGTATTAACCACAATAATGAACATGACATCACATGGTACAACGAGCTACATTGTAGTTGAGTTATTAACCGCAGTAATGAACATGACAACACATGACACATGAAACCACACTAGAGTTGATATATTAACCCCAATAATAAACATGACAACACATTATACACTGAGCCACCCTCGAGTTGATATTTTAACAAAATAATGAACATGACAACACACGATACACGGAGCCACACTAGAGTTGAATTATTAACTACAATAATGAACATTACCACACGTGATACATGGAGCCACACTGGAATTGATATATTAACCACAATAAAGAACATGACAACACATGATGCACGGAGTCACACTTAAGTTGATATATTAACACAATAATGAACATGACAACACATGATACACGGAGCCACACTGAAGTTGATATATTAACAACGATATTGAACATAATAACACATGATACACGGAGCCACACTTGAGTTGATATTTTAACACAATAATAAACATGACCAAACATGATACATGGAGCCATACTGGAGTTGATATACTAACACGATAATAAACATGACAACACATGATACACGATGTCACACTGGATTTGAATTCTTTAACACAATAACAAACATGCAACACATGATTCACAGAATCACACTGGAGTTGATATATTCACTACAATAAGGAACATGACAACACATGATACACGGAGCAACATTGGAGTTGATATATTAACCACAATAATGAACATGACAACACATGATACATGGAGCCACACTTGAGTTGATTTATTAACACAATAATGAACATGACAACACATGATACATGAAGCCACACTGGAGTTGATATATTAACACACTAATGAACATGACAACACATGATACACGGATTTACAGTGGAGTTGAATTATTAACCACAATAATGAACATGACAACACATGATACATGGAGCCACACTTGAGTTGATTTGTTAACACAATAATGAACATGACAACACATGATACATGAAGCCACACTGGAGTTGATATATTAACACACTAATGAACATGACAACACATGATACACGGATTTACAGTGGAGTTGAATTATTAACCACAATAATGAACATGACAACACATGATACATGGAGCCACACTGGAGTTGAAGTATTAACCACAATAAAGAACATGACAACACATGAGACATAAAAAACACCGGAGTCGATGTATTAACACAATAATGAACATGATAACACATGATACATGGAGCCACACTAGAGTTGATATATTAACACATTAATGAACATGACAACAAATGATACATGGAGCCATACTGGAATTTATTATTAACCACAATAATGAACATGACAATAAATCATACATGAAGCCACACTGTAGTTGATATACTAATCACAATTATGAACATGACAACACATGATACATGGAGCTACACTGGAGTTGAATTATTAACCACAATAATGAACTGACAAAATATTATACACGGAGCCACACAGGAGTTGATATATTAACCACAATAATGAACATGACAACACATGATGGACGTAGCCACACTTGAGGTGATATATTAACCACAAACCACATGATATACGGAGCAACACTTGAGTTGATTCATTAATACAATAATGAACATGACAACAGCTGATTCATGGAGCCGAACTTGAGTTGATATATTTACAAAATAGTGAACATGACAACACATGATACACGGAGCCACACTGGAGTTGAAATATTAGTCACAATAATGACCATGACAACACATCATACATGGAGCCACACTGGAGTTGATATGTTAACCGCAATAATGAACATGACAACACATGATACATGGACCCACACTAGATTTGATATATTAACCACAATAATAAACATGACATCAAATGATACATGTAGCCACACTGGAGTTCATATATTAACCACAATGATGAACATGACAACACATGATACACAGAATCACATTGGGGTTGATATGTTAACCACAATAATAAACATGACAACACATGATACATGGAGCCACACTTGAGTTGATATATTAACACAATAATGAACATGACAACACATGATACACGGAGCCACACTGGAGTTGATATATTAACACAATAATGACCATGACAACACATGATACACAGAGCCACACTGGAGTTAAATTATTAACCAAAATAATGAACATGACAACACATCATACATGAAGCCACACTGGAGTTGATATATTAACCATGAAAATGAACATGACAATTCATAATACATGGAGTCACACTTGAATTGAATTATTAACCACAAAAATGAACATGACAACATATGATACATGGAGCCATACTGGAGTTGATATATTAACACAATAGTGAACATAACAACACATGATACACAGTTCCACACTGGAGTTGAATTATTAAACACAATAATGAACATGACAACACATCATACACGGAGCCACACTGGTGTTAAATCATTATCCACAATAATGAACATGGCAACATATCATACACGGAGCCACACTGGAATTGAATCATTATCCACAATAATAAACATGACAACACATGATACATGGAGCCACACTGGAGTCGATATATAAACCACAATAATAAACATAATAACACATGATACATTGGACATGTCGCTTATTTGGAGGATTTCTACCCACCTGTAGATATCAACTGCGAGTATAATCCTGGCGAGAACCACACGGGTTAAAAATACAGCGATTGATTGATCGATCGATCGATCGATTGATTGATTGATTGATTGAATATTCAGCTTACAGACGATCAGTTGTTTCCTGGGATCCTGAAAGGTTAACAAGTACTCGAGCACACCCTATCTCCGTAAGATACTGATAACCTTCTTGAATCATTGGTAAGAGACGAATGATAATGAGACACAATGTCGTATATCAGTCATCACGAAGACTGTTGCCAGCTGGGGATTCGAATTCATGACCCCTGATTTTATAGTCATACGCACTACCGACTTAGCTAATTGGGACCGGCTTATAGAATTAAGCGAAAACGGATTCATTCAAATTAACACGAACAAGAAATATTATCATGACCATTATTTTAAGTTTTATGAGCTGAACTAACCGTAAGAATTTCACCAGTCTATGATTTCATTTCAGGATTCTAAGCATCTCCTTGCATGGTCAGAATGAATCGCATATCAACTAGTTCCCATCAGCTGGACGTGTCCATGCATCTTATTGAACTTTCCCTCTCATTAGTTCACGGTCAGCAGCTGTGAGAGTTCATGTAGAGAGAGGTCAGTCTGGACAAACAATCATTAAAATGTCCATCATCATCCCAATATCATGCTTCATCAAATATTAATGATTTTTTACGACTCATGTAGTAAACTTCACAAAGGCGTTCGGATGAAAACTTTTAAATTCCGTGTCGTACTGAATAGCTGTTATTATATTTAACTGTTTAATTTCTTTATTTCTATGTGTTTGTATTAAAATATAAATACAACACTAACATACGAACCAGGGCTATCCGGGTTAGTTTTAAGGTAATGCCTTTAAATGAGTCAAACTTATGATGAATGTTTCAGATATTACTTTAAACATTATTGAATGTGGTATGATCACATTGTCAACACACAACATATTATATATAGCATATCCAGTTTATACCTACACTTACTGGTAAGATTTCACAGTTAAAGTTGAACCGGGTTGGGCTCGATCCTACAATCCAAGCGGTGATAGGGTGTTAAACAAGTTCTTATTAATTACACAGATTTAGCTCAATGTCTTCCTGTGTAGAACTAGAACTAAGTCTATGTAAATTAGTGTCTTGCTTGTGAAAACAAGGCACGGCACGGGCGGGGTCGAACCTACTGCCCTTCATTCGTGGATCTGGTGATATTGTTCCAGGATGAGAAAAACAATGAAAGCTGATAAACAATTATATTAATGCTAAATGCCATCTGCATTCAAGGGATACCTATCTAAACAGACAATCGCCCATGTATGATAAACGAGGAAAATCATGACAATATCAACACACTCTGAAATATATGTCATTAATATATATTTCTTATTGATTCGTACATTATTTATCTATTAAAATATTTAACTATATCTTCCACAACTAAATTTCACCTATTATTATCATCTACTCAATTCGAACATTTTAATGCGCACAAAACGGCATATTTCTGTGTCGACGTACCGTACAACACCTTTAACGTTTCCCTTTTCTTCTTTTGCGATCTGTGGCTAATAAGTAATTATTTACTAATCTACGTTTAATTGGACTGAAGTTATTACTACGGTGGGATGAACATATTAGAAAAACATCAACTTTCTTATTCTTAAATGTGCTTGTGAATAAGATATGTCGAAGGAAACCGGTGCATAATTTATCAAAATAAATACAAACTCTTATCCGTGGAGATGCCAGAGATCAGATTGAAACAGATCAAAAGTTTAATTAGCGACTAGTGGGTGGGGAAGCGGGTTGATATATGGATAAGCTTCTGATAAGATCCATTATTAAGCAAGATTAAAACTTAATTGGGAACTGATGGCGACGAGAAAAATGTGCATACATGTAAATGGAAGTTATGGCTATAAATCAGGCCACGTGTTTGATGGCGTAATGAAATAACATTCACTTATCTGAAGAGAATCTTCTTAAATCTAACACTTGTGAAGAAAATGATAAAAAAGTAAACAAAGCCACGGAAATAAGTGAATCGAGAGAACAATAAAGTAAACCTTTATTTCAGCGAGCACTGTAGGATACTTATACAAATAGTCTTTGTTCAATAATAGGCCGGGTGTCGTATTTCAACTCGTAAAGAAACCGCGGAAATAGAACAAAACACGCGAGGCATTCCGATACTGTTATTTGTTAAAATTTTGTAACTTTTAGAGAAATTTTAAAGATGGAGGAAGTTTCGACAATATAAAGTTATAATCAGACAGGTGGTACGGGGTTAAGTGGTTGGTTTGTTTACTTCAAGGGGACACGATTTCAAATCTCGGTCGCATGGACATTTTATTCCACTCTGTGATTAGGAGTTAACAAAAACATGAAATAAAATTATATTAGTTAAATAATGTGTGTTTTAATATCGTTTTTACGCTGGCTTGTATTTGGCCAATTAGCATTTACTATAAACGAACGTGTATCAGTGGTGTGAACTGAACGGGCAGTACTTACTAATGAAAGTGAATGAATTGTAGGTTAGATAAACTTTAAGTAGCGTGTTTGTTTTATTTTTACATTAAATTAGGTTTTGTTGACACAGGATTCCTTTACGTTTGTGCGCAAAGTGGTAATAATCTGAAGGATTACTGGATTAGTCCACCCACGGTCAAAGACATTTCAGTGTATCATATGTTTGTTGTGAAATTGGATTTAGTCTATCTGCGTTGAAATGCGAGTCGGTGGTCAGTAATGATTCGAGAAGTGGCGATAAGTGCAATGATTAAAAACAATATTGGCCCAGGCCCAGAGAGTTGTCATATGTTAAAAATGTCTTAATACGATTTTCAGAATATTTGGAATTGTTTGAATTCTAAGAAAGTTTTCGATATTAGAAAAGTGTACGTAATATTAAATGATATGAATATAAATATACTAAACAGCGAATTAACTAAAACAACAGAGTACACTAAATAGTCATATATTCGAAAAGTGGATTTGATGTTTAAAGAAAATGAATACATTCAATGATTAATCAAAGTAAAGAATATTTGGTGTTCAAAGAAGTTTGAATATATGGCAAAGAAAAAACTTAAAACGTAAACATAGAAGTGAATTACCAAAAACTAGAAAAACTGCAACGGTTAATAAACCTACTACACCGCCGGTTTGGCGAGCGTGAAACAGTATACAGTAAAAATCGCATGAAACAGTTGAGGCGGAAAACGTACATGCAGTAAACTATAGTATAACAATTACTTCACAAGAAGTCATAATTTACCGTAGAGAACTTTTATTAATTATTAAACACACTTCTTCTTGGCTTTGACCAATAACGGAATGTAAAACATGTGTGTTGCTTTCTGGATGTAAAGTAATTACATTACCGCTACGCAAAGGTACAAATATTCCATTGTTTTATCAGACTAATCAAGCCGCAGATGGAGTTTACTGTAAGGCGGATATGAACATTCTGTGGTCTTGTTATGTTTAAATGCGGATTTCTGTAAGATGTGTTTACTTTAATATTGTTGATATGGTCATTTGTGGTTTGTGTTAAGTGAAATATATGGATTATCATTCTAGAGGCAAATATATCGTATTATTATAGTTATTTTTCATTGAATTATTCTTGGAAAAAGGGTATCATAAGTAACTTAATTTCTAAACGAAATGGTCAAGAAATAAAAATAGGTAACTAGCATTCTAAGTTGCATGATATGGTAATTCTAATATATCATTAGTAGAACAATGGGTACAACAACACATTTACAAAATATACAGTCACTGAACAACCTCGGTGGTAGTGGCGGGGGCTTAAATGGGCTCAACCCACACTTGCCCCCGCGCATACCAAAGACACCCAATCGTCTATCTCCGAGGGTTATGCTTGGAGTTGAGCTTAATATTTTAAAACCACATTGCGGACTAAGCAGTGCCAGCTCATCGCAACAGGGCTCGCCCGTGTTATCACGACCGAGGACTATCAGTTCAAGGGGATCGACATTAGGGTCAGAAAAGTCAATTTCTCCACCACCACTCAGTATCAGCAGCTGCAGCAGCGCAGTCTCGTCGTCCAGGATTGAGGCAAGTATCTAAATATGGGGTTCGTGACTGAATAATTGTAGAAATATATTGCATTGTGTCAAGTTTCACCATCTATTTTGTGTTATGTTACCAATGCATATGTGACACTATAAAATCGTACAAGCGTATGCAATATGTGTTTCACCAGGAACAACGGTGTAAGTACAATGTGGTATTCACCAACCATTTTAAAGAATATTCTTAGACTTGAACTCAAGAATGCATTTTGAAAGACACTTAGAGACCATTTTTTAGACCAAAACTTGCTACTATGTAGGGACACCCACTATATAGTCAAATAAACTTGCTACTATGTAGGGACACCCACTATATAGTCAAATAAACTTGCTACTATGTAGGGACACCCACTATATAGTCAAATAAACTTGCTACTATGTAGGGACACCCACTATATAGTCAAATAAACTTGCTACTATGTAGGGACACCCACTATATAGTCAAATAAACTTGCTACTATGTAGGGACACCCACTATATAGTCAAATAAACTTGCTACTATGTAGGGACACCCACTATATAGTCAAATAAACTTTCACACCTATTCTATCTGTCATGGTAAGGTTGAAATTTGGATTATCAAGCTTAAGTCTAAGAATATTCTCAAGAATGGCTGGTGAATACGACCCCAAATCATGCTACAGCTGAAACGTTGTTGTGTGTCACTTGATAGTGAATATAAATTATGCTAGATCTGAAACCAGACGCATGTTATAGTTTGTTACTGAAATCTTAGCATAGATGATGCTACAGATGAAACCAGGGGTAAATTGTAACGCGTCATTCGACTCTGGGTATGGATCGTGTTACAGCTGAAACCAATAACATGATGTAGTTTGTCAGTCGAATGTGAGCATAGATCACACCAAAGCAGCCGAAGCACGTTATAGTTTGTTACTCGAATGTGGGCATAGATCACACCAAAGCAGCCGAGGCACGTTATAGTTTGTTACTCGAATGTGGGCATAGGTCACACCAAAGCAGCTGAGGCACGTTATAGTTTGTTACTCGAATGTGGGCATAGATCACACCAAAGCAGCCGAGGCAAGTTATAGTTTGTTACTCGAATGTGGGCATAGATCACACCAAAGCAGCCGAGGCAAGTTATAGTTTGTTACTCGAATGTGGGAATAGATCACACCAAAGCAGCCGAGGCAAGTTATAGTTTGTTACTCGAATGTGGGCATAGATCACACCAAAGCAGCCGAGGCACGTTATAGTTTGTTACTCGAATGTGGGCATAGATCACACCAAAGCAGCCGAGGCAAGTTATAGTTTGTTACTCGAATGTGGGCATAGATCACACCAAAGCAGCCGAGGCAAGTTATAGTTTGTTACTCGAATGTGGGCATAGATCACACCAAAGCAGCCGAGGCAAGTTATAGTTTGTCAGTCGAATGTGGGCATAGATCACATCAAAGCAGCCGAGGCAAGTTATAGTTTGTTTCTCGAATGTGGGCATAGTTCACACCAAAGCAGCCGAGGCAAGTTATAGTTTGTTACTCGAATGTGGGCATAGATCACACCAAAGCAGCCGAGGCAAGTTATAGTTTGTCAGTCGAATGTGGGCATAGATCACACCAAAGCAGCCGAGGCACGTTATAGTTTGTCAGTCGAATGTGGGCATAGATCACACCAAAGCAGCCGAGGCACGTTATAGTTTGTTACTCGAATGTGAGCATAGATCACACCAAAGCAGCCGAGGCAAGTTATAGTTTGTTACTCGAATGTGGGCATAGATCACACCAAAGCAGCCGAGGCACGTTATAGTTTGTTACTCGAATGTGGGCAGTGGGCATAGATCACACCAAAGCAGCCGAGGCACGTTATAGTTTGTTACTCGAATGCAGCTGAGGCATGTTATAGTGTGTTACTCGAATGTGAGCTATGTCATGTTAGAGCTGAAACCAGAAACGTTTGGCATTGCAATATGAGCTTAGAGAATGAAACCAGAAGTAAGCTGTAGTTAGTCACTCTGAGGATAGATTTATCCCGCACCGATGAGGGCATGAGTTCGATCTTTATTCGGTCCAAGAATATTATGTGAGAGTTTCATGAGTTTTCTTGTCCATTGCGGAAGAATAGTGGTTATATTCAGATTCATCCGGAGGTCTTCCTAAACCGCAGCTGAAAGTCGTTTACCGCTAAAAATTCACAAATTACTTTTGTTTTATTGTATGTCATTCAATATTAATAAATAGTACTGACATTGTTTTTATACTGTTTTTTTTTTTGCGCAGCGTAGAGATTAAAGCGATGCAATTATAATTATCTGTCTTGTTATACATGCAGACATGGCTATAAAACCGAGGTCGTATGCCGCTCCGTTTATACTGCTTTCTATACAAATAACTACTGACTACAAAACACTTTCCTTACTCAATTTAGTCGCGTGTGTAAATGACGCCATGTAAACGAAAATTGCATTAGTCACGAAATAATAGTTTTCAAAGGAGCGATTGTTCATTGCTGACATAAGTTGACATTTGTCACTCATGCATTGAACATTCTTGTTGTCGTGTCGGTTTTATACTTCGGGCAGTAAAAACGAAAACAAGAAAGGAGAGTCACGTGCTGTTTTTTATGTATATGCAATTTGTATTTAACCTTTTGACCCCTATACACGAATGGGTGGGAGGGCTTCGGGCTGTAGACACTAGTTGTTGTTTGTGCGAACGTCTGCTGTAGATCTACAAACACTGCACTAGTTGGTGTTTGTGCGAACGTCTGCTGTAGATATACAAACACTGCACTAGTTGGTGTTTGTGCGAACGTCTGCTGTAGATCTACAAACACTGCACTAGTTGGTGTTTGTGCGAACGTCTGCTGTAGATCTACAAACACTGCACTAGTTGTTGTTTGTGCGAACGTCTGCTGTAGATCTACAAACACTGCACTAGTTGGTGTTTGTGCAAACGTCTGCTGTAGATATACAGACACTGCACTAGTTGGTGTTTGTGCGAACGTCTGCTGTAGATATACAGACACTGCACTAGTAGTTGTTTGTGCGAACGTCTGCTGTAGATCTACAAACACTGCACTAGTTGGTGTTTGTGCGAACGTCTGCTGTAGATATACAAACACTGCACTAGTTGGTGTTTGTGCGAACGTCTGCTGTAGATCTACAGACACTGCACTAGTTGGTGTTTGTGCGAACGTCTGCTGTAGATATACAGACACTGCACTAGTTGTTGTTTGTGCGAACGTCTTCTGTAGATCTACAGACACTGCACTAGTTGGTGTTTGTGCAAACGTCTGCTGTAGATCTACAGACACTGCACTAGTTGTTGTTTGTGCGAACGTCTGCTGTAGATCTACAAAAAATGCACTAGTTGGTGTTTGTGCGAACGTCTGCTGTAGATCTACAAACACTGCACTAGTTGGTGTTTGTGCGAACGTCTGCTGTAGATATACAAACACTGCACTAGTTGGTGTTTGTGTGAACGTCTGCTGTAGATCTACAGACACTGCACTAGTTGGTGTTTGTGCGAACGTCTGCTGTAGATATACAGACACTGCACTAGTTGTTGTTTGTGCGAACGTCTGCTGTAGATATACAGACACTGCACTAGTTGGTGTTTGTGCGAACGTCTGCTGTAGATCTACAAACACTGCACTAGTTGGTGTTTGTGCGAACGTCTGCTGTAGATATACAAACACTGCACTAGTTGGTGTTTGTGCGAACGTCTGCTGTAGATCTACAAACACTGCACTAGTTGGTGTTTGTGCGAACGTCTGCTGTAGATATACAGACACTGCACTAGTTGGTGTTTGTGCGAACGTCTTGCTGTAGATCTACAAACACTGCACTAGTCGGTGTTTGTGCGAACGTCTGCTGTAGATCTACAAACACTGCACTAGTTGGTGTTTGTGCGAACGTCTGCTGTAGATTTACAGACACTGCACTAGTTGTTGTTTTTGCGAACGTCTGCTGTAGATATACAAACACTGCACTAGTTGGTGTTTGTGCAAACGTCTGCTGTAGATCTACAGACACTGCACTAGTTGGTGTTTGTGCGAACGTCTGCTGTAGATCTACAGACACTGCACTAGTTGGTGTTTGTGCGAACGTCTGCTGTAGATATACAGACACTGCACTAGTTGTTGTTTGTGCGAACGTCTGCTGTAGATATACAGACACTGCACTAGTTGGTGTTTGTGCGAACGTCTGCTGTAGATCTACAAACACTGCACTAGTTGGTGTTTGTGCGAACGTCTGCTGTAGATATACAAACACTGCACTAGTTGGTGTTTGTGCGAACGTCTGCTGTAGATCTACAAACACTGCACTAGTTGGTGTTTGTGCGAACGTCTGCTGTAGATCTACAAACACTGCACTAGTTGGTGTTTGTGCGAACGTCTGCTGTAGATATACAGACACTGCACTAGTTGGTGTTTGTGCGAACGTCTTGCTGTAGATCTACAAACACTGCACTAGTCGGTGTTTGTGCGAACGTCTGCTGTAGATCTACAAACACTGCACTAGTTGGTGTTTGTGCGAACGTCTGCTGTAGATATACAGACACTGCACTAGTTGTTGTTTTTGCAAACGTCTGCTGTAGATATACAAACACTGCACTAGTTGGTGTTTGTGCAAACGTCTGCTGTAGATCTACAGACACTGCACTAGTTGGTGTTTGTGCGAACGTCTGCTGTAGATCTACAAACACTGCACTAGTTGTTGTTTGTGCTAACGTTTGCTGTAGATCTACAAACACTGCACTAGTTGTTGTTTGTGCGAACGTCGGCTGTAGATCTACAAACACTGCACTAGTTGGTGTTTGTGCGAACGTCTGCTGTAGATCTACAAACACTGCACTAGTTGTTGTTTGTGCTAACGTCTGCTGTAGATCTACAAACACTGCACTAGTTGTTGTTTGTGCGAACGTCGGCTGTAGATCTACAAACACTGCACTAGTTGGTGTTTGTGCGAACGTCTGCTGTAGATATACAAACACTGCACTAGTTGGTGTTTGTGCGAACGTCTGCTGTAGATATACAGACACTGCACTAGTTGTTGTTTGTGCAAACGTCTGCTGTAGATCTACAAACACTGCACTAGTTGGTGTTTGTGCGAACGTCTGCTGTAGATATACAAACACTGCACTAGTTGGTGTGTGTGCGAACGTCTGCTGTAGATATACAGACACTGCACTAGTTGTTGTTTGTGCGAACGTCTGCTGTAGATCTACAAACACTGCACTAGTTGGTGTTTGTGCAAACGTCTGCTGTAGATATACAAACACTGCACTAGTTGTTGTTTGTGCGAACGTCTGCTGTAGATATACAGACACTGCACTAGTTGGTGTTTGTGCGAACGTCTGCTGTAGATCTACAAACACTGCACTAGTTGGTGTTTGTGTGAACGTCTGCTGTAGATATACAAACACTGCACTAGTTGTTGTTTGTGCGAACGTCTTCTGTAGATATACAAACACTGCACTAGTTGGTGTTTGTGCGAACGTCTGCTGTAGATCTACAAACACTGCACTAGTTGGTGTTTGTGCAAACGTCTGCTGTAGATCTACAAACACTGCACTAGTTGGTGTTTGTGCGAACGTCTGCTGTAGATATACAGACACTGCACTAGTTGGTGTTTGTGCGAACGTCTGCTGTAGATCTACAAACACTGCACTAGTTGGTGTTTGTGCGAAGTTCTGCTGTAGATATACAAACACTGCACTAGTTGGTGTTTGTGCAAACGTCTGCTGTAGATCTATAAACACTGCACTAGTTGGTGTTTGTGTGAACGTCTGCTGTAGTTGGTGTTTGTGCGAACGTCTGCTAGAGATATACAGACACTGCACTAGTTGTTGTTTGTGCGAACGTCTGCTATAGATATACAGACATTGCACTATTTAGTGTTTGTGCGAACGTCTGCTGTAGATATACAGACACTGCACTAGTTGTTTGTGCGTACGTCTGCTATAGATATACAGACACTGCACTTGTTGGTGTTTGTGCAAACATTGGGTGACACTGCACTAGTTGTTGTTTGTGCGAACGTTTGCTATAGATATACAAACACTGCACTAGTTGGTGTTTGTGCGAACGTCTGCTGTAGATATACAGACACTGCACTAGTTGGTGTTTGTGCGAACGTCTGCTATAGATATACAGACACTGCACTATTTGTTGTTTGTGCGAACGTCTACTATAAGTATACAAACACTGCACTAGTTGGTGTTTATAGATGCGAACGTCTGCTATAGATATACAAACACTGCAATAGTTGGTGTTTGTGCGAACGTCTGTTAAATATATACAGACATTGCACTAGTTGGTGTTTATAGATGCAAACATCTGCTATAGAATACAAACACTGCACTAGTTGGTGTTTATAGATGCGAACGTCTGCTATAGATATGCAAACACTGCACTAGTTGTTGTTTGTGCGAACGTCTGCTATAGATATACAAACACTGCACTAGTTGGTGTTTATAGATGCGAACGTCTGCTATAGATATACAAACACTGCACTAGTTGGTGTTTGTGCGAACGTCTGTTAAAGATATACAGACATTGCACTAGTTGGTGTTTATAGATGCAAACATCTGCTATAGAATACAAACACTGCACTAGTTGGTGTTTATAGATGCGACCGTCTGCAATAGATATGCAAACACTGCACTAGTTGTTGTTTGTGCGAACGTCTGCTATAGATATACAATCACTGCACTAGTTGGTGTTTATAGATGCGAACGTCTGCTATAGATATACAAACACTGCACTAGTTGTTGTTTGTGCAAACGTTTGCTAAAGATATCCAAACACTGCACTAGTTGGTGTTTGTGCGAACGTCTGCTGTAGATATACAGACACTGCACTATTTGTTGTTTGTGCGAACGTCTGCTATAGATATACAAACACTGCACTAGTGTGTGTTTATAGATGCGAACGTCTGTTAAAGATATACAAACACTGCACTAGTTGGTGTTTGTGCGAACGTATGTTAAAGATATACAGACACTGCACTAGTTTGTGTTTATAGATGCGAACGTCTGCTATAGATATGCAAACACTGCACTAGTTGTTGTTTGTGCGAACGTCTGCTATAGATATACAATCACTGCACTAGTTGGTGTTTATAGATGCGAACGTCTGCTATAGATATACAAACACTGCACTAGTTGTTGTTTGTGCGAACGTTTGCTAAAGATATCCAAACACTGCACTAGTTGGTGTTTGTGCGAACGTCTGCTGTAGATATACAAACACTGCACTAGTTGTTGTTTTTACGAACGTTTGCTAAATATATACAAACACTGCACTAGTTGATGTTTATAAATGCGAACGTATGTTGTAAACATACAAACATTACATATGTTGATATTAGTTAGATATGCAAACAACTGTAATTACTGGTGTTTAAACGCAATTCTGATGTAGACATGCAAACACTGCACTAGTTGGTGTTTATATGAAACTATATTATTGATATACAAGCAGTGCACTAGTTGGTATTTAAACGCAATTCTGCTGTAGGTATTGAACCCCTGCTCTAGTTGGTGTTCATGAGCATGTTTTACAAACAAGCTTTATAAAGCATAATGATAAAACACTTATTTGCAATATCACAATAAATATTAATGATGCATAACAACATGGCAACAATTGATCACATGTATATTAAACGACTAAACCATGTGCAATATCTTTATCATAAATCATGAGTTTGAATTGGCGTGCCCGGTTAGCTCAGTCGGTAGCACGTCTGACTATCAATCCAGTGGTCATCAGTGCGAACCCAACCCCGGTCACAGTCTCCGTGGTGATTATTATACGACGTTGCGTCGCATTTTCATTCGTTTCTCACTGCTGATTCAAGTGGTAAAGCTATAAGTAACCTCTCAGGAAGTGTATCTCAGTGAGCAAAGCACTTTAACCGCAATAAGTCACCTCGGTACTGGTTATTTTGGCCCCAAGAAAACATATAAGGTGAGGTGTAAATTGAAATAACTGTAAAAAATAAGTTTTAATGCTATGTTTGTAACTTGCATTGAGATAACCAACTTCGCTCTATGTTAACCGTAGTTTTCCCCAAAAAGCAAAGTAAATTGCGACATAATAGAGAAAAAAACGTGTATTAAATGCGTCACAGGTCTATGGAGGTCCGAGATCCTCCTGTATTATCCTTCCAAATATACATGTAAAATGTTCAATATAAATTAGTAAGGCTAAAAATGATACAAAACCAAAAGAAATACAAATGTTTTAATCATATATATCTATTTGATCCTACCGGTCAGTGTGACTACCTCTACATTAACTTATTGGCGGAAATGGTTACAAAACAGTTTAACAAATACCTATAAAATTATACATACAAAAAAATAATATTGGTGTAATTATTTACAAATGCACTGAACAAACATTCAGTTGTTTTTTTAAGTGAATCAACTTGTTTAATATACATGTCATGTACTACTTGACAAACAAACAATATTACATTGTATACTAACAAATGGGCATAACATATAAACCATGCGGTACTGACCAGTGTGAATTGTATATAGTAGATGTGTTGTTTTCTATTGTATTTAGTAGATGTGTTGTTTTAAATTGTATATAGTAGATGTGTTGTTTTATATTGTATAACGTAGATGTGTTGTTTCATGTTGAATATGTATTAGATGTGTTGTTTAATAGTGTATATAGTAGATGTGTTGTTTTATTTTGTATAAAGTAGATGTGTTGTTTTACATTGTATACAGTAGATATGTTGTTTTATATTGTATATAGTAGATGTGTTGTTTTATATTGTATAAGGTAGATGTGTTGTTTTATATTGTATATAATAGATATGTTGTTTTATGTTATATATAGTAGATGTGTTGTTTTAAATTGTATATAGAAGATATGTTGTTTTATATTGTATATAGTAGATATGTTGTTTTATATTGTATATATAGGTAGATATGTTGTTTTAGATTTTATTAAGTAGATGTGTTGTTTTATATTGTATATAGAAGGTGTTTTGCTCTATATTGTATATAGTTTATATGTTGTATTATATTGTAAATAGTAGATATGTTGTTTTATAGTGTATATAGTAAATATGTTGATTTATATTTTATATAGTAGATATGTTGTTTTAGATTGTATATAGTAGATATTTTGTTTTATATTGTATATAGTAGGTAAATTGATTTATATTCTATATAGAAGATGTGCTGTTTAATTTTCATTATACTATAATAGTTGTGTTGTTTCATATATAGTAGATATGCTGTTTTATATAAAAAATTATAGAAGATATATTGTAATATATTGTTTATAGTAGATATGTTGTTTTTCTATTATATATAGTAGATGTGTTGTTTTATATTGTATATAGTAGATGTGTTGTTTTAGATTTTATATTGTAGATATGTTGTTTTATATTGTATATAGTAGATGTGTTGTTTTATATTGTATATAGTAGTTGTGTTGTTTTATATTGTATATAGTAGATATGTTGTTTTAAATTGTATATAGTAGATGTGTTTTTTATATTATGTATAGTAGAAATGTTGTTTTATATTGTATATATTAGATATGTTGTTTTATATTGTATAAAGTAGGTTAATTGTTTTATATTCTATATAGATGTGTTGTTTAATATTATATATACACTATAATAGTTGTGTTGTTTTATATATAATAGATATGCTGTTTTATATAAATATTATAGTAGATATGTTGTATTATATTGTATATAGTAGATGTGTAGTTTTATATTGTATATAATAGATGTGTTGTTTTATATTGTATATAGTAGATGTGTTGTTTTATATTGTATATAGTATATATTTTGTTTGATATTTTATATTGTAGATATATTTTTTTATTTTGTATATAGTGGATGTGTTGTTTTATACTGTATATAGTAGATGTGTTGTTTTATGTTAAATATAGTAGAAGTGTTGTTTTAAATTGTATATAGTAGATATGTTGTTTTATATTGTATATATATGTTGATATGTTCTTTGAGATTTTATTAAGTAAATGTGTTGCTTTATATTGTTTATAGTAGATGTGTTGTTTATATTGTATATATTAGATGTGTTGTCTTATATATAGTAGATGTGTTGTTTTATATTATATATAGTAGGTAAATTGTTTTATATTCTATATAGAAGATGTGTTGTTTAATATTGTATATAGTAGATATGTTGTTTTATATTGTATATATAGGTAGATATGTTGCTTTAGATTTTATTAAGTAGATGTGTTGTTTTATATTGTTTATAGAAGATGTGTTGTTTATATTGTATATAGTAGATGTGTTGTCTGATATATAGTAGATATGTTGTTTTATATTGTATAAAGTAGGTTAATTGCTTTATATTCTATATAGATGTGTTGTTTAATATTATATACACTATAATAGTTATGTTGTTTTATATATAATAGATATGCTGTTTTATATAAATATTATAGTAGATATGTTGTATTATATTGTATATAGTAGATGTGTTGTTTTATATTGTATATAATAAATGTGTTGTTTTATATTGTATATAGTAGATGTGTTGTTTTATATTGTATATAGTATATATTTTGTTTGATAGTTTATATTGTAGATATATTTTTTTATTTTGTATATAGTGGATGTGTTGTTTTATACTGTATATAGTAGATGTGTTGTTTTATGTTAAATATAGTAGAAGTGTTGTTTTAAATTGTTTATAGTAGATATGTTGTTTTATATTGTATATATATGTTGATATGTTCTTTGAGATTTTATTAAGTAAATGTGTTGCTTTATATTGTTTATAGTAGATGTGTTGTTTATATTGTATATATTAGATGTGTTGTCTTATATATAGTAGATGTGTTGTTTTATATTATATATAGTAGGTAAATTGTTTTATATTCTATATAGAAGATGTGTTGTTTAATATTGTATATAGTAGATATGTTGTTTTATATTGTATATATAGGTAGAAATGTTGCTTTAGATTTTATTAAGTAGATGTGTTGTTTTATATTGTTTATAGAAGATGTGTTGTTTATATTGTTTATAGTAGATGTGTTGTCTGATATATAGTAGATGTGTTGTTTTATATTGTATATAGTAGGTTAATTGTTTCATATTCTATATAGAAGATGTGTTGTTTAATATTATATATACTATAGTAGTTGTGTTGTTTTATATAAAGTAGATATGTTGTTTTATATTCTATATAGTAGGTAAATTGTTTTATATTCTATATAGACGATTTGTTGTTTAATATTATATATACTATAATAGTGGTGTTGTTTTATATATAGTAGATATGCTGTATTATATAAAATTTATAGTAAATATGTTGTTTTATATTGTATACAATAAATATGTTGTTTTATATTGTATATAGCAGATATGTTGTTTTATATTGTATAAAGTTGATGTGTTGTTTTAAATTTTATATAGTAGATGTGTTGTTTTATATTGTATATAGTAGATGTGTTGCTTCATATTGTATATAGTATATATGTTGTTCAATATTGTATATAGTATCTATGTTGTATTATATTTTATATAGTAGATATGTTGTTTTATATTGTATACAGTAGATATTTTGTTTTATATTGTATAAAGTAGATGTGTTGTTTCATATTGTATATAGTAGATATGTTGTTTGATATTTTATATAGTAGATATGTTTTTTATATTGTAAATAGTAAATGTGTTGTTTTATATTGGATATAGTAGATGGGCAGCTTTATAATGTATATAGAAGATGTGTTGTTTTATATTGTATACAGTAGATGTGTTGTTTTATAGTGTATACAGTAAATGTGTTGTTTTATATATAGTAGATATGTTGTTTATTATTGTATATAGTAGATGTGCTGCTTTATAATGTATATAGTAGATGTGTTGTTTTATATGGTATATAGTAGATGTGTTGTTTTATATTGGATATAGTATATGTACTGTTTTATATTGTATATAGTAGATGTGTTGTTTTATATTATATACAGTAGATGTGTTGTTTCATATTGTATACAGTAGATGTGTTGTTTTACATATAGTAGATATGTTGTTTTATACTGTATGTAGCAGATGTGTTGTTTTATATTGTATATAGTAGATATGTTGTTTTAAATGTTTATATTAGATATGGTGTTAAATATTATGTAAAGTAGGTAAATTGTTTTATATTCTATATAGTAGATGTGTTGTTTTATATTGTATATAGTAGATATGTTGTTTTATATTGTATATAGTAGATATGTTTTTTTATATTGTATATAGTAGATATGTTGTTTTATATTGTATATAGTAGGTAAATTGATTTATATTCTATAAAAAGAATGTGTTGTTTAATATTATATATACTTTAATAGTTGTGTTGTTTCATATATAGTAGATATGCTGTTTTACATAAAAATTATAGTAGATATATTGTATTATATTGTATATAATAAATATGTTGTTTTATATTGTATATAGTAGATATGTTGTTTTCTATTGTATACAGTAGATGAGTTGTTTTATATTGCATATAGTAGATGTGTTGTTTTATATTGTATATAGTAGATGTGTTGTTTTAAAGTGTATATAGTAAACATGTTGATTAATATTTTATATAGTAGATATGTTGTTTTATATTGTATATAGTAGGTAAATTGATTTATATTCTATACAGAAGATGTGTTGTTTAATATTATATATACTATAATAGTTGTGTTGTATCATATATAGTAGATATGCTGTTTTATATAATAATTATAGTAGATATATTGTATTATATTGTATATAATAAATATGTTGTTTTATATTGTATATAGTAGATATGATGTTTTAAATTGTATATAGTAGATGAGTTGTTTTATATTGTATATAGTAGATGTGTTGTTTTATATTGTATATAGTTGATATGTTGTTTCATATTGAATATGTAGTAGATGTGTTGTTTTATATTGTATACAGTAGATATGTTGTTTTATATTGTATAAAGTATATGTGTTGTTTTATATTGTATAAAGTAGATATGTTGTTTGATATTTTATATAGTAGATATGTTGTTTTATATTGTAAATAGTAAATGTATTGTTTTATATTGGATATAGTAGATGTGCTGCTTTATAATGTATATAGAAGTTGTGTTGTTTTATATTGTATACAGTAGATGTGTTGTTTTATAGTGTATACAGTAAATGTGTTGTTTTATATAAAGTAGATATGTTGTTTTATATTGTATATAGTAGTTGTGCTGCTTTATAATGTATATAGTAGATGTGTTGATTTATATGGTATATAGTAGATGTGTTGTTTTATATTGGATATAGTATATGTACTGTTTTATAATGTATATAGTAGATGTGTTGTTTTATATTATATGCAGTAGATGTGTTGTTATATATACTATAATAGTTGTGTTGTTTTATTGATAGTAGATATGTTGTATTATATTGTATTTATTAGATTTGTTGTTTTATATTGTATATAGTCGATGTGTTGTTTTATATTGTTTATAGTAGATGTGTTGTTTTAAATTTGATATTGTAGATATGTTGTTTTATATTGTTTATAGTAGATGTGTTGTTTTATATTGTATATAGTAGATATGTTGTTTTATATTGTATATAGTAGATGTGTTGTTTTATATTGTATATAGTAGACATGTTGTTTTATATTGTATAAATTAGACATGTTGTTTTATATTGTATAAAGTAGGCAATTGTTTTATATTCTATATTGATGTTTTGTTTATTATTATATATACTATAATAGTTGTGTTGTTTTATATATAGTAGATATGCTGTTTTATATAAAAATTATAGTAGATATGTTGTATTATATTGTTTATAGTAGATATGTTGTTTTATATTGTATATAGTAGATATGTTGTTTTATATTGTATTTAGTAGATATGTTGTATTATATTGTATATAGTAGATATGTTGTTTTATATTGTATATAGTAGATATGCTGTTTTATATTGTATATAGTTGATAATGTTGTTTTATATATCTGTATATTACAGATGTTTTCTATAACAATTCAAATTTATTCAGGTATATAAGATCATTATACAACATATATATCATGATAATAAAATAACAGTAATAAATCAAGAAAAATAAATAAGTAAAATAAATAATTATAGTACTCAACTTAAAATTAAAGATCTTATAACCTGGGATAACAATACGCCACATGTACGGTTTAATACTTATTTCAGTTAGGTCAAGACTGTTGCTATCTTTCATTCGAATTTGAGGTAAGTCTCCAATATGTAAAACACATTCGTACCATATAAATATCAGTTAGCATATTTAAATAATTACACAATCAACTAGTAGAAACTATGACCATAGTAGAAATTTAAAAAACTGAAAACACACTTTGTTTAACCCTAACAATACCTGTGTAAGTTGTCACGTCTTAGTTTAAACTTATCTATTTTACTTCGATTGTGAAACAAGTTAATAAAACCTATACAAATCACGCTCGAAATCTTCCTGGATTGAACCAGCGAAGCCAAGACCCTCTGATCCTGGAGTTGATGTTCTAGGTACCACTGGACCAAGCGCTCATGAGATCCTTTCAAAAAACAAAAAATTTATAAAATTCAAAGTATGACAGTATGTTGACACAGTAATTCTTTATCACCACTTAACCGATTTGGTACAGATAGCATTTTTTGAGAGAACATGTAAGCATGCTTATGAATATGCATACCATTACTACTTAGTTTAGCTAAACTGTAGTGTATGTTTTAAACTTATCAATTTACATCCATCATGAAACATGTACTAGTATCTCAAACATGTGCGGGTCATGACCATAACACGCAATATACAAGATCATTTACGTAAAGTTATTATGATATATAAAGTATATATGGGGTATATATTTGTTTTATCGTATATTTTGCAAAAAAAAATGTCTACCTGTTTAATTTATAGACACGGCTCGGTTATAAGAGAGTATTTATAGACATGGTTCGGTTATACGAGGGTATTATAGACGTGGCTCAGGTATTCAAGAGTATTTAGAGACATGGCTCGATTATACGAGAGTATTTATAGACATGGCTCGGTTATACGAGGGTATTATAGACCTGGCTCAGGTATACAAGAGTATTTAGAGACATGGCTCGGTTATACGAGGGTATTATAGACGTGGCTCAGGTATACAAGAGTATTTAGAGACATGGCTCGATTATACGAGGGTATTATAGACGTGGCTCAGGTATACAAGAGTATTTATAGACATGGCTCGGTTATACGAGGGTATTATAGACGTGGCTCAGGTATACGAGAGTATTTATAGACATGGCTCGGTTATACGAGGGTATTATAGACGTGGCTCAGGTATACGAGAGTATTTAGAGACATGGCTCGGTTATACGAGGGTATTATAGACGTGGCTCAGGTATACAAGAGTATTTAGAGACATGGCTCGGTTATACGAGGGTATTATAGACGTGGCTCAGGTATACAAGAGTATTTATAGACATGGCTCGGTTATACGAGGGTATTATAGACGTGGCTCAGGTATACAAGAGTATTTAGAGACATGGCTCGATTATACGAGAGTATTGATAGACATGGATTGGTTATACGAGAGTATTGATAGACATGGATCGGTTATACAAGGGTAGAAATTATAGACATTGCTCGGTTATATGAGGTTATGAATTATAGACATGGCTCGGTTATACATTTCTGTTTGGTCGGTCTGAGTAGACTACAGGCCGAATGGAACACACAGAGACATATAAAAAAGTCTCTGGAACACACGATTAATTTTATCTGTATAGGCTTAGACATAAACATAATAATCAATCAATGTTTGAAGTGATTTTAGTCCCGGACTATATGCTCGTGGAAAAATTGTAGGAAAACACCGGTTAATTTAGTCTCAAACCCACCGGATTTGTTTTATAAATAATGAATGAGAAAACGATAAACATATGGTATTTGTTATTAAATAAACTTCCACTTCAATAAATATCTTAATCTAGGCAGTGACATACGAATACTTACTTCCTACAAATAAACCATTAGTTTTAAGACTAAATGCGCGCCATATTGAATCCATTTCCTGCAGAAATGTCCGTATTCTTCGACTTTTTAAGTTATGCGCTATCTTTTAAATAGTTACGCCATTTAATAATTCAATGACATATTTAAATGATACATTTTCGTCCATTATTAGCAGACATGTATTGATTTATGGTTGCATATGCGGAAAATAGCAGCGTTACTAATGTCAACTTTCACCTTTCACACTTGTTGCACCCATTTTCAAAATTGTATTTCAAGGATGTGTTGTTTATCACGTGCAGTTATGTAGAAGATACAATGTAAACAGTTACAAACTTCTCATCAGATTACTTTTTTCCAATAAATGGTATTGAGTTTAAATAACTATAAATTTTCGTCATTTGACATGTAGCGCACCTTTCGCAGATTGTGTTCTGTAAATTAATTATTCATAATGAGGGATAGTAAGTGCTGCTTCAAGTACTTGGGACAAACAGATTAAGTTTTATATTGCTTGGGTGGAAAAGCCAGTAACTTGTACTTTGGAAAATATCATACATGTGTATTGCGTTTATGTGAAACTATGGAATACTGGTGGAATTGCCTGTTTAATCCTAATACAGTTAGTATTGGAATTGATTGTTTATAAAGATGTAGAACGAAACAACAAAAATGTCTTCATCACCTGTCAAATCCCCTGATAGTGAGGGGTCAAGTGGGACATCTCAGTCTTGGATGGACTGGAGTGTAAGTAGATAGTTAAGATTTGAGCCTTTAAAATAAGAGCATTTACCTATGTTTGATAATTCAATTCGATGTTTTGTAGCATTAAGGCTGTTAATGAGAAAATATTGTTAAGTATTGTACTTGTTCAAGAAGAAAAAAGCAAAATACACGACATGACAATAGCACTTTAATGCTATAATTTATTTACTGGCCAAAGACCAGGTGTATGCGCAAAGCATGTATATGCTTAGAGAAATTTTCTTTCTGTACATATGGTCAATCTTCTTAATTTAGATGTTTTCAAATATGTGTCTAATGATAGGGACTCATCCATGTTGATTGTCTCCGATGATTACTTTTAAAAAAACAAGTTTCAAAGGAGATGAAGACTAGTTTGTCTGTTTGTAAGATGCACAACTTTAAAACATCTAATAAAACAGATGAACCCTTTACACAGTCTGTCAGTCATCATAAAATCAACCTGTCTTCGATGTTTGTATACATGTGTTTTTGTTAAATATATATTAAATATTTAATTAAATCATAGATGTAGATACAAAATAAATAAAAGTAAGTCGCTGCATTTTTGCGTTAAAACTTTCGCGTTTAAGTTTAAGATATCTATGCAACCACTCATTGGATGTGAATGAAACTTTGCATGTGTGTTCACCATCATCAATGGAACACACACAGACAGGAACCATAACTCTGGATTGCATTATGGCACAGTTATGACCCTTTTTGGACTTAGACACCCAGAGGCGAGCTTTGTTGTCTTCTGACAACTCTTGTTCAAATAACTGTTTGAGTTCAATTTTTCTTTACTTTAGAATAGCGGAACTTAATTTGATGGTATTAACTTGATTGCTCAGATTTTTCAAAAGCTCACATAGTGGACTTCTGACTTGTGTTTGTGATTTGTATGACAATTTTTCACCATTTAAGTTAAGTTACGTATGACAATTTTTCACCATTTAAATATAAGTTAATAAATTTGTTAAGTTTTGTAATTTTTATTAGTTTTTGCGTGAAATGCTTTAAAAACTGTTATTATTTTTAAATTTAAATGTTAAAAAATTCTTAACGTTTTTCAGAATCAGCTAGATGCATACATGTTGTGGATAAACTCTCAGTTAAAAAAGAAACCAGGAGCAAGACGGATTGAAGATCTCCGCAATGACACGAGAGATGGAGTAGCCTTCATTGATCTCATCAGCGTTATAGGTTCAAATTTCTGCTACTCTACATACTAATGATAAATTGGTAGAAATACAGTGATTTTGCATTGTTTCGAAGTCCACGGGATGATTTTATTTAACAATCTAGTTATGGTTCAAAGTGGCATATTTTACAGTCGAAAATATACATTTTTAGCTCTACTGGCCAAAGGCCAGAAGTGCTTATGCGATGGCGCGTTGTCTGTCGTCCGTCATTTGACGTCTGTCGTCTGTTAGCAGCACTTTCTCTGAAACCACTGGGCCAATTAAACTGAAACTTCACATGGGTGTTTCTATTGCATAGGAAGCTATACAGAAGATTTTTTTTTTTCGATCTGAAATTCAAGATGGCCGCTGTACTAAAAATAGTCCAAAACTTAAAAAATCTTCTACTCATGAACGGCCCAACAGATTTTCAAAATGTTTATGCAGTAATGATGACCAACTATAGTTTTGTTAGATTTGTTCAAATGGTGTCCCTAAGGTTAAATATGACCCCGCCCGGAGGGTTCAATTATGGGACACGTCATAATATTTTTTTCTTTTTTTTTTTAAATAGAAATGATTTTGCCTATACACTCGGGTCCCGTTATAACGCGGATCTTCGGTACCACAAAACGAAACCGCGTTATAAGCGGACCGCGTTATAGCGATAATTACCTCGAAAAAAATCGATGTCGGTTTTTCACACCTATCATGCTGTCCTACTGTGAATGGTATTGTTTGCATTGTAATATGATACAACGCGTATTTAGTTACAAGAGATACACTTAGATATGTATGAAATTAATACAAAAAAGAAAAGAAAGAAAAACGTTTCCGTGTTTTGATTATACTAAAATTGGCAGCCATTTCCGTTTAACCCGGAAGGAGAAAAAACGGTGTCTATATAAAAAATCGCGCTTCAATTTAAACTCAACGCTGTTAGTATAAAAATATTAAAAATATAAATCTGAAGTATTAACAACAATTACATAATAAAAATAAGTTTGTGTTTACGATCCGATAAGATACCCGCGATATATTAATACCTGTCAACCGCTTCGTTGCTTGATCACGTGATCACTCGATAATAACAAAGTTTGCATATGACTTCCGTGTTTGGCGCGTGTCAGCATTTATTGAAGCACTCGGGATTATTACAAACTGTTAATTGTCAATGCTGGCATGAATCAATCCCTTAAACAATCCTTTAAACCACCATGAGGTAATGGTTATAACAGTTTGTTATAATCAAGGCTAATTGGTGAGTAGAAGATGAGCGATTATCAAATCAAAACATGGCGACGATCTATTGTTTGGTTGTCATTTGGTCATTCGCGCATATTTTGAAGTTTTGTATCACGACCTTCCCCCCCGCCGAAAAATTGGGAGCCAAGCAAAAACCGCGTTATAACGGAATTCGCGTTATATCGGACCGCGTTATAACGGGACCGCAGTGTATGTTCACAGAAGCATTTTTTAGTGAAGGAGGTTCAGATTTGTAAAAATGCCTGGGTTCCACTGTCTTAAGGGGTCAGTAGGGGCCCCAAAAGGGTAAAAATTGGGAATTACTAAATTTGTTTTCTTAAGAACCGGTCAGTCAGATTTGTTCATATTTTGCATATCTCATCCCTATGTGTAGGGGTTTGATTGCAGATAAGAAATTAAGGGCTAAAATTTATAGGGGCCCTGTAAGGGGACTTAGAATTTTACATAGGGATACTATGGGAAAACAGAAAATTCTCTTTTTCTTTCATCTGTTCTTAAACCACTAGGCCAATTAAACTGAAACTTTACATGGGTGTTTTTATTGCATAGGAGACTATACAGAAGATTTTTTTTTTTTTATCTGAAATTCAAGGTGGCCACCGTTACTAAAAATAGTCCAAAACTTAAAAAATCTTCTTCTCATGAACGGCCCAACAGATTTTCAAAATGTTTATGCAGTAATGATGACCAACTATAGTTCTGTTAGATTTGTTCAAATGGTGTCCCTAGGGTTAAAAATGACCGTTCTGAGAGTTCAATTAGGGGACACATGTCAATATAATATTTTTTTTTTTTTTTTTTTTTTAAATGGAAATAATTTTGCCTATATCTTCACTAAAGCATTGTTAGGTAAAGGAGGTTAAGATTTGTAAAAATGACTTGATTCCTATGTCTTAAGGGGTCAGGAGGGGCCCCAAAAGGGTACAAATTGGAAATTAGTAAAATTGTTTTCTTAAGAACCGGTATGTCAGATTTGTACATATTTGATATAAATTATCCCTAAGTGTAGGGTTTGATTGCAGATAAGAATTTAGGGGCTAAAATATATAGGGGCCCTGTAAGGGGACTTAGAATTTTACATAGGGATACTGTGGGAAAACAAAAAATTCTCTTTTTTTTTCATTTATTCTGAAACCACTAGGCCAATTAAACTGAAACTTCACAGGAATGTTTTGTATTGCATAGGAGACTATATAAAAGATTTATTTTTTTTATCTAAAATTTATAATGGCCACCATTACTAAAAATAGTTCAAAACTTAAAAAATCTTCTTCTCATGAACAGTCCAACAGATTTTCAAAATGTTTATGTAATAATGGTGACCAACTATAGTTTTGTTAGATTTGTTCAAATGGTGTCCCTAGAGTTTAAAATGACCCCGCCCCGATGTTTCTATTGCATAGTAGAATTTCAAAAAGTGCTATGGCCACTATGAGTCAGTAGAACGTCCTCAGGCCCTCTTGGGCCTCTTGTAAAGATATATCTCGCTGTTGACATCTGTTCTTCATGCACATGATATGTCAAATACCTATCAGTGCTCCAGATAAGCTTTTCTCCAAATGAGTATTTTACCCCTTAAATTAGTATGCAATGTTTATTTTCAAAATGTTACAGGGAAAAAATAAACATTCTTATCAAATTGCCATTTAAAACAAACTAATCAACACGGAAATTGAGAATAACCAATGCTTATTTTACACCTTAATTTAAATTTCAAATTTCAATGCTTAAATACCCCCAAATAGTGCTTACCTGAAGCACTGACCTATTATTTTTTATGTGTGTTTTGTGGAGATATTCTTGGACAAAATTTGTATTCTGCAATTTGTATTATCTCATTGTTAACCCTTTCCTGATACAGATATATATCGGCGATCCTTATTTTCAATTGCAAAAATATCACACTTTCAACATTGGGATGTTAATTTTGTGTTACTATTTAAAATGTTTATGAAAAGTAACGGATACAGGAGACTTCTTTTGGATAAATAAGCAATACCGGACAAATTGCACATTTAAAGTCCTGGCATTTTCCTAGATTTTGCTCATGAACCTAACAAAAGAAATGGTCAAATACCATTTTCGTAAAAAAATCAAAGCAGTCTATTTTTGGATATATACATCCTGTGTGATGTAGGAGCAATACATTGTTTGATGCCAGCGTGTGTTTGATGCCAGCGTGTGTTTTGACTGTGGTTACACAGGTTTCTCAGGGCCAAATTATTGTGTGTTACTTTTGACAGTACAGCTTTGAAGAGTCATAAAACTATAAAATATCTGCCAATTACAATTTATTTCGTGAATAAATAAAATTCAGGGTTTCCTCCAGGAATTTCTGAAGGCATGTTGCTAAAAATGGGAGGGGGGTATAGGAGGGTGTCCCCTCCTGTGTTGATTTTTTTAAGTTTGTCACTCATGAATGGTGCATTTTTAAGTATGTGTTTCTATTTAGAATATTGCAAAATATATATACTGCAGCTAAAATAACAAGTTAATCATGATTTTCCTTCAAGCTTCAATACCTAGCCAAATAATTAATCCTTTGTGTGCTATTTTATCAACCTTTAATGTTGAGATGCAAGTAATATTATCGACTTTCTTTATGTCGTCCTCAATCATGGTTGATTTAGAATTGATGTTAGATTTAGAAATGTTAAACATTATTGCAGAAAAGTTCTGTAATATGCTGTATTAATAGGCTATATGTCGTGTAGATTCAGATCAGTCCATTTTAAGGGATTATATCGGCAAGTTACGCATACACGCTGTTGATAAAGGGTGTCTGGAATTTTAATCGTAGTGTATTATTGAGACCATTTTAAAAGTAAACAAATCAATGCATTCGTAAAGGATTTTCTGAGCATCTAATTTTAACAAATACAGGATAAAATCACCACTTAAAACAGTTTATTTTGTAAACAAATCGTAGAATTTGTTGAAGCAAAAAAATATGGGAAGTCGCTTACCTTGAGAAACCCGGTCTAAAAGTTGGCACCTTCAAAAATCGGATCCTAAAAGTCGGCTCATAGGTTACTGCTGTCCCTTTATTAGGGATGTTTTAAGACTTAATAATTAGTGTGTACTTTTATGAATTTTATATTTATTTTGATATACACAGATACCTAATGAAAATATTCTTCATTACAGAATCAAACATTAAATAAATAATTTACCAATCCTATTAACTTTGAAATATGAAAAGTTGTCCATTAAAAAAAATCCTTTTTAGCTCACCAGGACGAAGTCGAAGGAGAGCTATTGCCATGACCCTGGCGTCCTCGTCAGCGTCGTCAGCTTCTGTAGACACCAAGGTTAAAGTTTTGCGTTTAAGTTTAAGATATCTATGTAACCACTCATTGGATGTGAATGAAACTTTGCATGTGTGTTCACCATCATCAATGGAACGCACACACACACAAGAACCATAACTATGGATTGCATTTTGGCACAGTAATGGCCCTTTTTTGACTTAGAAACCCAGGGGTGAGCTTTGTTGTTTTCTGACAACTCTTGTTTTATACCCTATTTTTATTCCTGTACCCAACCAATCACATTTCTTGTTACATGTGTTTCTGAAAGAAACACTGAAATATATTACGTTTTTTTATTGGAAGGCGAGCAAAGCTCTGACTTCCTTAGCTCTCGCGCAGCTCTAGTATCTGTTATACACTACTACGCATGGCAGGAACTGCCATATCCGTCCGACCGATAAAGAGTTCACAAGTTTCAAAATGCATTTGCCATAGCAGAGGACGTATTATACAACAAAAGATTCAAAACTTTTTAAATATTGCGGATATTTTTCTTTACAAAAAGTTCAAAAATACGATATGGGAAGCATACAATTTGCATGGAAATGCGGAAGAATACACTTCTAAAAAAACGCGGTAATTTTCATTGATAAAAAAATGTTTACGCATTTACTACTATGCATAGTGACGTCATCTGCGTTTCGTTATCCATAAATCATAACTATTGAACTGGAGATATTAAAACTGACTGGAGTTGTACATCACTACTCAATTCTTTCGATTTTGGAGAAACATCAGAATATGAAGGTTTGTTTGTGAAGCTTTCATATAGGTTGTTCATGTTGATAACTTTATGTGTAGATGTGGAAAGGAATCCTGGACCACCATGTTACCAGTTTACAAAATGTCCTGAAATGGATATTTTCACCAGGGTCATAAAATATTCAGTCATTTTTCACACGGAAGACGGTGTGTACCATGGTGTTTGCATTTTTTCAAATGCATTATTAAAACCATTTTATAGCTACTGTCGGAAAAGTATTGATATGGACTCTGAATTGCATGCAGGAGATTATTTATACAGATACACAAAAGAAATATTAAACACACCACATTCTTTTCTAAATCCCAATGAAATGCCTTTTAACATATCAGAAATCTAACCAAGGTTTTTCAATTTTCCGAACCTACATTTTCGAAGCAACACAAGCAGCGAGCCTTCCCTCAGGCCCTTCAGGCCTGTGATTTAAATTAGCTACGATTTTCTAATGAGAATTGCTTCATAATGGTCAATACCAGTATTTTCCCTGTGGCAAGCGTATTACTATCAATCCTTGGTTCATGAGTTTGAATCCCCATCCGACCACAGTATTCGTGATAATTGATATATGGCATTACGTCTTATTGTCACGTCTCTCACCGCTGATTTAAGTGGAAATGTTATACTTTACTTGCTGAGATGGGTGTGTCACTAGATGGCATAGCAATGATTCTAAATATTCAATTAAACAAACAAATGACGCCTCTCAGGACCTTGAGTCCTTTGATTTAAAATTCTTGTCATCTTAGATAGAGTCATATTAGTAGGTCTGATTAAAAATTGTAGGCATTAATGCCATTGACAGGTGCTTTAAATTCCATCTCCTGCAGTTTAGTTTACCATGCACATGTATATAGAATGTGACCTTTATACCCATATTAACATTTGTGTTGTATAATTGTCAGCTGGTGAGACGATATCAGGGATTCATGCTGTTCCTGCTTCTTATATAGAGATGAAGGAGAATGTAGAGAGAGTTTTACACTTCATGTCATCAAAGAAGATACGGATGCATCATATTGTCGCAAAAGGTAACATCGAACCGTCAACTATATATTTCTGCTGAAAATGATTAGTTTCGGGAACTGATGGCTCACAAGGATTAAATTTAGCATATTTTTTTGCCAGTACCGTTTTCATCAACTGGCAAAATCAAAAAGTTACTGGCAATTTTTTAACAAGGCTTTTTTAACACAATTTTATTATATTTAGAACTTTTATAGACATCTATCGGTGTCAATATATTAAGCATAAATATTGAGCATTCACACTTTACCTCATTCTGGGACTTGCATTGAACCGTATCCAATTATTATACTCATTTGTTTTTTAATATCATGGCACTTAATTACACAAAAGTTAGTTTCTGCCTAATCATCGCCACCTTTCCGTTTTAGAAACTGTTATTTTTGTTGCAGATGACGATACATGTGCGAATATTGATACAAAATGTGTTTCCCATACTACAGCCAATAATATGCGTTCTAAATAGTGCAAATCTTAATATAGAACAGTGTCAGCTAACCAAAGTTGCAAATCTCAGTAATGCTGACGTCATAAGCTCGCCGGGACCAAGTCCAAGGAGAGCTATTGCCATCACCCCGGCATCGTCAGCGTCGTCTATAGACACCCAGGTTAAACTTTTGCGTTTTAAGTTCAAGATATCTATGCAACCACTCATTGGATGTGAATGAGGCTTCGCATGTGTGTTCACCTTCATCAATGGAACACACACAGACAAGAACCATAACTCTGGGTTGCATTTTGGCACAGTTATGGCCCTTTTTCGACTTGATTTTTCAGGTTAAAGTTTTTTATCAGGTAAGATATCTATGCAACCACTCATTGTGAAAACTTCGCATTTGTGTTCACCATCATCAATGGAACACATACAGACAAGTACCATAACTCGGGGTTGCATTTTGGCACAGTTATGGTCCTTTTTGGTCTTAGACACTCAGGTTAAACTTTTGCGTTTAGATGCGTTTAAGTTTAAGATATCTATGCAACCACTCATTGTATACAAATGAAACTTCGCATGTTTGTTCACCATCATCAATGGAACACACAGAGACGAGAACCATAACTTGGGGTTGCATTTTGGCAGAGTTATGGCATTTTTTAACTTAATTTTTCGTCTGTAGACACCCAGGTTAAACTTTTGCGTTAAGTTGCGTTTAAGTTTTGGTGTTTGCCTCCAATCTCAATCTTTGCATGAATGGTGAGTTTTAACCCATCAGCGAGCTTTGTTGTCTTCTGACTACTCTTGTTTTATAATACAGTAGGGATGCTCGCCTATCATCTTAATGATTATCGAAATTGTTACTCCCATTTTTAGCTCTACTGGCGAGAAAGGCTGATGCGATTGTGCGTTGTCCGTCGTCGGTCGTCTAAAAATAGTCTAAAACTTAAAAAATCTTCTCATGAACGGCCCAACAGATTTTCAAAATGTTTATGTACAGGCCTTCTAAAATTGCCGTTTTTTTGGTTTTTTGACCGATTTCTGAAGTTCAAAACCGGTTTTCGTTTCAAAGTTTAATTAAAAATCGGTCCAGATATTTTCAAAGTTTAATAAAAAATAGGTCCAGATATTTTCTGTCGGTCATATAAAATCTCATAAATTGCTCTTACCAGAAAATTCTCTTTTTCGTCCGTTAGCAGCACTTTCTCTGAAACCACTAGGCCAATTAAACGGAAACTTCACATGGATGTTTCTATTGCATAGGAGACTATACAGAAGATATTATTGTTTTTTTCGATCTGAAATTCAAGATGGCCGCCATTTACTAAAAAAAGTCTTAAACTTGAAAAATCTTCTTCTCATGAAAGACCCATCGGATTTTCAAAATGTTTATGTAGTAATGATAACCAGCTATAGTTTTGTTAGATTTGTTCAAATGGTGTCCCTTAGGTTAAAACTGACCCCGCCCCGAGGGTTCAATTAGGGGACACATGTCATTATCATAAACTTAAATATTTTTTTTTTAAAAATGAACTGATTTTGCCTATATTTTCACAGAAGCATTGGTGAAGGAGATTCAGATTTGTTAAAATGACTGGGTTCCACTGTCTTAAGGGGTCAGGAGGGGCCCCTAAAAGGATAAAATTTGGGAATTACAAAAATCGTTTTCTTTGGAATCGGTCAGTCAGATTTGTTCATATTTGGCATAAATTATCCCTATGTGTAGGGGGTTGAATGAAAATAAGAATTAAGGGGCTAATATTTATAGGGGCCCTGTAAGGAGACTTAAAATTTTACATAGAGATACTGTAAGAAAACAGAAAATTCTCATTTTTCAAAGTTATTATTCAATGCGAGTTCTGAATCATCATCTGGTCATAGGAAAAAAGATTTGGTTCCATAAAGAGAATTGACTTTTCATAAGGGGTCATGGTGGGTAAAAAAAGGGTTAAAATGGAAAGTTTTCAAAAATATTCTTCTCAACAACCGGTCAGTCAAATTTGTTCATATTTGATAAAGATTATCCCAATGAGTATGGGTTTAAATTTTGTACAAATGAAGGGGCTTGTATTTGTAGGGGCCCTATAAGGGGACTTTGATATATATATATAGGAATACTATAGAAACGGAAATTTCTATTTTTTTCAACCATTTGGGCAAAACATTATTCAGTTTGAGTTTTGAAGCATCATCAAGTCATAGAAAATAAGATAGGGTTCAATAAGAAAAATTGACTCTGCATATCAAGGGGCTGGGAAATATTGGTGCCCTGCAAGGTGACTTTTACTTTTACATAGGAATATTATAGGGAAAACTGATTTTTTTCATTTTCGCATCCTTGTGTAGAAAAAAACTTCTATTTAAAATTCAAAGCATTTCTGCTCATAACAAATCCCTAAGAGTGGGTGATTGAAGTTCTGAAAATCAAGAGGCTCGGATGTATGAGGGTTCTGTACAGGTGAGTGGTATGGGAATTTAAAGTATTTCGTATTCATAGTTATTAACTTTTTGTTAGTATGGATGTGGTGGGGGTATTTATCCATAAGTTGTTAGACCACCCTCAAAGAGGGTCAGTGCTCCAGATAAGCACTATTTGGGGGTATTTAAGCATTGCAATTTAAATTAAGCAGTAAAATAAGCATTGGTTTTCTCAATTTCAGTGTTGATTAATTTGTTTTCAAATTTAATGGCAATTTGATGAGAATGTTCATTTTTACCCATGAAATAAGCATTGCATTCTAATTTAAGGGGTAAAATACCCATATGAGTAAAAGCTTATCTGGAGCACTGAGGGTAAATATTGTGAAATTTCAAAAAGAGCTATGAGTCAGTACAGTGTCCTCAGGCCCTCTTGGGCCTCTTGTTCAAGTCTGGTATGACCCAGCCAAAGATTGAACCCACGGCCTTCCACATTCGAGGTTGACCAGTAGATCACCACTGTGGTTTTCAAGAAAAGAACATGAACTAATTCACTTCATAGTGTAGCTCCTTCAGCATCTTGGCACAATAATGCTTAAAGTGGCAGACCACCATGTCCGTAGATAAGTGAAAGAAATATATTTTTGTTTCATATTTACTTATGGTGTTTAGATTTTAGCACATGCTCAGTTTGCTAAAAGTGGGAGACACTAATATGGTTCTATCTGTCCATCTGTCACCTTTGGTTTCCGTGCAATAACTTATTAATGCCAGAATCAAATCTTTTCAAATTGTAATACAATGTTTATAATGACAAAACACAGGCTAAGTTTGATTTATAGGGTTGTGGCATTTGTTGTTCTACAGTTATGCCTATTTAATTTGTGAAAAATGATATTTTTGGGGTTTTCCGTGCCAGAACCAAATCTTTTGAAAAAAGCAGGGAACATAAATTGCCTGAATTTGCTTGTTGTACCATGACTATCTGCATATAATAACTTTACAATAGCTGTACTCTGCTTCTAACCTGCTTCTTACAGTATGTATAGTTTTTATGTGAATGATGGTGGCAACCATTGTACAAGAAACGTCAATCATATACTGTTGATATTGAGGAAATACATGTACGAGGTATGTCCCAAAAGTAATAGGATGCATTTAGAAATACGCCTTTCAGTGTTTCAATCCAAACAAAACTTGGCATGGATAATTTTCAATATCTAAACTATAAGCATGCACAATTTCAATATGGTACACTACCATTTAACATTTATGTTGTCAAGTCAAAATGTGTATGTTACAAAGTACGGGGGAGATTAACGTTATTTGTGCGACGTCAAATTGACATTCAAATGAAAGTCATTCTTTTTTCAAAGTATGAAATGCTGTGCAAAACACATTTTTTGTGGTACTGCACCCACTTCTGGTACATGTTACGATACTATGATGACTCGTAGATCCTAACCACAGAATGTACACTCTGGCACATGGCCCGGAGGTACTGAAAAGCCCTTTTCACGAAGATGTGTCTTGAATCCCAGGAAAACCACACAAGATTTCGGTCGTCCAGATCGCTGATGGTCAGTTACTTTTGTCTCACCATTGGAAACGCGTCTGTACCACCAATTGATAAGACTCCAGGATATGCATTCTGTTAAAGAATTGTGTGAAATAAACTTCAGAGTATCATGTGGGGTCATATTACACCCAACACGAAATTTTACCACGCTCCAAATTTCCACTCTAGGCGTGACGTCGTCCAATTTCTTTTCTATTCAAATTCACACTTGCTACTTTAAAAGTGTGCACAATATTCAAATGTTTATCGATAACGTCAATTTTTTAAATGACATTCGCACATGATCTGAAATTACGTCCACTGTTATTTCATAACATTTGGCACAATATTGAGGAAGTTGTCTGCTTTCCAAGGCAATATTGTTTTTTTAAATGGCGTCTAATTTCAATGTCCCCCGTACTTCCAAACTCGCGTTACTATGGTACCTTATGCATGAACTTAACGATGACTGAAAGTTGATTTGATGTTTTATGACAATAGAAGATGTGTCGATCTATCCATTGATACCATTGGTTTGCATGTAACACCCTAAATACAAAAATGACAGGGACGTCGCATTACTTTTGGGACATACCTCGTACATGTAATTATTGTATTGTTTACCAGTTTTTAAAAGATATTATTTACTACAAACATGTACATGCAACATGTGCAGAGGAAAAGAACAGTGAAGTTTTTTTACGGGATGAGCGGCCAACAATCTATCCACTCAGTGGCTGCATTACCATACTTATCCATTGAGTGACTTTATCAGTAGGAGTAGTGCCCTAAATCCAATGTATAGGTAGGTTAATAGAGTCTGCAAATAAGGTGAACACTGACATATGTAGTAAGTTTTATATAAATGTATCCAAATTTTATGTAAACATTTTTTTATGAGAAATATAGCAACTACAAAATAGTTTTACTAATTTGGAATGCAAATATTTATGTATGTGTTGTTTTTTTCTCCAGACATTGTGGATGGGAACCTTAAGTCAATCATGCGTCTTATCCTGGCCCTGGCGGCCCACTACAAACCCAAGAGTGTGAAACATTCTTCCCAGAGTTCCATGTCTGGATCCGGAAGTAAAAGCCCCAATGTCACTGGCATAGCACAGGTATGTTTTAATATAAAGAGCTTGGCTTGGTAAGCTCAGTCAGTAGCTTGTCTGACTCAATCCATGGGTCGTGGTTTCTAATCCCCACCTGGCCACAGTCTTCGTGATTATTGATATATGACATTGCATCTCATTGTCATTTATCTCTCACCGAAAATTCAAGTATCAGTTACTTGAGGAGATTGATGTGCTTGAGTACTGGTTTACTTTCCAGGATCCCAGGAAACATTGGTTATATTAACTGATCATCTGTTAGCACCCGATGGCCTAAAATGACGCTTAATATTCAAACAAATCCATTACAAAGATTGAAATATTATTGCTAGAATATCTATGAATAATCAGTTTCGTATAGATAATACACATAGAATATAAGTGGATTTTACAACCATTCTTACTTAATATAAATATATACAATGATTATAAACCCAGCTATGTTTGCTACAGGGAGCCTCAGCAGCCCTGACGGCAGCACGAAGAACTGTGGCAAAGGCTGGCAATAGCTTCAGACGGAAAGGCAGGGAACATTATCAAAGGTATGCTGTCTGTTGTGGAAATACACTACAGGTCAAAAGTTTCGCATTAGCAACCTAACACTATATAATGGGTACTAAGTAATTGTCTCTGTGCATATTGCTATATTGAAACATTCCTATTTGATAAAAAAAACATGGCACTCGTAATCATAAGTAATTGGTTTTCAAAATAGTGCTTTATTTTTCATAACACTTGTTAATATTCATTACAAAATTAATGTTTTAAATAAGATTTGACAAACTGAAACAGATTTATTTATTTAAAAGTTCTACATTGTACCTCCATGTTTTTGTAAAGTGAAACCCACAAATGGAAACTCTGAATGTATTCTGAACTGCCATGTTATTTGAACATACAACCTACAATTTATTTGGTACCCTGTGCTTGCTTTTTTAGCTCACCTGAGCTAAAAGCTCACAGGTGAGCTTTTGTGATCGCCTGATGTCCGTCTGTCGTCCGTTGTCTGTCATTGGTGGGGTTAGTTTACTATATCAGCTATAGTAAAAACTTAAAAAATCTTCTTGTCAGAAACCACCGAGCCAATTTTTATATAACGTCACAGAAATGTCCCTTGGGTGACCCTCTACCAAGTTTGTTCAATCCATCTTGATTCATCAAAAAACATGGCCGCCAGTGGGCGGAGCAAGTTTAATTAGTAAAAACCCCTTGTCAGAAACTACATGTACTGACTTGATTTTAAAATAATTTCACAGAAATGTTCCTTGGAGGACCCTTCACCGAGTGTGTTCAAACCGTAGTGATTGTCAAAAAACATGGCGGCCATGGGGTGGGGTTAGTTTACTATATAAGCTATAGTAAAAACTTGAAAAATCTTCTTGTCAGAAACCACCCGATCGATTGGGTGACCCTTTTCCAAGTTTGTTCAAGCCGTTGTGATTTGTTAAACAACATGACCGCCACAGTGAGGTGCTAGTTTACTATATAGGCAGCTATAGTAAAAACTTCAAAAGCCTTTTTGTCAGAATATATGACCTGGTTTCGATGTAATTTCGCTGACATTTACCATGGGTGAACCTCAACCAAGTTTGTTACAGCCATTGCGATTCATCGAAAAACAGCTGGTTTTCTTTATATGGATATATAGTGAAAACTTTCTTTTGATATCTGATATCCAGATATCTGCACAAGGATACTATTGTTATCTCACAACTTTTCTACACATCTGTTACATCTTCAAAACTAATAAAAATTCAAACTACTTGCCAATCTTGTTTTTCTGGAATTTTGAGTGTACATGTATTATATAATCTACTTAAGTTGGGTGACTCAAGGTCACTCAGGTGATATAGGGCCATCTTGCCCTCTTGTTTACCATTCCTACATTCATTGTACCCTATCACTCAAATATTAACATCATCAAACAAGCCTATCTTGTTCAGTGGGGTCAAAGTCACTGTTACTATAGATAGAAAAAATGGTTAAGTTAACTGATCCTCTGTTTTAGCCGTCATTGGCATAAAAGTGATGCTAAATATTCATTCAATCAATCTAAATGATTAATTTGCCAAATGATTCATCATTCGCATGCTATTTTATCAACATTTAGTAGTTACAAACATTTTTGTAAATCTGGTATGTACTCCTTGGTTTTCAATTTTGTAATTACTCTTTTACCAAAACTATCTTGTTGGATGCTGTTTGTATGTATATTTCATTATCAGCTGATAAGTGCCTGTTACAGACTGTAATCCGTTCAAGTACACCAAACAGACGGAAACGAAACGAATATCAAACGTGTTTTAAACAACATACAAACGGACTAAAAATGCAAACGAAACGATAAACGAAACGATACACGGACGCAACAGCGTGAACGATCCACGAACGATATAAAACAATAATGCAAACTTTAAACGCATCAAATAATAAAGATTGGGATATCCTCTAATATTGTCGTAGTTATATTGACAATGAAATAAATAATTAAACGAAATGATTGCTCTCTTTGTCATTTAAAATGTTCAAATTGCTATACCTGTAACTTCAATTTAATTTTTTTGTTATAAGTTTTAATCCCGAATTATCCGTGAAAAACATTGCCTCGGGCATCGTTTTTTTACTTGTAAAAGTGTGATAAAACAATCAGATGAGATGACGCGTGACCTGCTTACACAACTACCCCATTTAACTGATTTAATTATCTGAATACCGATTGATGTTGCTGTTCTGTTATATGATTGCCAATCAGGCAAAGTTTTCACGCAATTTTAGAAAATCTGTTTGTTACACCAAAACCTTTCCACTTAGGGCTTTTCCAGAATTGTATATAAAAATAGTTCATATATATATAACAAACACACGTAAAGGGTTGGTGTTTGTTTGTAACTGGGTGTCTTCCAAAATGTTTGTTTTCAATATAGGCATTTGTTTAAAAAAGATTACTATTAAGCTGATAGAGTTATTAATAACTACACATACTTAAATTTGTGTACAGAATGAACACGATGTCCCTTTCACTATCACCTTGTGCCAATGTCCGATGTTGTCACCACTGAAACAAACATTTTATTCACTAAGTAGGTATCAGGGCTCAAACTGGGTCTGAATTTTAGGGAGAAGTGACTTCTCCTTCATCTAAAAAAAAAGGAGAAGTGGAGAAAAAATAGGGAGAAGTGGTAAATTTCCTCATGCGGTTACACGAAAATTTAGTTTCATTAAAATTAATGCTATGTCATTATGTGTGTTTTTGTTTTATATTGTTTTTATAATGTTTTATATTGTTTTTGATTTATATCAAATGTGTTGGTTGACTGCCTTCTTGTCTTTTATCTGATGTTGTAATTAAGGAACTAGTTTTTGTGTGATATATTTTTAAAGAACAGGGAGTTTAACTTTCTGAATAAAGATACAGCTAAATGAACTTACAATCTACTTTTTCATGGTAGGAGTATTCTTCATGCCACTCATTATTGTTTAATTTTTTTTTTTGCAAAGAACATGGAACACTAGTACCTGGTAAAAGCAGAAGATAAATGCTTTTTATCTATAACTTTATCTCCGAAAGAGTAATCAAAAGGATATTTCTCTGTTCACATACTATTTTTATTTTTTACCAAATACTTTTTTATTAAAATGCAAAACATAATCATAAGTTCATGAAACATACATTAAACAGACATTTTTTTAAATTTCAGATGCTTTGTTACATACTTTCCCCACAGCAGTCTACACACTGCTTAAACTAACTGTTTCTTACTTGACCTTTTTAATTCTCATTTATAAATATTTCGTACTATCTGTTGTTTCCAATATTTCAAGGCTTTTTGGAAGTCAAACTTTGTAGTTATAGGTTGGATCACAGATATTTAGAGTAATTAAACCAGCTGATTTAAACAAACAAACTGAGTAACAAAACAATTTTTTTTATGTGAATTCTATACATCACTCACGGACACCGAATTAACAGTTGTTATAATCGATTCAGTTCAATTTGTTTATTTCGACTCGAACATATTTATAGACAACAGTAAGCGGCAATATAATTATCAATACTTCTTTAATCATCGGTAATTTCTAAATATCAAACGTGCTAATTATTCATTTTAAACGTATAATTCAGATTGAATTACACTCTTGTCAATCAACTATGCATCTCGCAAACACAAAGGATGATTACGTCATACGTGAGAAGTTACTTTGTTCATGGAAAACTTTGATTGACAGTTGAAAAAAATGATCGGTTTCAATTAGACGCTGGATGTTTTAACTTTATGTAAGGGAAACCTTGATCTTGGTCAGCCAAACGATTGCGTTGCCTAGCAACCTTTACAATGTTGGCACGGGGTGTAAACATATATGCCGAAACTGCCTGGGGATATTTGGATCAGAAGTAACGGATTATTGCAATTTGCATTCCCACATATGTGGCGACACTTATCCACGGATTAGAGAATATACCAAATATTGGTTATAGTTGTAATTTCCATTTCGCTAGCATCCAGAAAAAAAGCGGTGTTGCTAATTTTAAGGCGACTTGAAACTTGGCCGTGACCAAAAAGTAAAGCGATGTGACGGAGAAAAAAGCGACTTTGTCGCCCACGTCGCCCTCTAGTTTGAGCCCTGGGTATCTTGGAAGTTTTTGATGGAAGGATATCAGAGGAATTCTATCAGTGTAATGTACATAAAAGTCCTTGAAAGTCTCAGACGGAAGTACATGTACCAGCGATTTTAGAAGCCATGCCACAAGACATAAAACTTTTACCCTTAAAGGCGTCTTTTTTATGGAAACATCCCCGCCTCCCCCATGCATTTACCGTAGTGAAATAGAACACGACGTTAAATGACGCAAGAAACTGTCAGTGACGACATTGCACATTGCCACGAGGTCAAAAATAAATTGTGTCTGAGTTATATACATAAAGTGTGTGCGTTTGCTACATAAATTAAGGCATGTGTATTTGTAAATATATTTATCTATGCTGATTATATAAATTATTTTGTTTAATGAATTGTTATAATTGTTTAACATGACAATCTATTGAAATTTATAACTGGAAAAATACCTGTAAATAATGCATTATTCCTGTAAATAAAATAAATACTTGCTGAAGCGTCTATACTCTGTTTCTTGCATAATAGCAGATTATACACCACTGCAGATATAAAAACACGGACTGGTTCACATTTATTTACTATATACTTTTTCGATACTGTAATGTTAACGTTAGTGTAAACCAGTCTGGCAATGTTTGGCCAATCTAATGATTACGTGACCGTAACGTGTTTATCTGATGTAATTGATATGCCCCGTACCATGTGCATTAAATTTCAATGATTGAGTTTTATGAAACATATTAATCTGCTGTCACGCTACAAATCATCAACTATATGGTAGACCATATCTAACATAGGGTAGCTTTGTTAGCAATATTTCAGAATGATTTTAATCAATATTTCAGAAAGATTTTAATCAATATTATTTTAATTTATTTAATTAATATGTTATCATATTCTGTAAAACCCGGCGATTTCTTTAAATATCTAGTTCTTATTATTTATTCTATTGCGGTGTTACAATTGGACAACCAGAGATGATGCGATTGGTGAACATGTCGTGTAAACATTAAATGGTAAAAGATACACGGTAAACAATACACGCTAAACGATTCGATTGCAAACGCAGGCTAAAATGCGTTCAGTATCGTTTTGAACTGCATTTTCGTATTTTCTCTAACGTTTATCATAAAAAAAAATGCAAACCATTAACGAAACTAAAATGCATTTCAAACGCAAAACAAACGCGTTTGACACGCAAAACTAACGCATTTGAAATGAATTTTTGGTGTACTTGAACGGATTACGGTCTGTACTTATGTATAGTAGATTGTGTGACATTATTTATTTGCGCAGGAGACATTACCACCAAGAGAGTAGTTCAGATCAGTGCAGTGACTCAGACACTAGCTTCAACGCTCATCATCCTCGAATTGTTCCGGGTCGTGAGCGTGGGGATGTTGATGGTGCTAGTGCAGGAAGTAGTCCAACATCAAGTTCTGTTCACAGTCCACCGACAGGTGTGATGTCATCAAGATTGTCAGTGGCTACAACCAGCAACAGTATGTCTGCAGTATCCAAAAGTAAATCTGCAGAGTATATCTCATGTAAGTGTATAATGAATCATTGAGAAACATAATTTAGGGGTTTTGAGTTGAATCCTCTCCCAGCCAGAGTCTCTGTGATGATTGATATGAGTCTCATTGTCATCCGTCTTTCATCACTGATTCAAGTGGGAATGTTAGCAGATACCAGCTTTGAAACATAAAGTGTGTTTGAGTACTGGTTAACCTTCCAGGATCTCAACCAATTTGATTTTGAGAGGTAAATTGTACTTTTGATAAACGTTTTTTCATTTTTGTTATCAACTTAGTAATCAACTGTTATATGTTTTAAGCCAGTATAATATTATTATGAATATGTTTATGTACAGTTTAAAATTTAAGACAAGTGGATTTTTTTTAACCATTCCATTAAAACACAAAAATCAAAATACTTTCTTGGAAAGAAAAATTGATCATTGGTGAAAAATGTGGGTGTACTGCATTTGTTGTTAAGTAATATACATACATGTGAGGATATTGTTGTAGGTAAGGACAGTGGAACTGAACTGGAGGACAGTTTATTGTACAGTTATATACATACATGTGAGGATATTGTTGTAGGTAAGGACAGTGGTACTGAACTGGGGGACAGTTTATTGTACAGTTATATACATACATGTGAGGATATTGTTGTAGGTAAGGACAGTGGTACTGAACTGGCGGACAGTTTATTGTACAGTAATAATCATACATGTGGGATATTGTTGTAGGTAAGGACAGTGGTACTGAGCTGTGGGACAGTTTATTGTACAGTAATATACATACATGTGGGGATATTGTTGTAGGTAAGGACAGTGGTACTGAACTGGAGGACAGTTTATTGTACAGTTATATACATACATGTGGGTATATTGTTGTAGGTAAGGACAGTGGTACTGAACTGGGGGACAGTTTATTGTACAGTAATATACATACATGTGAGGATACCGTTGAAGGTAAGGACAGTGGTACTGAACTGGGGGACAGTTTATTGTACAGTTATATACATACATGTGGGGATATTGTTGTAGGTAAGGACAGTGGTACTGAACTGGGGGACAGTTTATTGTACAGTTATATATATACATGTGGGGATATTGTTGTAGGTAAGGACAGTGGTACTGAACTTTGGGACAGTTTATTGTACAGTAATATACATACATGTGGGATATTGTTGTAGGTAAGGACAGTGGTACTGAACTTTGGGACAGTTTATTGTACAGTAATAATCATACATGTGGGATATTGTTGTAGGTAAGGACAGTGGTACTGAGCTGTGGGACAGTTTATTGTACAGTAATATACATACATGTGGGGATATTGTTGTAGGTAAGGACAGTGGTACTGAACTGGGGGACAGTTTATTGTACAGTTATATACATACATGTGGGGATATTGTTGTAGGTAAGGACAGTGGTACTGAACTGGAGGACAGTTTATTGTACAGTTATATACATATATGTGGGGATATTGTTGTAGGTAAGGACAGTGGAACTGAACTGGAGGACAGTTTATTGTACAGTTATATACATACATGTGGGGATATTGTTGTAGATAAGGACAGTGGTACTGAACTGGGGGACAGTTAATTGTACAGTTATATACATACATGTGGGGATATTGTTGTAGGTAAGGACAGTGGTACTGAACTGGCGGACAGTTTATTGTACAGTAATAATCATACATGTGAGGATATTGTTGTAGGTAAGGACAGTGGTACTGAACTGGAGGACAGTTTATTGTACAGTTATATACATACATGTGGGGATATTGTTGTAGGTAAGGACAGTGGTACTGAACTGGAGGACAGTTTATTGTACAGTTATATACATACATGTGGGGATACTGTTGTAGGTAAGGACAGTGGTACTGAACTTTGGGACAGTTTATTGTACAGTTATATACATACATGTGAGGATATTGTTGTAGGTAAGGACAGTGGTACTGAAATGGAGGATGTACAGTAATATACATGCATGTGAGCATATTGTTGTAGGTAAGGACAGTGGTACTGAACTGGAGGATAGTTTATTTACGCCACGGCGAGGACAAATGGTGGAGAGAACACAGTATGAGGACCTCATGTCTGAATATGTGAAGTTGGCCAACGCTATGACTGTGATCAAGAAAGACCTCTCAAGTTTACAAGACTTGGTAAGGGCTATTACAGCAAAACTCTTAGCTCAATGTTTGTTCTTTTGTTATACGAATTATGGAGAATACCATGTTAGTGTCTGATATACATGTATTATCAACTTTATCAGGTGAGGCTTATGAAGTTGATAATATTAGACACTAACATGGTAATCTCTTTATCATGCCAATATTTCCAATTCATCTTTTTATAAGATTGAAAATCAAACCTTTGTTACAGCCTGTAGAGATTCCGTCCAGGTCAAAATGTATAGTTATAGATAATGACATCTTGTGCCTGATAAACTTGTATTGATGTGATAAACATATGTTTGTCAGGCAGGCAGTTTTATCAACAGAAATGAATGCATTGACATTATAAAATAATATGATTGGTATTGAATGTCAATTTCCCTTTGGGCAGAGCTGTATTTATGTTTTGTTGGAATACCAAAAATAATTATTTGTCATACCAATACTTTTTATGTTAAAAGGGAATTATTTTTAAGTGCCCCATACAAACATGTCTTACTTTCTGGGGAAAAGCGAATGCTATCATAAACTTAATAGAAGTTTGTTTATATTAATAAAAAGTTAACATTATTATAATTTTTACAACTTTATTATCATTTTAGAGTCTATTCATATAACAATATGTGGTACACCTGCCTGTAAGTCATTAATATCAATATATGGTACACCTGCCTGTTAGTCATTGGTAACAATATGTGGTACACCTGCCTATAAGTCATTGGTAACAGTATGTGGTACACCTGCCTGTAAGTCATTGGTAACAGTATGTGGTACACCTGCCTGTAAGTCATTGGTATCAATATGTGGTACACCTGCCTGTAAGTCATTGGTAACAATATGTGGTACACCTGCCTGTAAGTCATTGGTAACAATATGTGGTACACCTGCCTGTAAGTCATTGATACCAATATGTGGTACACCTGCCTGTAAGTCATTGATATAATATGTGATACACCTGCCTGTAAGTCATTGGTAACAATATGTGGTACACCTGCCTGTAAGTCATTGGTAACAATATGTGATACACCTGCCTGTAAGTCATTGATAACAATATGTGGTACACCTGCCTGTAAGTCATTGGTAACAATATGTGGTACACCTGCCTGTAAGTCATTGGTAACAATATGTGGTACACCTGCCTGTAAGTCATTGGTATCAATATGTGGTACACCTGCCTGTAAGTCATTGGTAACAATATGTGATACACCTGCCTGTAAGTCATTGGTAACAATATGTGGTACACCTGCCTGTAAGTCATTGGTAACAATATGTGGTACACCTGCCTGTTAGTCATTGATAACAATATGTGATACACCTGCCTGTTAGTCATTGATAATAAGAGGTTATTAACTGGGATTGGTGTGCCTCTTGGTGTTATTGGCCTATTAAAGCGATAGCCCGAGAGTCTCATATTGCTTTGATAGGCAAATATCACCAAGAAGCACACCAATCCCTGTTAATAACCTCTTTATTACATGTGTTGCTATATAAATATATTAACAAAAAAATAATCAGATTTATTTTTTAAAATATATCTTAAGCTCACCTGAGCTTTTGTGATCACCTGGTGTCCGTCTGTCGTCTGTCATTAACCTTTAGCTTCTGACAACTTCTCCTCTGAAACCACTGGGCCAATTTCGATATAACTTCACAGAAATGTTCCTTGGGTGACCCTCTACCAAGGTTGTTCAAACCATCTTGATTCGTCAAAAAAACATGGCCGCTAGGGGGCGAGGCAAGTTTAATTAGTAAAAACTTAAAAAGTCTTCTTGTCAGAAACTACTGGCTCGATTTTAAAATAATTTCACTTAAATGTTCCTTTGAGGATTCTTCACCAAGTTTGTTCAAACCCTAGTGATTCATCAAAAACATGGTGGCCAGGGGGTGGGGTTAGTTTACTATATAAGCTATAGTAAAAACTTAAAAAATCTTCTTGTCAGAAACCACTGGGCCAATTTTGATATAATTTCACAGAAATGTTCCTTGGGTGACCCTCTACCAAGTTTGTTCAAGCCATCTGGATTTGTCAAAAAACATGGCCACCAGGGGGTGGGGTTAGTTTATTATATGAGCTATAGTAAAAACTTAGAAAATCTTCTTGTCACGAACCACAGGATCGATTTTAAAACAATTTTGCAGAAATGTTCCTTGGGTGACTCTTTACCAAGTTTGTTCAAACCGTTAGATTTTGTTAAAAAACATAACTGCCACATTGAGGGCTAGTTTACTATATAGGTAGCTATAGTAAAAACTTCAAAAGCCTTCTTGTCAGAATCTACTGACCTGATTTCGATGTAATTTCACTGACATTTACCATGGGTGAACCTCTACCAAGTTTGTTCCAGCCATTGTGATTCGCCGAAAAACATAGTTGCCAGGAGGGGAGACTGATTTTCTTTATATGGGTATATAGTGAAAATTTTCTTTCGATATCTGATATCAAGATATCCGTACAAGGATACTTTTGTTATCGCGCAACTCTTCTACGCATCTGTTACATCTTCAAAACAAATCAAAATTCTAACTACTCGCTCATCTTGTTTTTCTGGAATTTTGAATGTACATGTATTATATAATCTACTTAAGTTGAGTGACTCAAAGTCACTCAGGCGAGCGATATAGGGCCATGTTGGCCCTCTTGTTTCACTTTTTTTTTATTTATTTATTTATTCATTTACTCATTTACTCATTTACTCAGTTATTCATTAATTTATCGATCTTTCTATTTATTTTTTTAATTTTATTTATATATCTAGAGTAGCTATAAGTTAATATCACAGTTTATATACCCCACTTCATACCCCTAAAACAGATAGCGTACAGTTACTTCCCTTTAAGTTATCGCTCTTGTATATGCATGTCATGACGACGCGGGGTCCATTCGAAATCAGTTTACAAAGCAGGATTTATTCAACGATTAAAGTTAAATATACTTGCACCAAGGAGTAAATTGCAAGAAAAAAAACCAGGCTAAATGCATATTTCTTCCAGCGGTATTTGGTGTAACTTCTCTGAGCCAGTCACACAAAAACATTTTCACGTCGTATATTGTTTTGCTTTTTTAGCTCGCCGGGACGAAGTCCAAGGAGAGCTATTGTCATGACCCCGGCGTCGTCGTCTGTAGACACCCAGGTTAAACTTTTGCGTACAAGTTTCAGATATCTATGCAACCACTCATTGGATGTCAATGAAACTTTGCATGTGTGTTCACCATCATCAGTGGAACACACAGAGACAAGAACCATAACTCTGGATTGCATTTTGGCACAGTTATGGCCCTTTTTGGACTTAGATACCCAGGTTAAACTTTGCGTTTAGTTGCGTACAAGTTTCACATATCTATGCAACCACTCATTGGATGTGAATCAAACTTCACATGTGTGTTCACCATCATCAATGGAACACACAGAGACAAGAACCATAACTTTGGATTGCATTTTGGCACAGTTATGGCCCTTTTTGGACTTAGACACCCAGGTTAAACTTTGCGTTTAGTTGCGTACAAGTTTCACTTATCTATGCAACCACTCATTGGATGTGAATAAAACTTTACATGTGTGTTCACCATCATCAATGGAACTCACAGAGACAAGAACAATAACTCTGGATTGCATTTTAGCACAGTTATGGCCCTTTTTTTACTTAATTTTTCAGGTTAAAGTTTTTTACCACGTAAGATATCTATGCAACCACTCATTGGATATGAATGAAACTTTGCATGTGTGTTCACCATCATCATTGAAACACACAAAGACATAAACCATAACTCTAGGTTATATTTTAGCACAGTTATGGCCCTTATTCGACTTAATTTTTCAGGTTAAAGTTTTTTATCACATAAGATATCTATGCAACCACTCATTGGATATGAATGAAACTTTGCATGTGTGTTCACCATCATCATTGAAACACACAAGAGACAAAAACCATAACTCTGGGTTGCATTTTGGCACAGTTATGGCCCTTTTTCGACTTAATTTTTCAGGTTAAAGTTTTTTATCACGTAAGATATCTATGCAACCACTCATTGGATATGAATGAAACTTTGCGTGTGTGTTCACCATCATCATTGAAACACTCAAGAGACAAAAACCATAACTCTGGGTTGCATTTTGGCACAGTTATGGCCCTTTTTGAACTTAGACACCCAGGTTAAACTTTGCGCTTAGTTGTGTTTAAGATATCTATGCAACCACTCATTGGATGTGAATGAACCTTCACATGTGTGTTCACCACACAAAGACAAGAACCATAACTCTGGGTTGCATTTTTGCCACACTTATGGCCCTTTTTGGACTTAGACACACAGAGGCGAGCTTTGTTGTCTTCTGACAGCTCTTGTTTTTTTTATTCTTCATGCCTTCAAGGACTTATATAGACTCTATATAATTCTCTTGATTTCTTCCATAAATTGCACAGTGTCCACGTGCACTTTGTTTGCACAATCATTACTTCTATTCTGTGCTATCAGTTGCTCCAAAGCGTGTTAGACAGAGAGACGATGACTCCTTTTGCCATCTAAATGTTGCTAATAGCGTTGTAGTTGGAAGCACCTGTGAGTGCGCAAATAATCAGGTTTTGCATATATTCCATTCATAATTGACTAAACATTTATACTAAAACACTAGAGCACAAACGGAAATTGATATGGATTTTTGGCCCTCACATATGGTTTTTTGGTCCTGTCTTCACACGCGACTTTTAATATGCCCTGTAGACTAAAGCTATATTATACAAAAAACAAGTTTACTTTTTTACTATATATAGTAACACATGTAATAACAATGTGTATTTGTTGGTTACTTGTATTAATAAAGGTAAGAGTTAAGTAATTAAATAAAACTTCGAACTTTGATTTTGAAATCTGGGTAGAAGACTGGAAATACAAATGTAAGCGCAAGAAAACTTGAGCCTGTTTTTGGGACGAGACCGTCTGAGATTAATGATTTTTGTACTTGTATCTTATAAAAATTTGTTTTTTAGTTGTTAAGTGGTCAGCCACCGGATGGTGAAGAATCAACACCAACAGATGTGATAGAAGGTACAACACCTGCTGAGCAAATTGTAAGTCATCATGGAGGTGTCAATAATCATATTAAAATTAATATTCCAGTAACATATTTAGAGCGATTTGTTAGTGTTTTTTTAATTATAAGAAACTTAAATGGTTAACAGTGATAAGGCAGTTCATGAAACAATTAGCTGCTTCTCTACGTAAATAAAAAAAGGAAAATAATGAAAATTTCCATTTAAGGGTACTGGCAGGTTTTTTGGTAAACTATAAGAATTGATCTGATTACAGGTGATATTACGAAGTCAACTTCAACAGTCAAAAGAATTGAATTCAGCAACCAAAGAGGATTTATCTAAAACCAAGCTGGATTTAATGCAGATACATGGCGTAAAGGTAAGTTTAATTGTAAATTATATACATTTATTTGTATGAGTTTTGGCACCTTTTATCAACAGTATTTCTGTTATATAATGGCAGTCAGTACATCTGATCATCGTTCCTATTCTCCACTAGAGCTTAGACACACATTATTTTTTGCAAGAAACTAACTTCTTCCTCACATATTCAGAGGTGGGACATTCATGACTGTTGAAATAAGTTCATAGTCATTCATCACAGACTGGTCAGACAGATTCACAACCACTAGATAGACATTCAGATACTTTACTGACTGAGCTAGTCGGACTCTGGCTATATACATTTCTTAACCCGAATATTTATGCAGTTACATAAATGTGCAATCAAGTGAATAAATTGTGATCCATTCATATATTTTCTGCAGTGTGCAGAAAATGCTTATGGATTGGTTTCCAAGTGTATGTGATGATATTTGTAATGCAAAGGGAATGCCGTGTATAACCAGTATTGACAAATTATGGCATCTGTTATGGAAATGTTAAATGTTTTAATGTAATACTGTAAATATATATACATATACATATACATATATATATGTATGTTTATATATATATATATACTCGGGTCCCATTATAACGTGGATCTTGGGGTCCACAAAATGAAACCGCCCTATATGCGGACCGCGTTGTAGAGATAATTACCTTGAAAACAATCGATGTTGGTTATTCACTCCTGTCGGACTCTAATCTAAGTGAATGGTATTGTTTGCATTGTAATATAATACAACGCATATTTGGTTACAACCGATACACTTAGATATGTGTATAATTAATAAGAAAACTAAAAAACTAAAATTGGCAGCCTTCTAACCCGGAAGGAAAAAAAATGGTGACGATATAAAAAATCGCGCTTCAATTTTAATTCATTGCTATTAGTGTTTAAATATTTAAAAATATATCAAGAGTATTTACAATCAAATAATAAAAATAAGTTTGTGTTTATGATGTGATAAAATACCCCTGTTATATTTATACCTGTCAACCGCTTGGTTGCTTGATCATGTGATAACAAAGTTTGCTGCAAATGGCGTCCATGTTTGGCACATGTCAGCATTTATTGAATCACTCGGATTATTACAAAATGTTTTTACTCAATGCTGGCATGAATCAATCACTTAAACTTTCCTTTAAACCACCATGAAGTTCAAGTTATAACAGTTTGTTCTAATCAAGGCTAATTGGTGAGTAGAAGATGAGCCATGATCAAATCAAAACATGGCGACGATATATTGTTTGGTTGTCATTTGATCATTCGCGCAGATTTTCAAGTTTTATGTCATTTGTATCAACTAATAGAATACTGTAAATGTGGAGAATAAACTCTGTTATATCTGTATGGCAGGCAGGACTTCAGCAGAGAATAAGTGACCAGGAGACTACCATCTCACAGCTCAAATCTGAACTGTTACGCAGAGACTTTCAGAAACAGAACTTTGACTCTGAGCAGGTACTGCAAGTTTATGACAATAATATCAGATTATAAAAAGCTTCTTGCTGGATAAGAAATGTTACTTTTAGCCATTATTATTCAGTTGGAAACTTATTTATTTTACCTCAATTCACACAAGTTTTAACAGATTTAACAAATCATGCTCAAGGTATTCCTGGGTAGAACCAGTACTAAACATATGCAGATAAAGTATCTTGGTCAAGAACCAAAAATTGGGGTGAAGGATTGAATCCACGACCCTCTTGGTTCAATGTTATACCATTGGACCACGCGCTGTACATAATATATAAATATGATTTGATGAAGTTATTACGACTAATATTAACTTTTTTTTCAGGTCAATGTTTCAAAACAGCTACATGACAAGGATAAGATCATATCTGATTTAAGAGCAAGTATTTTCAGATCTTTTACTTTGGAAATTGAGCATTTGTTTATATTCATAATTATTAATGTCTATATTGTTTTGAAATTGAAATGTTTTCTAAAAACTTGTAAATAGTGTTTATTTACATTTAATGGAAATTATGGTAAAACAAATCCATATTGATAATCAGTGGTAGTTTTTTATTATTTTTAAATATGAAAAGTTTCAGTAACTTTAAATGCTATTGGCAAACAATTTCATTTTAATTATTTAACCATATTAATATGAATTCAATCAATACCTACGTTGTCCCATTTCAAGATAATTTCTCTTTGTTAAGGTTTATGAGCTTGGATTATTAAATAGAGTTTAGGTTTGTGAGCTTGGATTATTAGATAGAGTTTAGGTTTGTGAGCTTGGATTGTTAAATAGAGTTCAGGTTTATGATCTTGGATTATTAAAAAGAGTTTAGGTTTGTGAGCTTGGATTGTTAAATAGAGTTTAGGTTTGTGAGCTTGGATTGTTAAATAGAGTTTAGGTTTATGAGCTTGGATTATTAAATAGAGTTAAGGTTCATGAGCTTGGATTATTAAATAGAGTTTAGGTTTGTGAGCTTGGATTATTAGATAGAGTTTAGGTTTGTGAGCTTGGATTGTTAAATAGAGTTCAGGTTTATGATCTTGGATTATTAAATAGAGTTTAGGTTTATGAGCTTGGATTATTAAATAGAGTTAAGGTTTATGAGCTTGGATTATTAAATAGAGTTTAGTTTTGTGAGCCTGGATTGTTAAATAGAGTTAAGGTTCATGAGCTTGGATTATTAAATAGAGTTAAGGTTTATGAGCTTGGATTATTAAATAGAGTTTAGGTTTGTGAGCTTGGATTGTTAAATAGAGTTTAGGTTTGTGAGCTTGGATTGTTAAATAGAGTTTAGGTTTGTGAGCTTGGATTGTAAATAGAGTTAAGGTTTATTAGCTTGGATTATTAAATAGAGTTAAGGTTCATGAGCTTGGATTATTAAATAGAGTTTAAGTTTGTGAGCTTGGATTGTTAAATAGAGTTAAGGTTTATGAGCTTGGATTATTAAATAGAGTTAAGGTTTATGAGCTTGGATTATTAAATAGAGTTTAGGTTTGTGAGCTTTGATTATTAAATAGAGTTAAGGGTTATGAGCTTGGATTATTAAAAAGAGTTTAGGTTTGTGAGCTTGGATTATTAAATAGAGTTAAGGATTATGATTATGGATTATTAAATAGAGTTTAGGTTTGTGAGCTTGGATTATTAAATAGAGTTTAGGTTTGTGAGCTTTGATTATTAAATAGAGTTTAGGTTTGTGAGCTTGAATTGTTAAATAGAGTTTAGGTTTGTGAGCTTGGATTGTAAGATAGAGTTAAGGTTTATGAGCTTGGATTATTAAATAGAGTTAAGGTTTGTGAGCTTGGATTATTAAATAGAGTTTAGGTTTGTGAGCTTGGATTATTAAATAGAGTTTAGGGTTATGAGCTTGGATTATTAAATAGAGTTTAGGTTTGTGAGCTTGGATTGTTAAATAGAGTTAAGGATTATGAACATGGATTATTAGATAGAGTTTAGGGTTATGAGCTTGGATTATTAAATATAGTTTAGGTTTGTGAGCTTGGATTGTTAAATAGAGTTAAGGACTATGAGCATGAATTATTAAATAGAGTTTAGGGTTATGAGCTTGGATTATTAAATAGAGTTTAGGTTTGTGAGCTTGGATTATTAAATAGAGTTAAGGATTATGAGCATGGATTATTAAATAGAGTTTAGGTTTGTGAGCTTGGATTATTAAATAGAGTTTAGGTTTGTGAGCTTGGATTATTAAATAGAGTTTAGGTTGGTGAGCTTGGATTGTAAGATAGAGTTTACGTTTATGAGCTTGGATTGTTAGATAGAGTTTACGTTTATGAGCTTGGATTGTTAGATAGAGTTTACGTTTATGAGCTTGGATTGTTAAATAGAGTAAGTCAAGTTTAGTTCTATGAGCTTGGATCGTTAAAAAGAGTTTAGGTCTATGAGCTTGAATTGTAAAAAGAGTTTAGGTGAGAAAGGTTGCCACTTACTTGTAGAAGGACATTGGATTAAATCAGATTTATATAGATTTATACACTATGCCAAGATGACATGAACATCTAGTCAACAACATTATATTGGTCATTTTAATAATTTATAAAAAAAAATAATTATTGAAAAATGTTTCTTAGTTTCCCAATGGTGTCACAAAAGTGAAAGTAATACAATAGTACTTTCAAATATTTGTAACAGGGGCGGTGGTCTAATTGATAGAGTGATGGCGGCTCACGCCAGAGGTTGCGGGTTCGATCCCCAGCTCGACCCTATGCCTCTCATAAAACAACACTCAGTACTGGTTTTACCCAGGAAGTGGACTCGAGAGTGATTCATATAAGCGATGAGCTTTAATCGCAATCGAGCTAAAAGAAATTAGTATAAACTAAACTAAATACTTGTAACACTATACTATTAAAATTGTTGAAATTATTTATTACAAATGGAACAGTTTTATGTTGAATAATTTGCATTATTTTCAGTATTTGAAGACTATTAAATTTTACATAGGCCCTAAGGTACAATGAAAGTATTATAACTTTATAAATAAAGTGAGTTTGTATTGGTATGAAACACGGTAGTACGAAATGTTTGGTTTTCAAAAATACTATGTCAGTCAAGAAATCATTCCCTATACATTTAATGCATTTTGGACTCCTTAGTACAAAATTCAGTAGTTCAAAAAATTTAATTGTACGAAATTATTACTGAGTCCACGAATGGACATTTTCACAGTTTTGTGACTCGTTAATATGAAAATAAAATCAAAAAAGAAAATAGATATTTGATATATTACGTGTGTATTGTCAACAGTAAGTTATGTCTTAAAAATGTACAGTTTAGACAGTAAGGTATGTCTAAAAAATGTACAGTTTAGACAATAAGATATGTCTTAACAATGTACAAGTTAGACAGTAGGATACGTCTAAAAAATGTACAGTTTAGACAGTAAGGTATGTCTAAAAAATATACAGTTTAGACAATAAGATATGTCTTAAAAATGTACAGTTTAGACAGTAAGATACTTCTAAAAAATGTACAGTTTAGACAGTAAGATACGTCTTAAAATGTACAGTTTAGACAGTAAAATATGTCAAAAAAATGTACAGTTTAGACAGTAAAATATGATACTTTTAACAAGAACTTGGTAGTTAAAAAATCTTTAAAAAATTCAGTCTCATGGATTTGAAACAATCACGAAATCACTGTAAATAAATATATACTTTGAATTTTAATTACCGGTATGAATAAACAAAAAACTTTATTTTTGTAACTTTCAGAAAGATATTGCCAGAAGAGATCAGCGGATAGATCATTTACAGCATGAGTTGCAGATGCAAGTATCGGAGAAAGAAAACACGACAAAGTCACTGAGGAATCAGGTGAAAGAGCTAATGGATAGGCTCAGGGTTGTCGACGAAACAGGGGTCAGTATATACATGTACTGTCATATATATATATACATGTATCTTCATAGTTCTTATATCTGCTTAATAATAAATAAATAGTTAAATAAAAAATATGTTTTCTGGTTAAAATGAAAGGATTGTAGATTATTTGAATCTTAAAAGAAGTGATATACATGAGTCACTGTTTCATTACACCATATTAGTTGTACCTACATGTATGTTTCATTCTAATATTGATGGCCAGTTGTCAAGATGACTTAGTCCAACAAACTTTATGGGAGAAAGTTTGCCAGCTACTTGCTTAAGGACGATGGTCCTACTCAGAGCCCTTGTGACGTGTTCCTCCACCAGTTGTACTGCATAAGCTTTATATAACGTGGAATATGTTGGAAAAGGTTGGCTAATATCACTTGGTATAGAAACCCTTAAAGGAATCTCTGGTTGAGTAAACTACCATGAAACACACTTTTGATACATGCACATGTTGCTTATTCAATAATTCATTAACTGCAATACTTAAGTATGTATTAACAAGTTTCAAGTAGATAATAATCTATGTAATCCAGTTGTCATACTGTATATATATTTCAAATAACTTTTTTCTTAATGACTGTAAATGTTTGGTTTTTTATGCTCCTCCAAAGGGGGGAAGCATTTAGTCGCCGCTTCGTCCGTCCGTGCGTCATCAATTCCTGTTCGGGCTATTTCTCTAACACCTCTGGTTGAAATTTTATGAAACTTGCTAGGATGCATCATTACCAAGTGCAGATGCACATATTGTCTTTGTGTTCCGGTTCGATGATTTTTCACGGAGTTGTGGCCCTTTAATTGAGTCTGTGACCAAATTCTTGTCCGTGCTATTTCTCTACAGCCTCAGGTTGGAATTTTATGAAACTTGCTAGGATGCATCATAACCAAGTGCAGATGCTCATATTGTCTTTGTGTTCCGGTTCATTGATTTTTCACGGAATTATGGCCCTTTGATTCTGTTTGTGACCAAATTCTTGTCCGGGGTATTTCTCTACAACCTCAGGTTGGAATTTTATGAAACTTGCTAGGATGCATCATTACCGAGTGCAGATGCGCATACTGTCTTTCTGTTATAGTTTGGTGAATTTTTAAGGAGTTATGGCCCTTTGATTGAGTCTGTGACCAAATTATTGTCCGCACTATTTCTTTACAACCCCATGTTGGAATTTTGTGAAACATGCTAAGATGCATCATTTCCAAGTGCAGATGCGCATATTGCCTATGTTTTCCGTTCAATGTTTTTTCACAGAGTTATGGCCCTTTGATTGAGTCTGTGACCAAATTATTGTCTATGCTATTTCTCTACAACCCCATGTTGGAATTTTGTGAAACTTGCTAGGATGCATCATTACCAAGTGCAGATGCGCATATTGTCTTTGTGTTCCGGTTTTATGATTTTTCACGGAGTTATGGCCCTTTGATTCTGTCTGTGACCAAATTATTGTCTGCCCTATTTCTCTACAACCCCATGTTGGAATTTTATGAAACTTGCTAGGATGCATCATTACCAAGTGCAGATGTGCATATATTCTGTGTTTCGGTTCGATGATTTTTCTTGGAGTTATTGCCTTTTCATTGAGTCTGTGACCAAATTATTGTCTGCGCTATTTCTCTACAACCCCATGTTGGAATTTTATGAAACTTGCTAGGATGCATCATTACCAAGTGCAGATGCGCATATTGTCTGTGTTTCGGTTCGATGATTTTACATGGAGTTATTGCCTTTTCATTGAGTCTGTGACCAAATTATTGTCCGCGCTTTTTCTCTACAACCTCACATTGGAATTTTATGAAACTTGCTATGTTTGTGTTTCAGTTTAATGATTTTTTACGGAGTTATGGCCCTTTGATTCAGTCTGTGACCAAATTCTTTTCCGCTCTATTTCTCTACAATTTGTGGTTGGAATTTTATGAAGCTTGCTATGATGCATCATTACCAAGTGGAGACGTGCATCTTGTCTTCATAACGCTATTTCCCTACAACCTCTGGTTTTAATTCTGTAAAACTAGTTAGGATCTGTGCATAATGTCATTTTGTTCCGGTTAAATGATTTGCGAATTAGTTCTGTGAAGTGCAGAGCCACATATTGTTCCTGCTATACAGTTTGGTGGTATTCTTCAACTAAGTAGCCCGTACAGAGGCAAACACTCACTTGGGGAGCATCCATCGGTTCCACCGATATTTTCTTGTTTGGTTAATTTATAGCTTACATTATTACTTTAGTATTATTATAAACTGTAATTTGCTTAATCTTATTATGCGCTTTTCACTATCTGTAATACTTACGATACTTGTCTGTTGTTTATTTGGATTCTTGAAAGAAATTGCATAACACTTTCCTGTTGGGAATCCAAATAATGAATATGTCTTACTGCAAATATAAAAGTATTTTAAAAACAAGCTTTGCTTGATACATGATTAAATGTTGAAAAATTTGCCATTTACATGTGGAAGGACTCGTGGGTTTACTTTGAGGTATTCTCCATCAATTAAACTGTATGCCACATATGAAATGGTGACATACCTATTTAAATTAACTAAATACATCATTTTGATCTCTTAAAAAAGGTTTTCTGGATAAATAAACAATGCGTCAAACACAAGGTTTAATATAGACAATCAAAAGTTTTCCTTGCAGTAGCACAGAACTATGTATTTCTTAATACCGGTACTCCTTTAATACATAATTGACATGTACTCTATAGATGATGAATAATATATTTTATAAGTTAATATTAACAATAGTAACTGAACACTTTCTTTAATATCTTACATTGTGCAGTCGTACACATGTTAATGTGTCTGAACATTTTTTTTATGTCGCAGTTTGCTTGCTATGTATGCCGCTTTTCTATTTTGCATTTTTCTGCTGATGTGTCCAGGCAACATTAAAGGCACGAGTAGCAACCCAAGACAAACAAATGGCGAGGCTCGCTGGTCGTATTTTACACACAAAAAATGACCAGGACAGACCATCTCCAGTAAGCTTTAAAATATTTACACATATGTGGAATATTTTCATATTATTTTCAAATGGTACCATTTGCCTTACTGTTAAGTGTGTTATAAATTGATTTGGGCTATAGTGGATTCTAGTTTCTGTGCCACTAGGCTCGTGTGTGACAACGGAAAGATAACCTTGTTATCTGCATCTCTTATAGGGATGCCAATGAAGGGTGCTGTGTATCTATCTTCTGTCTGAGCATTCTAGAACAAACAGAAGAATGTATTGTCCTAATAATGTAAAAAATGGCAACTATATATGAAGTAAGATCGCACTTGAAACATTTTTTGCAACTAGTGGGCAATATTATCAGTAGGTTGTGTCGGTCAGTGTTGACATCTCCAGGGCAGCTCTTCAATACCCGTTCAATGTGTTTACCATATTTAAATAAATAAAGTGTCATAGACCTATTTGTTATAATTTTATTAACCCAAATGCTGATTTTGTACTTTTGATTTAAGTTCAGTTTCCATTTTTTATTATTTTGCTAAAAAATACATGATTTATGATTTGCGTAATAATCTTATCTGTGAAATATTGTGTTCTGTCTTATAATCTATGTGTATGGTTAACACTAATTGTAAAGAAATGTACTTTGTTTGAAAAACATATTCTCATTTTAATTATATATTTTGTCATACATTCCTATTATATACATACTATTATTTCTTTTTCCTTATTTATGTCTACTTGTTTTCTATCTTCAAATTACATACCTGTCATGTGTTTCAAAATACTACATGTATTTCTCTTTATTTAAGCTGAATGTTAAATGTCATTTTCATCTCTAGACTGGCGCAGATGAGCTTGGTGTACTTAGAGATTCACTGTCAAGTTTGCGGCACTGTTTCACGGGTACGGATCCGCAACAACATACACTGGACACTATTGAACAGGGTATTTCATCGCTGTTAGAGCGACTACCTCACTCAAATAATTCTTCCTGCAATAGTAGTGGGAATCAGGTACTACTATGTTCTTTGATATATAACAAAAATAAGTCAAGATAGAATTCTTTTAACTTTCATATTACATACAATTCAAATATGGCAGTGTAGTGTAAGAGGTTCAGATCCTGGAATTGAATGCCAGTTGTTCATATCTCTAACCTTTATGTTGTTTCACTAAACATTGATGAATATTTAACACTAAACATTGATGAATATATAACACTAAACATTGATGCATATGTAACACTAAACATTGATGAATATATAACACTAAACATTGATGCATATATAACACTAAACATTGATGCATATATAACACTAAACATTGATGAATATATAACACTAAACATTGATGCATATGTAACACTAAACATTGATGAATATGTAACACTAAACATTGATGCATATATAACACGTAACATTGATGAATATATAACACTAAACATTGATGCATATATAACACTAAACATTGATGATTATATAACACTAAACATTGATGCATATATAACACTAAACATTGATGTATATATAACAATAAACATTGATGCATATATAACACTAAACATTGATGTGTATATATAACAATAAACATTGATGCATATATAACACTAAACATTGATGCATATATAACACTAAACATTGATGTATATATAACAATAAACATTGATGCATATATAACACTAAACATTAAATGAATATATAACACTAAACATTGATATAACACTAAACATTGATGCATATAAAACACTGAACATTGATGTATATATAACACTGAACATTGATGTATATATAACACTAAACATTGATATAACACTAAACATTGATGCATATATAACACTAAACATTGATGAATATATAACACTAAACATTGATATAACACTAAACATTGATGCATATAAAACACTGAACATTGATGTATATATAACAAAAAACATTGATGCATATACAACACTAAACATTGATGCATATGTAACACTAAACATTGATGAATATATAACACTAAACATTGATGTATATATAACACTAAACATTGATGTGTATATATAACACTAAACATTGATGAATATGTAACACTAAACATTGATGCATATGTAACACTAAACATTGATGCATATATAACACTAAACATTGATGAATATATAACACTAAACATTGATGAATATATATCACTAAACATTGATGTATATATAACACTAAACATTGATGTGTATATATAACACTAAACATTGATGAATATGTAACACTAAACATTGATATATATATATATATATAACACTAAACATTGATGCATATGTAACACTAAACATTGATGAATATATAACACTAAACAATGATGAATATATAACACTAAACATTTATGCATATATAACACTAAACATTGATGTGTATATATAACAATAAACATTGATGCATATGTAACACTAAACATTGATATATATACAACACTAAACATTGATGTATATATAACACTAAGCATTGATGCATATATAACACTAAACATTGATGTATATATAACACTAAGCATTGATGCATATATAACAATAAACATTGATGTGTATATAACACTAAACATTGATATATATATATATATATATATATATATATATATATATATATGTATATATAACACTAAACATTGATGCATATATAACACTAAACATTGATGAATATATAACACTAAACATTGATGTATATGTAACACGTAACATTGATATATATATATATATATATTACACTAAACATTGATGTATATATAACACTAAACATTGATGCATATATAACAATAAACATTGATGTATATATAACAATAAACATTGATATATATATATATATATATAACACTAAACATTGATGAATATATAACAATAAAAATTGATGTATATATAACACTAAACATTGATGCATATATAACAATAAACATTGATGTATATATAACACTAAACATTGATATATATATATATATAACACTAAACATTGATGAATATATAACAATAAACATTGATGTATATATAACACTTAACATTGATATATATATATATATATATAACACTAAACATTGATGAATATATAACACTAAACATTGACATATATATAACACTTAACATTTATGCATATATAACACTAAACATTGATATATATATAACATTTATGCATATATAACACTAAACATTGATGTATATATAACACTAAACATTGATGCATATATAACACTAAACATTGATGTATATGTAACACTAAACATTGATATATATATAACACTAAATATTGATGTATATATAACACTTAGCATTGATGAATATATAACACTAAACATTGATGAAAACAATGTATATATTAAACATTGATGATAAAGATATTGAATGTACACTCAGATGTATTTTGGTTAAATACAAAGTACAGGACAATTGTTGGAGTTCAGCCAAAAAGTTAAAAATCGGTTACAGACACATTAGAAAATGGTACCTTACCATTGTTGTGAAGATTAAAAATTTGCATTTAAAATGGTTTTTTTTGCCAAACTTAGCTAAAGGCCCCGATGAGCTTTTGTGATTACCAAGTCCGTTTTTTGCTCAAACAACTTTTCTGAAACTGCATAACATTTTTCAACCAAATTTGGTATGAAGCATCCTTATATGAAGCTCTCTCAAGTTTGGTTAAACCCTAATATAACTGTTATCATGTGTGTTTTTCTTGCAAAATTTCAAAATTATTCTCTGAAAGTACAAAACCTGAGGCCTTGATATTTTGCAGTATAACCTGAAATAAATTTCTCTCGGGTTCAAACCATAAAAATTTTCTCGTCCTGATGTTAATCAGTTTAACATAGGAAATATTAATTTAAAACATCTCTTCTCAAAAATATGGAAGTCATTGCAGTTAAAACTGAGTCCTTTAAAGGGGTTCACAAGGAACCAGCAGGGACCACAATAGGGATAAAACTAAGGATGGCAACGAATGGCAATATTGATATTCGAATATTCGGTCATTCTTTTGAACGAATATTCGAATATATTCGGTCAAGAACTTAAAAATAAATAATCATCAACTTTCTTTCCCGAACAATTTTACTCGCCATATTTGTTACTTTCTCTTTCAGCGGAAACGGTGCTGATGTATAAATACTAAAAAGCAAGCAATTGGAATATCATTGTCGTCAAGATTCAACATGACATGGAATTCGATGAATCATAATTAATAATAATAAATTAATAAATGCTATGTTATATTAGCTTTACTAAGTTAAATATTCCTATGTTTGATTACGCGTCTGACTATCAACCCAGGGGTCGTGAGTTCGAATCCCCTGCCCGGCAACAGTCTCCGTGATGATTGATATACGACATTGTGTCTCATTATCATTCGTCTCTCACCACTGATTCAAGTGGGAAAGTTATCAGTTACTTGCGGAGATGGGGTGTGCTCGAGTACTGGTTAATCCCAGGAAACAGTGGTTAGGTTAACTGATTGTCTGTTAGCCCTCGATGGCATAAAAATGACACTAAATATTCAACCAAAAATCAATTCATCGTATGTTTGTATAGTTTATAAGTAATTAACTATTTATAAATGAAATTGAAAAACAAACATAAAAAAAATATATATATATATATATATATATATATATATATATATATATATATATATAGTCAAACCTGTCTTAAGCAGCCAGCCAAGGGAAAAGGCCAAATTGGCCGTTTAAGACAGATGGCTGCCTACTACAGGGTCATCAATTTTCACCCAGATTAGCGAAGTATTTTTGTATATTGGCACAATTTCACAACCTCAACACGTTCATCCAAAGTCAAACACTTCCGTTTTGGTGGCATTGTTAACACGCTGACAATCAAAACATTTATGATTTAAGTCACAATAAATCATTTCCAAATTTTATATTTTTCCACAATTAGCGCTTTTTACAAGTGTGAACTTAATGAGTTAATTCCTTATCTTCTTTAATCTTTTTATATGCTGACTTTTTCACAGTTAACGTGTTTACACAAAACACTTTGATCTGTCTATTTTACCAATTACGCAGCTAAAAATAGAGATGTGAAAATTATCACGCACTACACTCGTGTTTGAGTCGGAAGAATTGCAATTATGTAGAACACAATAACAGCTTTGTTTGGTTTGTTTACGGCCAATTAAGAAAGTTTAAACTAAAAGAAACTTATTTTAAATTAAAGATGTATAATAATTATTTGGTTTATAGTACTTTAATTAAATATTAATTCTGTGGCCGTAATGAAATTTTTATATGCCAAAATCGATATTTTACGGTAAAATTTGTTCATTTGGTGGCCGTTTTAGGAGGTTTTTAATGCATTTGGGACCAAAAATGTTGGCCGCTGGCCGCGTCGACCAGGTGACCGCCTATTGCATTTAAATTATATAGTAAATTTCAACGGGAGGGTCTGAAACTGGCCGCTTAAGGCAGGTGGCTGCTTATAACAGGTGACCGTTAGTACAGGTTTGACTGTATATATATATAAGTAAATTCGTCTACTACTTGACGCATTTATTATTCACAAGTACATAAACGACCTTCAAATCAAAGAAGTGTGCTCTTCAATTAGGTATACGATTGGTAAATAAACAAACTTGCTCTCACCTTTTCAAAACAGGGTGATTTACAACAGACCGTAAAGGCAGATCGATGATAAAAATTGCTTAAGGCAAACAATTAAAGGATTACCGACCAGGAATCCTTATCACCTTGACAATGTCCAATTGACACCCGTCTAAGGAGGAAATCGATAATTACCGTGTCTTAACCTGGTTGATATAACAACTTTCAAAACCATTTGTGGCAAAAAAATTGAAATTGAAAATAAATAAAGAAAAACAATTTGAATTTACTTTATTTTTTTAATATTTTTTTTTTTGTTGCGAATATTCGATAATCAATATGACATTCGAATATTCGGAGGTATGACCGAATATTCGAATATCCGAATATTCGTTGACATCCTTAGATAAAACAGAATTTTTCAAATATCTTTTTGTCCAGAACCAATGAGTCAAATTTATTCATATTTGGCACAAGGAACCAGCAGGGACCACAATAGGGATAAAACAGAACTTTTCAAATATTTTTTTGTCCAGAACCTATAAGTCACATTTATTCATATTTGGTGTAAATGTTTCCTATGTGTAAGGAATTCAAGAAAGTTCAGTGACTATAATCTGTTTAGGCCCCTTCTAGGGATTTTGAATTTTATAAAGACATGCTACTGGAAAACCAGAAATTCTTTTTTAGCTTTAGCATTCGGAGGCTGATTAGTGAGCTTATGTGATCACCCTGTGTTGTGTTGTCCATTCTTACACGAATCTCTCTCAAGTGGGTTCAAATTATGACCATGTGGGGTAAATTTGGCTCCGCCCCAGGGGTTTATCAGATTTTTTATGCTTTAAGAAAAAGGGTATTTCTCATTTTTTCTATTATACATAAGTTTTTCATAGGCTCAGCCTTTTCAAAATTTGAATAGAAAGATGGGTAAAATGTTGTTCACATTTACTGTTTAAATTATTTTAATCATCTTGAGATGTAAAACATTGGCATGTCATGCTAGGTGATATTTGGTCCTCAAAGGTGTTCACATGATTGCAAGGGGCTTAATTTTTACATAGGAATAATATGGGAAAACAGATTACTGTCATTTTTGCATTTGATTGAGCAGGATTTTGTTCATTTGGAGATTAGAAGCATTGTTTAGTTATAGCAATCAAAATTGTTTTTTTTTGCAAAAAAGGGATTGAAAAATTGAATTTTGAAAAATCTTCTTTTCGTGAACAAACAGGCTGAGTTTGTTCATATTTGGTCTAAATTGTCTTTATAAATAGGGATTTCAAATGTGTTAAAAATAAAAAAGATCAGAATTCTTAGTGCCCTTTATGGGGATTTTGATTTTTACATTGAAATTCTATAGGAAAACAGAAGCTGCTCACTTTCTCACCCATTTCTTCTATGATTTTATTAAGTTTAAATCTGAGTCATTGTCTAAATGTAGCAGTTGATTTTTGTTTCTTTAAAAGGGAGGGGGGCCCATATTGGGACTTCCAATCTTTACCTTGTAATTCTGTATGGGAAAAAAATCTTATCTATTTCGACTATGATATTATTCAGTTCGAAAGCTGAAGCATTGTCTAGTCAACAGATAAGCTTTTAAAGGACTTCATATTTTACATATTTTAGGCATAATAATGGTCCTCTTCCAAGTTTCAAACTTCTTTATAGACTTGGTCCAATCAAAGTTTGAAAAGAAGTGATAAGTGAAATCTGGAGAGCACCCATTTTGGCCATGTTTATTTTTTTTTCTATACATTTTATAAAATATGAACATATTTTTACAGTCTTATCATATTTTATTCTTTTTCTGTTAATTTAGAGTTCATACGACAATCTTGTATCGCGGAAGTTGAACTTTGATGGTACAGGAGATGTACGTAGGTCACCAATCACAGCCATACCAGGTAGTAAGCAATCAAGTGAGTGTTGTGTAGCACGGTTTGTATTGAAATCACTTCACCTCACCCTCACCTTTATCGCCACCTCATCAGTCCTTTATTATGCTCTATAGTTGCCGCTTCATCCCTCCGTGCGTCCCCTAATTCTTGTCCGGGCTATTTCACTACAACCTCTGGTTGGAATTTTATGAAACTGGCTAGGATGCATCATTACCATGTGCAGATGTGCATATTGTCATTGTTTTTTCGGTTCGATGATTTTTCACGGAGTTATGGCCCTTTGATTCTGTCTGTGACCAAATTCTTGTCCGTGCTATTTCTCTACAACCCAATGTTGGAATGTTGGAATTTTATGAAACTTGCTAGGATGCATCACTACCAATTGGAGATGCGCATAGTATCTTTGTGTTCCAGTTCAATTATTTTTCATGGAGTTATGGCCCATTAATTGAGCGTCAAACACTCACTTGGGGAGCATTCATCGGTTCCACCGATATTTTCTTGTTTGGACTAGGGTCCTCTGTGGCTGAGAGTTGTAATCACCTCACCCACACCTTTATATCCACCTCATCTGTCCTCTATTTGGACTAGGATCCTCCGTGACTGAGAGTTGTAATCACCTCACCCTCACCTTTATCGCCACCTCACAAGTCCTTTATTTGGACTAGGATCCTTCGAGATTGAGAGTTGTAATCACCTCACCATCACCTTTATCGCCACCTCACAAGTCCTTTATTTGGACTAGGATCCTTCGAGATTGAGAGTTGTAATCACCTCACCATCACCTTTATCGCCACCTCATCAGTCCTTTATTTGGACTACTATCCTCTGTGACCGGGAGTTGTAATCACCTCACCCTCACCTTTATCGCCACCTCATCAGTCCTTTATTATGCTCCCCTCAAAGGGGGGAAGCATATAGTTGCCGCTTCGTCCGTGCGTCCGTCCTTCCCCAAATTCTTGTCTGGGCTATTTCTCTACAACCTCTGGTTGGAATTTTATGAAACTTGCTAGGATGCATCACTATCAAGTGGAGATGTTCATAATATCTTTGTGTTCCAGTTTGATTATATTCCATGGAGTTATGACACTTTCACACTGTGAACAAATTCTTGATTGCGCTATTTCTCTACAACCCAATGCTGGAATTTTATGAAACTTGCTAGGATGCATCATTACCAAGTGCAGATGCGCATAATATCTTTGTGTCTGGTTCGATGATTTTTCACAGAGTTATGGCCCTTTGATTCTGTCTGTGACCATATTCTTGTCCACGCTATTTCTCTACAACCCAATGTTGGAATTTTATGAAACTTGCTAGGATGCATCATTACCAAGTGCAGATGCACATATTGTCTTTGTTTTGTGGTTCGATGATTTTTCACAGAGTTATGGCCCTTCGATTGAGTCTGTGACCAAATTCTTGTCTGCACTATTTCTCTACAACTTAACGTCTCACACCATAATTAACTTTCCCATAGGGCTCCATTGTAACATTATTGTCAACAACACTGTGGAAAATCCAAATCTGCAGCATGTGTCTGGGCTCAAATTCTTGACTGGTTCAATATCTGTAAATATAAACAAAAAAATACATATGTTGACCAGGTTGTTTTTTTTAAATTCGAAGTTTTTGAAGGACCTGTCAATTTCCAGAGAAATAATACGCCAACAATTCATCACCAATACCATTCGACCCATCATATCTAAAATGTCATAGAATTGTCTAGAAACCTGGTATCAGCATCAAATTTTCATTGGTGATTTCTAAAATATTGACCATTTAACACATTATAAGAATAAATAAATCACTGCATTGTAAAGACCTGAAAATAGAAGAAAAAGGGAACTATAGTTTTAATACTACCTCCTTCATCTGTAGGTCCGGAGTATTCACGGAAGATAATAGTGGCGTGAGTCCCTCAGGTTGAAATTTTATGAAACTTGCTAGGATGCATCATTACCAAGTGCAGATGCGCATATTGTCTTTGTGTTTCGGTTCAATGATTTTTCAGGGAGTTGTGGCCCTTTGATTCTGTCTGTGACCAAATTCTTGTCTATACAACCCCATGTTAGAATTTTATGAAACTTGCTAGGATGCATCACTACCACGTGGCGATGCGCATATTGTCTTTGTGTTCCGGTTCGATGTTTTTTCACGGAGTTGTGGCCCTTTAATTGAGTCTGTGACCAAATTCTTGTCCGTGCTATTTCTCTACAACCTCAGGTTGGAATTTTATGAAACTTGCTAGGATGCATCATTACCAAGTGCAGATGCTCATATTGTCTTTATGTTTTGGTTCGATGATTTTTCAGGGAGTTGTGGCCCTTAAATTCTGTCTGTGACCAAATTCTTGTCCGCGCTATTTCTCTACAACCCCATGTTGGAATTTTATGAAACTTGCTAGGATGCATCCCTACCAAGTTGAGATGTGCATGTTGTCTTTGTGTTCCGGTTCAGTGATTTTCACTGAGTTATGGCCCTTTCATTGAATCTGTGACCAAATTATTGTCCGCACTATTTCTCTACAACCTCAGGTTGAAAATTTTATGAAATTTGCTATGTTTGTGTTCCAGTTTGATGATTTTTCAGGAATTTGTGGCCCTTTCATTCTGTCTGTGACCAAACTCTTCTCCGCTCTATTTTTCTACAACCTCTGGTTGGAATTTTATGAAACTTGCTAGGATGCATGATTACCACCAAGTGGAGATGTGCATATTGTCTTCATGACGCTATTTCGCTACAACCTCTGGTTTTAATTTTGTAAAACTAGCTAAGATATGCGCATATTGTCATTTTGTTCTGGGTCAATGATTTGCAAATGAGTTCTGTCAAGTGCATAGCCACATATTGTTCCTGCTTTGCAGTTTGATATTTTTCAACCAAGTAGTCATCAGCACTAAGGGAATATAGCACAGAGTCAAACACTCACTTAGGGAGCATCCATCGGTTCCACCGATATTTTCTTGTTTGGACTAAGGTCCTCTGTGGACGGGAGTTGTGATCATCTCACCCTCACCTTTATCGTCATCTCATCAGTCCTTTATTTGGACTAGGATCCTCCGTGGCTGAGAGTTGTAATCACCTCACCTCACCTTTATCTCCACCTCATCAGTCCTTAATTTGGACTAGGATCCTCTGTGGTTGATAGTTGTAATCACGTCACCCTCACCTTTATCGCCACCTCATCAGTCCTTTTTTTGGACTAGGATCCTCTGTGACTGAGAATTGTAATCACTTTATCTTCACCTTTATCGCCACCTCATCAGACCTTTATTTGAACTAGGTTCTTCCAAGGCCGAGAGTTGTAATCACATCACCCTCACCTTTATCTCCACCTCACAAGTCGTTTATTTGAACTACAATCCTCCATGGCCGAGAGTTATAATCACCTCACCCTCACCTTTATCTCCACCTCACAAGTCCTTTATTTGGAATATGATCATCCGTGGCTGAAAATTGTAATAATCTGGCCCTCACCTTTATCTCCATCTCATCAGTCCTTTATTTGGACTAGGATCCTCCGTGGCCAGGAGTTGTAATCACCTCACCCTCACCTTTATCTCCACCTCATCAGTCCTTAATTTGGACTAGGATCCTCTGTGGTTGAGAGTTGTAATCACCTCAATCTCACCTTTATTGCCACCTCATCAGTCCTTTATTTGAACTAGGATCCTCTGTGGCTGAGAGTTGTAATGACCTCACCCTCACCTTTATCTCCACCTCATCAGTCCTTAATTTGGACTAGGATCCTCTGTGGTTGAGATTTGTAATCACCTCACACTCAACTTTATCTCCACCTCATCAGTCCTTTATTTGGGCTAGGATCCTCTGTGGATGAGAGTTGTAATCACCTCACCTTCATCTCCACCTCATCAGTCCTTTATTTGGACTAGGATCCTCTGTGGCTGAGAGTTGTAATCACCTCAGTTTCACCTTAATCTCTACCTCATCAGTCCTTTATTTGGACTAGGATCCTCTGTGGCTGAGAGTTGTAATCACCTCGGTTTCACGTTTATCTCAACCTCATCAGTCCTTTATTTGGACTAGGATCCTCTGTGGCTGAGAGTTGTTATTACCTTACCCTCACCTTTAACTCCACCTCATCAGTCCTTTATTTGGACTAGGATCCTCTGTATCTGAGAGTTGTAATCACCTCACCTTCACCTTTATCTCCACCTCATCAGTCCTTTATTTGGACTAGGATCCTCTGTGGCTGAGAGTTGTAATCACCTCACCCTCACCTTTATCTCCACCTCATCTATACTTTATTTGGACTAGGATCCTCTGTGGCTGAGAGTTGTTATCACCTTGCCTTTATTGCCATCTTATCTGTCCTTTATTTGGACTAGGATCCTTCGAGACTGAGAGTTATAATCACCTCACCATCACCTTTATCTCCATCTCACAAGTCCTTTATTTGGACTGGGATCCTTCGTGGCCGAGAGTTGTAATCACCTCACCCTCACCTTTATCTCCACCTCATCAGTCCTTTATTTGGACTAGGATCCTCTGTGGCCGAGAGTTGTAATCATCTCACCCTCACCTTTATGGCCACCTCACAAGTCCTTTATTTGGACTAGGATCCTTCGAGACTGAGAGTTGTAATCACCTCACCATCCCATTTATCTCCACCTCATCAGTCCTTTATTTGGACTAGGGTCCTCTGTGGCTGAGAGTTGTAATCACCTCACACTCAACTTTATCTCCACCTCATCAGTCCTTTTTTTGGACTAGGATCCTCTGTGACTGAGAATTGTAATCACTTTATCTTCACCTTTATCGCCACCTCATCAGACCTTTATTTGAACTAGGTTCTTCCAAGGCCGATAGTTGTAATCACATCACCCTCACCTTTATCTCCACCTCACAAGTCGTTTATTTGAACTACAATCCTCCATGGCCGAGAGTTGTAATCACCTCACCCTCACCTTTATCTCCACCTCACAAGTCCTTTATTTGGAATATGATCCTCCATGGCTGAAAATTGTAATAATCTCGCCCTCACCTTTATCTCCATCTCATCAGTCCTTTATTAAGACTAGGATCCTCCGTGGCCAGGAGTTGTAATCACCTCACCCTCACCTTTAATCTCCACCTCATCAGTCCTTAATTTGGACTAGGATCCTCTGTGGTTGAGAGTTGTAATCACCTCAATTTCACCTTTATTGCCACCTCATTAGTCCTTTATTTGAACTAGGATCCTCTGTGGCTGAGAGTTGTAATGACCTCACCCTCACCTTTATCTCCACCTCATCAGTCCTTAATTTGGACTAGGATCCTCTGTGGTTGAGATTTGTAATCATCTCACCCTCACCTTTATCTCCACCTCATCAGTCCTTTATTTGGGCTAGGATCCTCTGTGGATGAGAGTTGTAATCACCTCACCTTCATCTCCACCTCATCAGTCCTTTATTTGGACTAGGATCCTCTGTGGCTGAGAGTTGTAATACCTCAGTTTCACCTTTATCTCTACCTCATCAGTCCTTTATTTGGACTAGGATCCTCTGTGGCTGAGAGTTGTAATCACCTCAGTTTCACCTTTATTTCAACCTCATCAGTCCTTTATTTGGACTAGGATCCTCTGTGGCTGAGAGTTGTTATTACCTTACCCTCACCTTTAACTCCACCTCATCAGTCCTTTTTTTGGACTAGGATCCTCTGTATCTGAGAGTTGTAATCACCTCACCTTCACCTTTATCTCCACCTCATCAGTCCTTTATTTGGACTAGGATCCTCTGTGGCTGAGAGTTGTAATCACCTCACCCTCACCTTTATCTCCACCTCATCTATACTTTATTTGGACTAGGATCCTCTGTGGCTGAGAGTTGTAATCACCTTGCCTTTATTGCCATCTTATCTGTCCTTTATTTGGACTAGGATCCTTCGAGACTGAGAGTTGTAATCATCTCACCAATACCTTTATCTCCATCTCACAAGTCCTTTATTTGGACTGGGATCCTTCATGGCCGAGAGTTGTAATCACCTCACCCTCACCTTTATCTCCACCTCATCAGTCCTTTATTTGGACTAGGATCCTCTGTGGCAGAGAGTTGTAATCATCTCACCCTCACCTTTATCGCCACCTCACCAGTCCTTTATTTGGACTAGGATCCTTTGAGACTGAGAGTTGTAATCACCTCACCATCCCATTTATCTCCACCTCATCAGTCCTTTATTTGGACTAGGGTCCTCTGTGGCTGAGAGTTGTAATCACCTCACACTCAACTTTATCTCCACCTCATCAGTTCTTTATTTGGACAAGGGTCCTCTGTGGCTGAGAATTGTAATCACCTCACACTCAACTTTATCTCCACCTCATCAGTCCTTTATTTGGACTAGGATCCTCCATGGCCGAGAGTTGTAATCACCTCACCCTCACCTTTATCTCCACCTCATCAGTCCTTTATTTGGACTAGGATCCTCTGTGGCCAAGAGTTGTAATCATCTCACCCTCACCTTTATCTCCACCTCATCAGTCCTTTATTTGGACTAGGATCCTCTGTGGCTGAGAGTTGTAATCATCTCACCCTCACCTTTATCTCCACCTCATCAGTCCTTTATTTGGACTAGGATCGTCTGTGGCCGAGAGTTGTAATCATCTCACCCTCACCTTTATCTCCACCTCATCAGTCCTTTATTTGGACTAGGATCCTCCATGGCTGGTAGTTGTAATCACCTCACCCTCACCTTTATCTCCACCTCATCAGTCCTTTTTTTGGACTAGGATCGTCTGTGGCCGAGAGTTGTTATCATCTCACCCTCACCTTTATCTCCACCTCATCAGTCCTTTATTTGGACTAGGATCCTCTGTGGCCAAGAGTTGTAATCATCTCACCCTCACCTTTATCTCCACCTCATCAGTCCTTAATTTGGACTAGGATCCTCTGTGGCCGAGAGTTGTAATCATCTCACCCTCACCTTTATCTCCACCTCATCAGTCCTTTATTTGAACTAGGATCCTCTGTGGCCGAGAGTTGTAATCATCTCACCCTCACCTTTAACTCCACCTCATCAGTCCTTTATTTGGACTAGGATCCTCCATGGCTGGTAGTTGTAATCACCTCACCTCACCTTTCTCCATCTTATGTGTCTTTTTTTGGACTAGGGTCCTCTGTGGCCCTGTCATAATTCACTTACTTCTCCCACTCAAGGTCAAACTTGGTCCTTATATTGTTTATAAGGAAGTTCGACAGTTGCTTGCATGAGGTTGGCGGTTCTGCTCTGATCTTCCTCCATCTGTGAAATTACTTGCCATATATAACCTTCAGTGTGTTGGAAATGGCAATCACCACATTTAGAAGAAAAATTATTGGGATATTTTATGAATGAACTGGTTTGATATTTTAACTTTGATTGTATCATAAGCACTCTGCCATGATTCTCTTCGGCACTGGTACATCGGTGTATATAGGAATTTATATGGTGGTTTGCTGTGTTTGGAAAATTTTTTTTGCTAAAATAGAAATTACTCTTATCATCTTTCTATCCCCTGCCATATGCAGAAGTGAGAAATAATAATGGCCTCCATCTGTCGTCTGTCCATTCCATTTTATGTCCACTTCATAACTCGAGGCCATGGAATGAATTTAATATATAATAAACATTGTGAAATGAATACTACAAAGTCAACATGCAGATAGCAACAACTATTTGTTATGTGGCCCAGTCCTGCAGGTAGCTAAGTCAATAACATGACTCGATGGATGAGCCGTATTTTAATACTCTGCCTGGCCACAGTCTCTGTGATGATTGATCATGAATCTTTCTTTATGGCTAAGAGTCTCCCACCTCATATTATGTTGGGAAGTAGTCATAGACATCCAGAGATAAGGTGTGTCCAGTACTGGTTAATCACCTAGCAAACCCCAGGAACAATGGTCAATGCTAAAGAACTAAAATACTGTTGAAAAAAAAGGCAGAAAAAAAACCATACAGACAAATGTCCTGCATTTCAAAGGTCACGATTATATATACATGTAGGTAGTAAAAGGCCTGTATATATATCTCACTTGCATGTATGGAAGGATTTTGTTATTGATATATCTAGGCAGAATGATGTGCAGAACTCAAGAACTAGACTATAAAACAGCAGCCCCATGTGTGTAAAGAAGAAAGTTGTGTCTGACTTGAGACTTGCCCCACTAAAAGTTCATGGAAGAACCTGTATCAAATAAACATTTCATTTTGTTATGCCTTTATGGCTTTTAAGAAGCTTCAAATTATTCAATTTATTTAGTTTGCCAATTTATTAACCAGCCCAATTCATTTTTCAAGTTAATAGTAAAATATGTTGTTTTATAACTCAATTTTCCAACCTTTCATTTATAAATGGAATGTCATGAAATTAATTATTCTTTGCAAAAGGTACAGGGATATATTGATTTTCAATGTGGCATGTGTCAATCATTTCAGGGCAATAACTTTGTAATCAATGTCATAATATATAACATTTATGTATGCCAATTTATGTACAATTTATGTTAAAGACAGCATGATTGTGTGTTTTAGGTTTCAATCCTAACAGACTTGACAGTCCACCGTTAGCCAAGCAAACAAATACGAAGGTGCTGTATTTCAAGGACAACTCCACTACGCCATCCATGTTAACCATATGTAAAAGGTAGGAGCCTTCATCATATATAGTTATTGCCTTTGATGTAGTTTCTGGTTAAATTTTTGTTTGCAATCTGGTTTCTGATTATGCTGTTGCCAATTGAAGAATAGTGAATGTGCATTAAGTGTTACTGCTGTCTGTCAACTTGTTTATATGTCTGAGGTAGAATAGTGAATGTGCATTAAGTGTTAATGCTGTCTGTCAACTTGTTTATATGTCTGAGGTAGAATAGTGAATGTTCATTAAGTGTTACTGCTGTCTGTCAACTTGTTTATACGTCTGAGGTAGAATAGTGAATGTTCATTAAGTGCTACTGCTGTCTGTCAACTTGTTTATACGTCTGAGGTAGAATAGTGAATGTTCATTAAGTGTTACTGCTGTCTGTCAACTTGTTTATACGTCTGAGGTAGAATAGTGAATGTGCATTAAGTGTTACTGCTGTCTGTCAACTTGTTTATACGTCTGAGGTAGAATAGTGAATGTTCATTTAGTGCAACTGCTGTCTGTCAACTTGTTTATACGTCTGAGGTAGAATAGTGAATGTGCATTAAGTGTTACTGCTGTCTGTCAACTTGTTTATATGTCTGAGGTAGAAAAGTGAATGTGCACTAAGTGTTACTGCTGTCTGTCAACTGGTTTATACGTCTGAGGTAGAATAGTGAATGTTCATTAAGTGCAACTGCTGTCTGTCAACTTGTTTATACGTCTGAGGTAGAATAGTGAACGTGCATTAAGTGTTACTGTTGTCTGTCAACTTGTTTATATGTCTGAGGTAGAAAAGTGAATGTGCACTAAGTGTTACTGCTGTCTGTCAACTGGTTTATACGTCTGAGGTAGAATAGTGAATGTTCATTAAGTGCAACTGCTGTCTGTCAACTTGTTTATACGTCTGAGGTAGTATAGTGAATGTGCATTAAGTGTTACTGCTGTCTGTCAACTTGTTTATATGTCTGAGGTAGAAAAGTGAATGTGCACTTAGTGTTACTGCTGTCTGTCAACTTGTTTATATGTCTGAGGTAGAATAGTGAATGTTCATTAAGTGCAACTGCTGTCTGTCAACTTGTTTATACGTCTGTGGTAAAATAGTGAATGTGCACTAAGTGTTACTGCTGTCTGTCAACTTGTTTATACGTCTGAGGTAGAATAGTGAATGTTCACTAAGTGTTACTGCTGTCTGTCAACTTGTTTATACGTCTGAGGTAGAATAGTGAATGTTCATTAAGTGTTACTGCTGTCTGTCAACTTGTTTATACGTCTGAGGTAGAATAGTGAATGTTCATTAAGTGTTACTGCTGTCTGTCAACTTGTTAATAGGTCTGAGGTAGAATAGTGAATGTGCATTAAGTGTTACTGCTGTCTGTCAACTTGTTTATATGTCTGAGGTAGAAAAGTGAATGTGCACTAAGTGTTACTGCTGTCTGTCAACTTGTTAATACGTCTGAGGTAGAATAGTGAATGTGCATTAAGTGTTACTGCTGTCTGTCAACTTGTTTATACGTCTGAGGTAGAATAGTGAATGTGCACTAAGTGTTACTGCTGTCTGTCAACTTGTTTATACGTCTGAGGTAGAATAGTGAATGTGCATTAAGTGTTACTGCTGTCTGTCAACTTGTTTATATTTCTGAGGTAGAATAGTGAATGTGCACTAAGTGTTACTGCTGTCTGTCAACTTGTTTATACGTCTGAGGTAGAATAGTGAATTGCACTAAGTGTTACTGCTGTCTGTCAACTTGTTTATACGTATGAGGTAGAATAGTGAATGTGCATTAAGTGTTACTGCTGTCTGTCAACTTGTTTATACGTCTGAGGTAGAATAGTGAATGTTCATTAAGTGTTACTGCTGTCTGTCAACTTGGTTTATATGTCTGAGGTAGAATAGTGAATGTGCACTAGGTGTTACTGCTGTCTGTCAACTTGTTTATACGTCTGAGGTAGAATAGTGCATGTGCATTAAGTGTTACTGCTGTCTGTCAACTTGTTTATATGTCTGAGGTAGAATAGTGAATGTTCATTAAGTGTTACTGCTGTCTGTCAACTTGTTTATATGTCTGAGGTAGAATAGTGAATGTGCACTAAGTGTTACTGCTGTCCTGTCAACTTGTTTATACGTCTGAGGTAAAATAGCGAATGTGCATTAAGTGCAAACTGCTGTCTGTCAACTTGTTTATACGTAATGAGGTAGAATAAGTGAATGTTGCATTGAGTGCAACTGCTGTCTGTCAACTTGTTTATACGTCTGAGGTAGAATAGTGAATGTGCATTAAGTGCAACTGCTGTCTGTCAACTTGTTTATACGTCTGAGGTAGAATAGTGAATGTGCACTAAGTGTTACTGCAGTCTGTCAACTTGTTTATACGTCTGAGGTAGAATAGTAATGTTCATTAAGTGCAACTGCTGTCTGTCAACTTGTTTATACGTCTGAGGTAGAATAGTGAATGTGCATTAAGTGCAACTGCTGTCTGTCAACTTGTTTATACGTCTGAGGTAGAATAGTGAATGTGCATTAAGTGCAACTGCTGTCTGTCAACTTGTTTATACGTCTGAGGTAGAATAGTGAATGTTCATTAAGTGTTACTGCTCTCTGTCAACTTGTTTATACGTCTGAGGTAGAATAGTGAATGTTCATTAAGTGTTACTGCTGTCTGTCAACTTGTTAATAGGTCTGAGGTAGAATAGTGAATGTGCATTAAGTGTTACTGCTGTCTGTCAACTTGTTTATATGTCTGAGGTAGAAAAGTGAATGTGCACTAAGTGTTACTGCTGTCTGTCAACTTGTTAATACGTCTGAGGTAGAATAGTGAATGTGCATTAAGTGTTACTGCTGTCTGTCAACTTGTTTATACGTCTGAGGTAGAATAGTGAATGTGCACTAAGTGTTACTGCTGTCTGTCAACTTGTTTATATGTCTGAGGTAGAATAGTGAATGTGCATTAAGTGTTACTGCTGTCTGTCAACTTGTTTATATTTCTGAGGTAGAATAATGAATGTGCACTAAGTGTTACTGCTGGCTGTCAACTTGTTTATACGTATGAGGTAGAATAGTGAATTGCACTAAGTGTTACTGCTGTCTGTCAACTTGTTTATACGTATGAGGTAGAATAGTGAATGTGCATTAAGTGTTACTGCTGTCTGTCAACTTGTTTATACGTCTGAGGTAGAATAGTGAATGTTCATTAAGTGTTACTGCTGTCTGTCAACTTGTTTATATGTCTGAGGTAGAATAGTGAATGTGCACTAGGTGTTACTGCTGTCTGTCAACTTGTTTATACGTCTGAGGTAGAATAGTGCATGTGCATTAAGTGTTACTGCTGTCTGTTAACTTGTTTATATGTCTGAGGTAGAATAGTGAATGTTCATTAAGTGTTACTGCTGTCTGTCAACTTGTTTATATGTCTGAGGTAGAATAGTGAATGTGCATTAAGTGTTACTGCTGTCTGTCAACTTGTTTATACGTCTGAGGTAAAATAGCGAATGTGCATTAAGTGCAACTGCTGTCTGTCAACTTGTTTATACGTCTGAGGTAGAATAGTGAATGTGCATTGAGTGCAACTGCTGTCTGTCAACTTGTTTATACGTCTGAGGTAGAATAGTGAATGTGCATTAAGTGCAACTGCTGTCTGTCAACTTGTTTATACGTCTGAGGTAGAATAGTGAATGTGCACTAAGTGTTACTGCAGTCTGTCAACTTGTTTATACGTCTGAGGTAGAATAGTGAATGTTCATTAAGTGTTACTGCTGTCTGTCAACTTGTTTATATGTCTGAGGTAGAATAGTGAATGTGCATTAAGTGTTACTGCTGTCTGTTAACTTGTTTATACGTCTGAGGTAGAATAGTGAATGTGCATTAAGTGCAACTGCTGTCTGTCAACTTGTTTATACGTCTGAGGTAGAATAGTGAATGTGCATTAAGTGCAACTGCTGTCTGTCAACTTGTTTATACGTCTGAGGTAGAATAGTGAATGTTCATTAAGTGCAACTGCTGTCTGTCAACTTGTTTATACGTCTGAGGTAGAATAGTGAATGTGCATTAAGTGCAACTGCTGTCTGTCAACTTGTTTATACGTCTGAGGTAGAATAGTGAATGTACATTAAGTGCAACTGCTGTCTGTCAACTTGTTTATATGTCTGAGGTAGAATAGTGAATGTGCACTAAGTGTTACTGCAGTCTGTCAACTTGTTTATACGTCTGAGGTAGAATAGTGAATGTTCATTAAGTGTTACTGCTGTCTGTCAACTTGTTTATATGTCTGAGGTAGAATAGTGAATGTTCATTAAGTGTTACTGCTGTCTGTCAACTGGTTTATATGTCTGAGGTAGAATAGTGAATGTGCATTAAGTGTTACTGCTGTCTGTCAACTTGTTTATATGTCTGAGGTAGAATTGATTTCCGATCTATAGCTTCTTAAAGGGCTGAAGATGTCTATGTACTTATTTAGTATTGATGTGTAGCTGTATAATTATAAATACAGGTCATTTTCGATATTTGTCAATGTTCGTTAAGTTTTACAGGGGTTCTATGTATGATCCCTTTTTTATTCAATTTCCTGAGAAAAATTGCTTTCCAATCAATAGTGGTGACCATCGTGTTGGCAGACAAATTTCTAGTTTACCAAACATTTCATGGATCTTATTGAAAATTTGTTTCCCTTTAGATATCTGGTTTTAGTACTAGTATCTCAAGAAGTAACTAACTGAATGGAAGGAAACTTAACACATGTCCACAATGTTAATTAGCAAATCTCATGTACATTGGCTTGTTATGAAATACTCTTTCATTCCTCTTGGCAAATTAAGGGAACTTGCTGATTTAACATATATTTGTATATACATGTAACCCGATATATCGGAACATACATCTCATAACATGCGTACTGGTCTTTCTGAGAACTCTTATTTTTAGCTCACCTGAACCGAAGGCTCACAGGTGAGCTTTTGTGATCGCCTGGTGTCCGTCAGCCATCGTCTGTCGTCCTTCGTTAACTTTTAGCCTCTAACAACTTCTCCTCTGAAACCACTGGGCCAATTTTGATATCACTTCATAGAAATGTTCCTTGGGTGACCCTCTACCAAGTTTGTATAAGCCATCTTGATTCGTCAAAGAACATGGCTGCCAGGGGGCGAGGCAAGTTTAATTTATTAAAAACTTAAAAAATCTTCTTGTCAGAAACTACTGGCTCGATTTTAAAATAATTTCACAGAAATGTTCCTTTGGTGACCCTCTACAAAGTTTGTTCTAGCCATCTTGATTCGTCAAAAAACATGGCGGCCAGGGGGCGGGGCAAGTTTGATTAGTAAAAACTTAAAAAAATATTCTTTGAACTCTTCTACGCATCTGATACATCTTCAAAACAAATCAAAATTTTCTAACTACTCGCCCATCTCATTTTTCTGGAATTTTTAGTGTACATGTATTATATAATCTACTTAAGTTGGGTGACTCAAGGTGAGTCAGGTGAGCAATCTTGGCCCTCTTGTTTTAGAAATGGTATCTTTTTTGCAGTTTCAATATAAAATTGCTAAAAATAGATTTAATTTCCATATGCCTCCTATTTTTTGGCAGTAATGTGTATTCAAGTAGTATAATCTAAATTATTTCTAACTTTCAAGTACCGGTATGTTAAATCTTATATTCATAAATATATTGTAACAAAACTTAAGTAAAATGGTTTTGCAGACTTGGAGAGATTACGCTTCACGACTTCAAGGGAGCATTTGATCATCCAGGCCAGTATAGATACCACTTCAAGGCTTTAGATCCAGAATTTGGTACCGTTAAAGAAGAGGTAAATCAGTTATACCACTTTCACAATGTGCATTACCTAAACAATTACGGTTTTGTAGTAATAGAAATTATTCATGTCTTGAAATATTTTATTTTGGGTGGTCTGTGATTGGATTATTTGTTTGCAGTATTCTTCTCAGTAGAAACGTAATACAAGCCGTATCACTTATATAAGTTCTATACTTATGGAAGTAATTTTTAGCTCTACCGGCCAAAGGCCAGAAGTACTTATGTGATGTTGCATTGTCTGTCGTCCGTCGTCTGTTTCTGTTAGCAGCACTTTGTCTAAAACTACTAGGCCAATTAAACTAAAACTTTGTATGCATGTTTCTGTTGCATAGGATACTATACAGAAGCTTTTTTTTTTTTTTCGATCTGAAATTCAATATGGCCGCCGTTACTAAAAATAGTCCAGAACTTAAAAAATCTTCTTCTCATGAACGGCCCAACAGATTTTCAAAATGATTATGTAGTAATGATGACCAACTAAAGTATTGTTAGATTTGTTCAAATGGTGTCTCTAGGGTTAAATATGACCCCGCCCCGAGGGTTCAATTAGGGGACACATGTCATTATAATATTTTCATTTTTTTTTTAAAATGGAAATGATTTTGCTTATATCTTCACAGAAGCATTGTTTGGTGATGGAGGTTCAGATTTGTAAAAATGAATGGGTTCCACTGTCTTAAGGGGTCAGGAGGGGCCCCAAAAGGGTAAAAATTGAGAATTACTAAAATCGTTTTCTTGAGAACCGGTATGTCAGATATGTTCATATTTTGCATAAATTATCCCTATGTGTAGGGGTTTGATTGCAGATAAGAATTAAGGGGCTAAAATTTATAGGGGCCCTGTAACAGGGCTCAAACTGGGTCTGAATTTTAGGGAGAAGTGACTTCTCCTTCATCCAAAAAAAGGAGAAGTGGAGAAAAAATAGGGAGAAATGGTAAATTTCCTCATGCGGTTACACGAAAAATTTAGTTTCATTAAAATTAATGCTATGTCATTATGTGTGTTTTTGTTTTATATTGTTTTTATAATGTTTTATATTGTTTTTGATTTATATCAAATGTGTTGGTTGACTGCCTTCTTGTCTTTTATCTGATGTTGTAATTAAGGAACTAGTTTTTGTGTGATATATTCTTAAAGAACAGGGAGTTTAACTTTCTGAATAAAGATACAGCTAAATGAACTTACAATCTACTTTTTCATGGTAGGAGTATTCTTCATGCCACTCGTTATTGTTTAAATTTTTTTTTTGCAAAGAACATGGAACACTAGTACCTGGTAAAAGCAGAAGATAAATGCTTTTTATCTATAACTCCGAAAGAGTAATCAAAAGGATATTTCTCTGTTCACATACTATTTTTATTTTTTACCAAATACTTTTTTATTAAAATGCAAAACATAATCATAAGTTCATGAAACATACATTAAACAGACATTTTTTTAAATTTCAGATGCTTTGTTACATACTATCCCCACAGCAGTCTACACACTGCTTAAACTAACTGTTTCTTACTTGACCTTTTTAATTCTCATTTATAAATATTTCGTACTTTCTGTTGTTTCCAATATTTCAAGGCAAACTTTGTAGTTACAGGTTGGATCACAAATATTTAGAGTAATTAAACCAGCTGATTTAAACAAACAAACTGAGTAACAAAACAATTTTTTTATGTGAATTCTATACATCACTCACGGACACCAAATTAACAGTTGTTATAATCGATTCATTTCAATTTGTTTATTTCGACTCGAACATATTTATAGACAACAGTTAGTGGCAACATAATTATCAATACCTCTTTAATCATCGGTAATTTCTAAATATCAAACGCGCTAATTATTCATTTTAAACGTATAATTCAGAATTGAATTACACTCTTGTCAATCAACTATGCATCTCGCAAACACAAAGGATGATTACGTCATACGTGGAAATTTACTTTGTTCATGGAAAACTTTGATTGACAGTTGAAAAAAATGATCTGTTTCAATTAGACGCTGGATATTTTAACTCTATGCAAGGGAAACCTTGATCTTGGTCAGCCAAATGATTGCGTTGCCTAGCAACCTATACGATGTTGGCACGGGGTGTTAACATATATGCCGAAAACTGCCTGGGGATATTTGGATCAGAAGTAACCGATTATTGCAATTTGCATTCCCACATATGTGGCGACACTTATCCACAGATTAGAGAATATACCAAATATTGGTTATAGTTGTAATTTCCACTTCGCTAGCATCCAGAAAAAAAGTGATGTTGCTAATTTTAAGGCGACTTGAAACTTCGCCGTGACCAAAAAAAGCGATGTGACGGAGAAAAAAACGACTTTGTCACCCGAGTCGCCCTCTATTTTGTAAGGGGACTTAGAATTTTACATGTCGCTATAATATTTTTTTATTTTTTTTTTAAATGGAAATGATTTTGCCTATATCTTAACACAAGCATTGTTTGGTGAAGGAGGTTCAGATTTGTAAAAATGAATGGGTTTCACTGTCTTAAGGGGTCATGAGGGGCCCCAAAAGGGTAAAAATTGGGAATTCTTGAGAACTGGTATGTCAGATTTGTTCATATTTTGCATAAATTATCCCTATGTGTAGGGGTTTGATTGCAGATAAGAATTAAGGGGCTAAAATTTATAGGGACCCTGTAAGGGGACTTAGAATTTTACATAGGGATACTATGGGAAAACAGAAAATTCTCTTTTTCTTTCATCTATTCTGAAACCACTAGTCCAATTAAACTGAAACTTCACATGCATGTTTCTGTTGCATAGGAAACTATACAGAAGTGTTTTTTTTTCGATCTGAAATTCAAGATGGCCCCCGCCGTTACTAAAAATAGTCCAAAACTTAAAAAATCTTCTTCTCATGAACGGCCCAACAGATTTTCAAAATGTTTATGTAGTAATGATGACCAACTATAGTTTTGTTAGATTTGTCAAATGGTGTCCCTAGGATTAAAACTGACCCCGCCCTGAGGGTTCATGAGTCAGTAGAGCGTCCTCAGGCCCTCTTGGGCCTCTTGTTTGTTTTATCTCTGTAGCTGATCTGTCCAAAATGCCATCTCAAGATCATTTACTTTTTTCACTGAGGACATAAGATTGAGCCCGACTCTGTCCAAAGACTTTAAATAAGAAAGTTTGCCTGCTACTTTCAGAGGGACCCAGATTACCCAGATTTTTTATAAGTTTTCCTCGGCCAATATAAACTGGAAACTATTTATCACTTATGTACATACATCTCCTACAAATCTCTCTATAGCATGGTTGAAAGCGACATCGTTGTTCTAATTTGGAGCAAACTTCACATTCTGACCTTTGGGGAAAATTCATCTGTTTAATAGTGTGTTCTCTGTAAGTCTTATAACAATAAAAACGGAATCTAAACATAAGAGAGAAATGAGTACTCCAAGCTGGTCTATGTTGTTTGTTTTCCATCACCATTCTCAATATTGACTTGACCTGGTTGAAAAATAAAGATATATAAACATTATCATTTTCAGTTTTTAATATTTTTGTAACCAACTATATTTCTTCTTTGTTTCAAAATTTAATTCCAAATGACAAGTCTGTGTCTAACTAAACAATCACATTTTTTTTATTTGAATGTTTACAGATATCCAATGAAGAAACTATTATACCAGGCTGGGAAGGAAAGATTGTAGCTTGGATAGAACCAGACACAGGCCAGACATGACACAATGAAAAAAGCCTGCCATCACACACTTACACTGGCCAGGTGTGATAGGTAAAATAGACTGGAGACACTATAGTGTACTGTACAAATTAGAATATTTCATAAGAGATCTATCAAGACGAGGGTCAGACAAGATACCGGGGGTCTCAACTTACAATATTCTCCAATTTACAAACCAAAATAAATAAATACGGGAAAATTTTAAAACATGATATGATAGAATATCTTAAGTGACTGTGTGTTGTTGGCAAGTTGTATTTTGATGAAATGGTCTTATTTTATGTGTATTTATGGCTCTTTATCAATATAGAATGGTGAAATAAAATGAATTTGTACATGTACTTTAAGAATGGGTTATAAAAAATGTTTGTCCATACACATTATATAGGCAATAGTTGCACTAAGTGGTGAAATATAAAACAATTTCAGTACTAGGAGTATGATCTACATGCACTATTCATATAGTTTATCAATTACAAAAATAAAGATCTTTATTCTAAATGAAAATACTTGGGTTTTTTTGCATATAAAGGATGCATCATCAGCAGTCAGTAGTAATCATGGCAAGGCACAACTGTGAGATCCCAGCAGAGAAACATAAGACACTGTCACCAATTGTTTACAGTAAAATGTTGATTTTACTCGGTGGTTCATGTATACCACCCTGTCTTCCTCCAACAGTAAAACTGGTGGGTATTCTGTCAGGTAATTTCCTCTGAAAGTTAAGCAACTTTCACTGTACTGTAGCCAGAATAAGTATATGTTTTAGATATAAACCAATTATACATTGTAGATTATTTTTCAAGGGATTTTTCTTTATAATAGCCCCTTTAAAAGCCCTGAAAGTACATTTATATAACGATATGGAAACTGTCTATTCAGTGTTGACCAAAATGATTGATTGAAAAAGTTTGCTATTTTGATACAGTAAACACATATTATTTTGTATTAAACATAGATACATGTTGTTGCTTAAGTATTATTTGTTTTGAATTCTTAATAATGCAGAGTACATTTTGTTGTTAAGTACAATTTGTTGCCAAGTGCACTTTAATGCAAGAACAATTCGCTGTTGAGTGCAATTTACCATTTTGTAGAGGTTTTCAGTATATTAAGCTGTCAAGTATAGTTTATCATGAGAAAGGAGTCATCCTTGGCCTAGTGATCAAAGGCACTGTCATCTAATGTAAGCTGTCAAGTACAGTTTATCATTAGGAAGGAGTCGTCTTTGGTCTAGTGATCAAAGGCACTGTCATCTAATGTAAGCTGTCAAGTACAGTTTATCATGAGAAAGGAGTCATCCTTGGCCTATTGATCAAAGGCACTGTCATCTAATGTAAGCTGTCAAGTACAGTTTATCATCAGGAAGGAGTCGTCTTTGGCCTAGTGATCAAAGGCACTGTCATCTAATGTAAGCTGTCAAGTACAGTTTATCATCAGGAAGGAGTCGTCTTTGGCCTAGTGATCAAAGGCACTGTCATCTAATGTAAGCTGTCAAGTACAGTTTATCATCAGGAAGGAGTCGTCCTTGGCCTAGTGATCAAAGGCACTGTCATCTAATGTAAGCTGTCAAGTACAGTTTATCATCAGGAAGGAGTCATCCTTGGCCTAGTGATCAAAGGCACTGTCATCTAATGTAAGCTGTCAAGTACAGTTTATCATCAGGAAGGAGTCGTCTTTGGCCTAGTGATCAAAGGCACTGTCATCTAATGTAAGCTGTCAAGTACAGTTTATCATCAGGAAGGAGTCGTCTTTGGCCTAGTGATCAAAGGCACTGTCATCTAATGTAAGCTGTCAAGTACAGTTTATCATCAGGAAGGAGTAGTCTTTGGCCTAGTGATCAAAGGCACTGTCATCTAATGTAAGCTGTCAAGTACAGTTTATCATCAGAAGGAGTCGTCCTTGGCCTAGTGATCAAAGGCACTGTCATCTAATGTAAGCTGTCAAGTACAGTTTATCATCAGGAAGGAGTTGTATTTGGTCTAGTGATCAAAGGCACTGTCATCTAATGTAAGCTGTCAAGTACAGTTTATCATCAGGAAGGAGTCGTCCTTGGCCTAGTGATCAAAGGCACTGTCATCTAATGTAAGCTGTCAAGTACAGTTTATCATCAGGAAGGAGTCGTCTTTGGCCTAGTGATCAAAGGCACTGTCATCTAATGTAAGCTGTCAAGTACAGTTTATCATCAGGAAGGAGTCGTCCTTGGCCTAGTGATCAAAGGCACTGTCATCTAATGTAAGCTGTCAAGTACAGTTTATCATCAGGAAGGAGTCATCCTTGGCCTAGTGATCAAAGGCACTGTCATCTAATGTAAGCTGTCAAGTACAGTTTATCATCAGGAAGGAGTCGTCTTTGGCCTAGTGATCAAAGGCACTGTCATCTAATGTAAGCTGTCAAGTACAGTTTATCATCAGGAAGGAGTCGTCTTTGGCCTAGTGATCAAAGGCACTGTCATCTAATGTAAGCTGTCAAGTACAGTTTATCATCAGGAAGGAGTAGTCTTTGGCCTAGTGATCAAAGGCACTGTCATCTAATGTAAGCTGTCAAGTACAGTTTATCATCAGAAGGAGTCGTCCTTGGCCTAGTGATCAAAGGCACTGTCATCTAATGTAAGCTGTCAAGTACAGTTTATCATCAGGAAGGAGTTGTATTTGGTCTAGTGATCAAAGGCACTGTCATCTAATTTAAGCTGTCAAGTACAGTTTATCATCAGGAAGGAGTCGTCCTTGGCCTAGTGATCAAAGGCACTGTCATCTAATGTAAGCTGTCAAGTACAGTTTATCATCAGGAAGGAGTCGTCTTTGGCCTAGTGATCAAAGGCACTGTCATCTAATGTAAGCTGTCAAGTACAGTTTATCATCAGGAAGGAGTCGTCTTTGGCCTAGTGATCAAAGGCACTGTCATCATCAGGAAGGAGTCGTCTTTAGCCTAGTGATCAAAGGCACTGTCATCTAATGTAAGCTGTCAAGTACAGTTTATCATCAGGAAGGAGTCGTCTTTGGCCTAGTGATCAAAGGCACTGTCATCTAATGTAAGCTGTCAAGTACAGTTTATCATCAGGAAGGAGTCGTCTTTAGCCTAGTGATCAAAGGCACTGTCATCTAATGTAAGCTGTCAAGTACAGTTTATCATCAGGAAGGAGTCGTCTTTGGCCTAGTGATCAAAGGCACTGTCATCTAATGTAAGCTGTCAAGTACAGTTTATCATCAGGAAGGAGTCGTCTTTGGCCTAGTGATCAAAGGCACTGTCATCTAATGTAAGCTGTCAAGTACAGTTTATCATCAGGAAGGAGTCGTCTTTGGCCTAGTGATCAAAGGCACTGTCATCTAATGTAAGCTGTCAAGTACAGTTTATCATCAGGAAGGAGTCGTCTTTGGCCTAGTGATCAAAGGCGCTGTCATCTCATGACCATTTAACTCTAATCGCTCGTTCTTTCCAAAATGTTTGCTAGTTACATTTGGAAGAATGGTGATTCTACCTCCACCAATAAAACTGCATATGCCTTATATAACCTGCTATGTGGTGAAAATGGCATTGAAACTCATTCATCAGGAAGAGTTCTGCCAAGTATATTGAACTGTCAAGTACAGTTTACATTCATATAGGGTTCTTTTAAGTATGTTAAAGTGTCAAGTACAGATTACCATGAGGATCAGTTCCTACAAGTATATTGAACTTTCAAGTACAGTTCACGTTCTTCGAAGTTGAGTAAGGTTTACCACTAGGAATGTTGTCAAGAATCTTTTACTATAATATGAGTTCTTTGAAGTAAGCCGACAATTAGTTAAGTCAGTAGCGCGTCTGACTATCAATCCAGGGGTTGCCAGTTTGAATTCCCGCCCAGCCACAGTTTCCTTGATATTTGATATACGATATTGCTTCTGTTTGTCAATCATCTCTCACTGCTAATTCAAGTAGGGAAGTTATCAGTTACTTGGGGAGATGGGTGTACTGGAGTACTGGTTAACCTTCCAAGATCTCGAGAAAGAATTGTTAGCCTTTGATGGCATGAAAATGATGCTAAATATTCAAACAAATCTTTCATGTACATTAATGGTAAGTTTACTGCTCTACCAGTAGTATTTCATTTTTCTGCCAATTATTGTTTTGTCAAATTCAGTGTGATACCACATCAGTTACTGCCATGTAAAATTTGCATGTACAAAACACTACACCATTTCAATTTATTCATCACAAACAATCTGCATGTACATTTGCAATTGGTTGTCACCTGTGAAGAATAGGCAGTACAAATTTGTCCCAGTAATCCATTATTGTTTTATTATTAAACATTCCAATATAAACAGTCCCAAACATTAGACAAAAATTGTTTTAAGTTACGTTGTACATGTATATATTGATATATGTATTTAAACGCAGTATATCAGGTAAAATACACTATAAATGTCTTAGAAAACAAAAATATTTTCTAAATGGAGAACAGGCATCTCATTATCATAACTAAATAAATCCAAATGCTTTGGTATAGCAAATTCACCAGAATGTGACAAAATCATTATTTAAATCGGAGTGGTAAACTTGAAATGAAATCCCCATTCTAAAAGTAACAGCACTTAAATATTGCTTGATGACCTTCACATAGTAATTATTCGGACACTTCCCAAGATGAAACAAATTTTACAACATGTAAACTCGTATGATGGATCATATTGAAATCAAAATTAAGTCTCATTAAATGTGACTCATTTGATGCATCATAAAAGATTAATTGTTCTCATGCTATTTTATCAACATTTAGTAGAAAGATGCATGTGTTCTATCCTTTTATATAAAGTCTTTGGTGTAAGCCTGTATCAGTTACAGATCTACTCTTTAAATAAACCTGGCGTACGTGACTCATTTAATATGTCACAAAATGTGGCACTTTTAAGCGAGACATCTATTTTAGTCTAACCTTGGCGCATAGCCCAAGCTAGGAAATCCCTTTAGATATATTATTTTGGCATGTTTAAATAGATATCCTTATGGCAATATGGTTCAGTGAGTATATATAGGCATGATGTTTTGTAAAAAAAAAATGTTTTGATATACTGTCTTTAATTATATTCCAATATTTGTAATTAATGTCATTATTGTTAAAAGTTATAGCCAAGTTACTTTGTATTTTTTTTACCATCTCATGAATATTCGGATGTCATTCCATTCCATTTAAAATGATCACTCAATAATTATTAACTTTTTCTGTACTCGTCAGTTCATTGTTTATGTTGTAGTAGTATTGAATTCTGACTCAAAATTTACTTTTGCATCTATACTAAACCAGCTGTGCCCTGTTGGCTCAATCGATAGTTTGTCAGACTATTAATCATGGGGTGATGAGCTTGAATTCCCATTTGGTCAGTCTGTGTGATGATTGATATATATAACATTGTGTCTCATTGTCATTTATCTCTCACTGCATATTCAAGTTATCAGTTATTTAAGGAGATGGGTGGGCTTGAATACTGGTTAACCTTCCAGGATTCCAGCAGAAAGTGTTAAATTAATGTTACTAATAGTCTGTTAGCCCTTGATGGCATAAAAATTATACTAAATGTTCAAATTAATGAAATACATGTACACTAAATCAAGATAAGAAGATAAATTACACTTTCAGAATGTCTGATACTTGTATTAATGAAAACTTATAGATTAAGAGGCTGAGTTCATGACTAAACTTGATAACTTTAGACCCCCATTTGTTATATTTAGCCCGTGTGGTTCCGGCTAAGAATAGAATCACTGTCGATCTCTGCAGAGGGGTAGGAATCCTCTGAATGGGTGTCATGTTCATTTTATAATTTTTTGTCATGTTCACTATTGTGGTTAAGTTATCAACCCCTGTATGGTTCCAGGGAGCTATGAATGATTGCAAGAATAGGATAACTGTGGCTTATGCATGTAGTTAGAAGCGACAAATTGAGTAATACAATAGCATTTGCTGAAACTCTGCAGGTATCAAGGTTCTAGGTTCATTCTGCATATTCATTTGTTGATGTATTTTTTTTAATCTGTATGTTAATTTGTTGTTTTTGTACATGTAGAGTGAACCTGGAATCTTCTATCCTGTTGGCATCGAATAACCTATAATGTGTTTGTAAGCCGTAAAACCCTATTCATTCATTCATTGTTATATTTGTGTTTGTAATGAGTATTTGTCAAATCTGTAATATGCCATAGATGTTCAATGTTTAATAAACCATTTTGATCAAATCCAAGATTTACATAGTGTTAGATCTGTTTTCATTGAAGAATGTGTATTCTTTGTGTAAATTTCTTATTGTTAAACATGTTTACATACTGTTGTTATGACCTCAAGGTGATGCTATATTTTTTGTATTATGCGGGTATATTTGTTAGCTTTGTTCTTTGTATTATTCTGTGGTATTTTTATTATGTTTGTTATTTCATTTTATGTGTTTGTCATGTTCAAGGCCTATTTAAACTTTGTTACATTGTTTCAGCCCTGGGCTTAAATTCACCATATCTTTGAGTCTTGAAAGGAACTTGGACGCAAAATCTTTCAATTTGTTCAAATGCTGTTAATGTAAAATGAATTGCAAAAATATGATTTACAAACAATTTATGTAAATAATCTTTAATTGCTTACATGTGTTTCTGCAAGTAAATCTAGTTTTTTGCTTGATGTTTTTCTGATTTAAACATGTTTATATGTTGATTCTGATTCCCAGACACACAACATTAATGAATGTAGGTCCAGTGAATTATTGACCACCTCCTTCAGAAACACTTCATACTTTTTTTTCAAAAGGGAACAGAATCATTTTATAGACACTCAATTTACTTATTTTTAAGGGGCAGTGCCATTATTCCCATAATTATATAGTTACTAGTATCATTATGAGAAAGAGCATGGATATTTAATTGAATTTATTATGTCTCCCTCTCTCAGGGAGACATTGATTTTGTGCTTTCCATCTGTCTGTCTGTCACAAAATCATGTCCAGATAACTTATGCATCTGCTGACAGATTTAGCCAAAACTTGCTGGAAAGGATCAATGTGAGGTCTAGTTGTTGTTTTGTTTTGATTCATTTATTTTTGACTGAATTAAGGTCATTTGCATTGTTGGAATTAAACAGTTTGCATGAGGGGGCGACAATGATTTTTATTTCTAGTCGGTAAAATAGAGGTTTAAAAATGATAAGTAATATTTATTTTATGAAAGTAATGAACTAATTGTTCGTTTCAAAATGGTAAAAACCACTGTTTTGTTATTTGTAACTATACTACACTGTAAGTTGTGTACAGTGTTCTGCTGGGCATGTGCTTGCTGTTGTTACTACATACCTGCTGATATAGCATGGATTTATCTTTATTCTTCACAGGCAAACAGTGTAATGAATGGGTTTATGGGATATAATTTGTGTTGTACAAAATATTATCAATAAAAATCTCTCCCATGTAGTTCTCTACTGTACATTCTTTAAAATGTAGTTTTCTGTCGTTGATTACAGATTACATCACATACAATGTACCACTAAAGTAGCTAGTCTTAGTTAAAAACCTATAGAGTTAAACGTATCTGAAATACAAGCCATATACTCGCAAACGATGGTGGTTATACCCAGTTTCATGTTTAAATTATGGGTCATCGTCCTTCAATAGAACTTGATGCCACACATAACCAGTTATGTGTTGATGTGTTGTCTTCCTCCAATAGAACTTGATGCCACACATAACCAGTTATGTGGCCAACCATAACCAGTTATGTGGTGATGTGTCATCATCCTCCAATAGAACTTGATGCCACACATAACCAGTTATGTGTTGATGTGTTGTCTTCCTCCAATAGAACTTGATGCCACACATAACCAGTTATGTGGCCAACCATAACCAGTTATGTTGTGATGTGTCATCGTCCTCCAATAGAACTTGATGCCACACATAACCAGTTATGTGTTGATGCGTTGTCTTCCTCCAGTAGAACTTGATGCTACACATAACCAGTTAGTTGGCCAACCATAACCAGTTATGTGGTGATGTGTCATCGTCCTCCAATAGAACTTGATGCCACACATAACCAGTTATGTGTTGATGTGTTGTCTTCCTCCAATAGAACTTGATGCCACACTTAACCAGTTATGTGGTGATGTGTCATCGTCCTCCCAATAGAACTTGATGCCACACATAACGAGTTACGTGTTGAAATAACATTCTAACTTCATTTTTAGCTCTACTGGCCAAAGGTCAGAAGTGCTTATGCGATGGCGCTTTGTCTGTCGTCTGTTGTCTGTCGTCTGTTAGCAGCACTTTCTCTGAAACCACTAGGCCAATTAAACTGAAACTTCACATGGGTGTTTCTATTGCTTCGGAGACTATACAGAAGATTTTTTTTTTTCGATCTGAAATTCAAGATGGCCGCCATTACTAAAAATAGTCCAAAACTTAAAAAATCTTCTCATGAACAGCCCAACAGATTTTCAAAATGTTTATGGGGACACATCATTATATTTTTTTTTTTTTTTTTTTTTTTAAATGGAAATGATTTTGCTTATATATCTTCACAGAAGCATTGTTTGGTGAAGGAGGTTCAGATCTGTAAAAATGACATTTTTTTTTTAATTGAAATAATTTTGCCTATATCTTCACTAAAGCATTGTTAGGTAAAGAGGTTAGATTTGTAAAAATGACTGGGTTCCTATGTCCAAAGGGGTCAGGAGGGGCCCCAAAAGGGAAAAAATTGGGAATTAGTAAAATTGTTTTCTTAAGAACCGGTATGTCAGATTTGTACATATTTGATATAAATTATCCCTAAGTGTAGGGGTTTGATTGCAGATAAGAATTTAGGGGCTAAAATATATAGGGGCCCTGTAAGGGGACTTAGAATTTTACATAGGGATACTTTGGGAAAACAGAAAATTCTCTTTTTTTTCATTTATTCTGAAACCACTAGGCCAATTAAACTGAAACTTCACATGGATGTTTCTATTGCATAGGAGACTATACAAAAGATTTATTTTTTCTATCTAAAATTCAAGATGGCCACCGTTACTAAAAATAGTCCAAAACTTAAAAAATCTTCTTCTCATGAACGGTCCAACAGATTTTCAAAATGTTTATGCAGTCATGATGACCAACTATAGTTTTGCTACATTTGTTCAAATAGTGTCCTTATAGTTAAAAATGACCCCGCCCCGATGTTTCTATTGCATAGTAGAATTTCAAAAAGTGCTATGGCCACTATGAGTCAGTAGAGTGTCCTCAGGCTCTCTTGGGCCTCTTGTTTAAGATGAACCTTACCTTATATGATGGTGTTAAATGTGAAAATAACCATCACTTGTTTGAGGGTATGTTTTTGGATACAATTTTCCTTGTGGAATATTTATGTAAGTGTAATATGTCCCCATCGTGCAGGGAATGTGACCTACATGTACCTGCCATGTGATATGTAACCTGCTTTGGTTTGTTACCAGTCATGTTTCTGAAATGGCAACAAGGTTAATGGTTCCTAAATCACTGTTCAGCTTTGATGTACAGTTAATTGGTTAATAACAATCAGTATACATGTATATCTTCTTTACTAGATCAAGTTGTTATAGAATACACCAATATGTTTGTTTGATCTGAACCATCTAACATCACGTGTTTTATCTGGACCATCTACCATTACGTGTTTGATCTGGACCATCTACCATTACGTGTTTGATCTGGACCATCTACCATTACGTGTTTGATCTGGACCATCTACTATTATGTGTTTGATCTGGACCATCTTACATTACGTGTTTGATCTCGACCATCTACCATTACGTGTTTGATCTGAACCATTTTGTGTTTGATCTGGACCATCTACCATTACGTGTTTGATCTGGACCATCTTACATTACGTGTTTGATCTGGACCATCTACCATTATGTGTTTACTTGTGTTACACATGTTCATTATGTTTGTGGATTTTGATACACCATTAATATTGTTTTAAAAGTGTATTATACATCTTTATTGACAATAATTTGTAATTATTTACTGGCAGTCAGTTGTATAAGTATGGTTTTGATAAAAATGTCCAGGTGCTATGTTTGCATAGCTTTTTTGTGTCTGTTTTCTAAATAATATAAATGTTAGCTCTGGTGACCAAAGGTCTTGTGATGTTTATGGGATAGTGTGTTGTCTGTCATTCATTAATAATGCATGTTTGAAATCTTTTCACATAGATCTTTCCATCAGATTTATACATGTTTGAGACTACAGAAAACATTGTTTTGTTTTATGTCTTTAATTCAAGATTGCCATCATTAATAATAAAGAAAGTCAGAACTTTAAAAAATAATAGTTGACCCCTAAAAAATTGCTCAACCACCTTTTGTATATTGTTGGTGCATAATGTAAGATAAATAAGAAAAAATCATTTATTCTTGAACTAAAAGACCAAATACAAGAAACAAATCTTAACCCATGGATCAGCCTTTGATCCAGTGATTGAAACTTTATAACGTTGAATAGAAATATGTTCATAGCCACTGTCCTTATGTCTCATATTTATACATGTTTATACATTATGATTGCTAAAACTGCCTTTGCTACAAAAAATCTCCTAAAATTTGTTTTACCCAAAATGTTACCTAACAAAATGAAATTGCTTTTGACTTTAAGAATAGATCAAGTTCAAAAATAATTAGTAACATGCACTTAGTCCCTGACAAAAAGCAATAACCCCAGATCCCCAAATAGTTTTGTCCTCTGTGTCCCAAGTAATATTATACAACGCTTCTCAGGTCTTCTTCCATCACCATCAGGATATTGTTATCCCCTGCCTCCTTGGTAATTCTATACACTTCCTCCTAGGTAGTTCTATCCCCTGCCTCCTGGGTGATTCTTCCCATTGTCTACTAAGTTAATTATCCTCGGTATATCAGGTATTATTTATTTTATTCACTTCTTTCCAAGGCTATTGTGTGTATACTAAAAACAACTTAGTGTGCTAATACATATATAATATTGTATATCTTTTACAATTTATTTACTTTAGAAGCTGAACTTTATTTGAAATCCCATTTTTTCATGAGGAAAATTCCCTTTTTCATTTACTATATATTATTATTTTGTAATATTTTAAGTGATAATCATGCAGTATTTAATATAAATGTTATGTTGTTTTTTTCTGTCTCCGTATGCATTATCTGATTCTAGTCAATCATATACCATAATACTTACACTATTCAGAGAAGCTTGAATTATCATTACCTTTAAAGCGGCATAACCTGTAAGTTATGTATTTTAATGTAAAACAAAAACAAGCTGGTGTAATTGCAATATTTAGAATAAATTGTGACTATTTGTATCATATCTGGTGCAAAATAGATTCCTCTAATACCCAGACAGTCGTTGGGAACAATAAAATCTACACATGTACCCAAAATCAAAATCACTTAATCAGCTTTTGAAACAACGTTCCGTTGCTGTACTTCGTAGGTTCTGCCCCTTGAGAGAGGTATTGACTTATAAATCTACAGAAAATGACAATTCACAAAAATATTTGTTATTCTTAGATTCTTTATAATATAAACATCTTTAATTACTGGTTATGTCGCTTTAATATGGGTAAATATTCATTTCTGTATTAATTAGTGTTGATAATAATTTATTGTCTTAATTTATCATTTGTGTTAGTAGTTGTTTCTGATTCACCCCTGTGCAGGGAATGCCAAGGGGATTTTTCATAAATCATTTCATTTTCCCCATGTACGTGCTCACATTCATCATGTTCAGTTAAATATTCACGATTATGTTACCAAATATTCTGTATGTACGACTATTTGTAAGTAATATCACACTTTGTTTCAATTACAGAGTACTTATATTTATAATATCCCTGCAATTTGAAGAAGGGTAAATAAGTGATATCTCTGTTTGTCAGAGGTAAAAGATTGCATTCCGATCAATAACCTCTCAAAGGGTCTTATTTAATTAATATTTAGTGTGTAGCTGTATAATTATAAAATACTGATTAATTTCAATATTTATCAATGTTCATCAAATTTTACAGAAGTTATGAACCCTTTCCAATTTAAATTTTTGATAAATTTGCCTACATATAGAGGGGGCATCCATTTCATATGGACACAACTCTAGTTAAGTAAATACTTTTGTTGAAATTGATATTTTTTAAGATAAAAAGGGAAAATAATTTCACTTGTTTTTTAAATCAAATGCCTTATTACAGGATACATCAGTTGCAGGCACATACAAGTATAGTGCCTGTTTAATTTGTCACATTCCCTATTTATAAACATTTTCACAGGGTCAGAACATGGTGAAAGGTATGGCTGTTATACCTCTCCCTAAGGTAAATCCTAACTTGTGTATAATCACTAACCGTGTATGACAATTTCACTCCAAAATCTTTATTAATGCTATAAACACTTCAAGATGATTGAGTTAAATTTGTAAAAGAAATCTTAACTGAAAATTTTGAATGGTTATCAATTATTTCTGTAATGAAATTCAAAATATCAACTACAGTTCAGTTGGAGCCAGTTTTAACTAAAATCATGACAGCTAATATTAGAGAACAGCGTTGGTTGCTGCATTTAATCATCAAAACTAACAGAATTAATGATTGCGCCAAAGTATCCCCATATGTGTTATACATGTACGTACCAAACTAGTCACAGCCAAGTAATTGTACATGTCTAACAAAACCATATCCGAGGTAGTGATTATACATAGTTATTATTTTGATATAAGTAATTATACATTCCTAGCTACATTTTATGTGTATTGTCATTTTGCAAATTGCATGATCTGTTCTTTAATAAGCTTTAATGGTATTGGCTAAATATTTGATGAAAAATAAAAAAAGAATAATTGCTTTAGTTGTGCTTTGTTAATGTATTACCCAGAGTTATTGATGAATTATATATTTCCCTAATATATGAATACATTTGTGTTTTACAAATAAACACAGGTTGTGTTTTACAAATAAACACAGGTTATAGCACTTACATAAAATATTAGGCTCGCTGTGAACCAACATCTATCAACAGAAGAGTGAACAGATACTTTTGAATTCTCTTGATACTTTTAAAATGTCAGCAAATTCTATTTAATACCTAATTTGTGTTATGCACGAGATACAATGGTCCTATTGTGGCCATGATGACATTCATCTGGAGGATTCCTATGCTTGTGCAGAGATCAACAGTGGTCCTAACCTTACTCTGAGCCACAGGTTTAATACAAAATGTAATGTTACATATATGGATGCCCACAATTGTCAAACTGCAGGGGTAAAATGGATTTTATGTGGTTGAAGATTCCGTTCACATGGATACAAACATTCATCAACATAAATAATAGTAGCTATCCCCACCATCAAATATTGCCGTGATATTGAAATGCAGTCAGTCCATCTGCAAGGTGAGAAGATCAAGTAAACTATAAATATTGCAAATGCTATTGTATTCGTAACAAAAACGCATCGTGATGTATGATTTTTTAGCATGTAAAAAACTCACTTGTCAGTTTTTTGTGAATTAAAAAGGACTCATTCTCTTCGTTATATGTTAAATACAAGACTTGGGACTATCTCTTCTATGAAGGAATATAATTGATTAACACAAGTCTTTGGACTATTTCGTATGTGAAGGAAGATAAATTATTAACACGTCTTTAGACGATCTCTTTTGTGAAGGAAGATAAATTATAAACACGTCTTTAGACGATCTCTTTTGTGAAGGAAGATAAATTATTAACACAAGTATTTGGATGAACTCGTTTGTGAAGGAATATAATTGATTAACACATTGAGGGCTTGGCACAAAACTATTGTAACTCGGTTTTTGCAAATTGTTCAGAAGGAAAAAATCTTTTTATGCTCCCCCAAAGGGGGGGAAGCATATAGTCGCCGCTTTGTCTATTTGGGCTATTTCTTTACAACCTCTGGTTGGAATTTTATGAAACTTGCTAGGATGCATCATTACCTAGTGCAGATGCGCTATTGTCTTTGTGTTCCGGTTCAATGATTTTTGATTCTGTTTGTGACCAAATTCTTGTCCGCGCTATTTCTCTATAACCCCATGTTGGAATTTTATGAAACTTACTAGGATACATCATTACCAAATGCAGATGCCGTATTGTCTGTGTTCCAGTTCGGTGATTTTTCACAGAGTTATGGCCCTTTCATTCTGTCTGACCAAATTCTGTCGGCGCTATTTCTCCACAACCCCATGTTGGAATTTTATGAAACATGCTAGGATGCATCATTACCAAGTGCAGATGCACATATTGTCTATCTGTTCCGGTTCAATGTTTTTTCACGGAGTTATGGCCGTTTTATTGAGTCTGTGACCAAATTATTGTCCGCGCTATTTCTCTACAACCCCATGTTGGAATTTTATGAAACTTGCTAGGATGCATCATTACCAAGTGCAGATGCGCATATTGTCTATGTGTTCCGGTTCGATGATTTTTTCATGGAGTTATGGCCCTTTCATTGAGTCTGACCGAATTATTGTCCACGCTATTTCTCTTCAACCTCAGGTTGGAATTTTATGAATCTTACTATGTTTGTGTTCCGGTTCGATGATTTTTCATGGAGTTATGGCCCTTTAATTCAGTCAGTTACCAAATTCTTCTCCACTCTATTTCTCTACAACCTGTGGTTGGAATTTTATGAAACTTGCTAGGATGCATAATTACCAAGTGGAGATGTGCATATTGTTGTCATGACACTATTTCGCTACAACCTCTGGTTTTAATTCTGTAAAACTAGCTAGGATCTGCGCATATTGTCATTTTGTTCCAGTTCAATGATTTGCAAATGAGTTCTGTGAAGTGCAGAGCCACGTATTGTTCCTGCCATGCAGTTTGATATTTTTCAACCAAGTAGCCAGTACAAACACTCACTTGGGGAGCATCCATCGGTTCAACCTATATTTTATTTTTAATTTTCTTCTTTAGATATTTTTGCTTACATTTTTCAAAATTCAAATAAAAACTGCATTACTTACAATATTAATAAGTGTTAATAAGTCAATTCAAGCTTTAATATAACTTCATTTATTTGTAAAAGTTTGAGTTACAATAGCGTTGCGTTGAAAATTCAATAAAACTGAATTTATTTATATATAGTTAAAAACTATTGTAACTCATGTTACCAAGTTTTATGAGATAAATAACCAATTTTAATTCTATTAAAGGCTAACACAAACATTTAAGAAGTATTGGAAATAAAGACAAGAGGCCCAAGAGGGCCTGAGGACGCTCTACTGACTCATAGTAGCCATAGCACTTTTTGAAATTCTACTATGCAATAGAAATATCAGCCATCTTAAATTTTAGATAGAAAAAATAAATCTTTTGTATAGTCTCGTATGCAATATAAACATCCATGTGAATTTTCAGTTTAATTGGCCTAGTGGTTTCAGAATAAATTAAAAAAAAAGAGAACTTTCTGTTTTCCCACAGTATCCATATTTAAAATTCTAAGTCCCCTTACAGGGCCCCTATATATTTTAGCCCCTAAATTCTTATCTGCAATTAAACCCCTACACTTAGGGACAATTTATATCAAGTATGTACAAATATGACATACCGGTTCTTAAGAAAACAATTTTACTAATTCCCAATTTGTACCCTTTTGGGGCCCCTCCTGACCCCTTTAGACATCGGAACCCAGTCATTTTTTACAAATCTTAACCTCCTTCACGTCACAATGCTTTAATGAAAATATAGGCAAAATCATTTCCATATTTAAAAAAAATAAATAAAAAAATATTATAATGACATGTGTTCCCTAATTGAACCCTCGGGGCTGGGTCATTTTTAACCCTAGGGACACCATTTGAACAAATCTAACAAAACTATAGTTGGTCATCATTACTACATAAACATTTTGAAAATCTGTTGGGCCGTTCATGAGAAGAAGATTTTATTAAGTTTTGGACTATTTTAAGTTACGGCGGCCATCTTGAATTTCAGATCGAAAAAAAAAAATCTTCTGTATAGTCTCCCATGCAATAGAAACACCCATGTGAAGTTTCAGTTTAACTGGCCTAGTGGTTTCAGAGAAAGTGCTGCTAACAGACAACAGACGACAGACGACGAAACAGACAACGCGCCATCGCATAAGCACTTCTGGCCTTAGCCTATAAATACAAAAATTTTGATAGTTCTCATGTTAACAATCAAATAAAAGTATTAAATTATTTTAATATAAGTTAATATATATAATTATATTTCCAAATTCATATTTAGAAATTGATATTGTGTAAATTTATATAGTATGCAGATATTATCTGGACTACAGCATAATCGTAACTAACTGTCATGTTTAAGAGTGTGACATTTTGATATTAATATACCAGTAAATATCAAACAAGATTATAAAACTGTTGTTTTCAGTCTTATAAATTTATTGACAAATTTTTACCTGGGGTGCAATAGGCAGCTGAGATCAAATTGCATCCTACATGATTGTTTTGGTTAAAACCTCATTTATAGACAAAAATATACCTGTGTTTTATCTAGTTAAAAATTTGGAAAAAGTTATCGTTTAAATTTAAACAAGCAGTAAGTGGGTACTGTGCCCCATGGGCCCACTATACCAACATCGCTAAAACTGTACCATCTACATTCGTCATACTGACTCCAATGGCAACTGCACCTTCAAAATCCATCATACTAAATTAATTAGACACCTTTTAGTCTTCATACATGTACCAACTCCACCACAATGGTACTGTTCCCTCTACACCCACCAAACTAACATCATTATAACCACTGTACCCTATACAACTACCATACCAACATCATCAACTATACACTCTACATCAAGTATACTAGCACCATTTTCAACTACATCTCTAACATCCACCAAAAACCAAATCCATAAGACACTGATCCTTTATATTCATTGCATGTATCGAGTCTCCATCACTATACCAACTCAACTATCCACTGTACCTTTAACATCTTTAACCATACTAGCCCCGCAACCCGTTGCATCCACTACACTACAATGTATCCCTCTACATTACTCCAGTATATAGGTACTGTATTCTCTCTACCAACCTTTATCTATAATACCAACCAGAACCCCATTACTTACTGTACCCTCTACACCCACCATTCAGACTCAACTACATACTGTACCTTCTACATCAACAAAACCAACAGCACTACCCACTGTGCCCTAAACATCCACCATACCAACTTCATTACTCACAATCCACATTATATCAACATCACTTCCCACGTTACCCACTGCGTTCACCATACCAACATCACTATCGTCTGTTTCATGGACACTACATCCACCATACCATCTCAACTTTTCACTGTTCCTTCTACATCCTCTATAATTCTTTACTTATTTCACTCCTCACTACCCCCTTAATATCAACATCACTACCCATTGCAACCATTACATTCATTATACCAACACCACTACTCAATGTCCAATCTGCATCCACCATACCAATATAACTACTCACTGTACTAACTACATCCACTTTACCATATCAACTATCTTAATCACTTATTGTTCCTTTTACACCCATAATACCAACTATACTACCAGCTGTACCCTATACAACCTCCATACCAACTACACTTCTAGCTTTAATATCAATACCCACCAAACAAACTACACTACCAGCTGTACCCTTTATACTCGCATTACCAACTACACAACCAGCTGTACCCTCCACACCCAGAATACAAACTACACTACCAGCTATACCCTCCATACTCACAATACCAACTACACAACAGCTGTACACTTCATACTCACATTACCAAACTACACTACCAGCTGTACCCTTTATACTCACATAACCAACTACACTACCAGCTGTACCCTTTATACTCACATTACCAACTACACTACCAGCTGTATCATCTACACCCACCATATCAACTATACTACCAGCTGTACTGTCAACAACTACAATACCATCTACACTACCAGCTGTACTCTGTTCACCAACATTACCAACTACTCTATCAGCTGTACCCTCAACACCCATCATACTAACTACACTACCAGCTGTACCCTCAACACCCACCATACCAACTATGCTTCAAGTTGTACCCACAACACCCACCATAACAACTATGCTTCCAGTTGTACCATCCACACTCACTTTATCATCTATGCTACGAGCCTTACCCTATACACCCACTATACCAACTACACTACCAGCTGTACCCTCAACACCAACCATAGTAACTACACTACCAGCTGTACCCTCAACACCCACCATATCAACTATGTACCTTACCCATACCAAGTTTTTCAAGTTGTACCATCCACACCCGCTATATCATCTATGCTACAAGCCATACCCTCTACACCCACAATACCAATTGCACTACCAGCTGTACCTACCATACTCACAACACCAACAACGCTACCGGCTGTACCCTATACACCCTACATATCGACTACACTACCAACCGTAATGTCTACACCCATGATACCATCTACACTACCAGCTGTACCCAGAACACCCACAATACCAACTACTTTACCAGCTGTACCCTTAACACCAACCATACCAACTACATTACCAGCTATACCCTCATTACCCACCATACTAACTACAGTACCAGATGTACCCTCAACACCCACCATACCAACTATGCTACCAGCTGTTCTATCCACACCCACAATACCAACTATGCTATGAGCCATACCCTCTACACCCACCATACCAACTACACTCCCAGCTGTACCTTCTACACCCACTATACCAACTGTGCTACCAGCCATACCCTATACACCCACCATACCAAGTATGTTACCTGTCATACCCTTAAAACCCACCATATCAACCATGCTACCAGTTGTACCATCCACACCCACTATACCAACTACACTACCAGCCATACCCTCTACACTCACCATACCAACTACATTACAAGCTGTACACTCTACATTCACCATACCAACTACATTACCAGCTGTACCCACAACACCCACCATACCAACTATGTTACAGTTGTACCATCCACACCCACAATACCAACTATGCTACCAGTTGTACCATCCACACCCACTATATCAACTACACTACCAACCATACTTTCTACACCCATCATACCAACTACATTACCAGCTGTACACACTACACTTACAATACCAACTACACTACCAGCTGTACCCACAACACCCACCATACCAACTACATTACCAGCTGTACCCTAAACACCCACCATACCAACTACATTACCAGCTGTACACACTACACTCACAATACCAACTACACTACCAGCTGTACCCTCAACACCCACCATACCAACTACATTACCAGCTGTATCCTCTACATCCACAATACCAACTACAGTACCAGATGTACCCTCTACATCTACCATACCCACTACACTACCAAATGTACCCTCTACACCCACACAACCAACTACAGTACCAGATGTACCCTCTACATCCACCATACCCACTACACTACCAGATGTACCCTCTACACCCACACCACCAACTACAGTACCAGATGTACCCTCTACATCCACAATACCCACTGCAGTACCAGATGTACCCTCTACACCCACACAACCAAATACAGTACCAGATGTACCCTCTACATCCACCATACCCACTACACTACCAGATGTACCCTCTACGCCTACACAACCAACTACAGTACCAGATGTACCCACTACACCCATTATACCCCCTATACTACCAGCTGTACTTCTTCGCCCACAATACCAACTACAGTACCAGCTGTACCCTCTACATCCACCATACCCACTACACTACCAGATGTACCATCTACATCCACACTACCAACTACAGTACCAGATGTACCTTTTACATCCACCATACCCACTTCACTACCACATGTACCCTCTACACCCACACTACCAACTATAGTACCAGATGTACCCTCTACACCCATTATACCACTTATACTACCAGCTGTACCTTCTACGCCCACAATACTAACTACAGTACCAGCTGTACCCATCAAATTAATTCTGAGAAACCAAGGTTTATAGATATCTAAAATATATTGTTTTGGTTCCTTAACAGCCATTTTAAAATAATTAGATTCTGTTGACTTCTAGTACTGATATATTAAAAAGATTAATACTGAGTGTACCAAGTAATTAGAATAATATCTCATTCTGGAAGTATTAAAAAGGGATATATTGGTTAAGTAAAGTTATAATTGGTATAAATTAAAAGTGTGTCGAGTAATATTGTTAGATTGGATGGCCTTTTTATTAAAAAAAATGCAAACCAAAAAATTCACTACAAATTTTAATAATCAGATTTTTTAACAAAATATCAACAAATGGTTCTTTTATAGCACAATAACTATATTAATCATCCGTTTCATTGTCACTAATGTCCAGATCAATAAAACATTTAACATACTCATCTGACTAAAATTACTTTATTATCAAATTAAAATGTTTTCAAAGATTAAGTAAAAAAAAAAAAAAGTCTCTATACCTGTATTTCTTCAAAATCTTGCAAGATTTTCCTGAACTATTGTTTGAAACTTGTATTGCAATATTCTTGTACTAAATAAAAGTGTGGTTATACATGATAACTGGGTTTAATAAAAAATTCAAATTCAAGTTACAATAGTTTTGCACCAATATAAATAAAGGTCTCCAAGATATTATTTAATGTAAAACTATTGTTTTGCGCTAAATAATTGGTGTATTTGAGATACAATATTTTCACCAAAAGTGAATATCTTCAAAATTATTTAAAGTATCAGGACCAAATTTTAACGCAAGATGCATATTGTAAAACTACAGTAATTATTTATGCAAAAAAACGATTTTTGGAAAAAACGGAATTACAACAATTTTGTGCTCGACATGTCTTTAGACTATCTCGTATGTGAAGGAAGATAATTGTTTAACACAAGTCTTTGGTCGATCTCATATGTGAAAGAAGATAAATTATTAACACATGCCTTTAGACTATCTCATGTGAAGGAAGATAAATTATCAACACATGCCTTTAGACTATCTCATGTGAAGGAAGATAAATTATTAACACAAGACTTTGGACTATCTCATATGTGAAGGAAGGTAAAGTATAAACACACTATTTCAGTAATTCATTCATATTTACTTCATATTTTCACACATTTTGCCACATAAATTTTTAACAGTTTCAATGTTTTTCTCTCCTTTTTCCCCCAAAAGATATCGCACATATTATTTAAACAATTGAAGAAAATACACAACTTTGCTATATAAGAACTACACTGGTGGGTCATTTTAACAATTAATGCCATATGTGTTTACATGTTTAAAATGTTTACAAAGCTTGCAATGCTTTATTGAAAATAAGAAATATCAAATCATTACAATATAAGAATCCAAGGTAATTAGGTTGAGATATTGGTAACCCATTGTTGGTATCCCGCAGTATATAGGTTGAGATAATGGTAATCCATTGTTGGTATCCCGCAGGATATAGGTTGAGATAATGGTAATCCATTGTTGGTAGCACGCAGTATATAAGTTGAGATAACGGTAATCCATTGTTGGTATCCCGCAGGATATAGGTTGAGATAATGGTAATCCATTGTTGGTATCCTACAGTATATAGGTTGTGATAATGGTAATCCATTGTTGGTATCCCGCAGTATATAGGTCGAGATAATGGTAATCCATTGTTGGTATCCCACAGGATATAGGTCGAGATAATGGTAATCCATTGTTGGTATCCCGCAGTATATAGGCCGAGATAATGGTAATCCATTGTTGGTATCCCGCAGGATATAGGCCGAGATAATGGTAATCCATTGTTGATATCCCCCAGTATATAGGTCGAGATAATGGTAATCCATTGTTGGTATCCCGCAGTATATAGGTCGAGATAATGGTAATCCATTGTTGGTATCCCGCAGTATATAGGTGGAGATAATGGTAATCCATTGTTGGTATTCCGCAGTATATAGTTAGAGATAATGGTAATCCACTGTTGGTATCCCGCAGTATATAAGTTGAGATAATGGTAATCCATTGTTGGTATCCCACAGTATATATGTTGAGATAAAGAAAATCCAACCCACTGTTTCAATGGAAATTCACTTGATGATGATTAAGTTTGATATTTCAACAGCAAGTTTTTTAATATTCAATATATTTTTGATTCCAAATTTGCTATAATTTTTATCAGTTCATATTAATTTGTTTAAAATGTTTTAAAATTGTTGGATTATAATTGAAAAACAAAAGGGCCAAGATGGCCCTTTATCACTCACCTGACTGACCTTGAGTCAACCAACATAAGTAGATTATATGATACATGTAAACTAAAAAATCCAGAAAGATGAGAAGGGCAAGTAGTTAGAATTTTGATTTGTTTTGAAGATGTAACAGATGTGTAGAAGAGTTCAAACTTGGTAGAGGTTCACCCATGGTAAATGTCAGTGAAATTACATCAAAATCAGGTCAGTAGATTCTGACAAGAAGGCTTTAGAAGTTTTTACTATAGATGTTAAGTCTTCGAACTAAGATAAAAATCCAGTTCCCGCACAAAACTAACCTGTTATGTTTGAGAACGGTTTCAAACTAAAGCATTAGACTAAACTATTGCGCATGAAACAATCCACAGTTCCAGCACAATAAATATTCATATGAGTTTCAAACACAAGCCTTCCAAAAGTATATCACTTGAAAGAATCTTTATCGCAGTGCACTCTCCCCCAAAAACAATTAAGCTCCTCCTCCGAGATTTCAAGTACACTTTGACTCTGAAAATCTCAAGCAGACTTCTTGCTGTTATGAAACTAGCTAGAAATATGGTATTGTTTTATTATGAAGCAGTAAACCATCCCTGTCTGAACCAGAAAAACTCTGACTTTTATGTTCAGGTTAACACCTATTATAAAATGGTTCATGATATTTGAATAATATGAATAATATTTCAATCATTGATTATAATTGTATCATTCATCTTTTTATGATAAATTATCTTTTAAACCTTATATCTGGTATAATATTGTTTAATAATAGCAAAAAAAAAGTTTATTTAAAGAGTTTATTACCTCTTCTTATAATAATTGCTATATACAGACATTTATGCTGTAAAACAGGGGGAGTAATTTGACATAAAACTAACCCCATCCCTTGGCTGCCATGTTTTTTGACAAATCAAGATGGCTTGAACAAACTTGGTAGAGAGTCACCCAAGGAACATTTCTGTGAAATCATTTTAAAGTTGAGCCAGTAGTTTCAGACAAGAAGTTTTTTTAAGTTTTTACTATAGCTTATATAGTAAACTAACCCCACCCCCTGACCGCCATGTTTTTTGACGAATCAAGATGGCTTGAACAAACTTGGTAGAGGGTCACCCAAGGAAAATATTTCTGTGAAATTATATCAAAATTGGCCCAGTGGTTTCAGAGGAGAAGTTGTTAAACGCTAAATGTTAACGACGGATGACGGACGATAGACGACGGACACCAGGCGATCACAAAAGCTCACCTGTGAGCCTACCAAGGTCTTGGTTTATCATTCGTCATATCTAGATTTGATACAGTACCCATACTTGGGTATAACATCACTGTTGATATCCCATGTTAATCTCTCTGTTGGTACATCATATTGGAACTGAGATCTACCTGTTATCAGAATACCCATGAAAGATTCTCATAATCTTATCCCTGTCAAATTTCGGATAACCTTGTTTGGTATCCAGAAATCAATTTTATCTTAACCTGAAAATACTTAAATTTTCTTTGTATCATCATGGTCTATATGTCTTGTACAGATGAAAGAGCCATTACAATTTAAAATAAAAAGTTAAAAACTTGTATGAACTACATTAATACATATAAACAAGAAAAAAAGTTGCATCCTTAACATAACTTAATATTTACACTAAAACTATATATTACATATCAATTAACCAACAGATCCATTCACCAAGAATTTTAACTTAAGGCACTCTTTATTTATACTATAAACATTTATGTTACTATCTAAAAAGCATAACCAATCACATTAATGCAATAACAAATCTAAAGATACATGTAGGTCATACAAAAACAAGATAAAAAACTCATTTTTCATAAAGCCAATCACTTATGAAAAAGAATGAAGAATATATTTAATTGTATATTTGGTTTCAAGTTTGTTTTTTGTAAAGTTTTATTTAATTGTATACCTAGTTTGTTTAAATTTCTCTTGACCTTATTAATTCCTTAATTCCGTATAAATTCCTTTACTATTTCGATAATCATTGTAAGCTCAACAATAAACATTGTTAGCTCAACAATAAACATTATAAGCTCAACAATAAACAGCCCAACAATAAAAACATTATAAGCTCAACAATAAACATTGTTAGCTCAACAATAAACATTGTTAGCTCAACAATAAACATTGTAAGTTCAACAATAAACAATGTTAGCTCAACAATAAACATTGTAAGCTCAACAATAAACATTATAAGCTCAACAATAAAGATTGTTAGCTCAACAATAAACATTATAAGCTCAACAATAAACAGCACAAAAATGCAACAGGCTTCTGACCTTCATTTTGAAGAAACCTTTCTTCCCTTTTAACAACTTTACATAAGAATACCATGTATGCTGTCAAGATTTCCACCTTATAAAGCCATGTTGTCATATTCACCATTCAATTGTAAACATGTATGTTTCTTTATTAAAATAGTGTAATGGCATCCACTTGTGTTGGCAGAAGAAACCTCAGAATGGAGCAGAGTTGTTACGAGAATTACCTTCAAAGTTTATCACTTAAAGTTTACATGTTTACAACACAACTCACAATGCAGGAGTGTAATAAGCTCACAACATATTTTTGATGTTATTCTAGTTTAATATCTATGGTCTCGTCACTCAGCTCGCATACATTACTGTTGAGCTAGTTTCCAATTTGCCAGAACTGACATCAATTTGTTAAGGTAAAATCATATGTACATAATACAATTTGTTTGTGCCTTGTAGAGTTGATTTGTTAAACAAATAGTAAATGTACCATCTTTAACTCTACTGGCCATGGGCCAGAAGGGCTTATATGATGGCACATTGTCTGTCGTCTGTGAGCAGTACTTACTCTGAAACCACAAGGCCAGCTAAACTCAAACTTCACATGTATATATCCTATTGCATAGGAGACTATACAGAAGATTTTTTTTTCAAAATGAAATTTAGGACAGCTGCCATTACTAAAAATAGTCCATTTCCTTTATAATTGCACATCTTGAACCAGTGAAGAATTTGAGCCCAGACACATGCTGCAGATTTTGTATTTTTTTCACTGTGTTTTGGACATAAATGTTACAATGGAGCCCTATGGGAATAGTGGTGCGACATGTAAAGCATTTCTGTCAATAGAAAATCCCTATGAGTGGGTGACTGAAGTTTTGACAAATCAAATACGGGTCCTGTACAGGGACTGTATTTTTTTTTACAGATGAATCATATGGGAATTTAAATTTTTTGTTCAGTAAGGGTGTGGTGAAAGTATTTATTCAAAAGAGGTTAAGGCAACACCCAAGGTTAATATTGTGAAATTTCAAAAAGTGCTTTGGCCACTATGAGCCAGTAGAGCATCCTCAGACCTTCTTGTGTCTTTTGTTCTGAGTAATGTGATAAAAAGGATCTTACATTCACTTCATTTATTATGCTCAACAGAGCCTCACAAAATATAGTTTTGCTAACTTGTTTAATAAATTCAATAAACAAACAAGCTCTCATGTAATATACTCTTTGTTATATATGTTTCAAAATAAACCTTTAAGTAACTGGAAATTGTTTGCCTTTAAATATTTTCATGATTTGTGACCTTTTGATATTTGCATGATTAATTTTGTGACATTTATTTGCAAAACTTGCTGCCATTATTATTGTGAAGTTGTAAGTAAATGAACTGCATTTCAAATGATAATCCTTTATCTGAATTAACTTATTTACATGTATATGATTTATAATGAATTTACTGTTGGCTACATAAGAGGCTCAAGAGGGCCTGAGGATGCTCTACTGGCTCATAGTGACCATAGCACTTTTTGAACTTTCACAATATCAACCCTCGTTTGGGTTTGTCTTAACAAATTAAGATTACCTCAGCCACAACCATACTGAAAAAAAGTTAATTGCTATGAAAAGGAAATACTTTAAATTTCCATACCATTCACCTGTACAAAAATAAAGTCCCCGTTCAGAACCCTTATACATCCCAGCCCCTTGATTTGTCAAAACTTCAATCACCCACACTTAGGGATTTGTTATGAGCAGAAATGTTTTATTTTAAAAGAAGTTTTTTTGTACATTTTCGAACATTTGCTAAATATCTCAGTCCCTTGATTTGCAGAATTTTCAATCCCTTGCTGATGTAAGGATAATTTATATCATATATGAATAAGTTCGACAGAAAGGTTATTGAGAAGAAGATTTATAAAAATTCCCTATTTTAACCATATTGCCCGCCACCCCCTTGCCCCTTATGGAAATTTCATCCTCTTTATTAATGAACAAAATCAAATTTACTGTTACTAGACAATGCTTAGATCTCAAATTGAACAACATAATAAATTATTTACATAAATGTACAAAATAGTGAGTATTTTCTCTTTATTGAATAAAATCAAATTCATTGTTACTGGACAATGCTTTAGATCTTAAATTGAACAAACTATTTACACAAATGGACGAAATGAGAATTTTACATAGTATTCCTATGTAAAACTCAAAGTGTCCTTACAGGGCCTCTAAACACCCCAGTGCCCCTTGATTTTTTACCAACTTAGAACACGTAGGGATAATTTATATCAAATATGAAAATATTTGACTGACCGGTTGTTGAGAATAAGATTTATGAAAACTTTAACCATTTTGTGACCCCACCTGGCCCCTTTTGGATAGTAAATCCTTCTTACTGAACAAAATCTTATTTGTAATGACTAGAAGATGCTTTAGAACTCAAATTGAATAAAAATAAAATCATAAATGGATGAAAAACTTAGAATTTTCCATTTTCCCATAGTATTCCTTTTATAAAACTCAAAGTCTGCTTAAAAGACCCCTATACATACAAGTTCCTTCATTTGCACAAACTTTAAACCCATACTCATTGGGATAAGATATATCAAATATGAACAAATCTGACAGACCGGTTGTTGAGAAGAAGATTTTTGAAAATTTTCTATTTTAACCCTTTTTTGACTGACCCTGGCCCCTTATGGAAAGTCAATTCTCCTTATGGAACCAAATCTTATTTCCTATGTCTAGATGATGCTTAAGAACTCAAACTGAATAATAATTTTGCTCAAATGGATGAAAAAATGAGAACTTTCTGTTTTCACATAGTATCTCTATGTAAAATTCTAAGTTCCCTTACAGGGCCCCTATAAAATTAGCCCCTTAATTATTATCTTCATTCAAACCCCTACACATAGGGATAATTTATGCCAAATATGAACAAATCTGACTGACCGCTTCTGAAGAAAATGATTTCTGTAATTCCCAATTTTTACCCTTTTGGGGCCCCTTAAGACAGTGGAACCCAGTCATTTTTACAAATCTGAACCCCCTTGACCAAACAATGCTTCTGTGAAAATAAAGGCAAAATCAGTTCATTTTTAATATACATAAATATTTACAAAATCTGTTGGGCAGTTCATGAGAAGAAGATTTTTTAAATTTTGGACTTTTTTTAGTAATGGCAGCCATCTTGAATTTCAGATCGAAAAAAAAGAGTTCTTCTGTATAGTCTCCTATGCAATAAACACATCCATGTGAAGTTTGAGTTTAACTGGTCTGATGGTTTCAGAGAAAGTGTTGCTAACGGACGACAGGCAACGTACAACAGATGGCGTACGACTGACGTGTCATCGCATAAGCATTTCTGGTCTTTGGCCAGTAGAACTAAAAATGTATAAACCAGTTGAACTCTACTTCCATTTTTAACACATCCAGATAAAAAGAATCTACAGTCTACACTAAGGGGCCAACTGGGGTATAAAAGTCGCCAGAGAAGGAGAGGTTTTATATCATTTTATACACGATTCAAATCAGAAAACCATTTTTCAAAATTCCAGTCACCTTCGAACTATTTTCATTACAGTTTTGCATACTACTAGATTATTATTAATTCATTTAATTGGCAAAAATATATTTCCTAAAAAGAGTGTATTATAAAAAGTCCAATTGCCAAAATTTGAAATTCTAGAGAGGAGCTTGTGAGGCCATGTGCTCTTAATTGTAACAAATACACATATGTAGATCTGTGTTAAAACACATTTCAGCAGCCCAGTATTGGTGTGTTTTTAGAAAACTGTACCATAAATGATAGGTAAAGAAAACAACTGTTGTACATTAGCTACTCCTACATGACTCTCTATCCAGGTAGAAAATGTTGGGCCTTTAAGGGGCCAATTTTCTTTTCTACATACACACTGATGCAGTGGGTATTTCTATTAAGCATAAAAACAATATGAATTGTGGGAAATAAATTGAGCTTTAAAAATAATGAAAATCAAAATTATAAAATTAAGGTTTCATAATGCCAAATATTACTCAATTATATCTGTGATACCATCATCAGATAACACTGACAAGTACCGTTTGATCTACTTGTCTTAATTTGGCACATACATGTACAGTAACACATGGTGGGATATACAGATACTTTCAATCTCATATTTAAGTTTATGCTCAGGCATAAAACTTTTTCAATTTTCATTGATTTATGGCAGCAAATTTAAACAAAACATTTCATATCAAATATTTTTCTAAAAAAGTTGCTTAAAAAATAGATTAATGGTGGCAGCCATCTTGTATTCAACAGGAAGTTGAATAATTAACAATGACTAGTAATCTCTATGTACATGATAAAGTTTTGTAAAATATCTGTTATGGCTTTTAAAAAAAATGTAGGAGAATTTAGCAGCATTAACATAAACTAAGATTCACAACTGCAACAATCAGATTTTATTTTGAAAAATATGCTATTTAGGACTAAATAAATGATTCTTACATTTCATTCAGATATAAAATAAAAATTTCAAAATTGTACAAGTAATACCAAATTAATACCACTGAATGATAGAAACAATTGAAAAAAATTAATTCCTTCGAAGTCTACAGACAGAGAAATGTAAATCAGAATAAAAAACAATGGCTGAATATCACTTCATAGTCACTTCATTAGGCCTGACAAGACTAAATTAAAAGTCTGCATAGAGGTATTTTAATATCACATGTACAAACTGTAAATATACTATTTTCAGAAAGAGCCGCATTAAGGAAAAATTATTAAAAATTGCTGTGTGTCCCTTTTAATAATCTTGGGATTGTGACGGGTTTACAGTCTGTAGTATTGATAATACATGAAAAAAGGATATATGCTGTTTAAATTCCACCATTTTATTCAAATATGTAGGTAAAAATGCATTTTCATTTACAGTCAAAGTTAGACAAAATTGTTTTTAATATTTATATAGCTGTAATAATACACTGTACAAATTATTTGAATGGAATGAATCGTATAGAGATTATTGAAATGTAAAAATTATTCATAAATAAGCCAAGATTTTCGCCACAGTGAATTTTATGTTTAAAATGTTTCTAAAAACAAAAAATTTACATCAAACATTTAAGTGACATTTTGAGACATTTTGAATGTTAAACTGAACACTTAATACTAATAAAGATTCTGTAACCGGTACCCTGGATTCTGCATATTGAGATTTGAACCCAGCACCTCTTGCATAAGTCTTTGTTGTTCATGAATCATCATATTTTCCGACGTAGTTAAGGCTAGAGGAGCGGACTGCTGGTCTGATGCCAGGCGCATACCTGTACCATCCGCAGCATTCATTACATTGAGGGCTGCCCGTTGTGCATCATGCATACCAGGAATTATGTGGGTAGGAGATGCAAAACTTGGATTTATGGGTTGATTCAGTATACTTCTTGGTGGGTTCAAGCTTAGGCTCAGTGAACTTTGACCTGTGTTGAATCCGTGATTCATAGAGTTATTTTGAGACACTAGGTTTGAATGCATTGCATTATGGGATGTGCTGGGGATCAAATCCTGCACAGAGCTTGCCACTGGGATGATACCAGCTACATTCATACTAAGATTTAATGTATCTGGTGCTGTTGTCATGGCAACAGAATCAGAACTGTTCAATTGGTCAGCAAATTTTAAGGCACCCATGACAATATTCTGCGTCTCAAAATCTGAGGTGACTTTCTTATCTTCCTTGCTGTTGGTAAGGGCATTCACCAATGGGACCATGTCTCTAGTGAGATTGTGAACTTTTTCCATGTGGTTGTAAAAGTAAGAGTCTTCCTGGAATTTCTCTTTACAGAGCTGACACTGGAAACGCTTCTGATTGATGTGGAATTGCTCATGTTCAACCAGGGGCTGCCTATCACGGAATTTTTTTTTGCAAAAACTACATTGTAGTGTTCCTTCAAAATGACACATTTTATGACGCTCCAGGTTATCCTTTCGCGAGAATTTACTGTCACACTGGTCACATGGAAACTTCTTGTCAGATACATGAGTGAATTCGTGTCGCCTTAAACTTTTCGCGTGCTTAAATGTTTTACCACAGTACCTACAAAAATACCAACTTTTAATCATTCAAAACATTTGTAATAAACTTGTTATGTGGATTTAAACATGCAGTTGAAGATAAATAATTGTGTTTATATATATGCTAGGATTCGTTGTTTCCCTTAAATCTATTACACAGTCTGGTTCTATATATGTACGGAAACATTCACCAGGTATTGTTGTAATATTACAGATATGGGGAAAATATACTGTACAAATGGTACACGTGCAGGTGTATATTAGATATTAAACATATGTTTGCTGTCTGTTTGAAACTTGCTTTTTGCACAGTTGATATCAGGTACATCAACAAAATAACAACTTTATTTGGAATAATAATGTATAATGGGTAAACAACACGATATATACACCTATACAGTACATGTAAATCTCATGCATGCTTAATTTAAATAGAGTTAAAACTTTAAAGGTAGTATATCAGGAAAATACGCTATAAATGTCATATAAATAAAATTATTTTTAAATCTGATACAAAGCATCTAGTTATCATAAGTAAATAAAATCTGTATGATTTGGTATATCAAATCTACCAAAACGTGATAAAAATAGTATTTTGATCGGAGCGGTTAACTTAATAAAACGGAATCTCCATTCAAAAAATATACAGTACTTAAATACTATTTGATGACTTTCACATCGTCATTCAGACTCTTTCCAAGATCAAACAAATACTACAACATGTAAACCAGTATGACGAATAAGATCAAAATCAAAATGAAATCACAAGACTCATTTGTTAAGTCACAAAATAAAGTAAAATTTAAAGTGGGAAATCTATTTTAGTCTAACCTAAGTGTGTAGGCCAAGTTAGGAAATCTCTTTTCAGCATGTTTAAATTTAAATCTTATGGTAATATAAAGTCAATGAGTAAATGTAGGCATGATATATTGGGAAAAATGTTTTTAGCCAATTCTATTTTTTGGAGAAAAAAAACGATATATACTCCCTTTAAACTATCTAGAACTGTGACACCTACCATAAGTACTAATGCAAATTTATATTGCAATATTGGTTCAGTTTGAAGTATTTCAGCAAGTAACAGCACTATAAGACTGTATATATTGTGCTGTGACTACTCTTTAAACTATCTGTAGAATGTTTTAATATCCATTCCCAGCCTTTAAGGCATATCTTTGTTTCCTAGTGTGTTCAGGGTGTCAGTTTCACAAAAAACTGTAAACTTACTTGTGCATTAAACATCTCTCTCAAAGATCATTTTTGTGCATTGCTTATACCCTTACAATTCTAAGCATGGGGTCCCCTGAGATTAAGAAAATTAAGATTACTTTTAAAGAAATTAGGAAAAAAGCATGGCTCAATGTCTTTCAATACACATATCAATATAGTGTAATGTATATTTAATGTATAAAAAAGTGATTCTCTTGTAGAAGATTACCTTAATCATAATATTAAAAAATTCTCATTTTTTTCCAAACATAAATTTTTTTTTTTGGCATTTTGAATTTGGGAATTTTGTTGCTTTGGATTGGGCAAAAGTGATGCTATTTCCGACTGAAAATGGGGCAGAATAACAGCCCATTAACCAGCAAACGAGAGCCCTGAGTCTGCTTTAAGAAGCTGCTTAAAGATTTGACTGCCACCCAAAGTGTGCTATAGTATTACTGATACAGATCAAACAAACCTGCATGTCTGTGTCCTCTCGTTGGAGTGAGAGAACATGTGTTCCTCAAGCTGGGACTTCTTCCCATACCGTCCACCACAAATGTTACATTCAAACCTCTTGTCACCCAGATGGACGGTCCGATGATGGTGTAACAAGGATGTGCTGTTATTAAATTCCGCCCCACATACAGAGCACAGATATGGCTTATGACCTGTAAGTAATGAAGGACATTAGTTCACATATTATTGTACACCGGACAAAGATTTCTGTGTATTTCTACCCGTTACTAGGTACAGATTTTTCATCCTACACCTCCTCCACACGCTTATCCTACCCTCGTCACACTATCATGTAATGTTGTTCATAAAATCAACACACTATGGCAAATACCTTGTGCTATGACATATTTATTCATAAATAATGTGGTATCGTTGCATTACTATTAAAAACAGACAGGACTAAAAATTTAAACAGTTGGGGTTGTATACAACAACAAAAAATCTTAAAGGGAATATGTCTGGAAAAAACACTATAAATGTCATTAAAAATAAAATAATTATTAAAATGGATAAAGAGCATCAAATTATCTTTAATAAATAACTTCAGAATGGTTTGGTATGTCAAATCCACCAAAACATGACAAAATAGATATTTAAATTGGAAAGGTAAACTTGAAACACAATCGCTGTTCTAAAAATAGACAATACTTAAATATGTACTACTTGATGTGGATCAGACTCTTTCTAAGATGAAACACTTTTTTTACAGTGTTTACTGGGTGTAAGCAAGATTTTATATAGGGAAGAAAAAGCAACTGACTGAGATGTTATAAGCACTCGCATATTTAAACAAAATCTTGTTTTCAAATATCCTAACTTCCATTCATCTCAAAAATACAAATTAAAATTCTTTCTTTACACAATAGAATTCTCTACAAAATGAGACCATTTCCAGAAATTTGTGTTAAAATTGTAATTGTCATTAGGATTACAAAATTTGTATACTGCAACTTAAAAATCAAGGAAAGTACATGTACTTGAAATTCTACTTTGAACTACAATATCTTAAATTAAGTACATGAAACATACACATTACATTTTATGTATCAGAATTCAGTTGCTTGTCAAATTTGAATGATTAATTTGCCAAATTATTAATTCTTTGCATGCTATTTTATCAACATTAAGTAGAAAAATGCAAGTGTTCTATCTTTCTATCCAAGTCCTTGGTGTAAAAGCCTGTATCAAAGACGGATCTAAACTTTAAATAACTTTTGGCATGCATGACTCATTTAATACGTCACCAAATATGTTGCACCTTTAATCTCTTTTAGTCTATCCTAGGTGCGTAGCCTAAGATAGGAAATCCCTTTTTTAACATATTATTGGGGCATGTTTCAATAAATATTGTTTTGGCAATACAGGGTTAGTGAGTATATATAGGTATGCTACATTGGAAAAATATGTTTTTAGCCAATTTTAAAAGTTTGAAAAATCCTGATTAATTCCCTTTAATTGGGTTTTTTGCATCATCAAATACCCACAGATAATCCATTACGATACTTTCTGGATGAAGAGTATCGAAATTGTCACCCGCGGGTATCCGACTATGGTTTTTTTGGTGCAAATGGAAAATTCAAACCGCGAGGTAAGTTATCCCTCGGGACAGAATTTTCCATCCGCACCATAAAAACATGAAAGATACAATGTACTTATAATATAAGTATTACACCTCATTAGCATATTTCCCTTTTTGTTCAGTGTGATCTCATCCGGTCAATATATCAGCTACAGTATATAGATCGGGATGATATATGGTTCATATAAAATGTTTTGTAAAAGTTTTTCAAACATGACAATAATTTTTCAATTATTCCAAATAGATGAACATTGTCATTTAATCACAAAAAGTCTATAAAAATAGGGGAAATGCATTAGGAAATTCAAATGAAGACAATACGATTATTTCTACAACTTCAGTGATGTGGCTTTTCTAGATTTGTATAATGTGCCACCGTCTTATACCACAATGAAAAGATGATATTGTAGATCTATTTTGTGTCTGAATAGCAGTACATGTAGGTTTGCTGTAAAACCAGGTACAATAAAATAATACATGTTTCAGTCCAAATACAAATGTACAGACTAGGGTTGAATATGGATCACTACACCATGTATTATTTGTTAATAACTCACATAAACATCTCGGTATAAAGTTACTATACCGTTCATCTAAGAAATGTTTCTATTCAATTTGACCCTAGTATCATTCTGTAACAGTTACAGTGATATAAACTAAATTTTAAGAATGTTTCTGTTCAATGAAACAAAATATGAAATTGATTTTTCATACTACCCACAAAGAAGAAAATATATATGATTAAAGTTTCTAACATTTATATTATTATAGTATTGTGAGAAACATTGACGTCCTCATGGAAGTATTCCTATCATGTGCATGTGCTCAGAAAGCATTGACAACAATGAAGATGATGGCAACAGTGTCAGGATAGATTAATAGCTCTTCATCTTATCTCATTGTAATTTTGTATGACTCCCTTACCTGTATGTATAAACATATGCGTGCGTAGTTTGTATTTCATGGAGAACCCCTCACCGCACACCTCACATGTGTGTCGCTGCACCTCGGAATGTATCAGTAGATGGCGTTTCAATTTCTTGTCACTGATAAGACCTTTACCACATACATGACAGATGTACGGACGCTCACCTGTTTAAATACATAGCATATACCACTGAGAATCTGCCATCAAGGTGATAGCTGAAGTATTGACCTTTAAAAAAGCAGCTCTAAAACTTTCCTATTTCATGTACCTGTATGTGTAATGCATCTATACAACAGTAAAAGACACTACTTTGTACCTGAAAAGAACTAAGAATTTTTTATTTGGAAAAATAACTACCGTTTTAAAATAATCCTAACCCTATTAACGAGAGTCTATTTAAAGACCTTAGCTTGTACCTAATTTTAAATGCAGTTTACACTTAAAATGGATTTGCCTGCATGTATTTCATGAAATGAGTTTTTCCTTAAGATTCTAATTTAACCAGGGAAGAAGATCCTTTTGGAATCTGATAAAGATTACCTTCAAACATAGCTCTCATTAAAATTGGAAACATGAAAAATGATAACAATGTTTTTGAATTAGAGAGATTATATCATAGCATAGAACATCTGAACATACACGACTTACTAGCCAATGTCCAGCAGAGCAATTTGCTGTGATTATCCAACTGAATATAGCAACTTTGATGACATACCTGTATGAAGGCGTAAATGTATCTCAGCTTTAGAATTTGGTAACACTTTACCACACATCTCGCAAGCACGTGACCCTTCTGGCGATTTATCTCGTGGTTTTCGTCCTGGTTTCTTTTTCTCTTTCAGTAGTCCTCTCTTTCTCCTCAAAAGCCTTACCCTGCCGACCGTATGTGAACACAGCTTATGGCGCTCCAGGTTATACTCTCGCATGAACTTCTGGTGGCAGACGTCGCATTCCAGTTTCATTTCTTCAGGATGTTTTTCCTGCTCATGTCTCATGAGACCACGCGTGTATTGGAATGCACTTGGACAAAAATCACATTTTATTTTTAACTCTGGTTTACTGCGACTATTTATGATCTTATCAACTTCTGAATCAGATGTCACTGGAAGTTTTCTTGGTTTGCTCATTTTCCTTTTTCTCGACTTTTTCACAGATGCATCAATATTGCCATCATTTTCTATTATCTTTGCAATGTCTGTTTCAATTTCCTTCAGATATTTATCTACTAGTTCAGTGGTATCCTCAGTAGTTTCCTCCATTTCTTCTTTTTCTTCATCAGTTGGTACATAGTCACTTTTAACATCCTCAAGGAAAGATGTATCAGCTGCTTCACATGGTTCATTTTTAACCTCCTGCCAAGTGTTGCCTCCATCTTCTGTCTTAACTTTTATCTTTATATTTTTTTTACTATTTTTTTCTTTGTTTTCTTTCTGGATACTTTGGTTTGTATCTACTTTTTTTGGTCTCCCTCTTTTTCGCTTCATGTTTACAGAGGGAGTTGCGACAACTGGTGGATTTTTTATGAGTTTAATTGAATCGATTTTTGCCTTTTTAAGTTTAATCCCTTTCCCAAATGGTTTGCTCTTATCTACATGCATATCATCTCCTGTCTGAGTATGCACGCAAGTTGTGTCATATTTTGGGAATGCTATTTTGAGCATGTGGTCATAATGGTATGAGCCACCACTATTATGGGTCTGAAAGTGATTGTGTAGCTTACAGATAGATACAAATGATTTACTACATGACCCGCACTTGTAGCACCCTGGGTAATGTTTATGTCCAGAAACTGGAGAAGAATCATCTGTTTCTTCAGAAGTATTATGATATGCAAAACTTTTTCTTGTTCGAACTCGTTTTGAGCTAGCGTTTTCTTGATTTATACCTTTTATATGACTATCAGCAGGTATCAGACCTAGATTTTCTGAGAACATTGTCTTTTCCTGAGTTAACTTCTCCAGTTTGGTTCTTTCAAACTTTTTTTCTACTGTATCTGATGACTGTATAACTGTATAACCATCATCAGTTAAAGTGGATGATGATTCCATAGATGTGTCAAAAAGTTCCTTCACTGGGTCTCTCTTTTTCCCATTCTCTATCAATTTAGATATTTCTTTACTTTCCTGTTCATGTTTAAACTGTGTTCTGTTTACTACAGACTCATCTGTTTTCTCACTACAACTTGCCAATCCATCTTCATCTGGTAAGGTTGACTGGTCTATCACATACTCATAATGGGTTTCCTCCATATTCCCTACAGTGTCGGTTGGATCTGGTATTTTTAACGGAACTAAAAACTCATTATGGGTTTTATTATCATTCACTTTGATACCTGGCTGTGGGATGTTAGATTGTCCCATCTGGTCTGTTAGAAGAACAAATTTGGTGGTTGTGTTTTCATCTTTAAAATATTTTTGGTTTGATTGGTTCTCAATATTTTGAGAACTGTTTGCAAACTGTTTGTCATAAACATTAAGGCGGACAATACTTTCTGGGCTATGTGAATTCTTTATCTCTTCATTCTGCGAGAGACTGGTTATCCTGGAATGTTCTGCTGTAAAATCATTTTCGGTGAAGTTGTTGAATGCTTTTTCTTGGTATCCTGGTGCATTTATAATTTCCCTGGGTTCATTATAACCCACTGTGTTTATATCTCTGGGATCTGTATAATTTGCAACTGCATTTATCTGCCTTGTTTCATTACAACTATCTGCCTGTTGACTTGCATAAACAGAAGCAGAGTTTATTTCCCTCTGATCATTATAACCTGCTGTTGTGTTTATCTCTCTTGGCTCTGAATAAACTATAGCAGAGTTTATCCCCCTGGTTTCAGTATAACCTGCTGTTGTGGTGATCTCCCTTTGCCCAGTATAAACAACTGTTGAAGCTATCCCCCTTGGTTCATTATACACTGCGGTTGTACTAATAGCCCTGGATTCGGTATAACCCACTGTAGGGTTTAAATGACTAAGTTCACGGTATACTGATGATGTAGTCATGTTTTGTTGAAGTTGGGTCAGTTCTTCAACTGTCTCCTCAAGAGACCCAGTTGCAAAGTCTTCTTCCATAATAACCTGCAATAAGAGAAAACATAATCATTTCAAAACATGTGTCTGACTTGAGCAGAGATTTTACAACTGTGTATAAACATAAATCTATTTTTTAGGATTGTTTTATATTGCGTCAATATGCAACAAACGTGGCATGAATCTACAAAGAAGCTGTGATGTGGATAAGGAATTCTCACCCAAGGATACGAGATAGAAACAAAAAAGGATGCTCTATCTGGTTATCTTGCATGTAACTTGCGAGTCTTCCATCCGTTCATCTTCTGACAGAGTTCTATGTCATGCCTTAATTTCATCTGTGGCATGATTGCAATGAATGACATTATAAAACTGCTGATTGCTATATAACATCCTTTAACAGTTTCTCTCCATTTCAATATCAAGTGGTCAGTTAATATCAAAGGCTGGATTACATAAACATATAACATAAAGAATTTATTACATGTAAACATTATCAATGGGTGTTACATGTAAGTTACTGATTGTATATTGTATACAAGTAATCATATAACAGTATGTATAGACATAACTAATCACTTTCTACATAGGAATACCGTTTTTCTTCAAATTTGCTCTGATTAGCACACTCGCTTTGTATATTTCATTGTGTCTGGGTGCTTCAATTATGATGATAATAGTATTTGACAGCATCATTGCGGGTCAGTCTGACAGAAGCAGCAAACAAACAATATTTTAATTTAGGTTTTGGAATAATGATATTTCAACCCTTGGTATCACTATGGATATTTCAGCCCTTGATATCACTATGGATAGTTCAACCCTTGGTATCACTATAAATATTTCAGCCCATGGTATCACTATGGATATTTCAGTCCTCGGTATCACTATGGATATTTCAGTTCTTGGTATCACTATATGGATATTTCAGCCCTTGGTATCACTATGGATATTTCAACCCTTGGTATCACTATATGTATATTTCAGCCCTTGGTATCACAATATGGATATTTTAGCCCTTGGTATCACTATGGATATTCCAACCCTTGGTATCACTATGGATATTTCAACCCTTGGTATCACTATATGTATATTTCAGCCCTTGGTATCACAATATGGATATTTTAGCCCTTGGTATCACTATGGATATTCCAACCCTTAGTATTTCTATGGATATTTCAACCCTTGGTATCACTATGAATATTTCAGCCTTTGGTATCACTATGGATATTTCAACCCTTGGTATCACTATGGATATTTCAACCTTTGGTATCACTATGGATATTTCAAACCTTGGTATCACTATGGATATTTAAGCCTTTGGTATCACTATGGATGTTTCAACCGTTGGTATCTTTATATGGATATTTCAGCCCTTGGTATCACTATGGATATACCAACCCTTGGTATCACTATGGATATTTCAACCCTTGGTATCACTATATGTATATTTCAACTCTTGGAATCTCTATGGATATTTCAACTGTTGGTATCACTATGTATATTTCAACTGTTGGTATCACTATATGGATAGTTCAGCCCTTGGTATCACTTTATGGATATTTAAACCCTTGGTATCACTTTTAATATTTCAGCCCTTGGTATCCCTATGGATATTTCAACCTTTGGTATCACTATGGATATTTCAAACCTTGGTATCACTATGGATATTTAAGCCTTTGGTATCACTATGGATGTTTCAACCGTTGGTATCTTTATATGGATATTTCAGCCCTTGGTATCACTATGGATATACCAACCCTTGGTATCACTATGGATATTTCAACCCTTGGTATCACTATATGTATATTTCAACTCTTGGAATCTCTATGGATATTTCAACTGTTGGTATCACTAAGTATATTTCAACTGTTGGTATCACTATATGGACAGTTCAGCCCTTGGTATCACTTTGGATATTTAAACCCTTGGTATCACTTCGATATTTCAAGCCCTTGGTATCCCTATGGATATTTCAACCCTTGGTATCACTATGGATATTTCAGCCTTTGGAATCACTTTGGATATTTCAACCCTTGGTATCACTATATGTATATTTCAGCCCTTGGTATCACCATATGGATATTTCAGCCCTTGGTATCAATATGGACATTTCTACCCTTGGTAATTAAGAATATTTCAGCCTTTGGTATCACTATGGATAGTTCAACCCTTGGTATCACTATATGTATATTTCAGCCCTTGGTATCACTATATGTATATTTCAGCCCTTGGTATCACTATATGGATATTTCAGCTCTGGTATCATTATGGATATCCCAACCCTTGGTATCACTATATGGATATTTCAGCCCTTGGTATCACTATGGATATTTCTACCCTTGGTATGACTATGAATTTTTCAGCCTTTGGTATCACTATGGATATTTCAACCATTGGTTTCACTATATGGATAGTTCAGCCCTTGGTATCACTATATGGATATTTCAACCCTTGGTATCACTATATGGATATTTAAACCCTTGGTATCACTTTGGATATTTCAGCCCTTGGTATCACTATGGATATTTCAATCTTTGGTATCACTATGGATATTTCAACCCCTGGTATCACTTTATGTATATTTCAGCCCTTTTTATCACTATGAATATTTCAGCCTTTGGTATCACTGTGGATATTTCACCCATTGGTATCACTATATGGATAGTTCAGCCCTTGGTATCACTATATGGATATTTCAACCCTTGGTATCACTTCATGGATATTTAAACCCTTGGTATCACTTTGGATATTTCAGCCCTTGGTTATCACTATATGGATATTTCAGCCCATAGTATCACTATGGATATTTCAACCCTTGGTATCACTATATAGATATTTCAACCCTTGGTATCACTATATGGATATTTCATCCCATTGTACTATTATGGATATTTCAGTCCTTGGTTATCACTATATGGATACTTCAGTCCTTGGTATCACTATATAGATATTTCAAACCTTGGTATCACTATATGGATATTTCATCCCATGGTATTATTATGGATATTTCAGTCCTTGGTTATCACTATATGGATATTTCAGTCCTTGGTATCACTATATAGATATTTCAGCACATGGTATCACTATATGGATATTTCAGTCCTCGGTATCACTATGGATATTTCAAGTCCTTGGTATCACTATGGATATTTCAACCTTCGGTATCACTATGGATATTTCAACCCTTGGTATCACTATATGTATATTTCAGCCCTTTGTATCACTATGAATATTTCAGCCTTTGGTATCACTATGGATATTTCATCCATTGGTATCACTATATGGATAGTTCAGCCCTTGGTATCACTATATGGATTTTTCAACCCTTGGTATCACTATATGGATATTTAAACCCTTGGTATCACTCTATGGATATTTCATCCCATTGTATTATTATGGATATTTCAGTCGTTGGTTATCACTATATGGATATTTCAGCCCAAAGTATCACTATGGATATTTCAACCCTTGGTATCACTATATAGATATTTCAACCCTTGGTATCACTATATGGATATTTCATCCCATTGTATTATTATGGATATTTCAGTCCTTGGTTATCACTATATGGATATTTCAGTCCTTGGTATCACTATATAGATATTTCAGCCCATGGTATCACTTTATGGATATTTCAGCTCTTGGTATCACTATATGGATATTTCAGCCCTTGGTATCACTCTATGGATATTTTAGCCCTTGGTATCACTTTGGATATTTCAGCCCTTGGTTATCACTATATGGATATTTCAGCCCATAGTATCACTATGGATATTTCAGCCCTTGGTTATCACTATTTTGATAGGAATCTCAGCAGTCTCCTTCCAGATAAAAAGAGTGAAACTTTCAACAGGTGGAATTTTTGGAGTAATACAACCTAATATCATTCATAAAAGATTCTTATAATCAAACTCTCATTTTCTCATATGACCAGGAAAATCTCTCTGGTAAGTGAGAAATCAAAATCCACAGCAATGTTCTTTATCTATTTCATTATAGTCAATATATTGAAAATCAAGAATGTTACAAGTAGGTATCTAAATTTGTTTTGGTCATACAGTCAAACCCATGTAAGCAGTCATCTTTGTTGAGCAGCCACCTGTCTTAAGCAAATATATTTTCTATTTCCCTATGTTTTCAGAGTAAACTAACCTGTACTAACTAGTCTAAGCAACAACCATACTTAAAAGAACACTTTTGCTCCTTCTATTGACTGGCTGCTTATGACAGGTTTGACTGTATTTTGATTTTGTATTGTCATTTTAAATGGTCATGAAAAAAATCAAACACTTTGAAAGCCAATAAAAAGTTTAGGTAGCTGCAATTTTTAGTGAGTAGGTAGGAGCATGGTAAGCATTTTTTTAAGGACAGCCTAGGACATTCCCTCTACTCCCTTGTCCACCCCTACTAGCATCAATGGCGAGACATAATAACGTGTTTAATCCAAAATCCATAGGTCACTTATATTGATTTTAGGCAGGGGTCATGTCTGGATGTTTCAAACACATGTCACCCAGTGTCGTATTTGGGCAAAGTGCTGTCAAAGTATGTCATCTTTAAGAGGCCACATTCCAATATGCAGAGAGCCTATTAGCTTCATTATTATATAAAGATACCAGGGAAAAAGACACTATTAATGTCTTTAAAATATAAAATTATTTTTAAAATGAAAAAGGCATCTCATTATCATAAATAAATAAATAAATAAATAAATCATGAATTGTTTGGTATGTCAAATCTACCAAAATGTGACAAGATCAATATTTAAACTGGAGTGTTAAACTTGAAACAAAATTCCCATTCCAAAATAGAAAGCACTTAAATACTGCTTGATGACCTTCACATCATCATTCAGAATCTTTTCTAAATTGAAACAAAAGACTTGGTCTTGTATTAGTGATGAGGAAATTTTCATGTGGAATTGCGACTAGGTTATGGGTGATGTTATAGAGCATAACCAGTTGTAGCCCGATTAAATAAGGCCATAATAAATTTATTAATTGCTAGATTATCATCCCTGCCCAACCATTAAATTTTCATCCCACCCATATCCTTTTTATTTTCATAATTTTTTTTATAAAAAACATCAAAAACTTAAAAAACAAGAACTTTGTATAGAAGGATAGGAAACTTGCATCTCTTGACTAAATGTTAATAAAACAGCACAAGAAGGATTCATTATTTGGCAAACTAATCATTCATTACTCACATGCAACTGATTTCTTAACATAAATTTTACACTGTAGTTTAAACATGTTTCGAACATGCAAATTGATCTTGAATAAAAGATATTTAGGTTTGGAGGAAAAATTTCTTATAATTTTACGTTATTTTAGCTGCAGTATACAAATTTTATAATCAGATTCACTTCAACAATTTTAAACACAAATTGTTAGGAATAGTATTGTTTTGATGAGAATTTCATTCTGCAATGTAAGAATTTTGATTTGTGTTCCTGAGGTGAATGGAAGTTAAGACAACTGAAAACGAGATATTGCGAGAATTTGTGTGAATATGCGAGCATTCAAAAACTCTCAATCAGTTGCATTTCCTTCTCTATATAATTCCTTGTTAAAAATAAAAAATAAATTCCTACTGTCCTCCCCTTTTTTAAGAAAAATTTTGATGATAATCTAGCAATTAATTTATAATGGTCTAAGGCATGAATGGACAGCTTTTTTATTATTTAGATATCCCATCTGCTGTCCAGAGATGAAAAATAAAAATCTTTAAAAGGCTCCTTAGAGACGTGCAATATGTCTCACTAAACCAGTTGTTGGTCAATACAACGAAGATCAAGTCGTCTAGAAGCTTCTTCACTTGGAGCTCAGCATTGGAGGATAGTTTCAGGTCTAGTCAGAATAATGTGACTGGGTGGGGTATCATACCATGTGTCTGCAGCATGATACAGTTATACTCCAGTGTGACAGCACTCAGAATACTGTTTTAAGCAGACACCGTCCCACTATGATTGAATTTTTTTTGAAAGCAACGTTAAACAGCATACAACAAAACTTTATATGTAGCTTAAAAAGAAGCTTTTGTTTACCATTTTATATGTATCCCTTGTATACCTAATATCGCGATATACCTATTACCACGAATGCCCGTATAATAACAATCTGTGAAGACATGCGCAAAGCTCCAACTTCCATTAGCATCGGCATTTGTTTGCATTTCGTATCGGCAACTGTTTTTTACTAAGCACATATAAATAACTTTATTATTGTTTAGTATTGATGCCATTCTTTACAAGGTTGAAAATTTTTTAGACTCGCGGTATTAAGTATGACCAGTAAATATCATGACGATATTCAATATGCATACAAATGATTTATTTGATTTATAGATCCATCACAGAATACTGCATCATTCCGTGGCGAATATTATGCGCATGCTTGAAATATTAGTGGTAAATATGAATGAGAAATATATTAAAACTATACAGTCATCAACAAATGTTATCTAGTGTCAATTTTTGCACAACTTCCTATCCCCTGGATAGGCCTCAGCTCACAAGGGAGGTAAATCTCCCATGCACTGTCAAAAGTGAACTCCCATCTTGTACACAACTTTCCATTTATACATCCTCTAAAATGATAGCACGGTTGTATTATAAATATTTGCTAAACACTTTGTAATGATTCGTACACGCAGAATGCGACAAACATCTGTATATGTGTATATACTGCTGTTTTGCAGCGAAAATCATTTCGACTTCGTGAAATATGGCACCAAAATTGAGGCCCTTGGAGCTCTTCCAAACAAAGACAACTGTAATGCATTAAAATAAATTGATTTGAGTCATTTCAACACGTTGATCGACGAAATATGCCTTCATGTTTATAAAGTATATATAGAGCTTACCGTATCGGTTATTACTCCAGTATTAAGGCAAGTATACAAGTTTTTTCATTATTTCCGACCGAGGCAACTGTGACCTACTTTTACCCAAATGGAGGGCCTGAAATAAGGGGACGTAAGCGTGGACAGCAAACCGATAACCCCCAATCTGATCACCTCGGCCTTTATTATACGGAGGATACGGAAATACCCGATGTTTCACGATTGCGATAACCCCACGACGACAATGAGGCGCGACAAAGGGTGGTATTGACAATGAGGCGCAACAAGGGGTGGTATTGACAATGAGGCGCGTATTGACAGCAAGTTATAAAAAAGTGTTTTTATTTACTTTATATATCTACTTGTTTATATACATTTTATGTATTGTTTATAAAGTTTTGTGTGAATTAAATTGAATGTAGGACAAAAAAACCTTTGGTAAAAAAATGTACACAAGAATAAAAGCCCCTTGGTACATTTTTAGAAGTTGGACAGAAAAAACCCGTCTTTTTTTTTAAGTTGGACAAAAACCGCTTGGTCAGTTTCAGAAGGTGGACAAAAGCCCCTTGGTGAAATTTAGAAGGTGGACAAAAGCCCCTTGGTGAAATTTAGAAGGTGGGCAAAAGCCCCTTGGTGAAATACAGAAGGTGGTCAAAAGCCCCAGGGTGAAATTTAGAAGATGGGCAAAAGCCCCTTGGTTGATTATTTTAATAGATATTGCATATTATGAATTTTACTTTAAATGATGTTACATTCAAAATACAGACTATTTTATTATGAATCATAAAAAAACACATTCAAGAAAAAAAGTCTATTTTTTTTATTTATTTCCATTCCATTATATGGTGATATATACATAACAATAACTTAGATACATGAAAACAGTTTAAAAAAAATGTCAGTTTGCTTTAATTAATTGATTGACTGGATTGATACAATCAGCAGCTTAATTACTTTTCAGATAATACATTGAAATAAATTAGATAAAAATGAAATAATATTCCTTCTAAAATACATATATTAGCTTAAACAGGATTTTTCAAACAATATATTTTTATTTTTTGCGGCATTTATAGCTGTTTTCTACTGTTCAAAAGAATCAAAGGGCTTTTGTCCAACTTTTAAAATTGACCAAGGGGCTTTTGTCCAACTTTTAAAATTGACCAAGGGGCTTTTGTCAACCTCCTAAAATGTACCAAGGGGCTTTTGTCCACCTTCTTAAATGTACCAAGGGGCTTTTGTCCTGTCTTGTTTATCTGTACTACATTTTAGTACTTCGATAATGTCTAGTTTATCTGTACTACACTTTAGTACTTCGATACTGTCTTGCTTAACTGTACTACATTAAGTACTTTGATACTGTCTTGTTTAACTGTACTACATTGAGTACTTCGATACTGTCTTGTTTATCTGTACTACATTTTAGTACTTCGATACTGTCGTGTTTAACTGTACTACATTAAGTACTTCGATACTGTCTTGCTTTACTGTACTACATTAAGTACTTTGATACTGTCTTGTTTATCTGTACAACATTTTAGTACTTCGATACTGGTTTGTTTATCTGTACTACATTAAGTAGTTCGATACTGTCTTGCTTAACTGTACTACATTAAGTACTTCGATACTGTCTTGCTTTACTGTACTACATTAAGTACTTTGATACTGTCTTGTTTATCTGTACAACATTTTAGTACTTCGATACTGTTTTGTTTATCTGTACTACATTTTAGTGCTTCGATACTGTCTTGCTTAACTGTACTACATTAAGTACTTCGATACTGTCTTGCCTAACTGTACTACATTAAGTACTACAATACTGTCTTGCTTAACTGTACTACATTGAGTACTTGTTTCATGTCTTGTTTATCTGTACTACATTAAGTACTTTGATACTGTCTTGTTTAGCTGTACTACATTAAGTACTTCGATCCTGTCTTGTTTAACTATACTACATTAGGTACTTGGCTCCTGTCTTGTTTATCTGTACAACATTAAGTTTTTCGATCCTATCTTGTTTATCTTTACTACATTAAGTACTTGGCTCCTGTCTTGTTTAACTGTACTACATTAAGTACTTCGATACTGTCTTGTTTAGCTGTACAACATTAAGTACTTCGATACTGTCTTGTTTAACTGTACTTCATTAAGTACTTCGATCCTGCCCTGTTTAACTGTAATACACTGAGTACTTCGATACTGGCTTGTTTAACTGTACTGAATTAAGTACTTGGCTCCTGTCTTGTTTAACTGTACTACATCAAAAACTTCGATCATGTCTTGTTTAACTATACTACATTAAGTACTTCTTAATTGTCCTGTTTAACTGTACTACATTAAGTACTTTGATACTGTCTTGTTTAACTGTACTATATTAAGTTCTTCGATCCTACCTGTTTAACTGTACTACATTAAGAACTTCAATACTGTCTTGTTTAACTGTACTACATTAGATACTTGGCTTCTGAGTTGTTTATGTGTACTACATTTAGTACTTCGATCCTGTCTTGTTAATCTGTTCTACATTAAGTACTCAATTGGCTCCTGTTTAACTGTATTGCATTAAGTACTTCGATCCTGTCTGGTTTAGCTGTACTATATTAAGTACTTAATTGGACCCTGTCTTGCTTAACATTACTACATTAAGTACTTGGCTCCTGTATTGTTTAAATGTACTACATTAAGTACTTCAATCCTGTCTTGTTTAACTGTAATACATTTAAGTACTTCAATCCTGTCTTGTTTAACTGTACTACATTAAGAACTTCGATACTGTCTGGTTTGGCTGTACTACATTAAGTACTTAATTGGCTCCTGTTAACTGTACTACATTAATTACTTTGATCCTGTCTGGTTTAGCTGTACTACATCAAGTACTTGATTGGATACTGTCTTGTTTAACTGTACTACATTAAATACTTCAATACTGTCTTGCTCAACTGTACTACATTAAGTACTTCGATACCGTCTTGCTTAACTGTACTTCATTAAAACTTTGATACTGTCTTGTTTAACTGCACATCATTAAGTACTTTGATACTGTCTTGTTTATCTGTACTACATTTAGTACTTCAATACTGTCTTGCTTAACTGTACTACATTAAGACGAGTAAGTACTTCGACCCTGTTTTGTTTAACTGTACTACATTAAGAACTTCGATCCTGTCTTGTTTATCTGTACTTCATTTTAATACTTCGATACTGGCTTGTTTAACTGTACTGAAATGAATACTTGTAACTATACTACATTTAGTACTTCGATACTGTCTTGTTTAACTGTACTACTTTGAGTTCTTCGATACTGTCTTGTTTAACTGTACTTCTTTAGGTATTTGGCTTCTGTCTTGTTTATGTGTACTACATTAAGTACTTCGATCCTGTCTTGTTTAACTGTAATACATTAAGTACTTCGACCCTGTCTTGCTTAACTTTACTACATTAAGTACTTAATTGACTTCTGTCTTGTTTAACTATACTACATTAAGTACTTCGATCCTGTCTGGTTTAGCTGTACTACATTTAGTACTCAATTGGCTCTTGTCTTGTTTAACTGTACTACGTTTAGTTCTTCGATCCTGTCTGGTTTAGCTGTACTGCATTAAGTACTTAATTGGATCCTGTCTTGTTTAACTGTACTACATTAAGTACTTCAATACTGTCTTTCTCAACTGTACTACATTAAGTACTTCGATACCGTCTTGCTTAACTGTACTTCATTAAAACTTTGATACTGTCTTGTTTAACTGCACATCATTAAGTACTTTGATACTGTCTTGTTTATCTGTACTATATTAAGTACTTCGATACTGTCTTGCTTAACTGTACTACATTAAGACGATTATGTACTTCGACCCTGTCTTGTTTAACTGTACTAAATTAAGTACTTCTATACTGTTCCTAACTAGGGCTACGCGCCTATAAAACAAAGTTCCCGCTTAAAATTGCAACATATTTTGTGACCTATTAAATGAGTGTTGATTTTGGATACTTGTTTTAATAGCAAGACCTAAAAATCACTAAAATACAACAAATCACAAAATTCACAAAGACATCTTATTTGTTAGATCTATACTCTCAACATATTTTTTTTGCTAAAGAAAAATGTGTAGATACATGCAAATGTCATGAATATGTATTCACATAAATCTAAATTGTACAAGTGTGTAACATAAAGCTTAATTAATATCAATTCTTTGAGACTGAAATTCAAAACCTTTAAGTATCCGACTAAGCATTCATCAGCGTCTATCTGATAACAAATTGTGACAGTTTGCTAATTATTAGTCGAACATTAGATTATTGGTGTAATCAAAGGTATACAAATACAGCAATAGTTCATATAGTCATAATTAGTATTTTTTCCAAATGTATTACCATATTTTAAAAAATCGAAATGTTTAATTTAATATGCTTAATATGTTTAATTCTTTATTCCTATTTCTTAATTCTAAATGATTATATCATGCCAAATGTCTGATTCTGAATTCTTGATTATCATTTGTATACAATTGTATACTGTTTTATTCTTAATTCCTATTTCTTAGTTCTAAATGATACAACTTTCGTACCATTGAATGGGTTAATTCTTTATTTATATTTAATAGTGTTGTGGTAATGGTAGAAGCGATTGTAGTGGTAGTGATTGTGATATTGTTTATGATAGTGAAAGTAGTGGTGATAGTGTTTGTGATAATGGTAATGGTATCGGTAGGTGTAGTGGTAGTGACAGTGGCATTGGTAGTGGCAGTTGTTAATGTAGTTGTTGTGATAGAGGTAGTAGTAGTGACAGTGGCAGTGGTTGTGATTATGGTAATGCTAACATAATTGTAAATGGTATTTGTAGCAGTAATGATAATGGTAGTTGTAGTAGTAGTGGTAGTGGTAGTGGTAGGATTGATTGTAGTGGTAATGGTTAAGGTGGTAGATTATGGCCAAAATTCAATATTTATAAGGAGTTTATAAATAAAAGAAGAAAAAGAAACACTTTTATTTAGAAGATGAAAGATCAATCTTCCAATTTACACTGTAAATTCACATAGTAAAACAAGACAAATATCATATCAGTGTTTACAGGAGCAAACACTTACATGATTGCAGTGTCAGAACAGCAACGGACAACCACGAATCCCAGATTTTATTTTTTCACAAACTTAATATTCACTTCTTCTTTTTTTTTTATTGATATCACCATATATCCTTGAGGCGTGGTTCAGTTGTAGAGCACCGAACCCACCGAACTATTTCTGAGAAATTTTAGAGGAAAAAAAATGTAAAAATGAAATGACATAGATCTAATTCTAATCTATTTTTAAGACATTTGTTTTAGGTTTTCCTGAAAACGTAAACGTAAATATAGTAAATATGTACATTCATGGCCAGTTATAGTATATTGGATATGAATAGGAGTGGGGACAATACCATTTTATATAGAGTAGGTTTTGGGCAACCAAATTTGTGTTTACCTTTCCGGCCTAGTTGCAAATCCACTTATTATATCACTGAACCACTCACTGTATTTATTAAAATCGCATGCAACAAAGATTTTTTTATTGCTCTGTATTTTTATTCCAATTTTACAACACATTTCAACATGGTTCACAGATTGTATTTACAGCTTACATGGTTCACAGATTGCGTTTACCGCTGCTATTATATATCTTAAGTATATATGTATTATTTAAAAGTCATAACCTGATTCTTTTCCGGGAACACAAACATATGTCCTTTGAAAAGTAGTAGCCATATTTTAAAGTGCAAATACTGAATGTTATGGAATACTTTATACGATTAGGTAATGGTTGCAGTAAAGGTATCAGACTAAAGAGCTCCATATGTATACAACAATACTGAATAAGTGTACTTTGCCTGACAACAGAAATGTTTATATTCAAATTTATATTTTTGTCTACTTTTTTTATTAAATAAAACCAATGATTACAAAATGACTGGCAGGAGATGTCCCTATCCAGTGTAGAATTCATCCATGGCGGATTCTATAAAGATATAATAAGTACAATTAACTATAAAGATCTAGGTTTCGGACTTGTTTGTTGCCTACATGATTTATTTAAGGCCTGAAAAAATATATTGGTATTACTTACATAGAAAACCTAAATTCCACCTCAAACTAGTTGGAAATAAAATGAAATTCGGTTACCTCAGTTGGTAGTGTGTCTGGCTATCAATCCAGCGGTGGTATTCACCAATCATTCTTAAGAATATTCTTAGACTTGAACTAAAGAATGAATTTTTAAAAACACACTTAGAGACCATTTAATGAGACCAAAATTTGCAAGCATGTAGCGACACCTTATATACAGTCAAATAAACTCTCACAGTTGTTCTATCTGTAATTGTAAACTAGATATCTAAGTTTGAAATTTGGATTTTCAAGCTCAAGTCTAAAAATATTCTCAAGAATGGTTGGTGAATACGACCCCAGGGGTCGTGCGTCCGAACCCTACGGCCACAGTCACCGTGATTTACTTGTGGAGATGGGTGTGCTTGAGTACTGGTTAACTTTCTATGATCCCAGAAAAGAATAGTTATGTTAAATGATTGTCTGTTAGCCCTCGATGGCATTAAATGACTCTAAAATAGTAAATCCACCCGACACAATGTCGAGTTTGTAGTTGTTGTTGATGCATATTTTTGTTCTCAAACAGTCTACAGCATGGTATGTATGTACAATCGAAAACAGGATCAGAACGAATGCAAGTTGTGGCTCCAACAGCTGGCAATATTATATTAATAATATTGATACTCACACGTCAACATTAGAGTACCGTTGATAGTCAAGTATCTGTCACGTCCAAAGTAACTGCTATATATAAAACAGCTGCTGGCTTGGTACCTGCCACATTAAAGTAGCTGGATATCAATATGGAAGTGGCTTTTATCTATAACATTCTCGGAATCTCACATTAAACAGTTGCTAGTCTGGTACCTGGTACGTCAATAGTAATTGTTGCAATTAAAATATATGCTAGTCCGATACCTGTTACGTCTAAAGTAGCATCTGCACATGAAACAGTGTCTAGCCCAGTATATTCACGTCCAAAATGGTTGCACACATATAACAGTACCTAGCTCTGTACCTGTCACATCTAAAGTAGCATGCAATAGTTTTTAGCCCTGTCACGTCCAAATTGGCTGCTATACAAATTATAGTGGCTAGCTCGGTGCTTGTCACAAATAAAGTAGACAAAAACAGTTTCTAACCCAGTACCTGCCGCGTCAAAAGTAATGCTGCACATATAACAGTGACTAATCCAGCACCTATCACATCTATAAAGTAGCATATCCACACGAAACAATTTCTAGCCCATTAGTTGTCACGCCCAGAGTGTAACTGTTCAAAGTTTAAAGATTAAACGTATTTCAAAACTGTGATGTTATTTTACATATTGTCCAAATGATAAATCACGATTAAAGGTCTGGGTCCATCTGATTTTAAAAAGAGAAAGGCACACAGAAAAAAAGTTACTTATAAAATAGCATATTCATATCGCTCTACCGCAATCGCAATAGCAGAAGACGATCGCAGTTGGTAGATATTCTAATCTTCTTCCATTACTAATGCCTAAGTCACATTTAACTCGGCGTCCGGCCGGTGTGCCCGATTTCTAGGCATCGGCTGGCGTGTACAAGCTGGAGAAAAAAATCACTCGATCGATAAGGCTGACGTGGTCACTTTGAAAAAAGGCCCACACGCGGTCTGTACGGAGCCCGGGGTTGGCCATCCGGCGGACGGCCAATTTTCTTGGAATTTTGCCCAATTTCTTAGCCCGTTTTCATCGATGTTTCTCGGGGATGTCGGCCAGGCGCAGAGAGGGGCCCGGTTGGCGTCTGGCCGGCCCCAGCCTGGCACCAGGTAGATATATGGACAGATTTAATTGACCCAAATTCTACCCGGTGCTCGGCCGATGTGTCAGATGCCGGGCCGGACATCGGAGGGACATCGGCCTATTTGTAGGCGATGACATTGAGATGTCCAACATCGGAACTGATTTTAACTCCGCGTTAAAATGTATCGAGCGCCCGCCAGATGCCCAAAAATGACCCGGCTGCCGGCAGGTGACCGGATGGACCCCGGCCGAAAGTGCCTAAAAAAACGCCGGAACCTAGTCGTAAACTCATCGGGGCTAAATTGTGTTGGGGTATTAGTGTAACAAAAACCCTGAGTGTAGTGCGTGCGTGCGTGCGTGCGTGCGTGCGTGCGTGCGTGCGTGCGTGCGTGCGTGCGTGCGTGCGTGCGTGCGTGCGTGCGTGCGTGCGTGCGTGCGTGCGTGCGTGCGTGCGTGCGTGCGTTGGGGTTGGTTGGGGGATGGGGGGTGGGGGGGTCAAAATAAAAAAATCACAAACTATCAGACACTCATTATGTAACGTTTAGGTCGAGTTTGAGTAAGAATTTGTCAATCTACCATTTGCAGGTATGTATTCAATAATTTAACGGCGTCTCGACGTGACGTAACGCAAAACCAATGCATTTTGCAAATTACTCGATCACCATAGCAACGCCTGAGCCAAATCACAGAGATTATCATTTTTATGACCCAGATATTCTTAATTTTTGTAAGGATCAAGGGAAACTTCCGACCATGTGAAAACATTGACCTGGGTCAAGTATTGCCTGGTGAACATGGGCTGCCATTTAGCTCCAGTTCAGATGACGTCGCACACATAAAAACATGGCAGCGATGTGACGTCGGATCATTATTTGACCAGTACTAGTGTATTGGCGCCGCGCTACTCTGATAAGTTGGGAGTTACGACGCAAACGGTAACGGATAGTCTGTACTGAAACGCCATGCTGCCCAGCAGCGAAGGTAGCTGGCAACCGACACTAACGTAAGTACGTCAACGTTCGGTTCCGGTCTTTGTCTCTCCAAGTTTACCGTTTACGAGGTCGCTGCGACTGTAAACAGTTCAGGTTTATCGGAAACGTGCCTCAAGTGCTCATTATATTTGCGACAGCACCATAACTGGAATGCGACCTCCATGGCCGTTACCCCACTCACTATCATTTTTTTGCATCCGTTTCAGAAATCCGTTGCATGTTGAAAACTGTGAAAAACTAAAAAAAAATCAAATCGGCCTCTATTGCATGAATCGTATGACGTGGACTGAAAAACCTGTCGACTGCATGTGCACGTGGAAAAAGTGGAAATGAATGTTCTGGGCACTAAGTGCTATGTACACGGTGCATATGATCTCAACATCGCCAGGGTAAAAAAAAATGTACATTGGGCATGAAACAAAGACAGAGCTACATCAGTTATAAAAAAAGAGCGACTTTTTTTTGCTGAGTAGGGCCTATATATAAGACAACATTACAAAATTTTTTCCCCTTCAAATGATCATATACTCATATAAAACGTAAAACACATAAATTCAAGATTTATTTTTTGTGAGTGTGGGTCAAATGTACAATATATTGACATGTGTAAATAAGCACATCTCCAGAATCCCAAGTACATTGCTGGTATTCACGTTACCCTAACTTGCCTGTCATGTTTTCCTCTGCAGATCATGATAGTTTTTATCTACATTTTATTTTATTATTTCATAAAAAACGAATCTAACGTTACCATATGTGTTGTGTTTTATTAATCCAGAAAAGTTTGAAAAAGTAACAAGTTCAAATATTAATCAAATTTCTTATTTGTTAGATAAAAGAAAACGAATAATGGAGAATAACGGAAGATTTTAATCGGAGTCTCAAACTTGGGCAGTTAATTGAGGACAAGACATGACTCAATCGATGAGCTGGATAAATACATCACTCAAAGCGTAAATACGTATAAAAAGTGACAGTTTTTCCCTAAAATTATTCATTATATGCAGATTTTTAAAGTACCAGCGAAAGTCTCACGAAACATGACTATTGCTATTGGGCTATAAGTACCGAGGTATTGTTTTGCTTCTGTGTGTCGGTTCTAACTTTCACATAATGGCAATGCTCTAAAACTATATGCTGGACAGCCTCTGTACGAGACTCGAAGTGTAAATGGCAGTAATGGCGTAGGGTTGCACTATTCTACAATGTTAAAACTATCGACACTGAATCCGTGACATTAAAATAAGGATCGACACGCCTCCGTTACCCTGTCGTCACAAACCTGTGACATTTTAAAAATTTTAAACTTGAAGAAATATTCAAAATCAGATGTTCAATTTGATCGTATTTTACTTATAATACACTACATTCCCCGGAATGTCAAATATATACTTCATACGTTTGATTGTATAAACATAACAGCGATTATGTCCCCGCTATCGACTAGCAACTGTGACAAAATTTACAAAACAATAATACTGTCGACGTGAATCTGCGACAAACTGTCGACGCGAATCACTCTACGTTGTGACAGAGTTCCCTGACCCGGTACTAATATTTTTAACTCATATTTTGGCTGCACAAGGTAGAGTAGAATGCCTGGAGTCTCAATAATTAAACGTTAGTATTTGAATGTTGAAGAAAGTCGTATAAAGTCTGCATCAATATAAGCAATTAAAAATATTCAATTAAACAACTGATTAAGTAAAAATAGGAATGTCTATATTTATAAAACAATAAGTGTTTAAACTCCATAGTGGGTAATCATCGTTTATCGCCGTCATCTTCAGCATCATCATCATTAGTTTTAAATGATCATCTTATCTTTTAATATAATCACCTTGTTTTTTAAGTAATCATCTTGTTTTTTAAATAATCATCTTATCCGGCTCGCCAAAATGACTTAGTTCAAAGTGCGAGGGTAAAGAAATACTTATACATACGTTCCCTGACCGTGACTCCACCTGCGACAACAGCGGCCATTTACATGATTTAGGTTCAGATTCATTTCTTATGGTTCTGTTGTACTAGGGAATGCTATAGTAAGGCAGTATTATATTTTATTTTTTAAAATGTTAAAAATGTTTTTAAAAGTATATTTAATATAGCGCCCTTTTTTGTTACCTAACCCGAAAAAACAGGAAGGTCGGTAGGAAGGCCTCAGATTAGCTACGTGTATGGAGAAATATAGCGTATTTTATTAAAATATGGTAGTTTGCGGGGAGGGGTTCGTACGCCTTTTTTAAAGAGTAGATCCACCATTACATCTATATAGTTATGTGGTAGATAATACCATTCCATTTCCTTTTACCGTGGCGTGACGCGTCTGAGGTGGATTACAGTCAAACCGGCCACAATAAAGTCAAAGCGGCCACAAAAATGGTCAAACCGGCCACACGATTTTTTAGTATGACCAAATCGGCCACAATATTGGTCAAACCGGCCACATTATTGGTCAAAACGGCCACAGATATATATTTTTTGTTGACGATAATTTTTGTAGTTTTTTGTTTGTTGGAAATAAATATAAAAAATGGTCCTTATTTTGCTTGGTTGTCATTGAACGATAATCAACAATTTTTTTAAAAGATTATTAGTCATTATATACATAATCACGCCATGAGTTAATTAAAAAAATTGGATTTGTTGTGTTGTTTTTTTTGTCATTTTACGATAATAAGCAATTTACCTAATCAAACAATGCGCTAAATAAAAGATTTGTATTTGTCACAATGTTTTATAGTTTGTAACGTTGGAATGTATAAAATACGTTAATTGTTTTTGTTAGCTGTAATTCTACGATAATTAGTCATTTACATAATAAACCATTGTGCTTATTAAAAGAAATTTGATTCGTGACAAATCTAATCAAGCAATGTACTAATTAACTTATGATTTATCGGTTGCACTGCATGCGATAAACATAACAGTTAATCAAAGGTGTTTACGGTCCTTTAATATTTCTTTTATCGGATTCCACCTTTAAAGAAATTCAAATTGTTTTTGAAAAGTGATAATTTGCTTTAATTATCCGCGAACACAAACTGACCACAAACTTAGTAAACATTTTAAGTATAAATATGATGCGCTGGTTGCACTATCCACAAAACATTCTTGAATGTTGATAAAGTATTGTGTTATTGATACTCAGTGTCTTGTCTTTTAATATATTAAGATTAAATTGAACTAAATGATTAGTGTTCGTTGGATTGTGTCAATGTTGTGGACATAAATTAAAAGTGTAACTTTGATTGTGATTGTATCAATGCTGTGTTTATGTGTATGAACTTTTTTGAACTTTTATTTCTTTAATGACAAAGGATCAGACTGATCCATGAGTCAACATATTTACAAAACAATATGACATTCAGCATTATACACAGCAAAATTAACAATACAATTTGGTACAACATATATTGTATTTATTTCCAGTCCCACGGGGACTTGTGTTTTTGTTAAGTACGACATATATATGTAACATAGTTATATGACAATTTGATATTGAATAATGCATGCATTACAACATAATTATGTTAATTATCCCCATTTTATATTCCGCAGTATTCTTGTTTTTAAGAAACATATGATTTCTTCTTTTCTTAGTGATTTGGGAGAAGGAAATCATGTTAATTATTATACAGTATTTCATTTCTTAATTTAAAAGCTTTCTGTAAAAACAGACCAAGATTAAAAATATCTCTCTTGTTTTCATTTTTTAATAGTAACACAATGTATGTGTGTTGTGAGTTGAAAATGTCGGATTGTTGTAATGAGGACGACTCTTTAGTTCGTGAAAGACAGCAGGCTGTCACGTACGGTTCCTATGATAGGCAGCAACGCACGTGCGATACAGGCATGTATTTCAAATTTAAAGTTAAATGTAAATATTCTTTAAGGATGTTGGCTTGTTAGTTATCAGATTTTCATGTGTTTTTTTATGTGTGCACATCCTAAGTGTCATCACAGATATTGTAAGCCGTTATATTGGCTAATTTTCAGTTAGATGACAATGCCATGCCTGCTAACTTCTGTCGTCGAGAGGTGAAAGTTGACGGCAAGAGGTACCTGATGTTCGCTACAGACGAGCAGTTGGGAATTTTGACACATGCCCGTCGCTGGTAGATGGAACCTTCAAGGTAATAATTTGTTCCAATTCATAAAGAATACTTTTTTTTTAAATTTCAGTCACCAAAAATATGGTGACCCATTTAATCACCCCATAATAGGTCTGTGGGGGACTGGGTGGGCCACCCCCCAACAAACCGTACAAATAATTGACATGCATGTTTTTATATATATTTTGTAAGTATGTATAACATGGAGCAAATAAAAAACACAAAAAAACAAAAAACAATGCATATTATACAAGCTATATAAATGGGGAGTTTTTTTTATGTCATTACAATTATATAGAAGATCTCCACCAAAATTATTTATGAGCATTCTCGATTGATGTAAACACTTATTCAACATACCATAGTTTAAGTCTATAGGTGTATGTATATATATATATTATATATGTATGTGTATGTTTACAGATGTACAGATTTGTTATGTGATGTATATATATAATATAACTTCATATTCCATAATTTTCTATGAAAATCTTAAACACTAACTTCCGATCTGATCTTAAAATCGCATATAAATTGTTTTTTTATATTAATGTATATAATTTTAAAAAAAACAACGTAAACCCAATACATACAAAATGTATAGATTATACTATCGATTTTTTCCCCAGAATGATATTTATCCTTTATGAATAACAAAGTATACAAAGACAAATTTGTGCAGAATATTTTCATGAATCATTTAAAACAGTTCGCTATATATATTTATGTATACATGTATGTGAAAACCTATATGGTGCATTCTATTTTTTACGTTTCATGTTTTTACAACATCGATTTTTTATTAATTTCATAGGCAGTAAATTAATATATATATATATATATTTACAGAAGATCTAAGGCATGATATTTTCAAACATTTTTGCTTTCATAAAATACTCAGAGTTGACATAAAATAAATATTTACATCTACAAAAATGAATTCTTTTTTTGTATAGACAATTTTCGTTTTTATGCTTTTTGATGTAAAATTATGAAGGTTTCTTGTATAAGATTTGATAATTCCGTTGTTAAATGTAAACAGCAACATAATCAGAAGACGAATTATAAACAAAAAGGGTCAAAAATATTTTTTAGATTTTGATATTCTTGACTGTATGTTGTTTTGTTTTGCTTTTGTTCATTTTCCTGTTGTTCATTTTCCTTCTAAAACACGAAAAAAAATCACACAAAAAAAACACTCAAAACATTTTTTTAATGCCTCCAAAATGGACACTAACTTAATAGCACCATATGGTAAAAATCCAATGTTATCCACTATTCAAATAATATAATTAAGATAAGATATTTTCTGTAGAAAATAATCTGTTATATATAAATACTATACATGTTGTTAATTGAAATTGTATTAACATATTGTAATATCTGATGTATTGGAGAATGAAAATAAAAAAAAAATAAAAAAAATGATTGATTTTAACATTATTTTTAAGATGATAAGGTTCTAAATTAATCAAAAGACAAAAGTAGCAAGAAGAATAAGATATAACTATCTTAAGAATAAATGATCAAGACAAACAAAAATTATTACAGAGATTTTTTCTATTCATACATTTGACTTTTCACCATGTAATAGTAACGACATTTTTTTCCGAAAACCCAGCCTTTAATATCACAAATAAAATAATTATTATACCAAGTTTTATTTCTATCAGGTATTCCAAATGTTAAATAACAATACGAATAATATAATAAAAAAATTACAGTACAAAAAATCTCTTTGGAGATGTGACTTCGCTTTTTCAAGTGAGAACAAAAAAAGGAAAAGAGAAACAACAGGGAACACATTTGGCAGTTTGTTTTTCATTATTAATGATCGGTCTAGGCAACAGTTTTGAGTAACACTTGACCCGGTTAATTTTTTATAACCCCCCCACACACACACACACACACACACACACACACACACACCCACCCCCCAAACAAAACAAACAAGCAAAAGGAATTCAATTAAGTTACAATATTACTACAATAAAGATTCATGTGCATTTCAGTATTTTTCAAATTTTACTTATGTATCTTTTTTGCTTTTAATTTTTCAATTTGGTATAAATATTTTATTTGTGGTTTGTAGTTGTTGAAAACTTGTCTTCCATCTAACTTGCACTTATAAATGTAATATTTTGCATGTAGTATTAATTTATTTAGAACAGTGTCATATTTAATTGACCTAAAGATAATAATTTTCACAGACGTTTATGGTTGAACGTTTATATTTTTGTCAGTGCATAGAGTTTCAAAATTAGCCCAAAATGTTTTTGTATATTTACACTCCCAAAAAAGATGCGTGATTTTCTATATGCTGTTTACAAAAAATGCAAGAACTATCATCTTCATTTTTGTCAATAAATAATTTGTAGCAGTAATTCTGTGATTTTGTCCTGAAACCATTGTAGCTTGGTGTCTTTAGTGCAACTAAATGGTATTTTAAATAATTTATTCCATTCCTTATCTATATTTAGTCCGTATTGATTCCATTTAGAAATGGATGTTGGTAATATGCTGGACCTAGTACATCGTAAATAACTCGACAACCTTTCTTTGTACTTGTTATAACAGAAACTATAAGTGGGCTGAAAGGATTTTCTAATTTTATTGCTGGGTGAGTAAACTTGAGAGTTTGAAGGTAAGTACATATTGCGGCAATCATGCCTTCATATTCTATAAAATTTGAATTTAAAGAAAAAAATTCTTTAAAAGATCTTAAGGACAGAAGATTACCATTTTCATTTATCAGATCATTGATCATTATTATGCCTTTATTATACCATCTTTGTAAAAAAAAAATCTGACCTTCCTATCTTAAGGTTTTGTTGTACCATAGAGACTGAGTTTAAAATTGTTTCCATGACAATGGTTTTGTAGTAGATATTAATAAGACTTTCATAAACATCTTTCGAGAACAGATTGCCTATCTTATGTAAATTATTGTTCATAAAATCATTACCAAAAATTAACATCTTTGTGGTAAAGGGATACATTTGTTCATGGATTTTCATACATTTTTTTCCATCAAATAAAAGTCTTCTTATCCAAGTTAGTTTCAAAGAACATATGAACTGTTTAATATAAATCATTCTAAGTCCCCCATATTCGTAGCTTTGAGTAACAACATTTCTTTTTATTTTGTCTGGGTAATTGTTCCATAGAAAACTAAAACACATATTTTGTAACAGCTTAACTTGATCTTCATTATTTGGTAATGAAGAAAATAGATGATTAAGTTTCGGTAAAGCTAAACTTTTTAAAACCGTTATCTTTCTAAAAGGAATAAGTATTCTTTTGGACCATGAACGTAACAATGATTTAATTTCATCAATTTTCATAATTTAATTTGAGCATACTGTCTAAATTAGTAGACATAGTAATTCCAAGGACTATAAAATCTCCCTGGTCCCAATTTAGTTCTAATTCCGTACATAATTTAACATCAAAACCTTGCTTTTTCCCAAACCATATAATTCTAGTTTTTTCAACATTAACCTTAAGACCTGAGATTTCAGCATAAAATTTAAGAGCATGTTTAAGTGACTGTTTTGTACCATCTAATATAAATGAGGTGTCATCCGCATATTGTGAAAAAATGTATTCAGTGTCGCCTACTTGAACTCCTTTTATGTTTTAATTTGTCCTGACCAGTACAGCCAATATTTCCACACACAAGAGAAAGATATATGGGGAGAGTGGATCACCTTGTCAGCAGCCTCAGTAAATAGAGAACCAATCTGACAGATGACCATTTACTGATAAGCATGATTTAATATCTGTATAAAATAATTTAATCCATTTTTATAAAACTATGACCAAAATTATAACGTTAAAACCTGAATAAACGACCATGAGATAGTATCAAATGCTTATTCGAAATCAGCAATAACCAATAACCCTGGTATATCATTTTTTCTGTGTAATAAAAGAGATCATAGATAGTGCGAGTATTTTCGCCAATATATCTTTCTTCCAAAAATCCTGTCTGATCATCATTTCTAACATTTTGTAGTACCTTTTTTAGACGCTGTGCAATACAGGCAGAAACTAATTTATAAGACAATTTAATAAAGAAATAGGCCTCCAATTTTTTAAAAACTGTCTGTCTTTATTAGCTTTGGGAATACATGTAAAATAATACCTTCTTTTTGTGTAATTGAAAGTTCTCATTTCAATAAACCGTAGTTTATGGACCTCAAGAAGAAAACACCTATATCAATACAAAAGAATTTATAAAATTCCGTTGTTAAACCACTAGAGCCAGGACTTTTAAGATTGTTTGCCCTTATTAAACAAAGCAATAGTTCTAGTAATTCAAGAGGGCCTTCTAATGTGAATTGTTGTTCTTGGGTATGTGAAAATCTTTAAACAATGTATTCAGATTGCTATTTGTAACTGGTTTGTGGGCATATAATGATTGATAAAAAATCGTTGCTTCTTTCAAAATTAATTTTTGGTTTTTCAAAACTTTGCCTTTATTTGATATTAGCGAAGGTATACATTTACTTACAAAGTTTCTATTTTCAAGATTACAAAAATAATTTGTAACCTTTTCCCCTTCATCTAACCATTTAGCTTTTTATCTTATCTTAATGCCCTCTAATTTTTTTGTCTTAATTCAAACAGACTTTTTTTTTATTTTCTAAACTAACTAAATTATTATCTAATTGTTTTTCAAGTCTTTCAATTTCTTTTAGAAGTTTAGACTCAGTTTGATTTCTTGTTTTTTAAGAAAAGATTAATATGATATGGTTTTACCCCGGATTTCCAATAGTAACATTTCAAAAAAAAAATTGATCGTTAATATCTAGCATCAAATCTTTACAAGGTATGTCACAAATTTGTACAATTTTAATCTCTTGTTGCGTATTGAAGTTTTGTATTATCAATTACTTCTTTAATTTCGTCTACATAAGTTTTATCTTTTAAAAGCGAGTTATATTCAATAATATTTAAAATGTTCTTTATTTATAAAGATGGTATAATCTTATACGTTTTTGGTAGGTGATGCGGGCGCCATTCACGATGTTGCTGTCAATACACGCTTTCATTCGTCGAGGGGATTGCTCTAAACAGGTTCCACTATTGTATGTTGCCATGACAGGACGAACGTCTGCAGATTATTTTATAAGTCTAGTAAGTCTAAGGTAGTTATAAAATATATATTATTAGGGACGTGTTAATGACATGCAGATTCCATCTTGAAATATCGAGTAAAACTAATAGGAAAGGTAGATTTGTGAAAATAGAATGTGTGTTTTTTTTTATTTCCAGGCAGTCATTCATGGTCTCTTGAACCGACAGCTTGTAGAAGAGATAGTTTTAGACAACGAGGCAACTATGTGGAAGGCCATCAGGAAGACGTTGCCAGACGCTGTAATTAAGGGCTGTTCCTTCCACAGGGGACAAGCTGTTTGGCGTCATGTCCAGGTAATATGACTCAGTAGATTTATGAAAAAAACAACAACAAACAAACAGATGTAAACTAAAAAAAAACATTGAATATTTGAACGTTAATAAATGATATAATAAATTCTGCTGTTATTTAATTCCGTGTTTTTAATTTATTTTCGGGGCCTAGGACTGGCAACGGAGTGTATGCAGGACAACGGCACGTACTCGTTGGTCCACATGCTGTTTTGTCTGCCATTCCTACCCAACGAGCACATCATCGAGACGTTTGAGGCTCTTAAAGATCTCAACACAGCGGACCATCTGCTTCCATTGTTCCAGTTCATAAGAAGGACATGGATGATGTCATCAACCTGGTCCATCGCCTCGTGGTGAATCTTTGGACAGGACAAATAACGATGTGGAAGGTAAGTACATGAAATGACAGTAAAACAATTTATGATAATTATATATGATATGATACGGATTCAGTTTTTTTTTATTTAATGCTCATACTCATTTTATTGTTGGGACATTATCTAACTTTACTTTGTTTCTATCATTTCATGCTGGCACAGACGTTTAAACGTTAAGGCGGGAGTTGCCCGGCGTCAGGAGGAGGACGAGTGAGAGTATGAATATGGACTTATAGGATTACAGCTAGTTTGTCAGTGTGTCACGGCTATGTCGTTTCGGTTACAAATTCATTGTTATGTGTGTATTGTTGTATGTGCATTGTTATATGTGTATTGCTATGTGTGCATTTTTATTTTTTGTAATGGAAATAAATATAATAATTGATAACATTGATTAGCCGGTTTGTTTTCTATTTATTTTATTTTACTATGTCAAAATAAGAGTAATTATTACACAAATGGCCAATAAAACACACATTTTGGTCAAAATCACATATTGATTAGTTACTCCGTTTTTTATATATAGCCTATATAGGCCTGCTAACATAACTTTTTGAAACATTAAAAGCCAATTCGTCATTCGGACGAAAACGATGTGTTTTATTAGCTCATTTCGTGTAATAAACGATCCTTTTCGTAGCACCGTTTTTTTTTGTGGCCGGTTTGACCAAAAAAAAATGTGTGACCGGTTTGACCTGCTCCCGTCTGTGGTCCGCAACCGGGTAATCAGGATTGCCTCCCTTGAATCGATACTCCATTTGTCAATAGACCGGAAATTGATATTTGAGATACAAAGACTTACTATGAGCAAAATTGCATTATTTCAAAAGAATTTTATATAATTATTGATTAGGTAAGTACAGTGTCCATTTTTTGATTGACGAACATGTTTTTAAACAGTGCGAATGGAGCAATTGCGCAATATATTCTAAGAAAGTAAAGTTATTCAATATTAACTAAAAGGTACACACTTATCCGGACAGAACTAATTTACGGATACAGGATCCTCTTTTTGTTTAAGGTGTCAACCCACCATTGATTTTTGTTCTTTATTCTATAGTAAATAATAAAAGTTTGAACGCTTGTCATTCATAGAGAATCCCAAATGAAAGAAGTGAAACCTACATTTTACTGTTTGTCAATCTCTGCACTATCAAAATATGATGAGAAAAGTAGGGGTCATGTGTCATGTAAGAGATTTTTTTTTCTGCTGAGTGTGTACACACACTGGTGACAAAGTGAAAGTAGACATCCAAAATCATGTATTCATACTCTCCAAGCATCAATTTTTTTTCTAAATTCACAATTCAAACATAACAATGCTATCAAAATGTTCAAAATACATCAATAATGCCATTCAAATAAAAAAATGAGCATTAAAATAAGGAAAATGCATTTTTAAAGAAGAAGAATTGAGGATTATTTATAACCGCTATTATGCGATACCCCACGGAAGCACTTCCTTTATGCAATGGTGGTACTATGCCTTAAAACATGGTAATCAATTTGAATTTAATGCATCCAGTTGAACATTAAAGTTGTTTATCACATAGTTACAGTCCAGGAGTATATGACATATTTTTTATATGAAGCTAGTTACTCAGCCTAGTGTAATATTGCTTCTGATTCATTGCTCATTGTTTTTCGTATAACTTGGCTCTCGTACATAAATTGCCGAAGTACTTTTGGACTTGACAGAATATATAAATGATGTCCATTTGTCATGTGTAAATGATGTTATTTTGAGACATTAAGCCATACAATGACTCCCGGAAACAATATGTCCGATTTTTTTCTTGTTCCTTAATAGAGAAGATTTGTTAGATAAATGGTAAAACTGTTTATTTAGTTATTCTTAATTTTATATCCATAGGACTAGTGCCATTATTCTAGATTAAAGTAAGGAAAATTTACTTTTTGTTAGGATAAACAGATTTTAGAAAAACTGTCCGACTGGACAAGTGAAATAAAAAAATAATGTAATGACCTGCATTCGTGCTCATTTATTATTGAATCTATCGAAGTTGGGAAAAAATGATATTATGCTCAGTAGAGCATCGCATAATTTATGTTTCCAACTCGTTTAATAAATGAGAACTCATGAAAGATTCTCAATATATGTTCGAAACTGTCATGACAACAGTTTCGTTGCATACTCCTTTAATCAACCCTATACTTCATATAGACACCTCTAATATAGACACCTTTGGACACCTCTAATATAGACGCCTTTGGACACCTGTAATATAGACACCTCTAAAATAGACGGCTTTTGAAAACAGTGTAGGGCCAGTTCTGATTGCTCGTTATGAGCAATCAGAACAGGTCCTACACTGTTTTTTGCTCTATCAAAATAAATAGGTAAAATGTATCTATTCATGGAAATTGACTGTGTGGCTTTGACTTTGGAAGAGTCCACTTAAAATGCATTTGTAGTAAAGGGTAAATACATTTGTACTAATATAATATCATTTCTTAACAAATTACTTCCTGCTGCTAGGGATGGATGTAAGACGATTCGTACCCTGGTTGTTTCATACCCAAGTAAATTAGTACTCAATCCTGGTCGATTTGTACCCTAGCCCTGGTCGACTCGTACCCTAGTCCTGATCGATTTGTACCCTAGGCTTGGTTGATTCGTACACTAACTAATGTAGATATGTATCTGATATAATTGATCTTACGCTTATGTTCATTTGTTGGTTATCTGTAATGGTAGAACTAAAAAACTAATGACATTTAGAGAGAACAGATCCTAAAAGTTTATATAATTTTGTCATTTTCAAACTAAGAATGCACATAGTATTTCTCATTAATTTTTAAGTAACTTTGTATGATTTTAATGATTATTTCAAAATTTTATTGTAATATCTATTAATAATTAATCTTTTCAGTTGTTATATATAATTAGTATGTAAAATTTGTATTTGCAAAATAAACAGTTAAGGCCATAATAAATTAATTGCTTGATTATCATCCCAGCCCGTCCTCTCATCTTCATGCAGCCTGGACCCTATTTATTTTCACAAAAAAAAAATTGAAAAAATAAAAAATGATTAAAGAACATCAAAAATAAATAAAATCCTCCCACCTCTCCCCGTTTAAGAAAAATTTGGATGATAATTTAGCAATTCATTTATAATGGCCTAAGTACAAAATTTTATTTCTGTGTATGTGGATTAGTTAAAACTACAAAAAATCTACCTTTCTGGATATATAGTCTTTTATTTTTTTAATTTCTTTTCATCTTTCTACATTTTTGAATAAACACTATCGCACTTTAGCTCATGATATCAGGGCTCTTGTTTGCCCATTTTTTGGGCTGTTATTCTGCCCCATTCCCAATGGCAATCAATATCTTTTTTTCTCAAACAAAGTAACAAAATTCCCAATTTCAAAATGCAAAGAAACTGAAAGAAATATTTGGAGGAGATTTTCTAATAATGTAGTTAGTTGTCTACAAGAACATCACATATTTGTAACATTTAATATACGTTATATTATATACATATATATATTGTTACGCATATTGAATGAACCTTTGCCATGTAATTTTCCCAATTTTTTAAAAATAATGCTAATTTTCTCAAAGTCAGAGACCCCATTCCCTAAAGTGCGAACAATAGCCTTGGATATGGAGGTGACAATTTGATTATGTCTGTATATGTGTTCTTATCAGTATGTATTAGTGCCCCATGCCATAAGTTAATTTATCCTATAACAGCAGGGGGTCCACAATAGTATACTCTGGTAATGATGGGTATTTTGAATTTGTAACATTTGTTTTATTTTTTTGCACGATAATGAATTGATTGGTGTTTAATTTTTAGCTCGACTATTCATAGAATAGGGGGGCTATTGTACTCTCCCCGGCGTCTGTGTCAGCGTCGGCGTTGGTTTTTCAGGTTAAAGTTTTTTATCAGGTAAGATATCTATTCAACCACTCATTTGATATAAATGAAACTTCACATGTGTGTTCAGCATCATTAACGGAACTCACAGACATAAGAGCCATAATTCTGGGTTGCATTTTGGCAGTGTTATGGCCCTTTTTGGATTTAATTTTTCAGGTTAAAGTTTTTTAACAGGTAAGATATCTATGCAACCACTCATTCAAAATGAATGAAACTTCACATGTGTGTTGAGCATCATTAGTGGAACTCACAGAGACAAACACCATAACTCTGGGTTGCATTTTGGCAGAGTTATTACCCTTTTGGACTTTTTTTTTGTTTGTAAAGTTTAATCCTTTTTTTTCTTTTTTTTTAGATTTATTTCTTCATTTTTAGCTCTACTGGCCATGGGCCAGAAGTGCTTATGCAGTGGCGCATTGTCTGTCGTCTGACGTATGTCATCAGTCGTCTGTTGTCTATTAGCAGCACTTTCTCTGAAACTTCACTTGGGTGTTTCTATTGCATAGGAGACTATACAGAAGATTTTTTTTTTCGATCTGAAATTCAACAGATTTTCAAAATGTTTATGTAGTAATGATGACCAACTATAGTTTTGTTAGATTTGTTCAAATCGTGTCCCTAGGGTTAAATATGACCCCACCCCAAGGGTTCAATAAGGGGACATGTCATAATATTTTTTTATTTTTTTTTTTAAAATTGAAATGATTTTGCCTATATCTTCACAGAAGTATTGTTTGGTGAAGGAGGTTCAGATTTGTAAAAATGACTGGGTTCCACTGTCTTAAGGTGTCAGGAGGGGCCCCAAAAGGGTACAAATTGGGAATCACTAAATTCGTTTTCTTAAGAACCGGTACGTCAAATTAGTTCATATTATGCATCAATTATCCCTATGTGTAGGGGTTTGATTGCAGATAAGAATTTAGGGGCTAATATTTATAGGGGCCCTGTAAGGGGACTTAGAATTTTACATAGGGATACTATGGGAAAATAGAAAATTCTCTTTTTCTTTCATCTGTTCCGAAACCACTAGGCCAGTTGAACTGAAACTTCACATGGGTGTTTCTATTGCATAGGAGACTATACCGAAGATTTTCTTTTTTGATCTGATATTCAAGATGGCCCCCGCCGTTACTAAAAATAGTCCAAAACTTAAAAAATCTTCTTTTCATGAACTGCCCATCAGATTTTCAAAATATTTATGTAGTAATGATGACCAACTATAGTTTTGTTAGACTTGTTCAAATGGTGTCCCTAGGGTTAAATATGACCCCACCCCAAGGGTTCAATAAGGGGACATGTCATAATATTTTTTTTTTTTTTTTTTTAAAATTGAAATGATTTTGCCTATATCTTCACAGAAGCATTGTTTGGTGAAGGAGGTTCAGATTTGTAAAAAATGACTGGGTTCCACTGTCTTAAGGTGTCAGGAGGGGCCCCAAAAGGGTACAAATTGGGAATCACTAAATTCGTTTTCTTAAGAACCGGTACGTCAAATTAGTTCATATTATGCATCAATTATCCCTATGTGTAGGGGTTTGATTGCAGATAAGAATTTAGGGGCTAATATTTATAGGGGCCCTGTAAGGGGACTTAGAATTTTACATAGGGATACTATGGGAAAATAGAAAATTCTCTTTTTCTTTCATCTGTTCCGAAACCACTAGGCCAGTTGAACTGAAACTTCACATGGGTGTTTCTATTGCATAGGAGACTATACCGAAGATTTTCTTTTTTGATCCGATATTCAAGATGGCCCCCGCCGTTACTAAAAATAGTCCAAAACTTAAAAAATCTTCCTTTCATGAACTGCCCATCAGATTTTCAAAATATTTATGTAGTAATGATGACCAACTATAGTTTTGTTAGACTTGTTCAAATGGTGTCCCTAGGGTTAAATATGACCCCGCCCCGAGGGTTCAATTAGGGGACATGTCATTATAATATTTTTTTATTATTTTTTTTTAAAATGGAAATGATTTTGCCTATATCTTCACAGAAGCATTGTTTATTGAAGGAGGTTCAGATTTGTAAAAATGACTGGGTTCCACTGTCTTAAGGTGTCAGGAGGGGCCCCAAAAGGGTACAAATTGGGAGTTACTAAATTTTATTTCTTAAGAACCGGTATGTCAGATTTGTTCATATTTTGCATAAATTATCCCTTTGTGTAGGGGTTTGATTGCAGATAAGAATTAAGGGGCTAAAATTTATAAGGGCCCTGTAAGGGGACTTAGAATTTTACATAGGGATACTATGGGAAAACAGAAAATTCTCTTTTTCTTTCATCTGTTCTGAAACCACTAGGCCAGTTAAACTGACACTTCACATGGGTGTTTCTATTGCAAAGGAGACTATACCGAAGATTTTCTTTTTCGATCTGAAATTCAAGATGGCCGCCATTACTAAAAATAGTCCAAAACTTAAAAAATCTTCTTCTCATGAACGACCCAACAGATTTTCAAAATGTTTATTTAGTAATGATGACCAACTATAGTTCTATTAGATTTGTTCAAATGGTGTCCCTAGGGTTAAAAATGACCCTACCCCGAGAGTTCAATTAGGGGACACATGTCAATATAATTTTTTTATTATTTTTTTTTTAATGGAAATGATTTTGCCTATATTTTCACTAAAGCATTGTAAGGTGAAAGAGGTTAAGATTTGTAAAAATGACTGGGTTCCTATGTCTTAAGGGGTCAGGAGGTGCCCCAAAAGAGTACAAATTGGGAATTAGTAAAATTGTTTTCTTAAGAACCGGTATGTCAGATTTATATATATTTGATATAAATTATCCCTAAGTGTAGGGGTTTGATTGCAGATAAGAATTTAGGGGCCATAATATATAGGGGCCCTGTAAGGGGACTTAGAATTTTACATAGGGATACTATGGGAAAACAGAAAATTCCCTTTTTTTTTCATTTATTCTGAAACCACTAGGCCAGTTAAACTGAAACTTCACATGGATGTTTCTTTTGCATAGGAGACTATACAAAAGATTTATTTTTTCTATCTAAAATTCAAGATGGCCGATGTTTCTATTGCATAGAAGAATTTCAAAAAGTGCTATGGCCAATATGAGTCAGTAGAGCGTCCTCAGGCCCTCTTGGGCCTCTTGTTATGAAAAGGTATCCAGCTGTGATCAGCTGTGCGTGCTGGCACAGGATAATTTCAACTATAGATCCATTTTCCTGAACTGAGGTGAAATTAGTGCATAGGCCTATATGTCATGCTGAATTAAATAATATTAAGGCAATATGAGCCATCCATTCACTTTGTTGTTTTTAAAACAAGTTGGCTGCTTTTAACAAGCATCCAATGGTTAGGTCTTATAAACAATGTGGCAATTAAAGTGAATGAATGTGTAAGTTTGGTTCCTTGTACAGGGTACTAAATACATGGGTGATACCAAATCCCGACAAGGTTCCGGTTGACACAGCAAATTCCCGGCTGCAGGTGTGCCTGATAGTAACTTTGATGTTTAAATGTACTGATCTCAATCATTATGTATTGCCATTTGCATATTTAGAAAAAAACTTACCTTATATATTGTTTAACGTAATTACTGCTATGTTCTATACAATTTACTACTGTGATAATAATATATTTTAAAATAATTTGTATCCATATTTTAAATTAATTTGTGGATATATCATTTTTAAAAACAACAGTTAAAAATGACTGTTTTTTCAAAAATTGTGCATTCGGCGATATATCTGATTCTGACAACGTGCTGAAAATATGTCATACCGGTAAACTGTCTTTATATTTCTATTGTGTCGAATAAAATAAACAACTGTAGCTGTTTAAATTTGTTATTATTTTCATTGTTATGGGTTCAGCATATTATAATAATTGAGTAAATAAATCGTTATTTGAAAATTATTTACATTAACTCGATAAGAATCTGTCAGAAACGACGATAAATTGTCAAAAATGATAGGTTTCATTTACACAAGGAATTTTAGAAAGTTCCTTGATTTAAGGCATTATCATTTGTTTTCCTGATTAAATATGCAAAGAACAATTCATAGTTATCTCAATTAGTGCATTAAAACGTCACAGTCAATTATTACACACACCACATTTGAATTTTCCTCTTAGCCGGAAAGTGGTCGGAACATGACTAGGTTTTAATATCAATAGCGGTTTATGACATTCCCATGATGCACTGTTTAGAAAAACAATGGGACCTCCACGTCGCGAATACCGTGTTTTTAACACATGATTGTGACGTTTCAATATGGCAGCGCCCAGAATCAATTTCTAAACTCGCCCTTATAAAGGGTTTGGTCGCTCATGCGACCTAACCAAAAATATAACTGTTGATAATGAAAATGAATAGTGAATTATTTTGCTGATTTATTTTTAACAGATAAGCAATAAGTATAGTTATTTTACTACCATCGAAATAGTCGAGTGCACTGTCCCTCCAACAGCTCTTGTTATAAATATATTATTCTTATGAAATTAAGAAAAAAGCAAATAAATCATTCAAATTTCACAGGCAACTGATTTCTTTTACATACAATGTAAGGTGTATGTAACCTTAGATGTTTTATAATGTTTTAAACATGCAAAATGATCTTTAAAATATTGCAGTTTGAAGTAAAATTTCAAGTACTTTATTTTTTTTTTTTTCATTGCATAAATATATGAATTTTATTATCATAAGTACTTCCAACAGTTTTAAAACACAATTTGCTGGGAATGGTATCGTTCTATAGAGAATTCCATTGTGCCAAAGAAAGAAAGAAAATAATGTTGATTTGTATTTCTGACATAAATGGAAGTTAGGATATTTGATAGCGAGAATTTGCATGGATATGTGAGCATTCATATTAACATCTCAATCAGTTGCTTTCTTCTCTATTATATAAGTCCTTGGTGATTATTATATCTGTTCTAGCAATAAAACAATCAATAGATTTTGGAGTCTGGAAAAGTATAGACAGTACAAACTGACCATTGCTAAGATACGAATCGACCAGGGCTAACGTATGAAATGACCAGGGTTTGGGAACGAAATGTCCAGGGTTGTGTATGAATTGACCAAGGTATGAAATAACTAATTTCTCAGGATGTAGGTGCAGAGTTGCAATAAGTTACTACCACTATACTATATGGTATTAATTTACGTTCATTTAAGTTCATATTGACCATGTTACTGGTTCAAGGATTGTCATATTGACACAAGCCTGCAAGCTAAAATGGCTGTTCGATGGCCAATAACTGGGCCTAATAGTAAACGGTTCAACTTTCGAATATTTTATTAATAAGTAGGTTTTTATTCCTATATTTTGAATGTATAATATATAAGTTATAATAACTGAGTTTATGATGTGTAAATCAGCAATTATTTAATATAGAATAATTTTCAGTGCAGTTTAACACAAATCAAAATATGTATCAATACTGTTAATACTAGGTTCAAATAAGTAGTCGAGAGGGCCTAGTCGAAAATTGTTACATAGCATGTATTCTGCACTGTTCCACAGAGACTGATTACAGAACAATTTAAAGTGAGCATCTCCATCTGTGTAGTTTATCTGTGTAGTTTATCTATGTAGTTTATCTGTGTAGTTTATTCATTATTTGTAGGGAGCAGATCCTTGTTTCACTAAACATCCCAACTTGAGATTTTTTTAAGCTCTAAATTTTGAAATGCTTTAATTTCATTTATATTGCTTATGTTGCATGTTATCCTCTACCAATTGATGTGTAATGTGTATGGTCACTTAATGTGTAATGTGTATGGTCACTTAATGTGAAATGTGTATGGTCACTTAATGTGTAATGTGTATGGTCACTTAATGTGAAATGTGTATGGTCATTTAATGTGTAATGTGTATGGTCATTTAATGTGAAATGTGTATGGTCATTTAATGTGTAATGTGTATGGTCATTTAATGTGAAATGTGTATGGTCATTTAATGTGTAATGTGTATGGTCATTTAATGTGTAATGTGTATGGTCACTTAATGTGAAATGTGTATGGTCATTTAATGTGTAATGTGTATGGTCATTTAATGTGTAATGTGTATGGTCATTTAATGTGTAATGTGTATGGTCACTTAATGTGAAATGTGTATGGTCACTTAATGTGAAATGTGTTCAAGTAATCATTTATTGAAATTAAGATTTTTGAGTTGAGGAAAATCTCAGCATAAGCCAATTAGTGAAACCAACCCCTGGTGCTTGTTTTTTCAAAAATGGTATCGTATTACCTGCATCTTCTGTGCTTGCTTTTTTAACCCTTTACTTCATATAGACACCTTTGGACACCTCTAATATTGAAAGCAATAATTCACCACGTATCAGCAATGGGTGAATTATGTTTATATTAACTGACAGAGTGAAAAACAGTGCAGGAAGTGTTCAGATTGCTTGTAACGAGCAATCTGGACTCTTCCTGCACTGTTTTCAAAGGCCTTTTTTGATTGGTGCGGGAAAACGCATATCTATGGAGTAAAGGGTTAAGTCTTTTTGGAAGTGTCGAAGATAATCAAGACTATATACTTTCTGCAAATCAAGAAAAGAAATATTTGAATTCTTCAAAACAGCAGAAACATTTAAACAGCAAAAATTATAGTCCGCTCAATTTTGAATGCAGTTGTTTTATATATATGTAAGCATTACTGAAACAGAAAAAACATTTAATCTGTATAGATCTGTTAAAGGGATCACTTATGGTTATATAGCTACTAAAAGTAAGTATTATTAGATTTGTTGAAAATTGAAAGCACACACAAGATTCTATATTTTTTTTATATAAATAAAAGTTTAAAGAATTCAAATTTATATTTCAGCAGAGGGCATGGAGTCCGATATACAGCCTGTTAGAGATTCAGAGACAGACAGAGATAAACATTTTGGCCCTGAACATGAAAAACTTGCTGTTGATTTTGATATAAATGACAAAATCGAACCAGGAGAGACAGAGTATTCAACCTTGAATCCTCACAATATCACAGAGAATGTACATCTGCTCTCTCATAAATCAACAAGCAATCTTTTGCATGGAGAAACATTTTCTGGGATGCTTGAAATTGGTCATTCTGACATGAAAGAATATCATGGAGCAACAAGTGAAAAAGGTCTTGAAGTCCCAGTTGAAACAGAAAATTGTTTTATGAATCAGTCAAATGAAACAAGATCTGGTATAAAAGAACAAGTAGAAAACAAAACCAGGTCTAAACATATAGATAGTGATGGTTTGAATTATTGTAACATGCATGTAAATGAAACGAGAGTTGAACACACATCTGAAAATATTGGCAAGATTAAAAACACAATGATCAACATTGAGCAAGACATCCTCACAGATGGTAAAATTGATTCTGGAAGAGAACTGGAAACTAAAACTGGTGTTTTATCTGATTCACTTGAAAGTGCTAGCAATGAAAATGCAATTGATGTCAACAAATCTCAGTCTTTTACTGAAAGATTGAACATTAAAGCATATTGCAAACAAGTTGATCATGAAACAATTTCTTTTGGTTCAAAGGAATCCTCAAAATTTACAGATATTGATAATATTGAACCTGCAGCAGATTCTAATGTAAAAAATTTAAATTTAATTGTTAAAGATGAAATAGACATTTCAGACTACAGCAATACTCACACCTGTAATAAACCATGTGTAAGTATTGGTGATCTAGATAAAGATGATTTTAGGTTTTACTGTTGTGGTGCATGCACAAAGCAGTTTAAAACCATTTGTTTATTACATGAGCATCTGCAAGGTGACCATCAGATGTGTGATGGATCATACTATTATGATAATCACATGAGAACAGCGTTTCCTAAATATGACGCATCATGTAAGCATACTCAAACTGATGGCAATGAAAAACATGATAAAGACTCTGTAAAACAAGCAAGAACTACAAGGGTAACGAAAAAAAGGAAATGCAATCAATTAGATGATAAAGCAAAAGTTAAATTATTAAATGAAAATGAGAAAAATAATGATAGAGTTGACAAAAAAGCAATAAGTGAAGCTTCCAAGGATTGTTGTATAGAGAAAAATCTAAATGACCAGAAAGAACCTATTTGGAAAGAAGTTAAGATCGAGGCAGAGGATAACTTACAAAATGAAAATTGCAATTCTGATGGTACTGATGACTATTTTGATGATGGTGATGAAGCGGAGACTAATGCAATTGTTTCAAAATATTTGAAGGAAACGGAATTTCCTTTATTTGACAATAAAGATTCAGGAACAGAAGATAAACTTGATGGGGCAGAAGATGGTAAACCTGCAAGGAAACGTAAACAATCACGACCAAAGAGCTTGAAGAAACTAAAGAAAGCTGTGAATGTAAATAGGAAAGAGGAACCAATTAAATCATTTCCTACTCGGATATATCATAGAAAGGAAACTGTAAAAATTCCAGCTAATGAGATAGCATTTGTTCCCACACTGGTCGATCCGATTCCAGATTCAGATTGTAAATGTGAACTTTGTGGTTCAGTTTTTGCATTTAAACGTGGCCTGCTGAGACATGAACAGATGAAGCATGTGGAGGACATGAAATTTCAGTGTCAATTTTGTGAAGCCAAGTTTATGAGAGACTTCAACCTTCAAAAACATATTAAGTGCGTACACACTCTGAGTAAGAACCATGTATACAAAGAACGATATAAAGAGAAAAAGAAACGACAAAAGGCTGCATTAGATGAACTGGAATTATTGGATGATAGAATTGGAAAAGAGGTTGGTGGACTGGATATAATCAAAAACACAATCAGACCATACAAGAAGAGAGGTGATGATACGCTGTCCCCAAAAATGCCTCATACCTGTGATATATGTGGTTATACAATGCCAAGAGCCAAAATGGATGTACATCTTCGCATACATACTGGTTTGTAGATGTAGCATTTATATAATTTTAAAAAATAATTTGTTTGAATATTTAAACCATCATTTTTGTGCCATCGAAGACTAACAAACAATCAGTTTTAAACTTAACCACTCTTTCCTGGGATTCTCAAAGGTTAACCAGTACTCAAGCATACACATTTCTGCAAGTAATTTATATCTTTCCCACTTGAATCAGCAGTGAGAGATGAAGTGATAATGAGATAATGTCATATATATCAATCCAGAGCCTTTTTTCTGGAAATTGGGAAGAGGCCCAAGCCTTCGAGATTGGGGAAAAAAAGTGTGATTTAGGGGAAATTGGGAAATTTTCATTAAGGCTTTAGCAAATTGGATAATAAAGCGTAACACTGTTAAGATAATGCAAAGGTTGATATGAAACATTAAGGGTTGAGGGAGTGGCTGTGTGAAACTAACTGAACTTGTAAACAAAATAATTTAGGCCATTATAAATTAATTTCTAGATTATCATCCAATTTTTTCTTAAAATCGGGGAGGGCGGGAGTATTTCATTTTTATTTTTATTTTTAAAATTTTGATGTTTTTCTAATAATTTTATAAAAAAATTTTTTTATTTTATGAAAATATAAAAGGGTTGGGTCGGCATGCAAATAAGGGGGCCAGTGGGGATGATAATCTAGCAATTAATTTATTATGGCCTTATGTTGCTGTTCATATGTTTAAGTTATCTTTATTGGGAGAGACAGCTGGGCTAGTGACAATGTGTATATATATATATATATATCAGGCCTTCTAAAATTGCCGGTTTTTCGGTTTTTGGACCGATTTCTGAAGTTCAAAACCGATTTTTGTTTCAAAGTTAAATAAAAAATCGGTCCAGATATTTTCAAAGTTTAATAAAAAATCGGTCCAGATATTTTCTATCGGTCGTATAAATTCTCATAAATTGCTCTTACCATGCCATACTGACCTGTGAAATACGCCTTGCGGCAATATCATTTGACCCAATAATCCGATTGTTTTGTCACCTGCTGTGCGAAATGATGTAAATTTTGACTAAACCATTAATGATATTAGGGGGAGTTTATCGGAAGAGTCTATCGCTATGTAGCACGCCTTCAATGTGTGATCAGCGACCCATAGCGTTCTGTCGGTTCATCAAAAGATTGTGTTTGCGTCCGTAATTTCTTTGATATACCGCTTGCCAAAGCTGGGACGGCCAGACCGAATATTGTTTGCGTCATTTAAAATATTTGATAAAACATGCAGTGTTACTTGTTTGTTTCATTTGTTTTAAAAATAACTATATATACAAGCTGGTTTTGGTAGCTAGCTACAGCACAACGCATATCAATATAAAAAAGTTGAATGAACCGTTACATTGGTTTCCACGATTATTTCACGCAGCTTCCGGAACTTGCGTCATTTCCGGTTCGATCGAGTGTTTTTAATATAATGAAATTATTCAGTGAAGCGGAAACGTAATGTCAGTCATTAAAATGTACACAATGTGATAAAGTATTTTATAAATAATACACAAATAAACTTGAAATAGTTCCCTATTAATGAATAAACGGAGAAAATACATGGTGCAGCTGACATGGTGGGTGGGGTATGCATATGTCATATAGTGATTTTTTTAAAAAAATAAGTGCGATTCTTACGGTAGTAAAAAACCTGGACCGATTTGCATTTTGGAAATTTAGAAGGCCTGATATATCAGGCCTTCTAAAATTGCCGGTTTTTCGGTTTTTGGACCGATTTCTGAAGTTTAAAACCGGTTTTCGTTTCAAAGTTTAATAAAAAATCGGTCCAAATATTTTCAAAGTTCAATAAAAAATCGGTCCAGATATTTTCTATCGGTCGTATAAAATCTCATAAATTGCTCTTATCATGCCATACTGACCTGTGAAATACGCCTTGCGGCAATATCATTTGACCCAATAATCCGTTTCTTTTGTCACCTGCTGTGCGAAATGATGTCAATTTCGACGGAACCATTGACGGTATTAGGGGAGTTTATTGGAAGAGTCTATCGCTATGAAGCACGCCTCCGATGTGTGATCAGCGACCCATAGCGTTCTGTCGGTTCATCAAAAGACTGTGTTTGCGTCCGTAATTTCTTTGATATACCGCTAACCAAAGCTGGGACGGTCGGACCGAATATTGTTTGCGTCATTAAAATATTTGATAAAACATGCAGCGTTACTTGTTTGTTTCATTTTTTTTAAAAAAACAATTTAATTATAAAATTGATGACATTTATTAATGAAAGTGATAAAACCCGGACCGATTTTGTTTTGATGTGGGACAGATTCTGAATGATTTATTTTGGTGGTTGAACCGTTACATTGGTTTCCACGGTGATTATTTCACGTAGCTTCTGGAACTTGCATCACTTCCGGTTCGATCGATCATTTTTAATATAATGAAAATTATTCAGTAACCCGGAAACATAATGTCAGTCATTAAAATGTACACATTGTGGTAAAGTATGTTATAAATAATACACAAATAAACTTGAAATCGTTCCTTATTAATAAATAAACGCAGAAAGTACATGATGCTGCTGACATGGTGGGTGGGGTATGCATACATGTAAAGGCATAATGTAAGGCAATTTAAGTGATTTTTTTTAAATAAGTGCGATTCTTACGGTAGTAAAAAACCTGGACCGATTTGCATTTTGGAATTTTAGAAGGCCTGATATATATATATATATATATATATATATAGTATAATAAAGAGTTTATTAAACTATATATAGGGATATAGAATATATATAATTATATTGTAACTAGACCCTTGGATAGCTGTGCAGGAACTCCTGAGGTGCAGTAAGTATGTATGGCGAGTTCATCTATTTAAGTGTTTGAAATTGAAAATTTCGACCTTTAAAAGTGCTTGAATTTTATCAGTCCTTATCTGTATGAACCCTGTTGTATTTGATTGAAACTTCACACACACCATTCACCTTTTTGGATAATATAATACAAATTACTGCCCTTGTTTGACATAGAAATCTGGTTAAAGTTTTGTGTGCAAATCCATATCTCAGTAACCATTGCATGTATTGACTTGAAACTTTATACAAGACTTCCCAGTCATCAACCCTACTACATTAATTAAGTTAGATAACTATTGCATGAATATATTACAAATTATTGCCTTTCTTTGACTTAGAATTTTTGGTTAAACTTTTGCGTTCAAGTACTGTCAATATCACAACAACCACTCAATGTATTTGATTGAAACTTTACATATGGCTTTGCAGTCTTGAATCAAACTAAATTAATCAAGTAGCAAATTAGGGCCTTTGTTTGACTTAAACATCTTATAACTCAGCAGTCACTGCATGTATTGGATTGAAACTTTATACAAGGTATTGCTGTTATAAGACCTATATTATGCTTCAACATTTTGTTATAATATGATATAATAATATATCATGTTATATAACAATATATGGTCGAACCATTATAATTTTATAAGATTATTTTATTTAGATTTGGTAATTTCACAGAAATTAAATTCTGCAGTATATATTTATTCAAACTTTGGTTATTTCACACTTCTGTAATTAATAAAACAACACCAATTATGTATATATTTTGGCTGTCCAAGTCTACATTTTTGTGGGTTTATTTTCAAAGAGTTATAAAAACTTTATGAACACCTTCAAGGTTTTTGGTTAATAACTTGTCAACTTGTTGGTACTAACAGATGGCATAATCGTTTAGAAGTACTAGGTGTCAAAGCTATTAGCAAGCCTTGAAATGCAAACATATTGTGTAACAAACTATTAACTGATTAACCAATTTCCTTTGTTTGAATAACAATAAACCAACCTGGAAATGGCCTTTACTATATAATTTGAAGACATCACTTTGCAAATCATACGATACAATACATATAAGAGATGTAGCACAGCCCTAATACATTTACACACTTGCCTAGTTTTCCATGTGGTCAGCCAAAACAACAATATTTATATGATTTGACTAATTAATTGCAGATGGCAGGCGTTCTGTGTACTTTTCTATTAGTGGGGGGTGGGTTGGATGCCGCAATGCAGTCCACATATAATTATATGTGGCCTGGATAGTGATTTTAACCTGCCCCCCACTGCCAAGCCATGTAAACATATTTCAGATATGAGTAAAGACATCACATATATACCATTTACTTTTAAAATTTTCAAAATTAATAATATTCAACGAAATTTCATATTGTTGAATATAATATATTGAAATGTTTGTAAAATTTCCAAACTTTTATGGTTTTTATTGCTATTTCTTAGCAATTAACCACATTATTTTTTCTGTATACATAAATATGCATAATTAAAGGATATTAAAATTCCCCAGATTACTAGTTGTAAAACTAGAAGGGGTTCATATATCTAAATTTGCACATGCTTTAAATACTTTTAATAATAAAAATAATAATGGCTGACCCTGGAACAGGTGATATATTATATATTACCTGGGAACCTGGCCCAGAGCGATAGATATGGGGAAGGGTAATACAAATAGGGCTCCTGTCCCAGCGGAATAACACAAATCAACATTATTCATTTTAGGCTTGAGCCAAAATAAGTTCAAATGGAGGCAGGCTGCCCTTCTGGTGCAGAAGTGTAAAATATTTTATTGTAAATATACTGTACATACTGTACAAATCTTCTTATAATATTGTTATAATTTTTTAATAATACCCTAAACTGGGCTGTTTCAGTGTACAGGGAACAGGAAGTTTTTCCAACTATTTTTAGTAATTTTTTACATTTATATTGCTTTAATTTGATGTTTCTGCACAAGAGTGACAGCCTGTTATCCCATATCGCATACTTTTATAGGTAATTTGTGTAACTCCATCCAAATACACTGGATACACCAGCAAATTACCTATTTCTCATCTCTCAGTTCTGTAAATACACTATTAACATTTGCCAACCTGACATCTCCACTGCAGAGCGCTGACCGAAAGAAAAGGAAGCATCTGTATTGTGGTGTATGTATGTATAAGTATTTATTTACCCTCGCACTTTGAACTAAGTCATTTTGGCGAGCCGGATAAGATGATTATTTAAAAAACAAGATGATTACTTAAAAAATAAGGTTATTATTTAAAAGATAAGATGATTATTTAAAACTAATGATGATGATGAAGATGACGACGATAAACAATGATTACCCACTATGGAGTTTAAACACTTATTGTTTTATTAATATAGATACTCCTATTTTTATTTAACCGGTTGTTTAATTGAATATTTTTATTTGCTTATATTGATGCAGACTTTATATGACCTTCTTCAACAACCAAATGCTAACGTTTAATTATTAAGATTCCAGGCATTCTACTCTACCTTGTGCAGCCAAAATACGAGTTAAAATATTAGTACCAAGTGTACGAGCGTTATTATGGTTCTTTACTATATGTAAAACCTATATGTTAGGCCAGACACTTTTGCTTGTAGCGCAAATAAATTTGCTTGAGATATCATAAGCGTCCGACCCAACTTGAACCCTCAACAGGAATGATTCCCGCTGACTGTATATCTGTGCACACTAATTGTGCTCAATTGCTATGGTAATATTTTTATTTGTATGACAGTACCGTTAGCAACCGTATATACCACATACAGACAGTAATTGTCAATATAAAAATATCAACAAACTAGAGTATGCCGTAAAACCAGCAACAATATTATTTTGTTGCTGGTATGGTACGTGACTTAAAAGAATATGGCTACACAGGTATTTATATTTGAGTAAATGATGTTTCATATATTAGTCTATTTTCAGTTGATCGTCTTGCATAGCTCTATATTGAATGCCTTTGATACTAATAACATCGATTGACATTCCCTAAAACCATTATACAGTAGTATTTACTGTTAGTGGTGAACCGTATAACCCTGTACACACGTACATTGTTATTTGTATTGTGGTGTATGTAAAAATCTAGTACATGTCCAAAATTGTGGAGCTAGGCTTATATACCGGATTGAAATCTGACCAATCAGTAAATTTCACAGTACTTGCTGCTGATTGGCCAGTTTTCGATTCATTGAGCTTGAAGCGAAAATCGGATTGAAAATCGGCCAATCAGCGCCAAGATAAGTAATAACTTCGACAAATCAAATTAAAGGTACTATCCATGATTGTACATGGGAAAACAATAACCGTGAGATGTAAATTGCCAAATGTATGGCATAAACACTTTCTTTTACACTAAATATAAACATGTTTGCATCATATTTGGTTATATCATCATTCCACTCTTCAAGCAGCTGTCGAGCAGGACGGACGTCTCCTGGGCAAGCTCCAGCCTTCTAAGTGGGTCATGGTCCCTTCATGTTTACATGGAGGGATTTTTAACCTATCATCGTTTTTATGTTTTTAACGTGGTGTTAAAAAGGGTTGTTTTGAATAATCTACAAGAATCAGCATGCTACAATAGTACTACAGCTACTCCAAGAAACATCTTTTGACGGGAACCTCCATATCCACAGAATCAACTTAGCTCAAAAATCGTCTTTAAGAATCATCTTTAGTCATCTTTAAACAACTTATCTACTAGAATCTTCCTAGAATTTACATCGTCAGGCTACTCGTCTGTTTGACAGCTTCGGTCTCAAATCGCTTTAACGCAATGCAACAAGCTCAGCGGGTTGAAATTGACCCAGTCAACAGCAACTTTAAACTCGATAAAAAGATCTTAACAACTGGATCAAGCAAGGAAGATGTAACATCATATCACCAAGAACCAGCCTAAAGAATAATCATCTTATCCAGCCAGTGGTGCAACACCTGGAGGAGTAGCGAACCTGCCAAAGGTGTCCACTGGCATCGTAATCTTCTTATCCTGCTCGCCAAAAAGCCTAGAGCTAAGTGCGAGGGTAAATAAACACTTAAACACACATTTGGTTATATATTGTGTCTTTGTGGACATATATGCGATTTTAACATGTTTAATTGGTTAATAATTCTGGGGATAATTTTCAAACAAAACCACTTTATCTTAATACTATGCAGTTGGAATATTGAGGGTCTTTTAAAATATCAAAATGACATTGAATTTCAGTCTTATGTTTCATCCTTTGAAATAATTGGTTTATGTGAGACGTGGAGTGTTCAAGATGATGCAATTGATCTACCCGGTTATACCCATTTCGCTTATTCTCGACCGAAAAAGAAATCAGCAAACCGAGGTTCTGGAAGGTGTTTCAGTATATGTTAAAGATTTTTTGATAAAAGATGGACTTGTTAAACATATTTTTAATACATTCACTGAATGTGTTGTTTAATTGTTTAATAGTGCATTGTTTCATAATATAAATGATATTGTCTTTATTTTTAGCTCACCTGAGCAGAAGGCTCACAGGTGAGCTTTTGTGATTGCCTAGTGTCTGTCGTCCTTCGTTTGTCGGTCGGTCGTCTGTCGTCCGTCGTCTGTCGTTAACTTTTAGCTTCTAACTTCTCCATTGAAACCACTGAGCAAATTTTGATATAACTTCACAGAAATGTTCCTTGGGTGACCCTCTACCAAGTTTGTTCAAGCCAGCTTGATTCGTCAAAAAACATGGCCGCCAGGGGGGCGGGGGCAAGTTTAATTAGTAAAAACTTAAAAAATCTTCTTGTCAGAAACTTCTGGCTCAATTTTAAAATAATTTCACAGAAATGTTCCTTGGGTGACTGTCTAGCAAGTTTGTTCAAGCCATGTTGTTTCGTCAAAAACATGGCGGCCAGGGGGTGGGGGTAGTTTACTATATAAGCTATAGTAAAAACTTAAAAAATCTTCTTGTCAGAAACTACTGGCTCGATTTTAAAATAATTTCACAGAAATGTTCCTTGGGTGACTGTCTACTAAGTTTGTTCAAACCATCTTGATTCGTCAAAAAACATGGCCGCCAGGGGGCGGGGCAAGTTTGATTAGTAAAAACTTATAAAAATTTCTTGTCAGAAACTACTGGCTCGATATTAAAATAATTTCACAGAAATGTTCCTTGGGTGACCCTCTACCTAGTTTGTTCAAGCCATGTTGATTCGTCAAAAAACATGGCGGCCAGGGGGTAGGGTTAGTTTACTATATAAGGTATAGTAAAAACTTAAAAAATCTTCTTGTCAGAAACTACTGGCTCGATTTTAAAATAATTTCACAGAAATGTTCCTTGGGTGACTGTCTAGCAAGTTTGTTTAAGCTACCTTGATTGGTAAAAAAATATGGCAGTCAGGGGGTGGGGTTAGTTTACAATATAAGCTATAATAAATAAAAACTGTAAAAACTTAAAAAATCGTCTTGTCAGAAACTACTGGCTTGATTTTAAAATAATTCCACAGAAATGATCCTAGGGTGACCCTCTACCAAGTTTGTTCAAGCCATCTTGAGTTGTCAAAAAACATGGCCGCCAGGGAGTGGGGCAAGTATAATTAGTAAAAACTTAAAAAATCTTCTTGTCAGATTCAACTACTGGCTCAATTTTAAAATAATTCCACAGAAATGTTCCTTCACTAAGTTTCTCAAACCATAGTGATTTGTCAAAAAACATGGCGGCCAGGGAGTGGGGTTAGTTTACTATATAAGCTATAGTAAAAATCTTAAAAAATCTTCTTGTCAGAAACCACCTGAAAAAGTTCGCAGAAATGTTCCTTGGGTGACCCTTTACCAAGTTTGTTCAAGCTGTTGTGATTTTTTAAAAAACATGAACTCACAGTGAGGTGCTAGTTTACTATATAGGCAGCTATAGTAAAAACTTCAAAAGCCTATTTGTCAGAATCTACTGACCTGATTTCACTGACATTTACATTTACATCTTTAAAACAAATCAAAATTCTAACTACTTGCCCATCTCGTTTTTCTGAAATTTTGAGTGTTCATGTATTATATAATCTACTTAAGTTGGGTGACTCATGGTCACTCAGGTGAGCGATATAGGGCCATCTTGGCCCTCTTGTTTCATATGTGTCGCCTGAAAACTCACCTATTTATGATGAAAATGACAATAATGGTATTGAAATACTTAAGAATAAGATTAATAATATTTTTGCTGAATACCCTATTGCTGAATACCCTAATGAACAATTGTTTTTGTCTGGTGATCTTAATTCTAGAATTAAAGATTTTAATGATTACATTCCAGATGATGATATTTTGTATATATTTGGTAATGATGTTGACTTATCCGTCTGACAATTTTTCGACTCCAATCTAAAGATGAAAATTATAACCATTTTGGTTTGTCACTTATTGAGTTATGTTGTACGTACGATGCTCATACTTTAAATGGCCGTCTATTCAGTGATATAGATGGTAATTTTACATGTTTTGCCAACAATGGGACAAACATTGTTGACTATATGACAGCTTCATCCAGTTTATTTAAGTTTATTACTGATTTTAAAATCGGAGATAAGGATTACTTTGTACACTATCCCCTTCATTGTCATTTTTGTTTTAAATCTTGTTGATATAACCAGTTCTCTAATGGTATTGATAAAACAAAAAGGAACCATTTTAAATCTATTTTTCTGAACAAAAAGGCTCTATTAGTTAAGAAAAAACGGAACGAACTAGTTAGTTCTCGAAAAAATGCTGAAGTGTTTTGGAAAACATTAAAAGGAAATTGTAATAAGCAAAACAATGATATTACACCAGAAAAGTGGTACGATTATTTTAAAAGTTTATTTACTTCAAGAGAAAATGACAATGAGGAGCATAACGCTTATATCTTTGAAAATACACATTAACGATTCTAGCAGCCTAAACGAGCCTATATGTAATCAGGAAATAATCGATAATGTACGTTACTTAAAATGTAACCATTCTGGAGGTCATGACGGTGTATGTGTAGAAAGGTATAAGTATACACTTAATGATATATTGCCGTTTTTAAATCAACTTTTTATGAAATATTTTATTCAGGTTTGTTTCCTGAAAATTGGAGCGAAAACATTATTACACCATTACACAAAAAAGGTCCAGTAAATGACCCAAATAACTATCGAGGCATTTCACTTATCGATTCCCTATGTAAAATATTTTGTCACATATTAAGTAATAGATTAACTAAATGGTTTGATACTTTTGATGTCATTGATGAGTCACAGGCAGGATTTAGGAAAAAATATACCACTATAGATAACATATTTACTTTAAAAGTATCTTTGTAAGAGAAAAGGACGTTTTTACTGTATATTTGTTGATTTTGCTAAAGCATTTGATAGTATTCAACACCAAAAACTATGGAATGCATTTACAAGAAAATGTGTTGATGGAAAGTTTTTAATAATTTTAGTCTATGTATAGCAAATTAAAATCATGTGTTAAGGTTAATAATGGATTTACTGAGTTTTTCCCATGTAACATTGGAACCAGGCAAGACTGTGTAGCCAGCCCCATAATATTTTCTATGTTTATAAATGATTTAGTTACATTTCTACATTCTAAATGTGATCGTGGACTATATTTGTTTCTGATGATATTAATGAGTTTAGTAGCTTTAATGTTTGCTGATGATGTTTCAAGTTTCTCAGATACTGTTGTAATCTTCAAAGACAAATTAATTATATTGAACAATTCTGTGCATCTGTTGATATGAAAATTAATCTTGATAAATCAAAAATTGTTGTTTTTAGAAATGGAGGCATCGTCAAGCTTACAGAGAAATGGACTTATTGTGGAGATATTATAGATGTTGTCAAATTTTATAAATATTTAGGTGTTTATTTCAATCCAAAATTGCTATGGTCAAAAACGCAAGAAATGTTAGCATTGCAAGGTATTAAGTCTATTGCCTGTATATTTAGATTTCAGTGTAAATTTGGACATTTAAATTTCATAGATATTTTTAAAGTATTTGATGCTATGGTCAAACCTATACTTTGTTATGGCTCTGAAATTTTGGTATACAAGTATGTTGAAAAAATTGAAAAAGTGCAAATCAAATTCTGTAAACAATATTGTAATTTATCACAAAATACATCTGATATTTTAGCGTTAGAAGAATGCAGAAGATTACCGTTATGTATAACTTATATTCCCAACCTGTGTTAACTTTTGGCTAAGAATTATATGTATGGAAAACCATAGATACCCTAAACAATGTTATAAAATGCTAAAACAAATAGATGAAGCAGGCAGAAGAACTTGGGCTAGTCATATTAGAGAATTACATTTTACATATGGATTTGGATATGCTTGGCTTGCCCAAGATGTTGGAAATGACGCAAGTTTTATTCAGTTTTTTTAAACACCCATTTAAGACTGCCATTTACAAAGATGGATAGCAGGTCTAAACGATTCCCCTAAATCTCTGCATTATAAACATTTTAAATTTCATCTTTATTCAGAATCATACTTAGACATTGATTTATCATATATTTTATGAAAAACTTTGTCAAATTTTGTTGTTCGACCCATACTTTAATGATTGAGAAGGGAAGACATTTATCAATAGATAAAAATTTAAGATTCTGTCATAATATGTATGAAAAATAATATTTCTGTAGTCGAAGATGTATTTCACTTCTTCTTTGAATGTAATGACTAGGAAAAGTTTTAACAAACTTTCTTCAAAACTAATTGGTTAAGAAATCGATTGCTTAACACGTATTACATAGTATTTAGCTTAAAAGATGAGAAAAGTATTGTCAGTATTGCTAGATATCTTTTTAATGCTTTTACAAGAAGAAGAGAAATTCTAGATTTACCGATTTAAGAAATATTAACAAGAGTAAACTACCTTATGTATTATTAATTTATAAAGTATTTATATAGTTCCACTTTGTTTTAAATATCATCATTCATGATATGGTTTAATATTCTAGTTCATTGTAGTCTTAATCTTGGATTTATATCAAGCTACATTTATTTCAAATCATATATCTTCAAAAACAATGATATATCTGTTACTTTATTAAACTATTGAAATGCTTAAACCTGAAATTATCTAACACAAATGTTATTATTTTTGGATTAATGTGGCATGTTATTATATTGTTTTCACTTTAATATGCGAATTTTGTAATATTGACTTGTATAAATGTATAATATTCAATTTGTGTCACTCTATATGATGTATTTACATGTTGTATTTTGGGCCGGAGGCCTATATTACTTAATAAAATATGTCTATGTCTGTACTACAAATTCTAGATCACATTAACATTTTCTTGAAATATGTGTAATATGTTGAGAAGTATCATACTTCAAACTTCAGTTATTTCTATATTCATTTTAACATTCGGATCGAAGTAAAGAAATCAAATGGATAACTCCTAAAATGAAATTTAGTTAAAAAGTAAAGGTTATTAGAGGCTTATATTTGACTTGTGTCACTAATAACTCTCATTTAGTCAAGCGAGAATTTATAAATCAATTTATCAATGAACTTCATAATTTTAGCTATATAATTGTATGTCATGAAATTATATCAAGTAAATGAGTATGGATGGATTGACTATGTATAATTATTCTATATGTTTTTTTTACAAATATCAATGCATTATTACTTATGACATGTTTTAATATTAAACATTGAGTTTTGTTTTTGTATTGTGTTTGTTTAGATGAGATATTATTTCTGACTGCAAAGAAATAAAGATCACCAATTTAACAGAAGTCTTCTTCTCCATATTCCAGAATCCCGATCGAGATAATATAAAACGTCACTACACAGAGTGTAAAACTATACACATAGAGTACATACAGAGTGTAAAAAGTTCAACACAAAGTGTAAAAGTGATCCTTAGATTACAAAAAGTAAAAATATATGGAACGTAAACCTACTTAATTTTGTAAGAATAACTTTTATTTGCTTGGATTTATCATCAGTCTCAATCAAATTTGTATTTTAGTTACATATATTCTAATAATCGAACGCGCTGTCCGACCAACAGCTCTTGTTTTTGTTTTGTTTTTATTTTTGGATTTTTTTTGGCCTCAATTGGGAAAAAAGCATGATTTTTTAATTGACAAGCCACTGGCCTCTGTTAAACAGAATAAGGTCAAAAAGCCCTGCAATCAATACTTTTCTTTTTTACTACTTGACTTATGTGTTTATATTTCCAATTTTCTGCAGGAGAGCGACCATTCATGTGTCACGTGTGCGGAAAGGGATTGATCAGTCAAAATAAGTTGAAGCGTCACATGCTGATCCACTCAGATGTGAAAAAACATACATGTGACATCTGTGGGGTGGGGTTTCAGATGAAATACAAACTACGCATGCACCAACATATACACACTGGTAAGTTGCAAATTGTCTTGAAACATTGAAAAAGTATTCCTGTTCCACCCTTACTCCTTCTCTAAGTGTTTCCTTCAAAGGTGTTAATTACCAAGATCATTTGATATTGATACTGGTCAAAGGTCAGGACGGCTTATGTATGCAAGGTGAGTTTTCTATTGTCTGCCACCTGTTACAGTACTTATGAAACTACTAGACAAGTTATACTCAAAGTTGACACATGTTTCTCATGTATGTAAGATCATACACAACAATTTTTTTTATCTAAAATCAAGATGGCTACCATTACTAAAAAAGTGGAGTTCTTGCTCTTACATTGCAAACAAATTTGCACTATCTAGTTTATTTAGTAATTTAATAAGTTCTGTACACCACAGTATGCAGGTTTTATATTCCTCAGTAGAACCACAGTAGAACATGGTAGTTATATAACCATAATTATGTTCTCAAGCTAGTTATATAACCATAATTATGTTCTTATGCTAGTTATATAACCTTAATTATGTTCTCATAGTAGTTATATAACCATAATCATGTTCTCATGATAGTTATATAACGTTAATTATGTTCTCATGGTAGTTATAAAATCATAATCATGTTCTCATGGTAATTATATAACCTTAATTATGTCCTCATGGTAGTTATAAAATCAAAATTATGTTCTCATGGTAGTTATATAACCTTAATTATGTTCTCATGGTAGTTATAAAATCATAATTATGTTCTCATGGTAGTTATATAACCTTAATTATGTTCTCATGGTAGTTATATAACCTTAATTATGTCCTCATGGTAGTTATAAAATCATAATCATGTTCTCATGGTAGTTATATAACGTTAATTATGTTCTCATGGTAGTTATAAAATCATAATTATGTTCTCATGGTAGTTATATAACCTTAATTATGTTCTCATGGTAGTTATATAACGTTAATTATGTTCTCATGGTAGTTATAAAATCATAATTATGTTCTCATGGTAGTTATATAACCAAAATTATGTTCTCATGGTAGTTATATAACGTTAATTATGTTCTCATAGTAGTTATAAAATCATAATCATGTTCTCATGGTAGTTGTATAACTTTAATTATGTCCTCATGGTAGTTATAAAATCATAATCATGTTCTCATGGTAGTTATATAACCTTAATTATGTTCTCATGGTAGTTATAAAATCATAATCATGTTCTCATGGTAGTTATATAACCTTAATTATGTTCTCATGGTAGTTATAAAATCATAATCATGTTCTCATGGTAGTTATATAACCTTAATTATGTTCTCATAGTAGTTATATAACCGTAATTATGTTCTCATGGTAGTTATAAAATCATAATTATGTTCTCATATGGTTACATATAATCATACTTATGTTCTCATGGTAGTTATATAACCATAATTATGTTCTCAAGCTAGTTTTATATCATAATAATGTTCTTATGCTAGTTATATAACCTTAATTATGTTCTCATAGTAGTTATATAACCATAATTATGTTCTCATGGTAGTTATATAACCATAATTATGTTCTCAAGCCATACTGGACTATTTCAGACATTTCACAAGAGTTATCCGATAATTGTCGCTGCGCGATTTAGTGATTTTGGAATGAATCTAATTACTTCCCTTAGACTGTGATAAAACAGACAGGTATCGTTCCGCTCTGACACTAAGATTAAGTAGGCGTGACGTGTTATTTATGCCCTCGGGTATAATATATTTATTAGATCCGATAAGCATGTTTTAGTGTAGACATGATGATGTATAGTATAAAAAAGAAACTTATGTATTTTACTTAAACGCTAAAATCATTTTATTAAATTTAATGTGTAAAAATAAAAAAAATATAATAAAACTTTGATATAGTTTAATTCATTATCAATCAACAGATTAATACCGCTTATAAAAATGTTGTTATTGCTCTTATTTATCTGTGAAATAAAAAACGTGTATTTGATTCAAGCAAATAAAGATTGATTATATTGTATTATAATAACACAATATAAAACACAGGTTATTATTTTGTATTCTTTTATTTTTCATTATAATAATAATAATAATAATATCAAGCAACATATATGCACATAGTGTTAATTCATGAAGAAGAAGAATATTTTATTGATTTAAACTATACATAGTTTTTCGTCAAATTACAATGTTGTAATAACATGTAAATAAATAAAAACATCACAAGTTGAGTAACTTGCATGCATCTCAGAAACAGGTTTATATTAGCGCATGTGTTTTTAATAAAGCCTAAACCGATATTTGACCATAATTGATACCACATAATTAAAGAATCACATCAAATAAACATCGACTTAAGTCAAATAATACTAAAATATCCATATAGAGCATTGTAATGATAATGACATAATTACATAATATAAATAATAATATTTGATGATTTTAAAACAAAATTGAGCTGAATTTGACATAATTGTTACTTTTATAGTGTACATAATTTAATAAACATAGTTAATAAACACTATATATGTATAGTTTGTTAATACATGCGAATCTTTCACAAATAGTACATTAACTGAGCTTTGACTAAACACCTATGTTATTATTCTTTTATCCATACAACAGGCAAATTCATTTATATACAAGTGTGGTCCTGAAGTATTTGAATTAATTTCTCGCGCTTTTTCACTTTTGTTTTCAAGCCTAACGTTTTAAGTGTTTCCTTTAGTTCTTGGTTGGACATTAGTTCTATGCAATTTGGTCCTGTAGGTGTGTTCTATTTTAAATATTTCATGTTTACTTCTTCAATTTCATAATTAATTTGTCTCCATTTATTTTTGTATGTTTCACTTTTTCCTGTTGTCCAATATTCAGAGTCGCGTTTTGTGTAGTTTTGTTTTTCTCGTTCACAGTGATGGTCAAATAAATATTCCAGTCTCTTTCGCGTGGTTAATTCATCAACAGTATGATTGAACTTATTCGATCGTTTGTGATGTATGGTTTTAAGTTTGTCATTTATCTTCTCTATACCCTGTCCACTGAACTGACCCAATCCTCCTTCTTTGTGCACAAATTTTGGGACATGGTATAAGAGACAGTGCATATAAGGTGTTATCTTATCATAACCTAATCTATCTTTACTCGACAGTGAAGAAAATAATGTAACCCACTTCTGAATTTCATTAAACATGTCCTGTTTGGTTATTTCATTGGTTTTACTAATTTCGTTAAGTATATGTCGGAACTGACGCCATAAATTTATCACATCTTCGTGTGTATCGTTTGTAATAACGAAGAACAATTTGTCAGGTAAATGTTTCAATAATAATTTGTAGCTACCACCAGTTAACGATGTCCATTGAATTTCCCCAGATACCTTGTCCCTCCAGATGTGGAAAGGAACACCGCACTCTCTTATTTTCAATACTAACTCGTCAACATGACGCGGCTTTTCATTTAACACTTGCAGTTTAGAATCCTGTTGTTGACAATCGTCGATGAGGTTTTTTTAATAGAATGTCACATATTCTTAACATTAAATATAACTCATCGGGTATGTCTTTAGATGGGTCTATGTTAACTAACGGCGTTTTTTTAGAACCATATCTATTGACACATGCATTTTTACACAACGATTCGTGGGTACCGATTATTTCTGGACTCTCGTAAAAGTCTGACGGTTTTGATGTGTCCGTTCTGTCCGATTTGTGCACGTGATACCACGAACATGCGTAATTCGCAGTTGCTCGATTTAGCCCTAGAAAAATCTGTACAAACTTCATGTCGCCTCCAAAGTAAATGTCTAAATCATATTTGATGTCATTTGAAACTAATGATTTGCTTTTAATCAGCTCGTTAAATTCGAGATAACAGGATTTGCACATACACGTAAGTCTTTGTACGACTCTTTACATTTAAATATCCCAATAACCTTAATGTTGTTAGTAGCAGAATTGCACTTATTGATACCCGGAAAGCTGAGTGAAAGGGTCACGAAACTCGACACTCTACTGATTTTGGCACCGTCTCCCGAAAGTTTCACTTTAATTGGATTGTCGTTATGAAGGTTGCTGGTTTGGATGTTAGTCGAAATCTCTTCCTTAATACTAATGTACGCTCCCGGTATGTTACCTGGACTCCTTTCTATGTGAAATAATTTATTTAAATCAGAGCGTTGTTGAACGATTAAATGCTTTCTGGGTAGATCCTTCTCAAGCATAGACAATTCATAATAGGCCGCGTTTTGTCTAATATGAATACTAAATCCTTAATTTGTTGTTTTTCCTGCTCTTCTATGTCGCTGTAGGAAGAGTTCAAATCTACCGATACAACGTCACCCGTTTTTGTTTTGCATTTTAAGGATTTGGGTAATATGTATCCGCAAACCACAACGCCTTTTCTGCTTCAGATTTGAATGAACGCAATAACCATGGTGTATTTGTGTCGGTTTTAGAATGATGACCCAGCTTCGATTCCATTTCATGTATATAGTTCAGTAAATGAATTTTTGGTTTTTCAAGTAGTTCATTTTGGTCACTATTTGATTTCATTTTCTCCTCGTTAAGCTTAACCTCGTCACGAAGATTTACAAGATCACAGAGAAGATCTGTATTGGCTTTTGTAAGATAACTCACTTTTTCGCTTAAAAACTCATTCGCTTTTTTGACATACTGTTCATCAATCACAAGTTGGTTGTTTTCAGAAGTCAAGTCAGTCTGTTTTGATTGGAGATCTCGAATTGAATTATACAAATCTGATTGTTTCTTCAAAAGTTCTAACTTTTCTTGGCTAAATTTCTCGACAGTTTTTGATAAATCGCGACAGTTAAAAAGTTTGTTCTCGTAGACAGCTACGTTAACCATTTCTTTGAAAAATATATCTCGTTTTCTACCATTTCTGAATTTTGTTTTGAGTTGACTTTTAACGCGATAACATAATGCCTTAAATCTACTCTCAAGACGTTCTGATGGTAACAACTGAAAGCCTACTAACTGTGAGTTTATAATGTCAATATAGGACAAGTTTGTTTCATTTTGTGTAAAATAAAGATCCCTTAAGAAGTTGTTGGCAATATGGATGGAAAGTACAACCGGTGAATGTACAGCAAACGACCTTTGTAGCGATGGAGAAACATTGTTAATTGAAATCTTGTCTTTAAATTTTAAAGCTTCTATTTTGCATATATTGTCCGACATTTTGTATTTAAAATGGTTCTATCGCGCAAGTAATAACACACTTTTCATAGATTGATGTTGCTTTCTTAAAGCTATTTCCGATTCATATATAATATACATCAGTCCTTCTAAAATTCCAAAATGCAAATCGGTCCAGGTTTTTTACTACCGTAAGAATCGCACTTATTTAAAAAAAATCACTTAAATTGCCTTTACATGTATGCATACCCCACCCACCATATCAGCAGCATCATGTATTTTCTGCGTTTATTTATTAATAAGGAACGATTTCAAGTTTATTTGTGTATTATTTATAACATACTTTACCACAATGTGTACATTTCAATGACTGACATTATGTTTCCGCGTTTTTGAATAATTTTCATTATATTAAAAATGATCGATCGAACCGGAAGTGATGCAAGTTCCGGAAGCTGCGTGAAATAATCACTGTGAAAACCAATGTAACGATTCAACCTCCAAAATAAATCATTCCGAACCTGTCCCAAATCAAAACAAAATCGGTCCGGGTTTTATCACTTTCATTAATTAATGTCATCAATTTTATAATTAAATTATTTTAAAAAAAAAAATGAAACAAACAAGTAACGCTGCACGTTTTATCAAATATTTTAATGACGCAAACAATATTCGGTCCGACCGTCCCCGCTTTGGTTAGCGGTATATCAAAGAAATTACGGACGCAAACACAGTCTTTTGATGAACAGACAGAATGCTATGGGTCGCTGATCATGCATCGGAGGCGTGCTTCATAGCGATAGACTCTTCCGATAAACTCCCCTAATACTGTCAATGGTTTGGTCGAAATTGACATCATTTCGCACAGCAGGTGACAAAAGAAACGGATTATTGGGTCAAATGATATTGCCGCAAGGCGTATTTCACAGGTCAGTATGGCATGATAAGAGCAATTTATGAGATTTTATACGACCGATAGAAAATATCTGGACCGATTTTTTATTGAACTTTGAAAATATTTGGACCGACTTTTTATTAAACTTTGAAACGAAAACCGGTTTTGAACTTCAGAAATCGGTCCAAAAACCGAAAAACCGGCATTTTTAGAAGGCCTGATATACATCTATTAAACAATCTGGGCGTAACTCTAAATGGAAAACACACACGAGTGTCACGACCAGTGGCTTTTAGCTTGTAGAACCAGTTACCACATAAACCGAGCTTATTTAACATAGTATCGTTCTCAACAAGTACTGATTCATCTGTATTAAACAAAAAGCGGTAAATGTCCAACTCAAGATTAAACACAACTTTAGTTGATCTTGTTGACAATCGCTGTTGATTCGCAGCTTCAAACAACAAGGCCGCAGTCTCTAACCTGACAGGATCTACCAGTGGGTTGAGATAGTTGTCGGTAGTTATGGAAGGCAGGTGGTTAGGTGGCTCCAATGTGGACTCATTTCTGTGAAAACCATACCACTTAACCAAGAATCTTCTACCCTGCAGTGATAATGAATTGATACTTTTAAATAGTTCAATTTAAATTTTATATTTTAATAGTACGCATTAGTGTCTGAGCTAAACGGCCGGGGACAAGTGCACTGATATTCATATTATATTTAATATTTATGTTGTTTTTAAATAATATAAATAGTTATATAATTATGTACAACTGTATTTGAAACAGACATCTTTATACGAGGGGTTATCCAAAAGTTCGTGGACACATGCTATAAAATAAAAACTACATCTTATATATGTGTAATATTTTCAGTTTATAGTATTCAATCTCAGTGTAAGTTGTATACAAATTTTAAATAAAATACACAATATAACAAATAATTTACATACATTCGATATACATCATGTACAGTGATGTGCCGCAGGTCAATTTTGAAGGCGACGTCGCGACGTCAATTCTTCTCAAAGTAAGCACCGCTATTTTCTATACATTTGCGGTGGCGTTCTACCCACTGATGAAAAACTTGCTTGTACCAGTCCGATGGGTATGAATACAAAATGGAATTAGATTCCGTTTGAAGTTCTTTTTAAGTTATTAAAATGTTTGCCCCTCAATTCGCACTTTAATTTCGGAAAGAGTGCGAAATCACACGGTGCGAGATCTGGGGAGTACGGCGGATGTGGAAGAACTTCTGCCTCCATTTGTATTTCAATTGCCGTCTGCACTTCTCTCGACGAGTGAGCTGGTGCGTTGTCCTGATGTATTATAAGTCCACCCTCATAACCAGTTGGGTGCTTCCTAGTTAGTGCTCTAGCAAGATGCCGGCGAAGGACCTGAAATTTATACGAAAAAACAAAAACAATAAGAAAATCGAGTATTAATTATTTAAATGTCACGTTCCTTAATCTGCTAAAGCTGTAAATATATAAATTATATAGAATTTTGTATTTTTAAAGAACATGTAATACGTTGTTTATTTTATTTTTAAAACTATTGTTAAATTATAAGTAAAATATATGTTTGTTATAAAATCGGTACCTTTGAATAATACAATGCGTTGACAGACTGGCCTTTCGGAACGGCATGGCTCAGGATTATTCCGTTGATGTCGAAGAAGACGACGAACATATGTTTTCCTAACGATTTGGACATTCTGGCTTTTTTCGGTGGCGGCGAATCGGTTGATTTCCACTGACTTGACTGTTGTTTCGTTTCCGGATCATAATAAAACAACCATCTCTCGTCGGTAGTTATAATCCTATTTAGGAATGAGTCGTCCTCTTTTGCGTATCTCGCTAGAAACTTCCTAGATTCTGTTACCCGGCGTTCCATTTCATGATCTTTTAATAATCGGGGAACCCATCGCGCACTTATTCGGCTCATTTTTAATTCATCTTTGATGATTCTATGAACGGTGCCATAGCCCATATCCAAATCCTGGCATAGTTCATGTATTGTTACTCGGCGGTCCTTGTCTAGAAGATCTTTGACTAATTTAACATCACTTTGACGTGATTTTGACGTTGGGCGACCACACCTTTCATCGTCCATTATGGTTTCCCTGCCATCACTGTATCGCTTATGCCATTTGTAGACTAGAGAACGTGCGACAGCAGGTTTCTTTGAGGCTCTGTTTAGAAGTTCCATCGTCTGTATCGGTGTATGCCCGAGATTTACGCAGAATTGTATTGCTGCTCGTTGTTTTAACCGTTCTTCAGACGCCATTTTTACGCACTCTGGCGAAGACCTCCTCAATGAAATATACGCTGGATTCGAATGCGTGCGCGTAAAACAACAAATGATGTTAAATTTAAAGACGTTAATGACGTTGCGTCAAACATGTATGTTTTCCCGCGGAATTGAAGAAATATATTTTTAATAAATAACATGTATAAATTTGAGTTTATTAAAAAAATTGAGCTGCGGCACTTCATGTGCATGTACGTTACTATGGTTACTATAACTTTATAATGGTTGCATGAAAAACAATAAATTACTTACTATAGATTTGTAATACATAAATGTTTAAGTTATGTAATTTACACTTATGAACGTGTGCACAATAATTTTTTATAACATTTGTCCACAAACTTCTGGATAACCCCTCGTATTCATGTGCATGTGTTTGTAATGAAGCCTTAAACGGTATTCATTTTTAAGTACCTCATGTTATAATATCATAAGATTTTGTTGTTACAAGAGATTGATATGTGATGCATACCACTTATACGAGTAGCTGTATTTTTAAAAAACTAAACTCCAACTTAAAACTTAACGTAAGTTAACCAAAACATGTAATTGATAAAGAAATCGCATGATTGATAAAAGCAAAAATTTCTAGAAAAATGCTTACATTTCTTTTTATAAAACCCGATCTAAAATCTGTTGATAAAATTTCAATTTGTTGATTTGAATCAATCAGTAATCTAATTGCTAATTTTAAAAACTGAACAACAAACTTGTGTTGAAATAAAATTACCCAGTTACCTTCTAGCAGACTGTATTATCAGAGACATATATGTGATAAGTCACCGATATTATTGCCCCCAATATAAATTACAAGTGTGGCCTCCCGGGCAAGTGGGTTGGTGTGGTGGGGGAGGCAATTAAAGTATTAAGTTGTATGTACAAGGTTTATTAGATTAGCATATTATTTTACTGATCTTAAGAAAACGTTTAAAATTAATATGCTGCAATATGTGTAGTAAACATTTGATAATGGTCTATCAAGACAATTAAACAGTTTAAGATGACAGAGTTGTAGTTGAGTTAAACGTATGATTTATTTTTAAAATACATACTATTACACGCTTACATTCTAGCAGACAATATTATTACCCCAGTGAAATTACAAATTATGCCTCCGGGGCAGGGGTAGGGGGCAATTAAGGTCATAAGTGTTTTAACTTTTAAACACTCGTTTATCCCATTTTGAAGACATGTTTAAGATAACAGAAGTTGTAGTTTAGTTAAACTTATAAGTACACACTATAACACGCTTATTATTTGAACACATAAATCATAAATATTAATTATATAAACTTATATTTAAAACAGACAGAATGACAATGATAAAACATGTAGTATGTCAATCATCTCAGAGACTGGTGCCGGGTGGGGATTCGAATTTACAACCACAGAGTTAATACTCGGACACACTACTGTCTAAGCTAACGTGACAAGTGCACTGATATTCAAATGATATTTTAAACTTTAATTTGTTTTTCCAAATAACATTATAACAGTTATTTAATTATACAACCTTGTATTTAAAAGACTGATACATAATGACAATGAGACACATATTTAGTAAATCAATCATCAGGGAGACTGGTGCCGGGCGGGGATTCGAATTCACGACCCAAGTGCTGATACTGGGACTCATTACTATCTGAGATAACGGGACCATTGCACTGATGTCCAAATGGTATTTTATACATGATATTGTTGTTTTTTTTAAATAAAATTATTACGGTTATATAATTATATAAAATCTATTTGAAACAGACATTTTTATATTAGAGCATGTGTTTTAAATAAAGCCTAAAACGGTATTTGACCATAATAGATTTTTAACAAATTCTTTATGTACCTCTTGTTGTACTGTCATAAGATAATGTTGTTACAACAGGTTAAAATTTGTCAAACTTGAGTTGAAATATAATTACTAAATAACATTCTAGCGACAATATTATTACCCCAATAAAATTACAAATTATGCCTCCGGTGCAGGGGTAGGTGGCAATTACAGTCATAAACACTGGTTTATCCCATTTTGAAGACATGTTTTAAGATAACAGAGTTGTAGTTTAGTTACAGAACGACGATGATACACACTGTCTTATGCCAATCAACTCAGAAACAGGTTTATATTAGCGCATGTGTTTTTAATAAAGCCTAAAACGATATTTGACCATAATTGATATTTTGATTTTTAACAAGTTATTTTTAAGTACCTCGTGTACTTATATCATAAAGATATGTTGTTACAACAGATGTGTCTCATACCACATACATAATAAATTTATTATCAATTTATCTAAATATCGAAGTTCCATCGAATAGCTATTTTTTTAAAAAAAAGATTAACAACAAACTTGTGTTGAAACATAATTACTCAATCACATTTTAGCAGACTATATTATCAGAGGCATATATGTGATTAAGTCACTGATATCATTACCCCAGTAAAATTACAAATTTTGCCTTCGGGGCAGGGGTAGGCGGCAATAAGGGTCATAAATGTTTTAATTTTTAAACACTTGCTTATCCCATTTTGAACACATGTTTAAGATAACAGAGTTGTAGTTTAGTTTATGATTTAATTTTTGTAAGTAAACAGTATAACATGCTTGTTATTTGTACACATAAATGATCAATATTAATTAAACGGAGTCTTGATGATTATTATATATTAGAACTATTTTTTATAACATTGTAACCAATATAATCTTTCAAATTACAGCTCTGTTGTTTTTTAAAATCGATTTATTTCATAAATGATATAATCGGAAAGCACGCACCTGCATGGTATCACTGAGATGACTATAAAACATCAAAATTGCACAAAATGAAACATGTTAAAATATTTATTTCAAAATGGATAATTAAAATGTATGAAGTAATCTCAGTACAATTATATGTCATTAAATAATTATAATGTTTATTTACTTACCTCATCAGTCGTTTTCTTTTTGATAATCCTTTCCATGTAGTATGAATCTGGTAACACTGTCAGTCACTGCACTAAATTTAACCTTATTTAACACATCTTTTGACAAAGATTCACCATCATTTAACAATTTGTAATCAATGTCCTTGCGAACACGAAGAGACTTTGAGAATGCCATGATTAGTTTAGTACTTAACTATTTCAGATATAAATAATTTTATTTTCATGCCGTAAAACACCAATCATTTCATTCGTTTCATATACATGGAGATTAGTTTTAAATGGAGTAATTAAAAACAATGATATGCTTATTATGCTGTTTTAACATAATTATGTTGTATTTACATAATTATCAACCAATAAACTATTTAATCCCTTTACTTAATTAATATACCGCCCGCAAAGTGTTATTTTCCGCATTGTTTTCATGAAACGTGTGATGGTGTTTTGGTTTTGATAAATATAGTATCTCAATTATATATATTCTTTATTCATTTTTCTTTTCATGTCCACTGAATTATTTCATAACAAAGATATTAAAATATAAATTTGTGCGAAAAATAGACAATTACATAATGTTTACGATTACATACGAAATATATTTTAATTTGAACGTTTTTTGAAGTTTTTTAGTTAAAAATATGAAATTCATTTAAAGCTTTGCTTTACAATATTTATAAGTAAAATACATAAAACAAAACAACACACTTTAAAACTATACACAACTTGCAATATCACCATGTGTTCACACACATTCGGCGCTGACTGGCAACAGCCGCATGGGGTTCAATAATACGCTATATTGGGTACAATAGTACGCTGTATTGGTTACACGGAAAATAAATCAGAATTACATTTTATCTCATTTTCAAATCAAAATGGAAGCAAGATGCAATTAATATATTTTTTATATTTATATATAATTGTAAAGATAATTTTATTTGCAATAAACGTATATGTTGTAATAGGTTAGCAAACAATCACAACTACAGTTTATATGACATTAAAAGTGGCCGAAAACGTGTTTTGAGTATTTTTTATATAGAACATATAAGGAGCATATAATTATGCTGTTATAAAATTAAAAAAGGAAGCAAGAAGGCATAGACTTATTTAAATTTTTATTTAATCATAATAAAGGTTTTATTTTTAACTTAATGACTAGACGTTGTAATAGGTTGGTAATTTAATAATGAAAAAGTTATAACGATAAAATTAAATTTCTCCTATATGTTTCTATGTAAACCAAATATGACGGTTTAGTCAGGTAAGTGATAAAAACGGTCGATATCAAGGGGGGTAACTTCTCTCGATTATAAGCCAGTGGGATGTCTGAAATAGTCCCACATGTAGTTATATCACCATAATTATGTTCTTATACTAGTTATATAACCTTAATTATATTCTCATGGTAGTTATATCACCATAATTATGTTCTTGTGGTTATTATATATAACCATAATTATGTTCTGATGCTAGTTTTATAACCTTATGTTATCATGGTAGTTATATAAGTATAATTATGTTGTCATGGTAGTTATATAACCTTAATTATGTTCTCATGGTAGTTATAAAATCATAATTATGTTCTCATGGTAGTTATATAACCTTAATTATGTTCTCATGGTAGTTACATAAACATGTTCTCATGGTAGTTATATAACCATAATTATGTTCTCATGGTAGTTACATAAACATGTTCTCATGGTAGTTATATAACCATAATTATGTTCTCATGGAAGTTATATAACCATAATTATGTTCTCATGGTAATTATGTTAACATTTGTTCTCATGATAGCTATATAAACATATTTTAGTTTATACTAATTTATTTAAGCTTGATTGTGATGAAAGCTCAGAGCTTATATGAACCGCTCTCAAGTCTGCTTCCTGGGAAGAACCAGCACTGAGTATTGTTTTATCAGAGGCATGAGGCCAACCAGGGGATCAAACCAACAACCTTTGGCGTTAGCGACCAACACTCTATCCATTACACTACCGCTCCGCTTATGTTCTGATGGTAGTTACATCACCATATGTGCTTGTGGTAGTTAAATAAACATTTGTACTATCTATTTGAATTATGGTCTTTAAATGATAAAATGGGAAGAATATGTTTGTGCTAGCAACAACTTCCTTGTTTATATTGAATTCTTGATCCTCTGTGAACAAGTGGTATAAGACACAAGTCTCAACTTCACTTACCTCCCACTGCTGAGGTCATAGGTTCGAGTCTTTATGATAGAAAGTTAGAGAGTTGCATGTACCAGTAGATTGAGATTTACATGACTGTTTTCTGAAGTCTTCATCCACCATTAGCCAAGCATGTTTAGCTCAGTTGGTAACACATCTGACTGTCAATCCAGAGGTCATGAGATCGAATCCCTGCATGACCGGAGTCTCCAGGATAACTAATATACAACATTACATCACTATTCAAATGGAGGGTCCTCTGTAGCTGAGTGGTCTAAGGCGCCATCATCTCAAGATCACTTACCTCTTACAGCTCAGGTCATAGGTTCGTGTCCCACTCGCTCTAAAAATGTTATGTGAGAATGTTTGCCAGTTACTTAAGCGGAAGGATGGTGGTTTTACTCATTTTGAGGTCTTCCTCCATAGATATAACTGGATATGCCATATATAACCTGAAATGTGTTGAAAATAGTGTTAAACCCCTTTAGAAAAAACCTATTAAACCTATTCTAATGGGAAAGTTAATATTATTATTGAGATTGGTGTGCTAGAGTACTGGTTAACCATCCAAGATCCCAGGAAAGAGTGAAATATCAAACTGCTTTGGCTATGATACTGTTGATATTGTCAAAAATAAATTGACTTTAAAAAGAGAATTATGATGTGAATACCATATAGTTGTTGATGATGTGGCTACCTTTAATCACTGGTACATGTGTATGACAGGAAAGAAACCATATTTATGTTCGATCTGTGGAGCTGAATTCAACCATAGTTCCAACTTGGCCACACATACAAGATGTGTGCATCTGCAGATTAAGCCATTTGTCTGTACAGTCTGCGGAGGATGTTATGCCAAGAGATCCCAGTTGGATGACCACGTGCTCAGTCATTCATCAGAAAGACAGTTTACCTGCAGGTTGGTGACATTTTACAATATTTAATCCTATACAACCACCATTGTCCAAAAAAACGAATATGGAGAACAATTAATATCAGTTAAATAATTCCATGTACTGGGTCCAGTATGGCCAAGTGGCTTAGGCTGCCTCAAGACTCCTTTTATTATTGACTAGGTCTTCATCTGTGTTATCAAATGTTATAGCTTGAAACAAACATAGAATTGTATGATTGTATGCACATAAAGTATTACTATATCAGAAGCCAGGCCTGGTTAGCTCAGTCAGTAGTGCATCTGACTATCTATCCAAGGCTTGTGAGTTCTCATGGTAATTATATCCCAGATGATTAATATGTGACATTGCTTCTCTTTGTCATTTGTCTCCCACTGCTCAATCAAATGGGAAAGTTATAATTTTTCTTGTGGATATAGGTGTGCTTGAAGATTTGTTAATGTTCCGGGATCCCAGGAAAAAGTAGTTAGGTTAACTGATCATCTGTTAGCTCTAGATGGCATAAAATTACTCTACATATTTAAACAAACTACATTAGAGTTTAAGGTGTCCACAATGGCTGAGTGATTTGAGTTCTTTTTAACACCATTTTCAATACATTGACGGGTTACGTAAGTTATACCCAGTTTTATTGGTGGAAAAAGACCTCAGAATGAATCAAAGTAGAAACACCATACTTCCACAAGAAACTGACAAACTTTCTACACTTTCTGAACTGAGAAGAGGTTTAACCCACGACCTCAGCAGTGAAAGGTAAGTGCCATGGAGAACCGCCGAGTGGTCTAAGGTGCGGCCCCATGGTCATACTGCTAGGGTGTGGTTGCGAGTCCAGTTCATTCCAAATGTTTATTGTGAGATTGTTTGCCAGTTACTTGTCTATGGATGGTGGTTTTACTAAGATTTATTGTGAGATTGTTTGCCAGTTAATTGTGGATGAACAGTGGTTCTACTCGGATTGAATGTGAGATTGTTTGCCAGTTACTTGTGGATGGATGGTGGTTCTACTCAGATTTAATGTGAGATTGTTTGCCAGTAACTTGTGGATGGACAGTGGTTCTACTCAGATTTATTGTGAGATTGTTTGCCAGTTACTTGTGGATGGATGGTGGTTCTACTCAGATTTAATGTGACATTGTTTGCCAGTTATGTGTGGATGGATGGTGGTTCTACTTAGATTTAATGTGAGATAGTTTGCCAGTTACTTGTGGATGGATGGTGGTTCTACTCAGATTTAATGTGAGATTGTTTGCCAGTTACTTGTGGATGGACAGTGGTTCTACTCATATTTAATGTTTGATTGTTTGCCAGTTACTTATGGATGGATGGTGGTTCTTCTCAGATTTATTGTGAGATAGTTTGCCAGTTACTTGTCTATGGATGGTGGTTCTACTCAGATTTAATGTGAGATTGTTTGCCAGTAACTTGTGGATGGACAGTGGTTCTACTCAGATTTATTGTGAGATTGTTTGCCAGTTACTTGTGGATGGATGGTGGTTCTACTCAGATTTAATGTGAGATTGTTTGCCAGTTACTTGTGGATGGACAGTGGTTCTACTCAGATTTATTGTGAGATAGTTTGCCAGTTACTTGTGGATGGACAGTGGTTCTACTCAGATTTATTGTGAGATTGTTTGCCAGTTACTTGTGGATGGATGGTGGTTTTACTCAGATTTATTGCGAGATAGTTTGCCAGTTACTTGTGGATCGACAGCGGTTCTACTCAGATTTATTGTGAGATAGTTTTCCAGTTACTTGTGGATGGATGGTGGTTCTACTCAGATTTATTGTGAGATAGTTTGCCAGTTACTTGTGGATGGATGATGGTTCTACTCAGATTAGATGTGAGATTGTTTGCCAGTCACTTGTGGATGGATGGTGGTTCTACTCACTTTATTATGAGATTGTTTGCCAGTTACTTGTAGATGGATGGTGGTTCTCCTCAGATTTAATGTGAGATTTTTTGCCAGTTACTTGTGGATGGATGGTGATTCTACTCAGATTTAATGTGAGATTGTTTGCCAGTTACTTGTGGATGGACGGTGGTTCTACTCAGATTTAATGTGAGATTGTTTGCCAGTTACTTGTGGATGGATGGTGGTTCTACTCACTTTATTATGAGATTGTTTGCCAGTTACTTGTAGATGGATGGTGGTTCTCCTCAGATTTAATGTGAGATTGTTTGCCAGTTACTTGTGGATGGATGGTGATTCTACTCAGATTTAATGTGAGATTGTTTGCCAGTTACTTGTGGATGGATGGTGGTTCTACTCAGATTTAATGTGAGATTTTTTGCCAGTTACTTGTGGATGGATGGTAGTTCTACTAAGATTTAATGTGAGATTGTTTGCCAGTTATTTGTGGATGGATGGTGGTTCTACTCAGATTTATTGTGAGATAGTTTGCCAGTTACTTGTGGATGGATGGTGGTTTCAATCAGATTTATTGCAGGATAGTTTGCCAGTTACTTGTGGATGGACAGCGGTTCTACTCAGATTTAATGTGAGATTGTTTGCCAGTTACTTGTGGATTGATGGTGGTTCTACTCAGATTTAATGTGAGATAGTTTGCCAGTTACTTGTGGATGGACAGCGGTTCTACTCAGATTTAATGTGAGATTGTTTGCCAGTTACTTGTGGATTGATGGTGGTTCTACTCAGATTTAATGTGAGATAGTTTGCCAGTTACTTGTGGATGGACAGCGGTTCTACTCAGATTTAATGTGAGATTGTTTGCCAGTTACTTGTGGATGGATGGTGGTTCTACTTAGATTTAATGTGAGATAGTTTGCCAGTTACTTGTGGATGGATGGTGGTTCTACTCAGATTTAATGTGAGATAGTTTGCCAGTTACTTGTGGATGGACAGCGGTTCTACTCAGATTTAATGTCAGATTGTTTGCCAGTTACTTGTGGATGGATGGTGGTTCTCCTCAGATTTAATGTGAGATTGTTTGCCAGTTATGTGTGGATGGATGTGGTTTTACTTAGATTTAATGTGAGATAGTTTGCCAGTTACTTGTGGATGGATGGTAGTTCTCCTCAGATTTAATGTGAGATTGTTTGCCAGTTATGTGTGGATGGATGGTGGTTCTACTTAGATTTAATGTGAGATAGTTTGCCAGTTACTTGTGGATGGATGGTGGTTCTACTCAGATTTAATGTGAGATTGTTTGCCAGTTACTTGTGGATGGACAGTGGTTCTACTCATATTTAATGTTTGATTGTTTGCCAGTTACTTATGGATGGATGGTGGTTCTTCTCAGATTTATTGTGAGATTGTTTGCCAGTTACTTGTGGATGGATGGTGGTTCTACTCAGATTTAATGTGAGATTGTTTGCCAGTTACTTGTGGATGGATGGTGGTACGACTCAGATTTAATGTGAGATTGTTTGCCAGTTACTTGTGGATGGACAGTGGTTCTACTCAGATTTATTGCAAATTATATATTTGAAGTTTTTCTCCACCAATAAACCTGGATGCCACGTAACATTTGTTGAAAATCCATTTTTTCCCTTTGATGAGCCTCTCAGGTCTTGATAATTGTGATGATCTCAAGGATACAGAAAGTTAGTATCAGAGTCTGTAGGAAAATATAACAAAATTGACATTTAGTATGTCTGGGGAAAATTGACCTAATCATTAACAATTGCTTAGTTTACCATAGATGAATGTGTCAGCGGTTGAAAATGTTGGTCTGCTTTATTACAATACACTAAAGGCCAGTTTGTTGATATTGAGTGCCATTGATGAGAAGTTACAATGGAGTTAAGTTTAAATCATTTGCCAGAGTTATATTACTTTCCAAAATTGAAGTAAAATAATGGGACTGCATACGTGTACGTACTGGAGTATTTTAATTTCATATTTGAGTCCATTTGGTCCAAAAACTTTATGCGAAAAAGTTTGACAATACTTAAGGAAGGATGGTGATTCTGTTCAGGTAACCTGAATCAGATTCATATAGCTATAATATTTCATCAATAAAACTGGTTTTCATATATAACCTTTACAGTGTTAAAAATGTCACTAAGCCCCATTAAAATAGTATTAAGTGAAAATTTATCAGATTACCATGTTTCTTTTTGAAACCAAAAGCTGGTGGATATTCATACATAAATGATACAGAAATCTTGTTCCAATAATCCTATTAGTCGCCACCAGCAATGTGCTGCATGTTGTCTATCAGAATTATTCTTTTGGTAAATGATTTCTGATCTGACAGTAGAATTAGTTTTAAACACATTCAGTATAATTTAACAATTTTTTAACAGATTTTATTTCAGGGCCATCCTTAAAAAATAAATTGTTTGCCGTGTTACTGCCTACTCACTCAAAATTGCAACTACCCAAACTTTTTTCATTGACTTTCAAAGCATTTAATTTTCTTTTATGATTTCTCTCCATTTTTCTTTAAATGACTATGCAAAATCAAATTGTAGCAAAAAAAAAATATAAAAAAATAGCTACCTACCCCATGAAAAATACAAATACAGCAAACAAATATTTTTTATAAGGATGGCCCAACTCACAGAGGCCTGTGCAACAATTTCTCAGAAAAATAAACAAAACAGACTCTTGATTTAAACATTAATGTGTGTATTTTTAATTAGTTAAGATAATGTGTGCAGCAATCAATTTCAGGTACTGCGGAAAATCTTTTAAGTATTTCAAGGGGATGAGACGACATGAGAAAAATCACTATGAGGAAAAGAGTTTTGAATGTGATGAGTGCGACTGCAGGTTTACACGTAAAGACAATCTTGATCGTCACAAAGCCAGTCATTTGGAACCTTCCCTCGAATGTAAGACATGCAAGAAAATGTTCCGCGATGCAAAAAGTCTAAAAGACCATGAAATGATCCACAGTGACATAAAACGATTCAAATGTATTCTGTGTGGTGAGGGATACCAGACATTGAGTCAATATTATACACACATGTTGGCTGCCCACAACATCGAAAAGGAGCAGGCAAGAAACATGCATAATGAAGAAAAACATGGAAGAAATTTAAGTTTAAATATCACCAATGGAAATGTGCCCATGGATCCAAACCTTCCCCTCCAGCTGGATTTAGATATGGTGCCTGTATCAACTTCTCTTAAACCTATCAGTGACAATAATGTGAACTTGAGTGTCAGTCAGATGGTATCCGGAATAATTGAGGAAAATCGGTCAACAATAAATGCACTGACACGAGTTGCTACAGAAAATCTGAGGCTACATTCTGAAGATATTCGGGATGAGGAAAAATTGAACCTGATAGTGCCGTCTGTAAATCCTTTGATTCTCATGGACAGGAATAATTTAGAATTACATGGGATGGAAAGCTTACGTCTGCCACCTGGAAACCAATCCAGAGATGAAGGTATGAACATGCAACATATATCCCATGAAGCCTTACCATTGCAGCAAGATAGGCAGTCGGTGAACATGAGCCCTATGCAAAGGATATCTCATGACAACCGTCCATTCAATATAAGTCCCTTGAATGCAAGTGTACATATGAGACATCACCATGATAACAGAGCCGTGACACCAATAAGTGCTCATGTACGAATTCAGCAAGAGAACCATGCTGCAGTCGAAAACTTAAATAGGCAACATGATAATCATTCTGTTCCTCTGGCATTAATTACGAGTTCTGAGAACATGATGCTGCCGCAAGGTCAGAGACAAGTCCAAGAAAGTCATGCAGGTCAACAGAACAATACCATTGGGTATAGGATTCAAAATCTCTATTGAATCGCACAGTTAAACAAGTGAGAATATTGTCAGTTATACCTTGGACATTGTCAAACGATATGCCTGTCACTTGCTAGATATGTACATGTACACTGCGGTCGCGTTATAACGCGGTCTGATATAACGTGATTCCGTTTTTTGCTTGACTACCATTTTTTCGACGTGGAAAATGTCGTGGTATTAAACTTGAAAATCTGTGAGAATGGTCAAATAACAAAAACGACAACCAGAGGATATATCATCGCCATGTTTTGATTTGATAATCTCTCATCTTCTACTCACCAATTAGCCTTGATTAGAACAAACTGTTATAACCTTTACCTCATGGTGGTTTAAAGGAAAGTTTCAGTGATTGATTCATGCTAGCATTGAGTATTAACAATCTGTAATTATCAGGGTGATTCAATAAATGCTTACACGCACAAAACACAGACGCCATTTGCAAACTTATTATCAAGTAAAATTGAAGAGCAATTTTTTATATAGACATCATTTTTTACCTCCGGGTTACACAGAAACCGGAAATGGCTGCTAATTTTAGTTCTATCAAAACATGAAAACGTTTTTTCTTTACTTTTTTTTTTTTTATCAATAATATACATATTTAAGTGTATCAGATCTGTTGTAACCAAATACATGTTATATTACATTACAATGCAAACAATACCTTTCACTTAGAGTCAGACAGCACAATAGGTGTGAATACCCAACAGCGATTTTTTCAAGGTAATATTATCTCTATAATGCGGTCCGCGTATAGCGCGTTTTCATTTTGTGTACCCCAAGATCCGCTTTATAACAGGACCCGAGTGAACTTAAGTAGTCTATTTCTACAAATATATATATTTGTTATATTACCTCTAGTAATTTAACTAATTACTGCAAAACTTACAAAAATCAGTAACAAAATATATAATAATTATTAAGACTTTAATTTTCCAAGAATATAAGACTGACAACCAGTTCAGTTTATATACTGTAGAATCTGGTAAATAAGTGCATACTTGAATATAAGCATACACCAAAATTAAGCGCATACAGCCTTAACGTCAACCTATATGTGATAATAAGCGCATGCTTAAATCTTTGCCTCATTTTGTGTAAGAAATAGGCACATATCCAAATACAGGTATACAGGGGGCCAAAAAATTGCTAATGGTGGTGATCAGTACTGTGATAATTGGTTTCTAGTAAGGTTACAAGCGTTCTTACCCGTTGACATCTATTTAAGTGTAATCGTTTACCGATAATCATGTTGTTGAAATGTTTTTCACGACTATAAACACAAACTAGATGCAAGTATATTGCTTGAATTGTTTTATCTAACAGTTTGTTTGTGGCCATATTGTGTACAATGAACATGGGTACAACTCTTTTAAAAAGACAATCATACTCTCTCTCGAGAAAAAATGGAGAAAAATTAGTATAAAAACTGTGGAAACTAATAAAGAGCTTATTTACTTTAAAAAATATTAATCTTGATCAAAATAGAGCAACATAGAGACAATGCCGACCAAAAACTGTGTTGAACTGTATTGAACTTATTCATTTCTATATTGTTTACCTCTGATAAACTTCTTATTTGTGAAATCAATTATAGAATAAAAGGAGGTAGCACCAACACATGTCAGTTAGTACTAGTATTTTACTTCATAATCAAAGTGTCAAAATTGGGCTCATAAAGCTTATTTATAAGTGCATATCAAATATAGGCGCATAGTTTAGTGCTTCAGTATAAGTGCTCACCAATAATAAGCACATAAAAGTGTCACTTAAATTAATATAAGCACATACGCTTATTTACCAGATTCTACAGTATCCTTCATTATGTGGGATTAGTGACAACTAGTTTAGTTTATATATCCCTCATTGTGGGCGATCAATGACAACCAGGTCAGTTTCTATATTCCTCATTGTGGAGGGTTAATGGCAACCAGTTCAGTTTATATATCCCTCATTGCGGGGGGTTAATGACAACCAGTTCAGTTTATATATCCCTCATTGCAAGGGATTAATGACAACCAGTTCAGTTTATATATCCCTCATTGTGTGGGATTTATGACAACCAGTTCAGTTTATATATCCCTCATTGTGGGGGTGGGGGGTTAATGGCAACCAGTTAAGTTAATATATCCCTCATTATGGAGGATTTATGACAGCCAGTTAAGTTTATATAGCCCTCATTGTGTGGGATTAATGGCAACCAGTTCAATTTATATATCCCTCATTGTGGGGGTTAATGGCAACCAATTAAGTTCATATATCTTTCATTGTGGGAAATTAATGACAGCCAGTTAAGTTTATATATCCCTCATTGTGGGGGATTAATGACAGCCAGTTCAGTTTATATATCCCTAATTGTGGTGGGTTAATGACAACCAGTTCAGTTTATATATCCCTCATTGTGGGGGATTGATGACAGCCAGTTTAGTTTATATATCTTTCATTGTGGGGGATTAATGACAACCAGTTCAGTTTATATATCCCTCATTGTGGGGGATTAATAACAACCAGTTACGTTTATATATCCCTCATTGTGGGGGTTTAATGACAACCACTTCAGTTTATATATCCCTCATTGTGTGGGATTATTGACAGCCAGTTAAGTTTATATATCCCTCATTGTGGGGGTTAATGGCAACCAGTTCAGTTTATATATCCCTCTTTGTGGGGGATTAATAACAACCAGTTCAGTTTATATATCCCTCATTGTGGGGGATTAATGACAACCAGTTCAGTTTATATATCCCTCATTGTGGGGGATTAATAACAACCAGTTCAGTTTATATATCCCTCATTGTGAGGATTAATAACAACCAGTACATTTTATATATCCTTCATTGTGCGGGATCAACCTGATTCTGTTTATATTTCTTTGACTGTTTAAACCAGTGAATGATCTCCAAATTGTTGGGAAAACAAGGGTGAATGGTTTTGGAATTAAAGTGGTTTACCCTGTACACTCTCCTGTGTTTTTTATTACCAAAAATCTGGAAATAAAATTGCAACATAACCTGTTTGAAAAAAATGAATGCTTTTTCATTGATAGTGATCTTGTGAGAATATGTATATTTATAGTGATTTAGAGGCGGATTCAGACTAGCCTTCAAACCACCAGGAAGAGCAAATGATCTTGTTACATGAGGTATTAATTTTACTTTCAAATGATATTTGTCATTTGACTGAAGCAGTTTTACTAATTTAGAAAGGTGTAAGCAGTTTCTTTAAGTTTTTAATAAATGTATCATTAATAGCCATTATGTACAATTTGACTGATTGGTGAATCCATCGCAAGATTTTAAATACATGTATAAATTACAACATTAAATGTTATTTAGTTGAATATTATAAGTTGACATTTTGCTCCACATATTTAGACTTTGGCAACTTGATGAGGTACAAGTACTAAGGTCATACATTACATGATCTTTCTACCGGTAAATATTTGTCAGTGCTATCTAAAATAAGAGTAACTGAATGGGTTTATTGACACTTTAACCTGTAATTACAACTAATGTAACAGAAAACATTCTTAATAAATACCTCAATGTGATTAGATGTTTCAATTTTTTTATTTGCCTAATGCTACAGATCAAATATATGTATCTAGCTGTGATATTATTGTATGTTATGTAAAACAATACAGCAATTTCTCCCAGGGTTCCTTGCACTAACTTTTTCCAAACCACCTAATGTTTTCCAATTTGCAAGATTCCTGCAATATCAAGACTACTCATACGTTTGATAAAGTATGTTAAGTGATGTCATCTTATCATATTCAAACCATTCATACTTGCACAGTTACTTACCAAACCATTCATACTTCCACAGTTATTTACTAAACCATTCATACTTGCACAGTTACTTACCAAACCATTCATACTTCCACAGTTACTTACCAAACCACACATGCTTCCACAATTACTTACATATGAGATTTTAAACACACTGTTTACTTACAAATAGTTTTATGTAAAATAACTACATGTAATGTATGATCTTAGTTTATCACTTATATTTAAGCAATAGTGATCGTTCGTGTGAACAGCTTTTTTAAAATGAAAACAGTTAAGATTGTGTTGTTTATTTGTGATAGTAGTTTTGATATTGCTTAAAAGAATTGTATTAAAAAACTGGAAACATTGGTGAGACGTTGAGAGGTAGATGGAGAATAGTGAGGGGAACCCTTGGAGAGATTGGTGATACAGATCACACCCAAGTGACTAGTTGTGATATCTTTTGTATTTCTAAAGAAACGATTCAAACCTGTAAAATCCAGTTTAGTGTTATACATTAATGAAATGGAATTTTAAAGTAAAGAGGAGCTCAATTGTACTCACTGCTTTTGAGTTGTTTTTTGTTTATTACTTTTAGCAAGCACATATCTCAGTTACTCCTACCAGTGCTTTAGTGAAACCTCACATGTATCTTCACTGCCATCAAAGACAGTTAAGGGGACAAGTAGGGAAACACTTGATTATAGGCAATTTTATGGCCCCTTTTATATTTTGGTTGAAGTTTTTTTTTATCAAACTCACATCACATGGTCTTCTAGTGTACATCAATGAAACTTCAAATTGTGTCTTTACTGCAATAACGGGCACTGAAGACAAGTTAGATAATGCTGTTTTGATATTTGACAGAACCCTGTTATACTTTGGTTAAAGTAATTTAACAAGTTTGTATCCCAGTTATATCAATGAATCTTAACATGTGCTTTTTCCCTACCATAAGAAGACTTGAGGGGACAAGTGGGACAACTTGGTTTTGATTTTAAGTAATAGTATGGCCCCTTTTATACTTAGAAAGTTCTGTTAAAGTTTTATGGAAAGATTACATCATAGTAACTAAATTATTACCTCTTTTATACTTACACATTTTTATTAAAGTGTTAAAGATAGCTTATATCTTCTTTTCACTCTTTCTAAGATAAAACAAATTCAACAATATGTAACCAATATGATGGAGTATTGATACATAACAAAATACATGGCAATCTGAAGCAGGAAATCTAGTTTAACCTGGCTCCTGTTTCACAAAAATATACTTAAATACTTAAAATCTTAAACCTAATAAAAGCAACCAGGTGATCATGATTTTTGACTGTTTCAGTAAAACTGTATAATAATGGTTTCATTGATGTTGATAATATAAAAGATAAATATCCAGTCAAAATTAAGTTAAGTTTTTACCTAGTTAAGTAAAATTTGGTGAAACAGAAGCCTTGGCCATGGTTCAAGTTAGGAATCCCATTTTGTTTGATATTTTACTATGTTTGAAGAGATATTCTTCTGGCAGTACAGGCTCAGTTAGTATTATATAGTCATGATATATTGGTACTTTTTGTGAATTTTAAATTTTTATTCATTTGGTCAAGTGGTAGAGCATCCCCCTCGAATGTGGAAGGTTATGGGTTTAATCCCTGCCTGAAACATAATGAAGCTCCCTCACTTGGTGCTCAGTATTTAGAGGATAGTTCCAGGTTTGGTTGGCCCAGTGTCGGTATAATGTGATTGGGTGGGGTATCATACCATCTGTTTGCAGCATGATTCTTCAGTATGACAGCACTCAGAATACTGTCCCATGTAGACACTGTCGCGATATCACTGAAAAATTGTTAAAAGTGATGCTAAACACCATACAACAAGAGCTATTTTTTTCGAATCCTGGTCTACTTCCTATAAGGCCAAATAAAATAAATGCTATGTGTACCTGATTTGATGCACTCTCCTGCCTAAAACAATTACTTGGTGGAAACAAAGAAATCAAATAATTGTGTTATAATCATAATGTGTGTGTGTGTGGTGGTCACCAGGGTACTCCATGGCCATGTGGTCTAAGGCGCCATCTCAGTTTCACTTACCTCTCACCACTATGGTCGTAGGATCATGTCCCACTCACTCCAAAAACTTTATGTGCTGAAGGACAATGGTTCTACCAAAATTCATTTTAAGGTATTGTTCACCAATAAAACTGGATATGCTAGGTATAGCATGAAAATGATGCTAAATATTCAAACGAGCAGATATATCAGTTTAAGATACTAAAATGATAAAAGTTTGCATATTGAAGGATATTAAGATAGAAAGCTTTGAAAACTGATGTGTAAAAGTGTTAAATTTATGAATTAGAATGCTAAAGGATTGTCCACGTTATGCCTTTGGGGTTTGAATAAGGTGAAGCTGGTAAAACCATCTTACTGTGTGTTGGTATCGCCATACTAAGGTTCTGCTGATGTTCATATCTCCTAGTTATTGAAAGTGTTCTTTATATGGATTATTTTCTTATTTATTTTATACACAAATGATGCCATTCTACATTTTCACTGATGACTAAGTCATGTTGAGTTGTACCTCTTGTTTTGGACATTAGAGTGCTGTATTGTATCTCTTATATTAATGTTGAATTTTGTTGATACAAATGTATTTATATATAGATATTAGGTTTATATCAGGTTAATGAACTTGTCTTTTTTTATATAAAAATGGTATATAAGCATGCAATGTATTTTTTAAGAGTAATAAATCTTAAAACAAAAAATAAGAATAACTTTTTTCTCATTAAGCTCCATTTTGACACAACTGGTCTTGTCTCATGGTCTTTAACTAGGCTTGTGCATGGATTTGTCATAAGGTATATCGCAGCGTGAAGTGATTTGTTCACAGTAATGCAACAGATAAGTTAAATATTTGGCATCAGATTCTTGTAGCTCTGTTGCAGTGCATAACATGATAGATTCTACTTCAAAATGATTAGAAAATAAATACTAAGAGTAAAGAGTAAAAAATATTTAAATAACAAACTTAATAGAAAATAGGATAAAAACATGTAATAAATGGTGCTTTTAGATAGTCGCTTTGTTATGTTATGTCAGAGATGCAATGGATTAGTTCACATAGGCAACCAATTAGTTCTCAACTGGAATTCATGTTGCCAGATTTGTTCTCATTTTTAGCTCGACTATTTGTAGTATAGGGGGTCTATTGTACCTGCCCCGGCGTCGGCGTTGGTTTTTCAGGTTAAAGTTTTTTTATTAGGTAAGATATCTATGCAATAACTCATTCAATATGAAGGAAACTTCACATTTGTGTTCAGTATCATCAGTGGAACACACAGAGACAAGAACCATAACTCTGGGTTGCATTTTGGCACAGGTACCTCCCTTTTTAAGCTTAATTTTTCAGGTTTAACTTTTTTTTCTTTTCTTTTTTTTTCACATTTTTACACTTTTTATATCCCAATATTCAAAACTGGATGGACTGAAATACATCATAAATGAACAACAACATTTTGATATATTAGGATTATGTAAAACATTTCTAATGACATCCTTACTGATGCTGAAATTAATATATCTAATTTCAGCTATTCCGTTGAGATAGAAACTCAAATGGTGGTGTGATCTTGTTGTATATGTAGAAGATAACATCTTATGCAAAAGATGCGATGATCTTGAATCGGATCAAACATGAACAGCAGAAACCATTTATGTTTGGTCCTATTTACCAGTCACCATGTGTAGTTTTTTCCTCACCTTCTTAAATTTATCATATCTATACTAACAAAGAATTTAGTACTGTTATAGAAATTGGTGTTCCAGAACTGTCTATAAGTGATCATTACCCAATATGCATGACAAAAAAATTAATACAGAAACCAGAAAATGGAAATAAACCCAATGTCATTAACTATAGATGCGTCAATTTTTTTAATGAGTTATTTCTTTAAGAGCTTAACAATCAACCATGATCTGTTATAAACAGATATTTTCATTGAGCAAGATGATACACTTCAATATTTCTGAGATATTTATATAAGCATTTAAAATAAATGTACCTCTAAAAAGAAAATAAAGTGTTAAATGTCCCCATCAACCATCTTGCATATGGTTAATAGTGATATATATCTGAATCTATGAAACTAAGAGACCATTTTAAAAAAACCTAGATAATTATAAAATTAATAGACATTTAAATTTAATAAAAACTATAATACACTAAGGCAAAAAGTCTTACCGGTACTTTAAATGCAAAGGAATTATGGGGATAAAAAAGAAAAAGATCTCGAACCAATTATATCTGTAACTTCTCATTAAGACAAGTTCTTCAGTTGGCTAAATTGGATAATAATGTTGGGAGTTTTAGTAACTGGAATTGTCAAGAAGTGTGTTAAATTTGATATTGTTTAAACTTTTTTATCAGGTAAGATATCAATGCAACCACACATTGGATAGGAATGAAACTTCACATGTGTGTTCAGCATCATCAATGGAACAAATACAAAAACCATAACTATGGGTTGCATTTTGGCACAGTTAGGGCCCTTTTTGGACTAAATTTTTCAGGTTAAAGTTTTTTATCAGATTTTGAAACTATTTATGTAGTAATGATAACCAACTATAGTTCTGTTAGATTTGTTCAAATGGTGTTCCTCGAGTTAAAAATAACCCTACCCGAGGGTTCATTTAGATACACATGTCATTGTAATAAACATTTTTTTTTTTTTAAAAAGGAACTGATTTTGCCTATATTTTCACAGAAGCATTGTTTGGTCAAGGAGGTTCAGAATTGTAATAATGACTGGGTTCCACTGTCTTAAGGGGTCAGGAGGGGCCCCAAAAGGGTAAAAATTAGGAATTACAAAAATCGTTTTCTTAAGAACCGTAAGTCAGATCTATTCATAAATTATCTTCTAAAAATCTTCTTCTCAATAACTGGTCAGTCAAATTTGTTCATATTAGATATAGATTATTCCATTGAGTATGGGTTTAAAGTTTGTACAAATCAAGGGGTTTGTATTTATAGGGGCCCTGTAAGGGGACTTTGAGTTTTATATAGGAATACTATTGGAAATACCATGGAAAATTCCCATTTTTTTCATTCATTTATGACTGTTTTTAGCTCCACTGGCCAAAGGCCAGAAGTGCTTATGCGATGGCGCGTTGTTCGTCATCTGTCGTCTGTTAGCAGCACTTTCTCTGAAACCACTAGGCCAATTAAACTGAAACTTCACATGGATGTTTCTATTGCATGACTATACAGAAGATTTTTTTTTTTTCGATCTGAAATTCAAGATGGCCACCATTACTAAAATAGTTCAAAGCTTAAAAATCTTCTTCTCATGAACAGCCCAACAGATTTTCAAAATGTTTATGTAGTAATGATGACCAACTATAGTTTTGTTAGATTTGTTCAAATGGTGTCCCTAGGGTTAAAAATGATCCCACCCCGATGTTTCTATTGCATAGAAGAATTTCAAAAAGTGCTATGGCCACTATGAGTCAGTAGAACGTCCTCAGGCCCTTTTGGGCCTCTTGTTTTATTCAGTTTGAGTTTTGAAGCATCTTCTTGTCATAACAAATAAAATGTTGTTCGATATGAAGGATTAACTTTCTAAAAGGGGCCAGCTGGTGGGGTCACAAAATGATTAAAATTGAGCATTGTCATAAATCTTATTTTCAACAACCGGTCATTCAAATTTGTTCGTATTTGATATAAATTATCCCTATGGTTAAGAAAAATAAGTTTGTACAAATCAAGGGACACTTGGATGAATAGAGGCCCTGTAAGGGTCTTTTAGTTTTTCATAGGAATACAATGGGAAAACGGAAAATTCTCATTTTTTTGTCCATTTGGGTGAATATGTTGTTCAATTTCAGATCTAAAGCATTGTCTAGTAACAATAAATTTGATTTTGTTCAATAAAGAGGATTGAATTTCCATAAGTGGCCAGGGGGCGGATGGGGCAATAAGGTACAAATTGGGAATTTTCACAAATTTCCTCTCAATAACCTTTCAGTTAAACTAGTTCATATTTGATGTAAATTATCCTTACATCAGCAAGGATTGAAGATTCTGCATATCAAGGGGCTGGAATATATTGGAGCCCTGTATTGTGACTTTTACATAGGAATATAATAGGGAAAACTGATTTTTTTCATTTTGCATCCATGTGTACAAAAAAAATTCTTTTTAAAATTTGAATCATTTCTGCTCATAACAAATCACTTAGAGTGGGTGATTGAAGTTCTGACAAATTAAGGGGCTGGGTTGTATAATGGTTCTGTACAGGGGACTATATTTTTTTTTACAGATGAATGGTATGGGAATTTAAAGTATTTCCTTTTCATAGCAATTAAGTTTTTGTTCAGTATGGGTGTGGTGGGGGTATTTATCCATAAGCTGTTAAGATGACCCCCCAAAGAGGGTAAATATTGTGGAATTTCAAAAAGTGCTATGGCCACTATGAGTCAGTAGAGCATCCTCAGGCCCTCTTTGGCCTCTTGTTCAGGTTTAAAGTTTTTTATCAGGTAAGATATCTATGCAACCACTCATTGGATATAAAGGAAACTTCACATGTGTGTTTACCATCATCGATGGAACACACACAGACAAGAACCATAACTCATGGTTTCTTTTTAGCAGAGTTATGGCCCTTTTTGGACTTAATTTTTCATGTTAAAGTTTTTTATCAGGTAAGATTTCTATGCAACCACTCATTGGATAGGAATGAAACTTCACATGTCTGTTTACCATCATCGATGGAACCCACAGAGACAAGAACAATAACTTGGGGTTGCATGTTAGCAGAGTTATGGCCCTTTTGGACTTAATTTTTCGTCTGTAGAAACCTCAGGTTAAACTTTAGTTTAGTTGCATTTAAGTTTTGGTGTTTGCCTCCAATCTCAATCTTTGCATGGATGGTGAGTTTTATCCCATCGGCGAGCTTTGTTGTTGTTAACTCTTGTTAAAATCTAAAGCATTTCTGCTAATAACAAATCCCTAAGAGTGGGTGATTGCAGTTCTGACAAATCAAGGGGCTTGGTTGTATAAGGGTTCTGTACGGTAACTATATTTTATTTTACAGATGAATGGTATGGGAATTTAAAGTATTTCCTTTTCATAGAAATTAAATTTTTGTTCAGTATGGGTGTGGTGGGGGTATTTATCCATAAGTTGTTAAGACGCCCCCCAAAAGAAGGTAAATATTGTGAAATTTCTAAAAGTACTATGGCCACTATGAGCCAGTAGAGTGTCATCAGGCCATCTTGAGCCTCTTGTTCAGGTTTTATTTTTATTTATTTTTTTCATTTTCATCTTCATTTTCATGAAAGGGTATCCAGCTGTGATAAACTGTGCGTGCTGGTACAAGATTATTTAAACTATAGATACATTTTCATGAACTGGTACCAAAATATTGCCCTATGATGTGAAGTTAATGGCTATATTGTATAAATATATATATGTATAAAACTGAACAACTTAGAACGTAGAAGGATATCCATTAACAAGAACTGGTATATTACCATATGATTTGAAGTTAGTGCATAATTGTATTGCATATGTAAAACATTGATAAACTAATCTTGAAACAGATCATCTCAACTATAGCTTATACTATATTTTAGATTCTTGCTGGAATTATTTCAGGTAATGTTTAATTTGTATATAAGTATTGCTTGACCAACTTAGTATATTATTCTAGTCATGCAATTGAAGTATTTAGGGTTATTATACGTACATGATGTGCCTAAAGTTAAGTATTGGCACACCTATTGGGGTTATTTGTCAGCAATGGTCAATGAGTTTATATAGCAATTTTAGAGTTTGAAACACAAATGTAACAAATGATAAATGCTGATTTAAGTAATATAAAGGCAGTATGAGCCATCCATTCACTTTGTTGTTTTCAAAAAAACATAACTGTTAATAATGAAAATAAATAGTTTTGGTGAATTATTTTGTTAATTTATTTTTAACAGACAAGCAATAATTATAGCTTCATTTAACCACCCCTGAGTTTTAATGGTCTTCCATTTGGTACTTAATTCTTAAAAAACCTGTAAATAACAATCTATATCGATAAAAACAAGAAAAATTACCAAGAAAAACATAAATGTGCAAACATTTACCATTAGTTAAAAGTAATAGAAGACAAAAATATACACTCAGTTGTGACGAGACAGCACCATTGATAGATTTGCCGTGACCAGGATTCAAACCTTGGTTGTTGTGGCCACAATGCAAAGTACTTACCACTATGCGATCACAGCTATTATTACTGAGTTTTCTTATTCATCAGTTTGTACCACATACAAAAACACAAAAATGCTCATCCATGCCGATAGCTAAAATTAATAAAAGTAGCCTCCCTGACGGGGAATTGAACCCCGGTCTCCCGGGTGACAGGTGGCGATACTTGCCACTATACTATCGAGGACTACATTACAAAGTGGGGAAAGTAAGGTTACGTTTTACTTAACATAAGTTGGCTATGAATTCAATTAATTCGTTAATAGTTCTAGTTGAATTAATCTGTAAATGCTTTAATGCTTAATGCCAGAACAATGTATTGGATCAAGTTTCTCAAATAAATAAAGCGGTAAATGTTTAATGAAGGTTACTGCCAATGACTACCCTAAGTTGCAATGTTGACAAGTTGCTAAGTGGACTAGTGGTTAGGATTCCGCGCTCTCACCGCGGCGCCGTGGTTTGATTTCCCGCTTGGGAAATATTTTGTTTGTATATTTTAAATCGAGTTCAATATTAATACATGAAAATGAGCTCTCAAAAATACTTTCCGGTGATAACAGAACCAAATATGTTCTATATTAAAAATATACAGAAAATACAACAACGGTCATTCTCGACTTCGTTAAATAAATATTGTTCGCAACTTTTGTGAAAATTGTTATGAATTTAGTAAATAGTATGACAATGTTTCCGGAGAGTTATATCTATATCAATAAAAACATGAACAATTACCAAGAAAAAACATAAATGTGCAAACATTTACCATTAGTTAAAAGTAATAGAAGACAAAAATATAAACACAGTTGTAAAGACAGCATCATTCATAGATTTGCCGTGACCAGGATTCGGACCTGGGTTGTGGTGGCCACAACACGAAGTACTACCACTATACGATCACGGCTATCATTACTGATCTGTGTTTATACATCAGTTTGTACCAGAATTAACTTCACTGCATTACGTGAAAGTGTTTTCCATATCAAACGCATAATAGTAAAACTTAGATTGAGATAGATCTCAGAATCAAGTTTCATGTTTAGTTTCTGTCAAACATACACATACAAAAACACAAAAATGCTCATCCATGCCGATACCTAAAATTAATAAAAGTAGCCTCCCTAACTGGGAATTGAACCCCTGTCTCCCGCGTGACAGGCGGCAATACTTACCACTATACTATCAAGGACTACATTACAAAGTGTAGAAAGTAAGATTACGTTTTACTGAACATAATTATGTCGTCTATGAATTCAATTAATTTGTTAATAGTTCTAGTTGAATTAATCTGTAAATGATTTGACGCTTAATGCCAGAACAATGTATTGGATCAAGTCTCTCAAATAAATAAAGCGGTAAATGTTTAATGAAGGCTACTACCATTGACTACCTTAAGTTGCAATGTTGACAAGTTGCTAAATGGACTAGTGGTTGGGATTCCGCGCTCTCACCGCGGTTGCCGGGGTTCGATTTCCCACTTGGGAAATATTTTGTTTGTATATCTTGAATCGTTCAATTTTAATTCATGAAAATGAATTATAACAAATACTTTCCACTGATAACAGAACCAAATATGTTCTATATTAAAAATATACAGAAAATACAACAATGGTCATTCTCGACTTCGTTAAATAAAGTATTCTACGTGACTTTTGTGAAAATTGTTATGAATTTAGTTAATTGTATGACAATGTTTCCGAAGAGTTATATCTATATCAATATAAACACGAACAATTACCAAGAAAAAATATAAATGTGCAAACGTTTACCATTAGTTAAAAGTAATAGAGACAACACCATTGATAGATTTGCTGTGACCAGGATTTGAACCTGGGTTGTTGCGGCCACAATGTGAAGTACTACCACTATACGATCAAGGCTATCATTACTGAGTTTTCTTATACATCAGTTTGTACCAGAATTAACTTCGCTGCATAATGTGAAAGTGTTTTCCATATCAAACGCATAATAGTAAAACTTAGATTGAGATAGATCTCAGAATCAAGTTTCATGTTTAGTTTCTGTCAAACATACACATACAAAAACAAAAAAATCTGAGTCAAGCAAGATGATGACGTATCATTTCTGATCACTCAGCAGCAAGCGAATCTGCGCAGACTGTAGCCGTTTTCTTGATCATTCGGGAAATACAAGGAATTTTCTGTGTAAACATTGGCACGAGTGTTTTAAAAGTGCGAAAACTGTCTTGTTACCGAACATAATTTAATATATGATTTTCCTTTATAAGCAACACCCTCCTCAACATTATATTTTTACCCCATTTGGTCTTTTACTGGTGTAAAATTGATTTAGTGACGGTTTTACTGTGAAAAATCAGTGTAATGATGGAGGAGGTGGTGGAACTGTTTGAAAGTTGCGTAACGTTGGAGGATGGTGGATTTACTAAAAGCCATTTATTGGTAGTTTTCGATACAAACAAGTGTCTGCTTCATTGCCAATATAATGTAAAACTATTACAAGATGTAACGACGATATAATAATAAGGCAAATCAAGTTAAAAATTGGCCATAAATGCTTATATCACACGAGACATATCGATTTTATCAAAACATCCACACAGAATGTTCTCAATATGTTATGTATGTATTGAGATCGTTTTGGGAATATCACAGTGCTTTGTCTTTAATACTATAGTGAAAAATAGAAAGGAAATGCTAGATTACGCTAATTTGGGTGGGGCTCACCCACGGAGAGGTACGGAGTGGTACATCTGACTACGCTTGAGTACAGTAGACTACAGTAGCCTCTACGCTAGACTATGCTAAAGTATGTCCAACTACGGTATATTGAGCAACACCCCACGGAGTATAACAGCCAGCCCGCGGCGTGGTACAGCCATTGTGCGCTTGTTTTTCAAACAGAGCATGATAGCTCACATATTTCTGTAAACTTTTGTCTACATTTGTGGCTGAAACATGCCTGGACCAAGGAAGTCTAAGAAGTCGATGAAGAGTGCTGCTGCTGGTGCTCAACTTGAACAAGTTGATGCCTCACTGCTGACCCAAAGTGAGTTGGTACTAGGAACTCTGGAGGTGCTGACACCCCACTCCCCTCAGGTGTAGAGGTCCATGACACTGTCCACGACTAGGACTCTGTGCAGGAGAAGGTTACCAAGGCCAAGACCACCCGGCGTGTAGGTCTGATGCTGTCTGAAGACAAGGAGGTGGTTGTCTTTGAGTTCGTGGAAGCTCACCCGCAGCTGTTTGACAAGAACAACCCTGGCTTTATGAAGAGGGGAGATAAGGGGGCACTCTGGAAGAAGTATGTAGAGGATCATGAGATTGTGGAGAGTGATGGTGAGTAAAAGATTTGGGCAATTTTATTTCTGTAATTGTGTGTAATATCTGTGTGTAAATTTTGGGGGTTTTTTGTGTAATTTTTGCAAAATTTTTGTGTAATTTTTGGGTCTTTTTTTGTGTAATGTTTGCGTAATTTGTATGTAATTTTTGTATGTAATGTTCGCGTAATATTTGTGTAATTTTCCCCCTTCTTATATTTTGCAGGTAGTCTGTACTGGGGCCAGACTGTCCAGGGACGTCAGTGGCAGTGGGAGGAAGAAGCAGATGCCAAAGGAGGAGTGGCTCACTAGGAAATTGGCGTTTCTGTCTTCCCACTTATACAGGGTGCCAATCAGGAGTGGGATGAACGTAAGTACACTAACTGACTGACTCACTCACTCACTTACTCTCTGAATCACTTAATCACTCACTGACTCAATGACTCACTGACTCGCTCAATGACTCGTTGACTCACTCACTGACTCGCTCAGTCACAGGAAAATTAAAACAGAATTAAAAAGTTTCAAAAAACAATTAAAACAGTTTAATTTGTGTAATTGTTCTTGTAATTGAAATGAATATTTTAATAAAGTATGTATGTTCTTATATTTGCAGCTCTTGCAGCAGTTGAAGCAGCGATGTCCCGACCGTTTCGGCGCTGTGGCTACTGAGGGGCAGGGCCAGGCCCAGGAGAAGGGCAAGGAGATAGAGGAGACAGGTGACGTCTGTGATGAGGAGGAGGAGCCAGTGGGGACTGGCAACCCTGTCTGTTCCAAGAGGAGGAAGAGGGCTACAGCTACAGCTACCTCCACAGTCATGGAGCGTATCGAGCACTGTATCGTGGCTCAGACACAGGCACAGAAGCAGCTCCTGGATAAGGTAAAAAAACTAAAACATGTAAATAAAATATTATAATAATATATTAATATCATGTTTTATATAAATGTTAATTTCATTTAGGGGATGGGTGGGTAGCTCCAAATGTTTTGCAAAAAATTATTGCCTTTAAATTGTTTGTTGGGGTGGGGGGGAGGATGGGGGACAACCAAATTTGGGAATAATAAATTCTTTGCTTTTAATTGTTAGTAGGGGAGTGGGGAGGGGGAGTTAATTTGTTGCCACACGTCTTAGGGTAATTGTTATGAAAGGTTAAAATCTAATTTGAAAAATAATTTATAATATGTTTAAATTGTTCTTGTTTTGTATCATTGCAAGAGACCGCACACATGGCGTTCGGCCGCATGATCGGCTTGTCCGCTGGTGAACTAGACGAGGAGTCGTGGGACACCTTCCAGCTAGAGGTTAACCAGTGTCTGGTTAAGGCGAGGAGGGAGAGGAGGAAGGCTGCTGAGAGTCGTCACCACTTGCAGCCACAGGGAGACTTTGTCTTTGCCAGCAACATTGCCGCTCAGCAGCAACAGCAGTGTGCGCAGGGGTTTTGTTAGACTGGCAGCACCAGTTGCAGCCACCACCAGCGCAGCCAATGGCGAGGTCTGCCAGTCCATCCCCTAGGACAGTACTCCGCACTCTTTTGGGGACTTGTTGGCACTTTAGTAGTCTGAGGTGTCTGGGGAACGGTCCTTTTAAGGACCCTTGTAAGTCTGTCTGTCTGTCTGTCTCCTTTTAAGGACCCTTGTAAGTCTGTCCGTCCGTCCGTCCGTCCGTCCGTCCGACCAGTCCGTCCGTCCGTCTGTCTGTCTTTTGAAAATAGAGAAAAATAAGAAATAAACATTTTTTATCTTTATTAATTTGTTTTGGTTTATTTATTTTGGGAAACAAACAAACATACAATAACAAACAATAACAAACGTTCCGCTAGACTCCCTCTCCCCTCAGTACTGGCGCAGATTGGCATCCTGCCATGCCACTGATCCCGCCAGTGACACAAAGTAAATTCTGGAAACAAATAAAAGTCACTGGGAGCAAGGTCAGGACTGTAGGGAAGATGGTGTATAGTTTTCAACGTGTAGGTCTTCAACAAATCCTTTGTTTTGGTGGCGGTATGTGCTGGGACATTATATGTGTGGAAGTGGTGACTTATTTGTAGCACTTGCGATAATAATTGTTTAATATTAATATTATATTCGGGACATTTGAAATAATTCATTCTGTTTGTAACAATTTAACACAATTTGTTGTAAAACTTTTGGCTGTAGTACATTATCTGATATTAACTTGTATACTATTGCAGATTTAGGACAACTTACCTTTGAATAATTCCCTGTTGGGTTTTGGAATGATTAAAGGGTAATTCATTTCATTTGTTGAACCTAGATTTCTACGAATGTTATCATGGGCATTCAACATATCTGTTATATAAGAAGGTTTTGTTGTGAAACTATGTACATAAATTTTGATGTTTAGAAAAATATTCTTTGATCAAGTGCATTTATTAACTTCATAGCATCTGCAAATGTTGAATTTTGATCACCTAAGACAACACGGCATGCTTTGTTTTGTAATATTAAGGGACGGTTTATGTTTATATTTTTTTTGTAAAACCCCAAATTACGTTACAATAATCTAAATGGGGTTGAGTAAGAGCTTTATACGAAATACTTTTGTAATTTAATGGAATGTAGGTTTTTATTCTTGATAATAACAGCAAATAGGTTGAATTTCTTTTCCTTATGAACATGATATGTTTATCCCACTTAAGTTATTTTTATATGCATATAAGAACCTTATCACCAGATGTAAGTTCTGATGAAATATCATTACCGGTATATGTTAATGATATATTTTATCAATAAGCCCAGCACGCTGTTGTGGTGTAGTGACAAATAGAACTTTAGATTTTGATGTGTTTATAACCATTCCATTTTTCAAACACCATCCATTTAAACTATTTAAAAATGATTAAAGATTTTTTTTTTGTATAACAGCCTTTGATGTATTTATGTAAAATATTGTTTTATAATCTGCATACATATCTGTATTTGATATAATTCCCTCAAGACTGAAAAGAAGATCATTTATAAATATTAAAAACAAGAGAGGCCCTAATACAGAGCCTTGCGGTTTCCCATACATAACAGTTTGTTCAACAGATGTTTCTACATTTAATGTTATTTTCTGTTTTCCTCTAGTAAGGTAATATTCAAACTATTGTATTGTGTTTTCACTGCATTTATACAGTTTTATTTTTTTAAAAAGGATTGCATGGTCAACTAAATCAAATCTAGCATAATTGCACAAACAAATTTTCCTCCATTTAGTGCATCCAGCCATTTATCAGTCTTATGAATTAGAGCTGTTTTTCAACTGTGTTGTTTTCTGAACCCGCTTTGAAATTCACACATTAATTAACAGTGATTTAAAAATAGAATAACATTTTCATGAATATTGTTTTTCAATCAATTTAGACAGTGTCGGTAGTATTCAAGTGATATAGGTTTATAATTGTTTATATCATCAGTTGCACCACTTTTAAATAAAGGGCTTACCTTAGCATATTTCCAGATGTCGGGGAAAAACACCATTTCTTATACTGCTATTTATAGTGGAAATTACATTAGTGGACATTTTTAACAGTTTTGATCTGATTTGATAATACCTGTGGCATTTGATGTATCTAAATTAGAAAGCATTTCCTTTGTTTTATTCTCGGTAATGAAAGGTATAGTAAAACATTCTTTTTGTGAATTTAGTGTCAACAAACGTTTTAATTACATGGAAGCTTGAGTCAGGTATTGGCTCTTTTAAACTAGCTGGTATGTTTACGAGGAAGTTATCAAATTCATCTACCACTATACTATGGAGGACCGCAGTAAAAACGACGAGCATAAATTTATGTTTACTAACCATATAGTAATACATCTGCTATGAATTTTAATAATTTGTTAACGTTTGTAGTCATTTATACATTACGTTAGCCCAATATCAGGCCCCGGTTTCACAAAAATACTTAAAGGGGAACGCAACCCTGTGTATAAAACAGTATAAAATGAATAGCTGTGCGTTCAGCTTTCTATTAATAGTATTATTATGCATAAATTCGAGTCCATAAAGATATATCAGCTCGTTTTGTAACGGTCATTTTCGCACATAAACTTTGTGGTGGAAGTCGCCATATTGGATACCTGCGTGACGTCATAACTGCACTTCCGGTTTAAAACATAATTAATTTATACGCTACAGCAGATATAGAAACGTGCAATTATAGTTATCGGCAAATGTACTCGCAAGAATAATAAAATAGATTTTAGTAACGGAGAAGGACTTGTGGCCTACAACTTTGAACCAGAATTTTCGGAACCAGAGTTAAATGAATTAGAAAACGAGAGAAATAGTGAGACGGCACAGTTGTTCACACATGTGAAAGACTTTTGCAGCTGCGAAAACTGTGTAATGATGCCTTCGTCTGACGAAAATATGTGCTGCAGATGCAATGACCATACTAGTGGAGATTTAAAAGATTTAGAACGTATCACAGAATTAATACAGAGAAACACATCAATGTCTTATGAAGTTTTCACCCAAAAAGATGATAACTGTTAAAGAGTCACACCGATCATGAACCAGAGATCAAACCCGAAAGCCATCAATCACGAGTCTGACATCTTATCATGTAACCTGATATTGATGATTGAATTTCAAAATAGTAAAATTACCCTTAGCTTGATAAAAAAAGTAATTATTGCGGTCAGTGTTGATGTAGATCCAGGCGAGCCTGCACATTGATGATGATTCGTGGTGTACTATCAGGGTATATACTGTTTGCTACTCAAGTCAATACATTATAAAAAAAAAAACACTATTTAGACCAGGAATAGAGTTTAAGGGAAAATGTTTTGTTACATATATTTACCTGTCTAAAAGAGAATAAGAAATAATATTAAATCTCTTTTTCTTATCGTGTTTAGCTGGTGCGGCCAGAGTTGCATACTGAGAAATGGCTAATAAAATTTTGATTTCATACCCTGTTTAGTAAAATTAGATGAAGCATGGATGAGGTTTTTTTGTGTGTGTTTTTACATTGTCTTTTGGTTATTCAAGTGGTGTTACTACCCAATTTGATATATGATGATTATCTATTCTACCAGTTCCCTGAACATGTATGAATGTTGTTCCTTATAGGGAATGTCATATGGAATATAATGTCTACAGGCATATTGCACAAAGTGTATGTTACTGTCAAGCTACTGGCACACTGCTGAGCTTTCATAATTCACCAACACCACATTCACACCATGTGGTAATGAGAAATACCCTGCCACAGTGTGCATATTGTACCCTAATAAGCATAAGTCACCCCAGGTTTAATGACCCCAGGGTTTATGACAGGATGTTATATCACATAGTATTATGGCTTATTACTAATTTAAACATTTTCAGTTAATCAGGGTTTCAATATCAATGCAAACTTACAAGTAAAGAATTATGCTATATGATTTTATGTATATTTTTCACAAATTGTTTACCAGAACACTATTTTAACAGTAAAAAAAAAGTTTCATGTATTTATGAATAAATAAAGGAACAAAGGTTTTAATTTATATTTTTTCATTACGAAGTAGAGGTAGTTCAAATGTCTATTCAAGAATAATGACCTAGTTGACTGTGAAAAAGCCATATATCAATAAACCATATTGCCTATTGATTATAAAATTAATAAAATGAGTTTATGAACAATTAATGGTTGACTGAACATTTAGCATCATTTTTGCCATCGAGGGCTTACTGTACAAATGTTCAGTTAACTTAACCACTGTTTCCTGAAAAGTTAACCAGTACTCGAGCACACCCAACAACCGCAAGTAACTGATAATTTTCCCACTCAAATCAGCGTTGAGAGATAAATGATATTGAGACACAATGTTGTATGGCAATCATCACAGAGACTGTCGCCGGGTGGGGATTCGAACTCGCGACACCTGGATTGATAGTTAGACACATAACTGACTTAGCTAATCGGGCCTGTCACAATTAATTGGCTTTAATAATTTGTATTTTAATAATAATTTTTAGATACCATATCGTTTTCACACCTTATGTTTTGGCATTAACTTCTTCTTTTTATTGTTAATTGGATTATCACACCTGTTTAAACAGCATGCAATTATAAGTTTGTGAAAGTTTGCTATATCAATTTCCCAATATTTTGGAAGAGTATATAAAATCACAAATTAAATTTCAGAAATCAGTTGAGCTATAAGTGTTATAAGCACATTTTTAAGAGCTTCCCACTGGATAATATACACTAAGTCTATATGTATGGCGCATATGGTCATCTTCGTACTGAAATCATCTGAAATTGTATGCTTGGGTAGTGGTACGCCAAGGCATTGGTACGCTTCATTCTGCAATCTTAAGTCCTACCCCAAAGTATAAAGGCGTTTTGCGCGTGATGTCACCAGAAGCTTGACACTGAGGCATTGTGAAATCACATATTAGGAAAACTAAAAACAACGCTGCCCACAAAACATATCGCATTACTCACCTACACTTATTCCGTTGATGAAAACAATGTTTATGGGTTAAGTCCTTCAATTCAGAATAGTTTTCGCGTTTAATTGTCTTCATTTGATGTTCAGTAATCTACTGTATATCTATCTATCAACTGTTTACGTGAATTAGTGTATATACAAAAGTTTCAGAAGAGAGCAGTCACTAACGACACAATAAAATGTTCGCGAGAACTAGAGTGGAAGTGCAGCTATGACGTCACCGAAAACCTCCAACATAAAAGAGCTATAAAATGGCGGCGCCCATGATATATAGGAAACACTTGAAATCATGATATTTAATATCGTTTTTCTCACTTGATATATTTCGTTCAATTAAAATTTGTTGATTTTTGTGTTAGTTACATGTCTTTTTAACGATAAATGACCATTTATATTCTGACATGCGGTACCCTTTAAGTCTCTTATTTTACTTAAACTCGATAGTGTGCTCAATTTTATACTTAAATTGAGCACACTATTTGAGTTTAAGTAAATTAGCAGACTTAAGTATTTTCGAGAAACCGGGCCCAGGCCTTTAGAACTCCGTTACATGGTGAGCCATGTTTTGACAAAATCATGTATCAATGTAAATACGGTAACCATTAACTACGTTGTGTGTAGCGAGGAAAATAATACTGTTGGTGTAGTTTCTACCAGAGGACTATTCCAATCATAAAGGTTTGAATCTTCAGTCGTACTGTATTGGGGCCCATAGAAATAAAAAGTGTATAGTTGTTTGTTGTGGATGTTTTAGTTTTAATGAATAACCACATGTTGAAAACATATAGATTATGCTAAGTATAATATAGTCTCTCCTAACTAATATATTGGTTTTGCTAAATATATTGTAGTTCTCTCCTTACTAATATGTTGGTGTTGCTAAGTATATTTCAATTCTCCCCTAACACACACACATATATATATATATATATATATATATATATATATATATATATATATTGGATTTGTTAAATATATTTTAGCTATCTTCCTGATTAATGTATTGGTTTTGGTGAGTATATTTTAGTTCTCTCCTTAATAAAAAAATTAGTTTTGCTAAGTATATTTTAGTTATCACCTAATACTAATATATTGGTTTTACTAAGTATATTTTAGTTCTCTCCTTACTAATATATTAGTTTTGCTAAGTATATTTTAGTTATCTCCTTACTAATATATTAGCTTCTTAAGTATATTTGAGTTCTCTCCTTACTAATATATTGATTATGGTAAGTATATTTTAGTCTCTTGACTAATATATTGGTTTTGTTAAGTATATTTTAGATATCTCCTGGCACATATATTAGTTTTGTTAAGTATAAATAATTTCAATTCTCTCCTGACTAATATATTGGTTTTACAAAGTATAATTTAGATCTCTCCTTACTAATACATTGGTGTTGCTAAGTTTATTTCACGTTTCCCCTTACTAATATATTGGTTTTGTTGAGTATATTTTAGTTATCTCCTGACTAATATATAGATTTTGCTAAATGTATTTTAGTTTACTCTTGACTATAACACATTGGTTTTGCCAAGTATATTTCAGTTCTCTGTTGACTAATATATTGCTTAGTATATTTCAGTTCTCTCTTTTCCAATATATTAGTTTTGCTAAATAAATGTTAGTTCTTTCCTAACTAATATATTAGTTTTGCTTATTATATTTAAGTTCTCTCCTTACTTACTTAGATATAGGTTTTGCCAAATATATTTTAGTTCTTTCCTGACCAATATATTCGTTTTACTAATTATATTTTAGTCCTCTCCTTACTTACGCATTGGTTTTGCCCAGTACATTTCAGTTCTCTGTTGACTAATACATTGCTAAGTATATTTCATTTCTCTCCTTTCTAATATATTGCTTAGTACATTTCAGTTCTGTCCTTACTAATACAGTGGCGTAGCTGACCCTAAAATGATGTGCAAGCCCAACAGGCTCTAGCGGGTTCTGGGTGCATGTCCCAGCAAAAAAAGACTTTCAGATTGCATTTCCTGCATTCTGGGGGTATTTTCAGGAGATATAATGATGCATACGCAAAAATATGTGCAAGCCCAGGCGTTATAGCTTAAAGGCAACTACGTCACTGTTATATATTGGTTTTCTCCTTACTAATATATTAGTTTTGCTTATTATATTTTAGTTTTCTCCTTACTAATATATATTGCTTTTGCTAAGTATATTTTAGTTCTCTCCTGACTAATATATTGATTTTGCTAAGTATATTTTAGTTTTCTCCTGACTAACAAATTGGTTTTGCCAAGTATATTTCAGTTCTCTGTTGACTAATATATTGTTAAGTATACTTCATTTCGCTCCTTTCTTATATATTGCTTAGTATATTTCAGTTCTTTTCTGACTAGTCTATTAGTTTTGCTAAGTAAATATTAGTTCTTTCCTTACTAGTATATTGGGTTTGCTAAGTATATTTAAGTTCTCTCCTTACTAACACATTGGTTTTGCCAAGTATATTTCAGTTCTCTCCTTACTAACACATTGGTTTTGCCAAGTATATTTCAGTTCTCTCCTTACTAACACATTGGTTTTGCCAAGTATATTTCAGTTCTCTCCTTACTAACACATTGGTTTTGCCAAGTATATTTCAGTTCTCTCCTTACTAACACATTGGTTTTGCCAAGTATATTTCAGTTCTCTCCTGTCTTATATATTGCTAAGTTTATTTCAGTTCTTTCCTGACTAATCTATTAGTTTTGCTAAGTAAAAATTAGTTCTTTCTTTACTTATATATTGGGTTTGCTAAGTATATTTAAGTTCTCTCCTTACTAACACATTGGTTTTGCTAAATATATTTCATTTCACTGTTGACTAATATATTGCTAAGTATATTTCATTCTCTCTTTCTAATATATTACTAAATATATTTCAGTTCTATCCCGGGGGTATGTTGCCATAAAGCTTGTTCAGGTTTCAATAGTTATTTATGCATGGAAAATGTTTTCACAATGCTGTGCTAACCTCTATCTTTAACGCCAGATTGTAACCAATGCAAAATCATACGGGCTGATTTTCCGGTGTAACATTAATTTTTACCATGTTTAAAAATTACACCATGGGTCACATTTTAATGGATGAGTGATCCAGTTTTAACATTGAAAGCTGACCCTGACTGTTATTTAATGACCCACCCACACGTGAACAATTTACCCTCGTTAAAATCTGATCACCAACAGTTGGAAACTGACCGAATAGTCGGCAGGACCACATTTCAACATTGAAAACTGCTATTTTAAATTTGGATGTTTTCATGGATATAAAGTGTGAATTATAACTGGGAAATGTTAGTATACGATACATATATATATATATATATATATATAGTGGCCTGTATGCTATAGATACATTGTTTCATTGGTGAAACACATGTGATATCGGAATGGTGTTTGTTGGAATTGTCTTTCGTTAATGTGGTTGTTGTTCACAAGTTAAGAATGTGATGAAGCATTCCTACATCAACTGTCTCTTTGTCTCCATCTCTCTCTGTTTGTTACCCGGGCATCGGCGTCACACTTTCAGTTAAAATTTTACATGCAAGTTACTATCATGCAAATATCTCAGTAACCACATACTAGATTGATTTGAACTTCACCAAGTCTTCAGGGTTATCAAACAATCAAGTTAATTAACTCTTGATTTAATTTAATGCAAACTATTGAAAGACTTAAAAGTGCTGGTTAAAGTTTTCCGTGCATCTTGATATCATGCAAATATCTCTGTAACCTCATATGCGATTGATCTGAAACTACACTAACGCCCTTGTGTTATCAAGCATAGTCTCCCAGCTATGTCCCATACCTCTGATGGTAATTTTGACAACAATTATACCCATTTTCTGCATTTATATATTTTTCATATTTAACACTCATCTGACCCACGAAGAGGGTCGAATTTAATGTTGGAAGTATCGTGGGGCAAATAGAATGGTTCCTGTATCCTGGAGTTGAGATGAAGAAGCGAATCCAAAATAAGCCAGGGAACTCTCTTAATGATACATTTTCACATGACATTCATACACTCGTGTCTGTTTTAGAGTACGCCGGGTTTTCTTCTACTGTAATGAAAGAACTGCTTTAAAAGACGAGGCACAGTCACCTCATACTTAGTCGAATAGACAAACAGTATGATTCACAGTTACAGTTTGAAAGCTGGTTTTCTTAAAGACGTTTCTGCGGGTTGCTACTGTGCATCGCTACGCACATAGTTCCTTTTTGTTACTTTCAGTTTCGGGGATTTATTTCGCCGTTTAGTTAATTAAAAGTCGAGTCGCATTTAGACTTGTCCCCGGTCTCATATAATATAAGAGACTGGTATCAATCTGATCACCTCGGCCTTTATGCTACGCAATAGACCTCTGATCTGACATAATAAGGCACCATTTTGGAACTACTTTCAGTCACATGATAAAATAAAATGGTGGTCCCCTTATGACACCTTTGTGGAAGCTGTGCCAGAGACTTATATCTACTGTCTTGGAGGAAGAAATTTCCCTATAAACATGACGCATGTCGAGTGTATAAATAAGAAAATCGATATAATAACGCCATATATTCAACTTAATGACTGATACATAATTTGTTACTTTCACGCGAATAAACACAGACTTTAGCATTGGTGTATTCTAGAGCTATACACGAGGTATATTATACAGAGGATACGGAAATACCCGATGTATCACGATTGAGACCGGTATCTGCTTTTGCTTGACCTTGACCCTTAAATATGCTCTTTTGCATTCAGTTACACTAAATAGCGAAAAGGACAGAAGAAGAGATTTCTTTAAGAAAAGGAGCGATTAAATCAACATTTCTTTATTATATTGCATAGATTCGTTATTTTATTGAAAAGAACATTAAATAAATGGTACATGCGTATTTTTAGAAAATTTCATTGACAAATTAATGTTTTATTACCAAATTAAAATTGTCCTTGTATAGAAATGGGGAATTGGTTTTAAGAAAAGGACTTTTAAGAAAATGAGCGATTAAATCATCATTTCTTTATTATATTGTATAGATTTGTTGTTTTTTTTTTGTTGTTTTTTTATTCCAATACATTACAATATACATTGTATTACAATATTACAATTTCAATTTACAGAACATATAGCATTTACACAAGTGTTATTCTTTAAATGACAATTGTAAATAAGTATTTTTTTGTTACAGACATCACCCCATAAGGGATGCCATCCCTTATAGAGAAATATCTGAAGCAAAAAACTACCCATGGTATGTTTTAAATATATATCATTTAGAAAGTTTAATCCATTCATCACATAGCTATGGTGTTATGTGTTACAATTATAACCGTAAAATGATCATTTTTAGTCGATATTTATGTTTAAATTTAATGTCTCATATAAACAATAGTATTTGTGCTTGTTAAAGCAACACATCCACGTTTGAACTTTTAAAAAAAAAAATTTAATTGGGTTATGAGCACATTTCCCATACAAACATATGATCAATTAGCTGTATATGAGCATATAAACACAATCCCGAACAAAATGATGCCCAAATTATAATGCGTGACTAACACTTTATAAAACAAGCGTGTAACTCACCCGAGTCAAAAAAAATTGTCAAAATGACTTTCAAGGCAGGTATAGTACACTACGCACTAAATCGTGAAGTTTTTTAATACGACTCGCATAATTCAATTTGAAGCAAAGTTGGAATCCTCGGCAATTTAAAAATAATTTATAAAGCGTTTGTCACGCTTTATATTTTGAACATCTTTTTTTATAATTCTAAAGCATTCTGGATAGTGTTTGTTAGCACATATACAGCTCACTGACCATATATTTATGTATGGGAAATGTGCTCACAACTCAATTGAAAATTTTTTTAAAAAGTTTAAACGTGGATGTGTTGCTTTAAGTAACAAACACCAAGGTTTTTTTGTAGGAAAAAACGATATTTTTAACAATGAGTTACATAATCAATTGTGTACCAAGTTTTTTCACATAAAACAGCAAAGCAATAGCAACACACACGCATGCACGCACGCACGCACACACACACACACACCATATCAGTATTTACACATACATACACACATATATTTATACAGTTATCATTTGTCATTCATAAAAAGGCATTATATTCATTATTAGCTAAGACTGTAAAGAAACATTTAATAATAACAACAAATTTATTTACAGATTCGCTATACGTAGCTCATGTATTGGGTTTACTGTTTTTTATTTCAGTTAATATAATCGTTTTTATAAATCTAAAAACAAATTATATTGGATTTTTAAGATCAGGTTGAAAAATTGGTGTTCTAAATACTAATTATTTGCATTTTTCATAATAATAATAATTTTATAAAAATAATAGATTGAAAGAATAAAGTCTACTGTATGTGATTGTATAAATATTTAGGACAGTTTAACTACAAAACCAGTATAAAACTTCTTTTTCTAATCCACTGTTTTTTTTTTCAAATGTCAAACTATAATTATATTGAAAATTATCAATTGGACATCTTTATAAAAGAAAAAGTTCAATACAAAAAAGATAGTGTAAAGTCTACTGTATAAGATTGGATAAATATTTAGAATAGTTTAACTGCAAAACCTGTATAAAACTTCTTTCTTTTAATCCATTGGATTATTTTTCTCAAATGTCAAACCATGATTATAATGAAAGTTATAAATTGAACAACATAATAAAAGAAAAAGTTCAATACAAAAAAGACAGGGTATTTCCTTGGAGATGTGGCTTTCATTTCCAACTAGGAACAGCAGGGAACAAACAAAGTGTGACAGCTACTTTTTATAGTTTTAAGGTATGCATTGTATATTATCTAGACGTGTTGTAAATTTAACACTTCATATTATGAGAAAAAAAAATATATACAAAACAATTAATATTCAAAGTAGTGATTTATACACCAACCATGATGTTTCAAACTTTTCAATTATACAATTTTTAATTGCATTTATTTTTTCAGTTTGGTACACATACTTTATTTGTGGCTTAAAATTGATGAAGAATGGTAACCTATCATCTAACTTGCACTTATAAATAAAGTATTTTGCATGAAAAATTAATTTATTTAAAATATTGTCATGTTTTACTGATCCAAAGATAATATCTTTCACACTCCATTGATGTTGAAGTATTATGTTTTTGTCATTGCATGTTGTTATAAAACTATCCCAGAATGTTTCTACATACTTGCATTCCCAGAATAAGTGTGTAAAGTTTTCTACATGTGCTTTGCAAAAGGTACATGTATCATCATTTTTTATCTTCATTTTTGTCAAAAGCAAATTTGTAGCTGTTATTCTGTGGTTCATTTTAACTTGAAACCATTGTATTCTAGTATCTTTGGTACAATTAAAAGGTAATTGAAATAATTTTTTCCATTCTCTTTCAATATTTAATCATACTGTCCCCATTTAATAATAGAAGTTGACAACACAATTGACCTAACAAGAACATCATATATTGCATGACAACCTTTTTTTGTGCCGTTAATGCAAGACACTGATAATGGGCATATTGGATTGTCTAATTTCGTTGCAAGGTGAGCAAAATGAAGTGTTTGAAGGTAACCACGTAATGTACCAAGCATACCTTCATATTCAATAAAATTAGTATTTACAGAAAACTTATCCACAAATAACCTAAATGTAAGAAGATTACCATGCTCATCAATCAAGTCACTAACAAATTTTATACCTTTGTCATACCATCTTTTATAAAATACACTCAATCTTCCTATCTTAATGTTATTGTTAAACCATAAAGGTTGGTTTAAAAAATCTTTCCAAGACATTGGTACTAAGGCAGTTATTAATACTTCCAGACTTATGTACACATCTTTCCAAAATGGATTACATATTTTGAAAAGGTTCTTTTTCACATAATCATTACCAAAAATTAACATTTCTGATGCATAAGGATACATAAAATTATGAATTTCTATACATTTTTTCCCACCAGACAAAAGTCTTCATATCCAAGTAAGTTTTAAAGCATATACAAACTGTTTAATGTCAATCATTCGGAGTCCTCCGTTCTTATAATCTTGTTTTACAATATTTCTTTTTATTTGTCTGGATGATTATTCCAGAGAAAGCTAACACACATAGTTTGTAACAATTTAATTTGATCTTCTGATTGGTTTGGTAATGATGAAAACAGGTGGTTTAATTTTGGTAAAGCTAAACTTTTTAAGACTGTGATTTTTCCAAAAGGGGTTAGAATTCTTTTTGACCATGAGAGTAGCAGTGTTTTAATTTCATTTATTTTCTTGTTAAAATTCAATGTAACCGTATTATTCATATAAGTTGACATAGTAATGCCAAGTACAGTAAATTCACCCTGATCCCAATTTAATTCTGTTTCTGTGCACAGTTTTATATTTGAACCTTTTTTTTTCCCAAACCAAATAACTCTGGTTTTTTCAACAGTAACAATAAGACCAGAAATATCTGCATAGAATTTTAAAACTAGAAGAGTATGTTTAAGTGATTTTTCTGTACCATCTAACATAAGGGAAGTGTCATCAGCATATTGTGAGATTATATATTCGGTATCGCCTACTTTGATTCCTTTAATATTTTTATTTGTCCTGACCAATACAGCCAATATTTCTACACATAAAATAAAAATGTATGGTGATAATGGATCGCCTTGTCGGCAGCCTCGGAAAATATAGAACCATTCTGATAGATGACCATTTATTGATATGCAAGATTTAATATCCGTATAAAATAATTTAATCCAATTGCTTATACTTTTTCCAAAATTAAAAAACATTAAAACCTCATCAATAAAAGACCACGATAGTGTATCAAAAGCTTTTTCGAAATCAATGATAACTAGTAAACCTGGTACATCATATGTTTCTGCATAATGGAATAAATCATAAATTGTACGTGTATTTTCACCAATGTATTGTCCGGCAAGAAAACCGGTTTAGTCTTCATTAATAACTTTTGATAAAACTAATTTTAAACGTTGAGCAATACATGCAGAGGCTAATTTATATGAACAATTTAATAAAGATATAGGTCTCCAATTTTTTAAGTACTGTTCATCTTTGTTTGATTTTGGGATGCATGTTATTATTCCCTCTTTTTGCGCGATTGAAAGTTCCCCTAAATGTAACCCATAGTTAATGGATCTACAAAGAAATACACCCAAGTCTATCCAGAAAAAATTGTAAAATTCCATAATGTAACCACTTGAACCTGGGCTTTTTAAATTGTTTGCCCTTTTTAAACAAGATAATAACTCCACTAATTCTATTGGACCTTCCAAAGAAATCTGTTCCTCTCTTGTGAATTTTGGAATAGAAAATTCTGTAAGCAATGTACTTAAAGTTATATTTTTAACTGGTCTATATTCATATAATGTTTGGTAATAATGTCTTGCTTCTTTTAAAAGTGATTCTCGACTATTTAAAATTGTCCCTTCCTTTGAAATGAGGGAAGGTATGGATTTACTTATAAAGTTCCTATTTTCCAGGTTGCAAAAATATTTTGTTACTTTTTTCCTTCATCTAACCATTTGGCATTTGATCTTATTTTTATTCCTTCTAAATTTTTTTTTGTCTTAGTTCAAACAATGATTTCCTTTTGTTTGTTTAATATTGTTAAATCTGTGACTAATTGTTTTTCAAGTTTCCCTATTTCCTCTAAAAGTTTTATTTCTGTTTTATCTTCTTGTTCTTTTTTCAGAAAGGATGAATATGATATGGTTTTCCCTTATCTCCATCAACAGCATTTCAAAAAAATGTTGGTCATTAATATCCAAAATCAAATCTTGGCATGGTATATCATTTATTTGTAAATTTATGTTCTGGTTTTTAGTTGCATATTGAACTTTTGTATTTTCAATTATCTTTTTTATTTCATCTGCATATTTTTTGTCTTTTAAAAGTAAGTTATTAAATTTCCAGTAGGAAAACCTTTTTTTTAAATTTGCCAAATTCAAATGTTATAGTTATCAACGATATCCCCCGGTAGGATGTCAGTGCTATCAATATCGGTATACAATTGTTCGGAAATTAGGAAAAAAATCTAGTCTTGCCATTTTATTTGTATTTGCCCACCTCCATGTAAAACCTTTTTTTTTTCAAAATTAAGGTCCTTCCAGCAGTCAACCAAGCTACATTCATTTATAATATTTTTAACCTTATCCCTAGCTTTAGGATTGTTTATATTAATATATTTACAAGTATCTATTTGAGGCTCAATGACCAGGTTAAAATCACCAGCCAAGATGGTTTGATTTCCTTATCTTTCAATATCTTATATAAATCAGGTTTATCTTTATTTGGACCATAAATATTAATAAGTGTTATCCTCTTTCCATTAATTGCAATATCTAAAATAAGCTTGTTACCTTGTATATCTCCTTCCATTTTGTGAAGTTTATATTCGAAATTGTTATTGAATAATATTGCAACTCCTCTAGACTGACTATTAAAATTATTAAAATAACATTCATAGCCCCACTGTGCTCGTATGTAATTTTCATCTTTTTTAATAAAATGTGTATCTTGTAGAAAATATATTGAACATGATTTTTGTTTTAAAAAATGGAAGATATCTTTAAGTTTGTTTCTGTCACCAAGGCCTTGGACATTCATTGAGATGAAAGTTACCTTTTCATTCATATTTAAATAAGCTACCTTAAAAAAACTGACTGTCTGGTCAGGCACACACTGTATAACTGTATGAATTGTTGATAAAAGGATTACATTTTCTTGAGTTTGACATCTACAATGTTGTTCCCCTGTTCCTACCTGGAAATATAAAAATGTGAAGTACATACATCAGAAAAAAAAAGAAAGAAAGAGCAATAAACGATGACCAGAATTTACATAATGAAAAAAGGAGTAGATTATCAAGCAAGTTTACTGAACAATACATATTTAGGGTATGGTGAATATGGTGAATGTATATCTTTAGTATAAAATATGCAGAACATATCCATGATGTTTATAATGAGAATCATTTCGGGGTTAACTTTCTTTATACGTGACACATGTAAGTTCATATCTCATGAATGTTCGAGATATACAATAAAATAAATATAATACAGTCAACAGACCAAAAACAATCAAAAATAACATCTGGAATTCAATAATTTTGCATATACAGTGGAAAAACAAATCTATATTGTGGATGCATATCATCGAGCCATTACTTAGTAGCATGAAATAAATATCACTTATTATTAACACGTTTCAAAATATATTAAATGTATAGCTATACATGTACATAGACAGTACCTGTTGCAACACGCATCCGACAGCCTTTAAAGTTGGAAAATTATTGCCAGTACTTCATAAATATAACAATCGTGTCATCAAATTCCAATGACTGTGTTAATAGACATACACAAAACATAGAAAGTTACACAATATAATTCATTACCAGTATAAATGAATATGGCATTGAAAAATTCTGCATATAATTAGAATTGTCCCTAGCATGCATATATATTAAAGACCATAATTATTGCTTATTCATTAAATACATGTCATTTGATCAACATATTAGGATAAATAAGATAAAATAAGACTAAATTAATATATAGACATTAAAATGAACACATCAACATCATATGTATATACACATACAACTTTTATTGCATTGAAACCTTCTCAATACTCGGTTATGTATTTTTCGTAAGTAGAGGCATAGGGTCCTAATTTGATATCAATACTTTCAATTACTTTAAAACTGCCAATGCTTTTTCATAAAGGTTTTCACAAACGTCAAGTTGACGAATCCAAAATACGATAACATATACAAATGTAGCGCCATTATAAAACATATCAACCTGAATATGCACTCAAAACATTTCAATTTAAATGTGTAAATGTACAACTATTATAGCATATATCAACCTGAATATGCACTCAAAACATCTCAATTTAAATATGTAAATCGAATAAATCAACATTTCTTTATTATATTGCATAAATTTGTTATTTTATTGAGAAGAACATTAAATAAATCGTACATGCGTATTTTTAGAAAAAATTCATTGAGAAATTAAGATTTTATTACCAAAATGAAATCATCCATGTATTGAAATGGGGAATTGGTTTTAAGAAAATGACTGTTTTTAAGAAAAAGAGCGATTAAATCAATATTTATTTATTTTATTGTTTTCTTTTATGATTTTATTAAAGAGAACATTAAATAAAACTTACAAGCATATTTATAGAAAATTCCATTGTCAAATTAATATTTAATTACCAAAATAAAATTACTTATGTATGGCAATGGGGAATTGGTTTTACGAAAAGGACTTTTTTTTTTCAATATTTCTTTATTTTGATGTTTTCTGTTATGATTTTATTGAAGAGAACATTAAAAAATACATACATGCGTATTTTCAGAATTTTTTATCGTCAAATTATTATGTTGATAATATATTGAAATCGGTTTTATCATCAAAAGGAAATTATCCATATATTAAAATCGGTAATTTGGTTTACGAAAAGGAGCAATTAAATCAATATTCCATTAACATAATCCTTTGTCTTCCATTAAAAAGTATAATCGCAGTTTTAATGAATCAATTTGTCTGATTATCGGCGCTCAATTGTAGTTAATAAGATTAAACAAACAATTTAAAATATTTAGGTAGCGTCGTGACAAACATCATTAGAGGACTGCAATTTACATATTTGTTGTCCTCCACGATAATTAAAAAGTATTAATTAATAAATATCTATAAAACAGTTTGCCTATTACCGCCCAGATTACAAGAATTCCTAAAACTGAGAAATAACGATTAAATGTAAAATAAGGTATATATATGATACAACCTTTATAATTTTTTATCGTTTATTGTTAAAATTGTCGAAAAAGTATGCTTGCTCTGTGTGTTCTCAAGTTTGTAAAACGGATTGTATTTACTGTGAGGTAAGTTAATTTTATAGTAAATAAAACATAAAAAGAAACTATATGTGGTTTTGATTTAAAATATTATCATAAGTTGAATAAAATAGTTGGATGCTTTATACCCAGATACAGCGAGTGTAGGACAAAAGCCCACGAGGACATTAGCCCACTAGGACAATAGCCCACTGGACAATAGCCCACTAGGACATTAGCCCACTGGGACATTAGACCACTAGGACATTAGCCCACTTATATGCATATTTATGCATTTAAACAAGAAATTGAGTATGTAATGAGTTTAATATATTAGTATTATTATTAAGTCAACAGTTAAGACTTTTTTTAACAGCAGATTCAATGAATTGTTTACCTGCTCTATACTTTTTGCTTTTATTTGGTAGGCACAGGGTATGAAATAAAAGACTAAAAACAAACAATGGAATGAATTTGTATTAAATATATATAGATGCAAATATTAATGAAACATCTGTATTTTTTTTTTCTAATTTTGACATTCTGTTTAAACAAACAGCAACTCCAATGGATCTTTTCCAGCTATATACTTTTTACTCATGTTTTATTTGGCAGACACAGTGTATAAATAATAAGACTATAAATAAATAAAGGATTGAATTTGTAAATATTAAAGTAATTAAACATCTGGATGAAATAGGCAAATTTCATTTAAATGTTCTCTATTTCTACTACATTTAGCACATCTATCTCTTACAAATATGTCCATTAGGTTTCACCTAACCTATAACCATCTTATTTCCATCGGATGCAACGGCATACGCCACGGAGAAACTCTTCCAGATTCTTCCTATCATGAACATAGTCTGAGCACAGGTTGAAGAGTCGTTCCTGTAGATTTCTGGTCACAGCCTTCACTCGTTTTCTCGGTAGCTGACCGTTTGCATCCTGAAAGAGCTGCGTCTCAACCATTGCCTGATCCTTTCTGAAGGCGTCAATTGTAGTCCACACTGATGGGTGGTTGTACCCGATGAGCCGCTGGAAGCTGTTATTCCATGTCTCGCATTGATTATTTGTCCTTGCATCACCATCCAGAGTGGTCTGGTGGACATTCCACAGTGCTGGGTTGAACAAAGGCGGGATTCTGCGAACACGCACAGCGAGGACTCTTTAATCAACTGGCTGAATACGCCTGAAAGTTCCTGACACATACGTCTTGTCGAAGTAGTCAAGCAACATCTCACATCCTTCAGGTGTGTTGTTTCGTAGATAGTCCATGCCATCACTGATATTTCCCACGGGAAAGAACACAAGGCAATCGATCATACCACAAAACAACTTGACGTCATCACCGTTCCTGTACATATCTACCATTCCGAGTTCCTGAACTTTCCTCCACGTACTCTGGCTCAAGTGGTAGAAGCAGCCGCGATGAGATACATGTTCCCCAAATGTTGCTCTTACAGCACGGATCACTGCCTGCTCAAAGTCAGTCACAATGTGTAATGGATTGGCACTGAATCCTAAATTCTCACATTTATCCTGAATGTCTCATACACTTCCTGGCTCTTTCCTTAAAGAAGAGCATACATACATGTCACTGCACTTTCTCCAAGAGGTGCACGAATGATATAGATCTGAGTAAACAGTCCTGGTGCAGTACTGTGTGTCCCGTCCATAAACCATGTGTCAGACCTACACAGGTGCCCTTCCTTGGTTCCAAAGAGAAGAATCCGGTTGGCTGACTCAGGGCCACTGTCAGAAAAAAGGAATGGTTCATGGTATGGATCACCTGTTGTTGTCCACTCCTCTGGAAGCATCAATTCCCGAAGTGAAGCTGGCTCTTTTGGCATGGAACCTTTCTTCTGTCGTCTGATGGTCCTTTTGACAGAATCCATATTTCCAATTGCAGCGCGCACCTCTACTGTACATTTCAGTCTTTTTATTCTTAGTAAAGATTCATAAATAAGAAGCTGGTTTTGGACTGAGTATGATAAAAATCTATATATTGATTTGAAACAATTTCAAATTAAATTATATCATTCTATGTATAACCATGGCACATAGAATTCTAATTAAACCTGCCACAGTAATTGTATAGAATAGTTTCATTACTTTCAACAATAATTAACTTTGTCATTGTTCAATAATGTATGTCTTTTATATTGAATATACATGTACCAGTAAATAAACATTTATAATAACAAACATTCATTAATGAGTTATATCTAATAAAAAAAGAAACACTAGCACTACAAATTTAACGAAACAACAGTATAGTGTTTATCTAATATATTGCATCATATTTTATATTATTTACTAGTAGAATTCTGTAATATTGTTTTTTTTAAATAATGAAATATGACATTAAATGCACTCAAGAAAATGTTACAGCTCAAACTTTCATTCATAAACAACTCAATTATTATTTCTTCCATAATTATCTAAAACATGTACATGTATATTTATAGCACTTTGAGAGACTTCAAGTATAAATCGATAGGCAGAAATTTTCATTTTTTTCATAACAGGACCTAATTTTAACCATGCCCTAACTACTTATGGCATGTAATGGAAGTCACCTCAAAGGTGAAAACAGTAAGTTATTTGTTGATTTTAAATCCCAATTGTATACTTTCTCATGATAATGTGGTCAAAATATGATTTTTGAACCATTTTTGATAATCAGTGGGCTAATGTCCTCCCTGCCAAATTTAGCAGTGGGCTAATGTCCAGTGGGCTAATGTCCTAGTAGGCTAATGTCCATTCCCCAGATACAGCATATATAGTTTCTTTCTCTTTTTGTTATCATTTTGTTGAATGACATATGCACGACTTTATTAATTTCCATTATTGTAATATTAATTTTATATCTCTATCTAGTCCTTGATTACACATTATATAAATTATTTCTGATTGCAATTTTTTTTTGGTATATTTATTATTTATTGATATCATATTATAATATTTATTGATATTAATTGTTTAACTCTGTATTGAAAACCCATATGCTGTTGTTGTATATACTTATCTGCCTACCACCTTCAACAGTAGCACTTGTACCTGACACAGGTGCCAATTTGCAATAAACAACCATAAACCCAATCAACTGGCACGTGTTATCTGACGCGCAGCAGGATACTGGTATCTTGTAAAACACGTTACAATGACCGCGTGTCTTAATTAAAGGGACACGCCGCGTTAACTTTTACAACTATGGGTTTTTATTTTTGTTTTGATATTTCCATAACGATACCACAAGTTATATAGTGTTTTTTTATGCATTATGGTATATTTATTATAAAATTAAATTTATATTAAAAGAGCTGGGGCAAATAGATATTTCATATTTGAAACGTATACTAATCTATCAAATAAGATTTTTCTAAACTATATTGGCTGTAGTTTATGTATGTTATAATGTCTTTTCTTCTTATATTGAATGTTTATTATATCTTACCATGATATATATATTAATTGTTCAAATTTTATTATTCTTATAGTTTATCGTGAAATCAACGTTTGCTGTTTTCTTCATTCTCTTTTTCTGTTTCTTTTTTTTCTCTTCTTCTTCTTCTTCTTCTTCTTCTTCTTCTTCTTCTTCTTCTTCTTCTTCTTATATTTAATGTTTATTATATCTGATCATTATATATATTTTAATTATTCAAATTTTATTATTCTTATAGTTTATCTTGAAATCAAAGTTTGCTGTTTTCTTCTTTCTCTTTTTATGTTACCTCGCGAAATGACTGCTTTATTATTTAATAATAATAAGAAGAAGAAGAAGAATAAAAATTAAAGGCAGCCTATGAATATGTTACCTCGCGAAGTGATTGTTTTATAATAATAATAATAATGATAATAAAAGGCTGGTTTAAAGTCGTTCTGTCAGACCTCCACGTTGGTACCCGCAAGAAACAACACTTACTTATGTAATGTTGGCTAACATGACAGAACGCATACACTTTCTTAAAATCAGTCCTTTTCGTAAAACCAATTCCCCATTTCAATACATAGATGATTTCATTTTTATAACAAAACATTAATTTGACAAAGGAATTTTCTGAAAATACGCATGTACAATTTATTTAATGTTCTTTTCAATAAAATATCAAATATAAGCAATATAATAAAGAAATGTTGATTTAATCGCTCCTTTTCTTAAAGAAATCTCCTTTTCTGTCCTTTTCGCTATTTAATGTAACCCTTCTGCATTGGAGATATATATTTTGTTTGTTTGTTTGATTTTATTACGTTTGTTTAAGCCAAACATGGCCCATGAACATTTATACAATAATACACACAAACATGATAAACAGGTATATGGCAGACATTTATAATAAATTATAGTGTATATGCTAACCATTTGAACATTGAGAAGGAAAATATATATATATATATTTGATGGTCAAAGATCACGGGAGAGAACAATTCTTGTAATTTTGAATTGTACGATTTACTATTGACGATAATCATATAACAATCACAAGATGCAAGTAGGTCTACTGATCTCAAGATGAAAATGTAAACTTATTAATGAACAATCATAATTTAAAAGCTTTATGTACATAAACACTTAACTTTTTCATTTCGGACTTATTTTCAGTAGTTAGTAATTGCACACTTTTAAAATAACTTGTTTTTTTCCAATAGTATGGTTTTAAGTAAATTTTTCTCGGTTCAATAAAATTTACACATTTGATTAGAAAATGGTATTCGTCCTCTAGCATATTACACTGCTTACACATTCTTTCATTGAAGGGTACACTAATTGGTTTTCTCCATCGACCGCTTTCTACCTCCAATCTGTGGGAGGAAAGACGGAGTCTTGATAATGCAACACGATATTTGAAATGTTTACAATGTCAAGATAAGGTTTACATTTAAAAGATGCTACTGAACGGTAAAATAGTGCTCTAGTTGATTCATTAAGTTCTGCATTCCAGTTCTGTATGAAAACATCTTTTAATCTCTGTTTAAAAAGGCTAAGGAAGTTATTTGTGTCACCTACGCTTGGAGCATACCAGATTTCATAAAATCCAAATGTGGATAATATACTTTTCACTTGTGAGACCCAGTTTATTCTATTAACATATACGTCGTTTTCCATTTTCATCATGTTGTATACTAATTTGAGTTTTCATTGGGGGATGAAAAACATTAGGCCAGTTTAATGTTCGTGAAACCATTAAACTAGCCTAATGTTTTTCATCACCAGATTTAAACTTAAAATTCGGCTTTTAGAGCAACACATCCACGTTTGAACTTTTAAAAAAAAAAAATTAATTGAGTTATAAGCACATTTCCCTTACAAACATATGATCAATTAGCTGTATATGAGCATATAAAAACAATCCGGAACAAAATGATGCCCAAATTATAATGCGTGACTAACACTTTATAAAACAAGCGTGTAACTCACCCGAGTCAAAAAAAATTGTCAAAATGACTTTCAAGGCAGGTAAAGTACACTACGCACTAAATCGTGAAGTTTTTTAATACGACTCGCATAATTCAATTTGAAGCAAAGTTGGAATCCTCGGCAATTTAAAAATAATTTATAAAGCGTTTGTCACGCTTTATAATTTGGACATCTTTTTTTATAATTCTAAAGCGTTCTGGATAGTGTTTGTTAGCACATATACAGCTCACTGACCATATATTTATGTATGGGAAATGTGCTCACAACTCAATTGAAAAACTTTTTAAAAAAGTTTAAACGTGGATGTGTTGCTTTAATCCTTAAATATTTACATTATATTCTCCAGCTATTTGAAATTTTTGTAATTTTGATATTTAAAAAGCAAATTATAGGCATTTAACCGCAAAGCCAATGTCATGAATGTGACGGCGACGTTGTAAACATACTGAATAAGTGCACGCATTTGTAGTACAACTTACGGCAAACATCACGTGAAACTAACGGCAACGTGACGTCTCACCAGCAAAACAAAATCGTGGACCCAATGAAATGCAAACTTTTAGCTCCGCCCAGCTGCAAGTGTTTTTCATTGGGAAATGAAATGTAGTAAATCTTTATAGTTCATTTAGGCCAATTGCAGTGGGAATGTAAATATAATTTAAATAACCACTTTCCTCTACCCTAAGCGTTCACTGTTTATCTATTTATAGACCAGAATGGGGTTTTCAAAACAATTATAACCACTTCAGCAATTTCCTCTGTTAGTAACTGGCGATTAATATAATACACTTGCATTCATTTGACAGTTTGGGCTATTTCTAAACTTTCTTTATATATTCAGGTAAAATAATAACATACATAAGTATATACATATGGTTCCTGGTGTTGAGTACATCTTTATAGTGTAAAGTAGCACACTTTCCTATATGGAAAGAGATCCAGGTTTAAGTCCTGGTTGAGACCTCAAAACTTTCAATCATCCTACAACATAAACACTTAATTCTGTCAGGCATAACCATTACATGAATACTATTGCTGTATAATACATACTTCACAGACATTAAATAAGCCTTATGTTTTTCATCAACTGTCATGAAAACTCAAAATTGTACTATCATTCCTGAAATAAACACACCCCAACTTACAGATCAAAGCATTTTTACTATCTTCATATCATAAATCCAAAACAGATTTGCATTGCGTAGTAAGAGAAGCCTCTAACATATATCCTTGGTTATGATTGAACCAACATCTTCCATCTTAAAGATGGATGTACTTCATTGTACTATAAGGATGCATTTTGAAGCTATATATAAGCAAAGCACAGAAATTATAATTATTTACATGACTGTATACATTAATAATGTTATATCTATACATATTAATATATTTAAAATGAAACTGATATTTTAAGGTGTTATTTATCATGATTTACCAGTTGTATTACTTAGTGATTTAGATTTGTTGTATAAAGACATAATATGAAAAATAATCACAATTTATTTAAATAACACAATTTAAATTCACAATGGTAATGTCTAAAAAAAGTAATAAATAAGGGGTACATTTTATTAAAAAAAACCTACAATGTAACAGGACAAGAAAAATATGCAACAAATCCGGGACTCAACCTGGGATCTTTCGCTTACAGGGTGACTGAGCTATACGGACTGCTGACATACATTTCTCTCCTACACAATGGCGGATGGGGTAAAATTAAGCAACAACTTCACATCATAGGGCAATATATCACTACCAGTTCATGAAAATGAATCTACAATTGAAATAATCTTGTACCAGCATGCACAGTCTATCACAGCTGGATACCCTTTCACATTCTATGCTGTTTCAATGTTTTACATATACAATATATGCACTAACTTCACTGCATAGGGCAATATATTGGTGTACCAGTTCATGAAAATGGATATACAGTTAAAATCATCTTGTACAAGCGTGCACAGTTTATTACAGCTTGATACCCTTTCACATTGTGGTTGTGCCAAAATTTGGGGGGGGGGGGGGGGGGGGGGGGGAGGGGATGAGAGAAAGCTTAATATAACTTTTTTCATGTGTATAAAATGTATGATATGTATGATATAAATATATTCAGTAAACTCTATAGAATTTTATATTCTGACTATCTTGCCAACAAAAATTGCCTCTAATGCATCAGGCAGAAAGAAATTATATATCAATAGTGCATTTATACATAAAGATCTTTACAAGTGTTTTAGTTGTAAACATATACATATTGCCATGAAATAAAACTGAAAATCTAATAAAAAAGTAGAATTTCAAGAGACAACACAAACAAGTTGTGAACCAGAAAGAGATCAAGTATACTTACCCACATTAATGAATCGTGTTATAGTCTAAGAGCAAATATCTGTCAAAAAATCTCATGTGACACCTCTTAGACAGAAAAGGCTGTCACTTGGAAACGCTTTGTATATACGTAAAAGCACGTAAAAACATCCTTAAACAGAAAAATGCACTATTTCTGGAATATTGAAAAAGAGAATAGCTTTATATGTATTTTGCGTATTAAAGCTCTATACTACATTTTATTATATCTTAACGACTGTATGTTAAACTATGAAAGTATAGTTCATTTTAGTATCTTAAATAGAATAAATACAAACTAGTACACCTATGTATAAAATAGGTGGAATTTACGTAGTTCAAAAGAAGTTTGATTATAACGATAGTGTAACACATCATTCGACTCTGCTTAATACCGAATGGATATCGGGATAGAATTCCTTTGTCTGGTGTGGATCATTGTTCGAATATTTCTTACAAAAGTGTTTAATATTGTATATATAAGCAGACAAAACAAAGCTTTACGACTGCCTTAAATACATACATGTTTCTATCAAATATAACTTGGATGGGATGGTCCCATTATATCAGGATCTGGTATATACCTCAACAAAGCAAGTACAAATAATGATAAAGATAAAGATACTGGTACAAAACTGTTGGTTCCTATATGGAAACAATTTGCCATCTCAGGTCTAGAAAATTTGCAGACAAAACTAGATATGGTAGAAACAGATACATATAGATACAATCATAGTAAACGTTGTGGAAGAGGAACTCATCTAAAGCATGACTGGGGCATGTAGTGAAAGTGGCCCCATACTGACCAAGACCTTTACATTATTGAAGACGACTTTCTTCGTTACCAGTATTAGGTCGATTAAAAATGAAAGCAAAATTAAATACTTTTCATTTTCGACAATATTCATATTCAATTCAGATGACTGACCGACTGCGATATTTTCTAACACCCAGAAAGATGGTGACATTATAACCTCTATGGCTGGAATGGTGCCATATGTTTATGCTTTGGATATAATCGAATCATTGACTTTGGATGACTACCCATATAACTCACAAACTTTGCAATTCACAAAGAGTGTATATAAATTAAAACAAATAACACTGTTAACCAAGAACATGAGGGTGAGGTTGGGAGTAAAACAGTTTAAGCTGCGTCTCTGCTGACAACCCGATCAGTCCGAGACGTGGTGTATTACTGCTGACAACCTGATCAGTCGCAAGGCGTGGTGTATTACTGCTGACAACCCGTTCAGTCGCAAGGCGTGGTGTATTACTGCTGACGACCCGATCAGTCGCAAGGCGTGGTGTATTACTGCTGACAACCCGTTCAGTCGCAAGGGGTGGTGTATTACTGCTGACAACCCGATCAGTCGCAAGGCATGGTGTATTACTGCTGACAACCCGATCAGTCGCAAGGCGTGGTGTATTACTGCTGACAACCCGATCAGTCGCAAGGCGTGGTGTATTACTGCTGTCAACCCGATCAGTCGCAAGGCGTGGTGTATTACTGCTGACAACCCGATCAGTCGCAAGGCGTGGTGTATTACTGCTGACAACCCGATCAGTCGCAAGGCGTGGTGTATTACTGCTGACAACCCGATCAGTCGCAAGGCGTGGTGTATTACTGCTGACAACCCATTCAGTCGCAAGGCATGGTGTATTACTGCTGACAACCGATCAGTCGCAAGGCGTGGTGTATTACTGCTTGGTGTATTACTGCTGACAACCCGATCAGTCGCAAGGCATGGTGTATTACTGCTGATAACCCAATCAGTCGCAAGGTGTGGTGTATTACTGCTGACAACCCAATCAGTCGCAAGGCATGGTGTATTACTGCTGACAACCCATTCAGTCGCAAGGTGTGGTGTATTACTGCTGACAACCCGATCAAGCGTAAGGCGTGGTGTATTACTGCTGACAACCCGATCAGTCGCAAGGCGTGGTGTATTACTGCTGACAACCCGATCAGTTGCAAGGCGTGGTGTATTACTGCTGTCAACCCGATCAGTCGCAAGGCGTGGTGTATTACTGCTGACAACCCGATCAGTCGCAAGGCGTGGTGTATTACTGCTGATAACCCGATCAGTCGCAAGGCGTGGTGTATTACGGCTGACAACCCATTCAGTCGCAAGGCATGGTGTATTACTGCTGACAACCGATCAGTCACAAGGCGTGGTGTATTACTGCTTGGTGTATTACTGCTGACAACGCGATCAGTCACAAGGCGTGGTGTATTACTGCTGATAACCCAATCAGTCGCAAGGTGTGGTGTATTACTGCTGACAACCCAATCAGTCGCAAGGCATGGTGTATTACTGCTGACAACCCATTCAGTCGCAAGGTGTGGTGTATAACTGCTGACAACCCGATCAAGCGTAAGGCGTGGTGTATTACTGCTGACAACCCGATCAGTCGCAAGGCGTGGTGTATTACTGCTGACAACCCGTAAAGTCGCAAGGCGTGGTGTATTACTGCTTGGTGTATTACTGCTGACAACCTGATCAGTCGCAAGGCGTGGTGTATTACTGCTGACAACCCGTTCAATCGCAAGGCGTGGTGTATTACTGCTGACAACCCGATCAGTCACAAAGCGTGGTGTATTACTGCTGACAACCCGATCAGTCACAAGGCGTGGTGTATTACTGCTGACAACCCGTTCAGTCGCAAGGCGTGGTGTATTACTGCTTGGTGTATTACTGCTGACAACCCGATCAGTCGCAAGGCGTTGTGTATTACTGCTGACAACCCGTTCAGTCACAAGGCATGGTGTATTACTGCTGACAACCCGATCAGTCGCAAGGCATGGTGTTTTACTGCTGACAACCTGATCAGTTGCAAGGCGTTGTGTATTACTGCTGACAACCCGATCAGTCGCAAGGCGTGGTGTATTACTGCTGACAATCTGATCAGTCGCAAGGCGTGGTGTATTACTGCTGGCAACCAGATCAGTCACAAGGCGTGGTGTATTACTGCTGACAACCTGATCAGTCGCAAGGCGTGGTGTATTGCTGCTTGGTGTATTACTGCTGACAACCCGATCAGTCGCAAGGCGTGGTGTATTACTGCTTGGTGTGTTACTGCTGACAACCCCATCAGTCGCAAGGTGTGGTGTATTACTGCTGACAACCCGATCAGTCGCAAGGCATGGTGTATTACTGCTGACAACCCGATCAGTCGCAAGGCATGGTGTATTACTGCTGACAACCCGTTCAGTCGCAAGGCGTGGTGTATTACTGCTGACAACCTGATCAGTCGCAAGGCGTGGTGTATTACTGCTGACAACCCGATCAGTCGCAAGGCGTAGTGTATTACTGCTGACAACCCGTTCAGTCTCAAGGCGTGGTGTATTACGGAAGCAGACTCAACAATGATACGGAACGCTTTGCATGCAGATTACATTAAAGTGATGATTCAATATCCCAGGACACCGTTCTGTGTGTTATTGTTTGTGTCAGTATACTACTAGGAACCGTGTTATCACAATGTTACCTCATACAAAAGACAAACTGCGCTTAATACTTATTCATGATGTTTAATGAATCTGTCTTTGTTGCTTTACTTGTATTCACACTGCTTACACGGTGTAACAGAACTTTAATGCATTCACTGGAATAGGCAAAACCTAATAAGAAATAGCCTCATATATCCTAAATGTTACTAACATCCTGATACTAACTCTCGAACGAGCCCATAGGTTCTGTTTAAAATTCATTCAATCAAAACCGAAGTGTACAAGAACAGACGTAGTACTAAGTATGTTAGGATGCCTATCAATGGAAGCTGAAATTGATAAAGAAGTCATATAATTTAGGTCAGCTCTGTAGGTTGTCGCCCTATTTTATAGCAAAGCAAATATTTGTTAATCGCTTATTTTGACTATAAACTAAAACCATCTAAAGTAAAATGTTTTATTGCCGATATAAAACATTTGTAAAGAATATGATATTTTATCGTACTTAGATTAATACTCGCAAACAATTGTTTCTCTGTCTAGATGTCGATGGAAAAAAAGAGTATATAATGCTGTTTATGGGTTCGAAAACAACAATTATCAAAATGATGAAACTCCCAATGGATAAACTTGATTAGTGCTTACTTTGGAAACTGAGTAAAACTAAAATACTAAAAAGGGCCGGGGCGGCATGAAAATTAGGGGGCGGGCGGGGCTGATAATTTAGCAATTAATTTATTATGGCCTAAGGGAGGTTTGGTGTGAATTCTTGTGATTATTTTGTATGCTCCAACACGTATATAATCAATATATACGTTTACAAGAATGTAAATTGCATCTTGGACTGTTTTAATATATATGTCTTAGTATTTCATAACATGTGGTATTGTAGTTATAAGTAAACTGCCATGCAGTTAATTAACTAACAATATATTGCATCACAATTGTGAAAACTGGCTTATTAAACCATATTAAACGTTTTCTATGTAATCGTTATATATTCAGTTTCGATAACTTTCGTAGAGGTCAATGTTAAGGTCACACAAAGAAGTGCTGCATGTTCATTTAGTAGTACATGTACTACATACTGCAACTTTGATGACTCTAGGTGAGTTTTTTTTGTTGAGAAACTGACGTAAGTTATAGAGGTCAAAGTAAAAAAAAAACTGCATCATTTGGGAATGCTTTATCCATACATGTAACACATATGTTGACCAAATTTGGTGAGTCTATGTCAAACCGTTTCTGGGAAACTGAGTTCAATGAAAATACATACAAGTGTTAGTTCATCCTTCGTTGCCACGGCCGCCGACAACGACGACGGAAAATAACGTTTTTTTTCTTAAAAAAGGCGAGGCAAATTTAATCTAATTCACACAATCATACTAATTAAACAGTACACGTTTTAAATAAATAAATTGTAAGAAATGAAGAAAAAAACTTTACGAAGAAAGATCGAATTGAACTAATTAAACAGTACACATTTTAAATAAATAAATTATAAGAAATGAAGAAAAAAACTTTACGAAGAAAGATCGAATTGAACTAATTAAACAGTACACATTTTAAATAAATAAATTATAAGAAATGAAGAAAAAAACTTTACGAAGAAAGATCGAATTGATACTTTTTTGAACTGTAGGATTTTGGCGATAACTTTACAAACACGCATTTTAAAACACACATTGTAAAACATGCATATTAAAATACGCATTGTAAAACACGAATTGTAAAACACGCATAGTAAAACAAGCATTGTAAAACACGCATAGTAAAACATGCATTTTAAAACATGCATCTTAAAAGACGCATCGTAAAACACGCATAGTAAAACATGCATTGTAAAACACGCATAGTAAAACATGTATTGCAAAACACGCATTGTAAAACACGCATTTTAAAACACATATTGTAAAACACGCATAGTAAAATACGCATTGTAAAACACTAATTGTAAAACACGCATAGTAAACCACGCATTGTAAAACACGCATAGTAAAACATGCATTGTAATTACTCTATTTACTTGGATATTTCCCTTTTTGGACTCGCCCATAAACCCTTAAAACTAAATATCGTTGGGGTATTATTTTTTTATGTAAATCATACTATTAAATGTAATAATTCTTTATTCATAATTTTTTGTTATTTGGATAACGAAAATGTAAAATTGCAAGATAAAATCCTAATATAAATGTGAACATTAATAGACTTTCGATTATATTCTCTATGTTATGAATTGATTAATAAATGATAAACGTCGAGATATTCAAATCAGGTCAATTTCAGAACATTGCTTTGTAAACGTGTTTTAACAACCCAGGTTACGCACAAAAGTTAAATTTCGTCTCATATTTAGTACAAACTAATTAGAGCATTCATTAAAGTAAGCCTTAGTATATAAATAGTCCATTACTAAGACTGTTCCAATTCAATCAATCATCAAAAGCATTTTGTTTCAATTTTTTATAGAAACTTCCATCAATATTGATTACCTGTGTATTTTATGGAGCGAATTCTTTAACGCCGCCTCTGATTTATGTGAAATCGAAAACTGTTTTAATTGGATTTTGTGTGAAATGAGCAATTTATATACAATGTCAAAGTCGGATAAAGGTAGTTTTTATGAACTCGAATAACGGTAGTTTATATGAACCTAAATGAAAGGTCGACTTTGTTCTAATTGGATAGTGTAGTCTAGTGGTTGAGCATCGTACCAAGGCTCGGTGAGCTGTAGTGTTCGATCACCAGTCAATATGTGAATGAACAATACACTTTATTCGCATGTGCTCAGTACTGGTTCCGCTACCCAGGGGGACTTCGGGTGGGGATTGTAAGAACTAAGTTGTAAGGTTAAATTTATTCATTTTACAACGATGGTGAAACAAGATAATGCTTGAAGTGAACACGTATCAATCACGTGTGGGTAAAGTGTCATACTTAAGACACTACACATAACCGTGGCGGGGGCTCATACTCATGACATCCGGTGATGATAACAGTATCACTAATAATCTAATCTTATTGTGATGCATTTCCAACTGTATTTATCGAACATGATTGTTTTATATGGAAAACAATAATAAAGGGATTTATTGCTCGCCTGCCATACGCGAGATCTGAGATCGCTAACGACAGAGGCATGTATTTTGTTATCAAATTTGATATTCGATTGCCAATATGTATTTTGTATGTGTGGTATTGCAGTTAATAGAATGTCAGCATTTCATGGCAGAGGTCACAAGTTGACCTCTTGTTCAAATCAATTGTCTTTCAGAAAAAAACACTCATTACTGGCTGTACCTAAAAAACGGACAAGAGAAAGATCCATATAAGCTCTGTGCTTACTTCATTATCGATCTGAACTAAATGATTATGAACTTAATCTTGTCTTACACATTTACATCTTCATTAAACATGCTTTTCCATGACGATATGTGTTTATTTATATAGGAATTCTGTTAGCTATGATGGTGGTTCCAATTAAAATGTATTTATTTCTCACACTAGTATAATGCACTGAAAACATTAAAGACACTCCGTGTCGTTGACAGATGGTATAAGGTGTTTGATATCTTATTTAGAATCTAGTAAGAATTAAGTACGGTCGATCGACATCGATTAATTCAAGCACGTGCTTAACAATCGATATAAAACAAACGTCCTAAAGGTGGTTCATAGCCTTTGTTCAGTATACCAAGTATACGTGCACTTTCGTGATACAAGTTCAACAGTGGCAATGACAACGCTAGCCATCCATCAAAGTCGTTTGAAATATTTAAACATAAATCCAATAATAAGTCCTATATAGTGACAAGTTTTGTGTACATATGTGACCTAGCAACCAAGCAACAATATACTTCTTCATGAACATATTTTAAACTATTTACATAAATAAATGCCGAACCAACAGGCACCGACATCGCACAAAAAATAAAATCAATAAATTTCTTTCATACCAACCTGTCAGCATTGTGCAACCACTAGGTCGCGATCTGTATCCCCTTCCCGCCAACGAACGGAGTGTGGGATATTCAAATAGCCACGCCTGCACTATACTAACTAATCAAAATCGGTTCTAAAGTGTTTGTGTAATTGGAGCAAGTGACGTCATCTGTAAAATATAATGACCTGCCAATCATCTCTATGACAATGAGACACGTACTTGAAAAAAACCATATATATATAAACATCACCTGTAAAACATGGATAAAAAGGCGCACTCGCCGAGACTCAGCGATAGCACACTTGTCAATTATTCATAGATGAACAAAGTCTACAGGACAAAAGTAAGAAGTTTGTTAAAGCAAAACGAGTGGCTAGTAATAGACACTTGTCTTAATTAATTAACGAACTTAGATTTCGTATCTAGTTAACGAAGCTTTGGTTAACTATTACAGATAGTAATAAGCTGTTATTCTTTTAATATTTTGTTTGCAGTTGAAACATTTTATGTTGGTTGGCGAAATGGAGTAAATGCATTTTAAATGAATTGTAAAATATTATTTTTGTTGATTTCGTACAGAATGGGAACGACGGTGACATTTAGGGCGCTCATGGTATTTGCCGTCCTGTCTGTTACTTATGGCGGTAAGTTATTTACTTTATGTATTAAAATATTGCTTTTTAGTGTATTAATATCTATATATGCATTTATTGTGTAATGATATTTCATCTGATTTATAATTTTACGATTTATATTTTACACATGCGCTCAATCTACCGGCCACAGGGTAAAGTGCAAAATATGGAATGGTTAAAATCATCCTGGTTGACATTTGTACATTAAATTACAGTGTGATACATCTACAATAGTATTTAAAGCTTTATTTATATTACAAAATAATGATACTATGCTATATACGGAAGTCTAACGAATAATAATAAAAAAAAATACTTTTACATGTTGACATTTGTCTCATTGATGATTGCAATTAAAATGGTAAAATTATATTAAATACGTGGAACATGTGTTGAAAGTATTAAATTTATGAAGAAAAACTATGCAACATATCAATTATTAAATTAGCGGAAAAGACGATAATGGAAACGACAAGAGAAGTATATTGTCTCACTTTATATATATAAACGACATAAATATTCTACTGTGATGTTTGTGACAGAATTTGACAACTTTGCTCGTAATTAATTTTTAAATGAATAGACTCCCGTGTCATGCACACATTCAGATTTTGGTAATTAAGTCGGTAGTTTAAATACAAATTTTTTAAAAATCTGACGACGTTTAATGGTTTTCTGTTGTTTGTTTCGACGCTTTTCTAACGTCTCATCATGTTTAAATATATGTAACGTTTAACTGAAACAGAGTCTCAGCATAGCTTATACACTATTTAGTAGGCACTTATATTATAATTTAAACAATTATCATATATTCTATACGTAATTATGAGAGACGACTCAGCAGTATTACAATAGCACAGTAACTGTACAATAAAATCACACACATTTATAAGTTCAATGACATATTACCGATGTTTAGATTTAAGATTGAACTGCCACAAGAGCTTCACTGAATCCAATCATTTCTTAATAATAATAATAATAAATAATAATAATAATAATAAACTATATTTTAAAACAAATTATTACTTTAGTACGACATTTTATTTTATTATACTATGCAGGCGCGCAGCTAGGGTCATTGAAACGTAATTAAGTATGGGAAAGGGTGTGGGAGGGGGTTCCCCTTCAGATGGTGTATGTATGTGCAGGGGCCCCCTACGGTGTTATTTTATATTTCAAACGCCAAATGCTGCATTCTAGCATTTTTTTAGATTAAAATATTTGTTTGTATTACAATGGAGTTATCGAATCGATTTTACTATTCATAATGGTGATAAATCTCTCAGTTTCTGTTTGACTTGGGCTTGTATTATAATGTGTATATTCATTACATAGTTTTGGGTAACAATACAGTATATTATATAATGCTGCTTAATATTAAAATTATCAAAAACATACTAGTTTTAGACCTATAAAGAATTGTTTCATAATTTATAATGTAACTTATACAAAATGGGTATCAATCGAGCGGCGACAAAGTCTAGATTTGATTTTGTTATTTATATTCAGATACAGTTCCTGTGAAAGCAAAACATTGCAATTTGAATGTAAGCATATTTTACATGACATATACATAATAGACACACGCATTAATAATAAACAGAAGACAAACAGTCTGATAACATCAACGTTATGTAAGAAACGAGGAAGCGGAATTCGTTCTTCACGTAAGATGACACATCTCATTACAAGACGCTTTTATTACATGTGGTTGATTAGATTACACCCGAAGCATATTCGGATACGGTATTAATATAATACCATGCATGTATGAAATACATATATAAGAAATAATACTATAGAAGTGATGTTAATTTAGATGTGATCATATTTACATTGATCATACAAAATGCATTGTGACGTTGATATTCATAATACCGCATAGACTACAGGACAATTCTAGTAGACATGGTACACGGATATTGAATCAGGACATGCTGACATTGTTATCAATACTCGAATTGTATGTAAAAATTAATTACGCGTATATCATTAATTTAATAATATAAAGCAAAGTGGATACAAGTAACATCATTACTGTCATTCAATTGTGAAGTGAGAACTATTATCGTCACTGTTATTTTGTAATAAACATTGTGTATTAACTATTCTTAGTGAATAAAAATATGAAGACACAAACAGTATTAAGTTTGGTGTCATAACAACAACCCAAATTATTTACTTTAAAAGATTTAATTTACCCATCATAATACACGCCTCAATACCATATTAGCAATACTGGACTTCCGACGCTATCCACTTATAGCTCACATTCCAGATTTGCAAAGTACTCCTGTAAAATGCGCGTAGAAAATTAGTTCAACATGATCTAGTTTAGTTAAGTTATTACAACATTGACAAAGCACGATCGAAGTGATCCTGGGCAGATCCAGTACCAACAATATGCGGAATAAGTGGCTCAAAGACACCACATATAGGCGTTGCTATGGATTCAACTGAACTGCATTTACACACTTAAGATCATACATATTTAGCAGAAAAAACTCGTACTGATGTTTAAATGAATTTGAAAAATTTATACCTTAATGGCAAATACAAAATTAATGCACGACTAGAATGCGTCCATATGTTGTGTAACAGCAGTGACATATCCGCACTGGTACATGTAACACATATTCACTGTGTAAAAAGGACGTGCATTAGGGACAGGTGTAAAACATGGGGTTACTGCTAAATTTAGATTTTAATAACTTCTTTGTTCATCAATCGATTTTAATAAATGTATAAGTTAAAAAGGCTTACTTTATCTTGTTTCCGCAACTGAAAAGATAATTACAAGCCATTATCAAATTAATGTGATACAGACAGTTGGATTGAGTTGGTATGCGATTGATTTTACACAATAATTTTCGCTTGGCGGTGTCATTTAACATTTTTGTTATTCTATTTTAATGATTCTTACATATTTATGTAAGAAACACAATGTGGCTATGGGAGGATTAAAGTCATTGAAAATCGATCAAGAATTACGGAAGATAGGTAGCCTTTCAAAATACATCATAAAATATTTTATTTTGCATTAAATTTTGCGATTGAAAAAAACTGGCGGTACACCTTAAAATGTTTTACATTTTATTTATATGAGTAAAATGTTGGAGTTCTGTCATTTTATGTGATATAAACAAATCAAAATCAGATAATTGAAAACAAACAATGAAGATGTACTAATGAAATAGGAAAATTGGTATTTTTTAATATTTTAATAGATTTTTGAAAATTCAGTGCTAGTTGCAGTAGAAATTTAAAAACACTTTTAACCTACGTTTGCAGCTTCAGCGGCCATGGCGCTTTGATTATCATTTCCCCTATATAGCTCGGTCAGTGGGTTGCTGATTTCTACGCAAATATATAACGTAACTATTCGATAAAACAAATATACCCGACTGGAGAGGGCTTGCACGTCTATATTTTATATATTGACCACATAACGTAACTATTCGATAAAACAAATATACCCGACTGGAGAGGGCTTGCACGTCTATATTTTATATATTGACCACATAACGTAACTATTCGATAAAACAAATATGCCCGACTGGAGAGGGCTTGCACGTCTATATTTTATATATTGACCACATAACGTAACTATTCGATAAAACAAATATACCCGACTGGAGAGGGCCTGCACGTCTATATTTTATATATTGACCACATAACGTAACTATTCGATAAAACAAATATACCCGACTGGAGAGGGCCTGCACGTCTATATTTTATATATTGACCACATAACGTAACTATTCGATAAAACAAATATACCCGACTGGAGAGGGCCTGCACGTCTATAATTTATATATTGACCACATAACGTAACTATTCGATAAAACAAATATACCCGACTGGAGAGGGCCTGCACGTCTATAATTTATATATTGACCACATAACGTAACTATTCGATAAAACAAATATGCCCGACTGGAGAGGGCCTGCACGTCTATATTTTATATATTGACCACATAACGTAACTATTCGATAAAACAAATATGCCCGACTGGAGAGGGCCTGCACGTCTATATTTTATATATTGACCACATAACGTAACTATTCGATAAAACAAATATACCCGACTGGAGAGGGCCTGCACGTCTATATTTTATATATTGACCACATAACGTAACTATTCGATAAAACAAATATGCCCGACTGGAGAGGGCCTGCACGTCTATAATTTATATATTGACCACATAACGTAACTATTCGATAAAACAAATATGCCCGACTGGAGAGGGCCTGCACGTCTATATTTTATATATTGACCACATAACGTAACTATTCGATAAAACAAATATGCCCGACTGGAGAGGGCCTGCACGTCTATAATTTATATATTGACCACATAACGTAACTATTCGATAAAACAAATATGCCCGACTGGAGAGGACCTGCACGTCTATATTTTATATATTGACCACATAACGTAACTATTCGATAAAACAAATATGCCCGACTGGAGAGGGCCTGCACGTCTATATTTTATATATTGACCACATAACGTAACTATTCGATAAAACAAATATGCCCGACTGGAGAGGGCTTGCACGTCTATATTTTATATATTGACCACATAACGTAACTATTCGATAAAACAAATATGCCCGACTGGAGAGGGCCTGCACGTCTATAATTTATATATTGACCACATAACGTAACTATTCGATAAAACAAATATGCCCGACTGGAGAGGGCCTGCACGTCTATATTTTATATATTGACCACATAACGTAACTATTCGATAAAACAAATATGCCCGACTGGAGAGGGCCTGCACGTCTATATTTTATATATTGACCACATAACGTAACTATTCGATAAAACAAATATGCCCGACTGGAGAGGGCCTGCACGTCTATATTTTATATATTGACCACATAACGTAACTATTCGATAAAACAAATATGCCCGACTGGAGAGGGTCTGCACGTCTATATTTTATATATTGACCACATAACGTAACTATTCGATAAAACAAATATGCCCGACTGGAGAGGGCCTGCACGTCTATATTTTATATATTGACGTGCATAACGTAACTATTCGATAAAACAAATATGCCCGACTGGAGAGGGCCTGCACGTCTATATTTTATATATTGACCACATAACGTAACTATTCGATAAAACAAATATGCCCGACTGGAGAGGGCCTGCACGTCTATAATTTATATATTGACCACATAACGTAACTATTCGATAAAACAAATATGCCCGACTGGAGAGGGCCTGCACGTCTATATTTTATATATTGACCACATAACGTAACTATTCGATAAAACAAATATACCCGACTGGAGAGGGCCTGCACGTCTATAATTTATATATTGACCACATAACGTCACTATTCGATAAAACAAATATGCCCGACTGGAGAGGGCCTGCACGTCTATATTTTATATATTGACCACATAACGTAACTATTCGATAAAACAAATATACCCGACTGGAGAGGGCCTGCACGTCTATAATTTATATATTGACCACATAACGTAACTATTCGATAAAACAAATATACCCGACTGGAGAGGGCCTGCACGTCTATATTTTATATATTGACCACATAACGTAACTATTCGATAAAACAAATATACCCGACTGGAGAGGGCCTGCACGTCTATATTTTATATATTGACCACATAACGTAACTATTCGATAAAACAAATATACCCGACTGGAGAGGGCCTGCACGTCTATATTTTATATATTGACCACATAACGTAACTATTCGATAAAACAAATATACCCGACTGGAGAGGGCCTGCACGTCTATATTTTATATATTGACCACATAACGTAACTATTCGATAAAACAAATATACCCGACTGGAGAGGGCCTGCACGTCTATAATTTATATATTGACCACATAACGTAACTATTCGATAAAACAAATATACCCGACTGGAGAGGGCCTGCACGTCTATATTTTATATATTGACCACATAACGTAACTATTCGATAAAACAAATATACCCGACTGGAGAGGGCCTGCACGTCTATATTTTATATATTGACCACATAACGTAACTATTCGATAAAACAAATATACCCGACTGGAGAGGGCCTGCACGTCTATATTTTATATATTGACCACATAACGTAACTATTCGATAAAACAAATATACCCGACTGGAGAGGGCCTGCACGTCTATAATTTATATATTGACCACATAACGTAACTATTCGATAAAACAAATATACCCGACTGGAGAGGGCCTGCACGTCTATAATTTATATATTGACCACATAACGTAACTATTCGATAAAACAAATATGCCCGACTGGAGAGGGCCTGCACGTCTATATTTTATATATTGACCACATAACGTCACTATTCGATAAAACAAATATGCCCGACTGGAGAGGGCTTGCACGTCTATATTTTATATATTGACCACATAACGTCACTATTCGATAAAACAAATATACCCGACTGGAGAGGGCCTGCACGTCTATAATTTATATATTGACCACATAACGTCACTATTCGATAAAACAAATATACCCGACTGGAGAGGGCCTGCACGTCTATATTTTATATATTGACCACATAACGTAACTATTCGATAAAACAAATATACCCGACTGGAGAGGGCCTGCACGTCTATATTTTATATATTGACCACATAACGTAACTATTCGATAAAACAAATATACCCGACTGGAGAGGGCCTGCACGTCTATATTTTATATATTGACCACATAACGTAACTATTCGATAAAACAAATATACCCGACTGGAGAGGGCCTGCACGTCTATATTTTATATATTGACCACATAACGTAACTATTCGATAAAACAAATATACCCGACTGGAGAGGGCCTGCACGTCTATATTTTATATATTGACCACATAACGTAACTATTCGATAAAACAAATATACCCGACTGGAGAGGGCCTGCACGTCTATATTTTATATATTGACCACATAACGTAACTATTCGATAAAACAAATATGCCCGACTGGAGAGGGCCTGCACGTCTATATTTTATATATTGACCACATAACGTAACTATTCGATAAAACAAATATACCCGACTGGAGAGGGCCTGCACGTCTATATTTTATATATTGACCACATAACGTAACTATTCGATAAAACAAATATGCCCGACTGGAGAGGGCCTGCACGTCTATAATTTATATATTGACCACATAACGTAACTATTCGATAAAACAAATATACCCGACTGGAGAGGGCCTGCACGTCTATAATTTATATATTGACCACATAACGTAACTATTCGATAAAACAAATATGCCCGACTGGAGAGGGCCTGCACGTCTATATTTTATATATTGACCACATAACGTCACTATTCGATAAAACAAATATACCCGACTGGAGAGGGCCTGCACGTCTATATTTTATATATTGACCACATAACGTAACTATTCGATAAAACAAATATACCCGACTGGAGAGGGCCTGCACGTCTATAATTTATATATTGACCACATAACGTAACTATTCGATAAAACAAATATGCCCGACTGGAGAGGGCCTGCACGTCTATATTTTATATATTGACCACATAACGTAACTATTCGATAAAACAAATATGCCCGACTGGAGAGGGCCTGCACGTCTATATTTTATATATTGACCACATAACGTCACTATTCGATAAAACAAATATGCCCGACTGGAGAGGGCCTGCACGTCTATATTTTATATATTGACCACATAACGTCACTATTCGATAAACAAATATGCCCGACTGGAGAGGGCCTGCACGTCTATAATTTATATATTGACCACATAACGTCACTATTCGATAAAACAAATATGCCCGACTGGAGAGGGCTTGCACGTCTATATTTTATATATTGACCACATAACGTCACTATTCGATAAAACAAATATGCCCGACTGGAGAGGGCCTGCACGTCTATAATTTATATATTGACCACATAACGTCACTATTCGATAAAACAAATATGCCCGACTGGAGAGGGCCTGCACGTCTATATTTTATATATTGACCACATAACGTCACTATTCGATAAAACAAATATGCCCGACTGGAGAGGGCCTGCACGTCTATATTTTATATATTGACCACATAACGTCACTATTCGATAAAACAAATATGCCCGACTGGAGAGGGCTTGCACGTCTATATTTTATATATTGACCACATAACGTCACTATTCGATAAAACAAATATGCCCGACTGGAGAGGGCCTTGCACGTCTATATTTTATATATTGACCACATAACGTAACTATTCGATAAAACAAATATGCCCGACTGGAGAGGGCTTGCACGTCTATATTTTATATATTGACCACATAACGTAACTATTCGATAAAACAAATATGCCCGACTGGAGAGGGCTTGCACGTCTATATTTTATATATTGACCACATAACGTAACTATTCGATAAAACAAATATGCCCGACTGGAGAGGGCTTGCACGTCTATATTTTATATATTGACCACATAACGTAACTATTCGATAAAACAAATATGCCCGACTGGAGAGGGCCTTGCACGTCTATATTTATATATTGACCACATAACGTAACTATTCGATAAAACAAATATGCCCGACTGGAGAGGGCCTGCACGTCTATATTTTATATATTGACCACATAACGTAACTATTCGATAAAACAAATATACCCGACTGGAGAGGGCTTGCACGTCTATATTTTATATATTGACCACATAACGTAACTATTCGATAAAACAAATATGCCCGACTGGAGAGGGCTTGCATGTCTATATTTTATATATTGACCACATAACGTAACTATTCGATAAAACAAATATGCCCGACTGGAGAGGGCCTTGCACGTCTATATTTTATATATTGACCACATAACGTCACTATTCGATAAAACAAATATGCCCGACTGGAGAGGGCCTGCACGTCTATATTTTATATATTGACCACATAACGTAACTATTCGATAAAACAAATATGCCCGACTGGAGAGGGCTTGCACGTCTATATTTTATATATTGACCACATAACGTAACTATTCGATAAAACAAATATGCCCGACTGGAGAGGGCCTGCACGTCTATATTTTATATATTGACCACATAACGTAACTATTCGATAAAACAAATATGCCCGACTGGAGAGGGCCTGCACGTCTATATTTTATATATTGACCACATAACGTCACTATTCGATAAAACAAATATGCCCGACTGGAGAGGGCCTTGCACGTCTATATTTTATATATTGACCACATAACGTAACTATTCGATAAAACAAATATGCCCGACTGGAGAGGGCCTTGCACGTCTATATTTTATATATTGACCACATAACGTCACTATTCGATAAAACAAATATGCCCGACTGGAGAGGGCCTGCACGTCTATATTTTATATATTGACCACATAACGTCACTATTCGATAAAACAAATATGCCCGACTGGAGAGGGCCTGCACGTCTATATTTTATATATTGACCACATAACGTCACTATTCGATAAAACAAATATGCCCGACTGGAGAGGGCCTGCACGTCTATATTTTATATATTGACCACATAACGTCACTATTCGATAAAACAAATATGCCCGACTGGAGAGGGCCTGCACGTCTATATTTTATATATTGACCACATAACGTAACTATTCGATAAAACAAATATGCCCGACTGGAGAGGGCCTGCACGTCTATAATTTATATATTGACCACATAACGTAACTATTCGATAAAACAAATATGCCCGACTGGAGAGGGCCTGCACGTCTATATTTTATATATTGACCACATAACGTAACTATTCGATAAAACAAATATGCCCGACTGGAGAGGGCCTGCACGTCTATATTTTATATATTGACCACATAACGTAACTATTCGATAAAACAAATATGCCCGACTGGAGAGGGCCTGCACGTCTATAATTTTATATATTGACCACATAACGTAACTATTCGATAAAACAAATATGCCCGACTGGAGAGGGCCTGCACGTCTATATTTTATATATTGACCACATAACGTAACTATTCGATAAAACAAATATGCCCGACTGGAGAGGGCTTGCACGTCTATATTTTATATATTGACCACATAACGTAACTATTCGATAAAACAAATATACCCGACTGGAGAGGGCCTGCACGTCTATATTTTATATATTGACCACATAACGTAACTATTCGATAAAACAAATATACCCGACTGGAGAGGGCCTGCACGTCTATAATTTATATATTGACCACATAACGTCACTATTCGATAAAACAAATATGCCCGACTGGAGAGGGCCTGCACGTCTATATTTTATATATTGACCACATAACGTAACTATTCGATAAAACAAATATGCCCGACTGGAGAGGGCTTGCATGTCTATATTTTATATATTGACCACATAACGTAACTATTCGATAAAACAAATATACCCGACTGGAGAGGGCCTGCACGTCTATATTTTATATATTGACCACATAACGTAACTATTCGATAAAACAAATATGCCCGACTGGAGAGGGCTTGCATGTCTATATTTTATATATTGACCACATAACGTAACTATTCGATAAAACAAATATACCCGACTGGAGAGGGCCTGCACGTCTTTAATTTATATATTGACCACATAACGTCACTATTCACTATTCCTTTGCATGCTACGTCTGCTTTCATCAATGCTGCGTCCTTTGCATGCTACGTTTGCTTTCATCAAGGCCACGTCCTTTGCATGTTACGTCTGCTTTCATCAAAGCCGCGAAATTTTCATGCTACGTCTGCTTTCATCAAGGCTGCGTCCTTTGCATGCTACGTCTGCTTTCATCAAGGCCGCATCCTTTGCATGCTACGTCTGCTTTAATCAAGGCTGCGTCCCCTGCATGCTACGTCTGCTTTCATCAATACTACGTCCTTTGCATGCCACGTCTGCTTTAATCAAGGCTGTGTCCCCTGCATGCTACGTCTGCTTTCATCAAGGGACTGCGTTCCTTTGCATGCTACGTCTGCTTTCATCAAGGGCTGTGTCATTTGCATGCTACGTCTCCCGATGGCTATACCTTGTTTTTTTTTGCTTCAGATTTTTATCTAATAAAGTTATGTTATTTAAGAAGTTAACATGATTGTATAATTCGGGAAGATGTTTTAGCGGTCGTTCGCATAGCTGACATGATTGCTTTAACCAGATTGTTTTAACAACCGCTCATAAATATGTTACAGGATCTTTCACGTACTCCGTTTGTACGCGCTTGTACGTGGCTATACGATATGACCATACGCGGGATAGTGTACTTTTATAGAACATTGCCCGAATGAGACACTGTGGGAGTGCGTTTGAACTCATCGCAACTCTGTATATTGTTGATCTATACGGCACTATTGAAATACATAAGAGAACAATATCGTGCCGAGTGCAAATCCTTCATAGAATTTATCTAAGCAGCAATAAAACCAAATAAAAATAGTTCTCGTCTGCTTACTTCAGCAGTATAATATATTTTACTTTATAATAACTATTAACGGAATCAAACTTTATATACAGTCATATTTTACAATTGGACAAAAAGCTCCCGCTACTTAGATATAAATATTTATAGAGCAGAGAAGCTCACCCAGTGGGACCTTTATAAGAAGCTCACCCAGTGGGACCTTTATAAGAACGAAACTGATTTCAAATACCATTAAAACTTAATGTTTATTCTATACATTATATTTTTCTTTTTAAATTCTGTTTTATCTTATTTACAATATTGATAAATAAACATTATGTAAATTTTATTACTTATTTATAGTTTGTTATGAATATAATTTTGTTCGAAAAATCACGCAGATTGATTTATGTTATAAATAACTATATACGACATTGCGCATTAAAGCTGAATGTAAATTAAACACATCGTCTGAAAATGAAATATATCAAACTAATATGTTGCTACTGGTAGGCCAGTGCCATGACGAAGATGACATTCTGCATGTAGGTATGTATATAGAACAGCACGGTACTGGAAGGGTTTAAGGTATCTGATGACCATCTGAGCTTATTTTAGATCACAATGTTAATAGAAATGTTACAGCTATGCATGTATTTGAAGCAATATTTTCTCTATCTTTCAAATGAATTGTAAATCCTTGAAAATTCTTTTTCGAGTGATAAAAAGCAATTTGACAACCACACATTGGAACGTCTTCATGCTTCATTAAACATACCGAATGATGACGGAATTGTTCGAATATGTACGATTGGCACAAGAGCTAATAATAATTTATTTTTATTATATATATATCACCAATTACATGTAACGTAACTTCAGGTTATTCCATAGCTTAAAGTACGCATTGCTTTGTTTATTTTTTTTATTAAAATGACCGATATGTTAAATGTAATAAATGGTTAACTTTGAATTATTATTTACTATGTTTTCATACTTTCGATCATGCTTTAGGACTATATCTACAATGGAACTGAAATTGTATATTATTTATGACAGGATGTTTTCTAATTTAAACCAATATATGACAAGACCGGTACAAAACATCCAGCGCGTTGTACATAAGATAGTTTATATGCAAATAACCATATGGTAATATGAAAGGTTGTCGTCTTAAATCATATTAAACATTCAAGCAAAGTCCTAATCCAAAATGAAAAGTTTTTTAAAAAAAAATAAGATATACATCATCTTTTTTTTTTTTTTTTTATTTTCATTCTCCAATACATGAGATATCACAATATGCTAATACAATTTCAATTAACAACATGTATAGTGTTTACATATATAGATAACAGATCATTTTCTACAGAAAATATCTTATTTTAATTATATTATTTGAATATATTATTTGATATACATCATCTTGATAATATTCTGACGCACTCTGTAGAATAAATAAATAAAACTGATGTTGAGCACCTGTTAATATTAATGATATTGTACATGTATATGGCCATTCAACTAGATTCTTAATTTGCGTTTTAATGGCACTGTAAGCATGAGTACGTCAAGGAAACATTTTATATAAAAATATTTATGAACCATTTCAGTTTTCTTTTTCTAAATTGATGTATATGTGTTTTGAATGGTAAAATGAGTAATGCATCCAAACTAAGCATTTATGTTGTAGTTGATAAAAATAAAAAGCACTTTTCCGTTGTTGTAAAACTATATTTGTGCTCCCCAAATTGGATAGAATATGTATTTTGTCTCTTACTGTTATTATATACAGTAACTGATGTTTACATTTGCCTTGTTTTGTACTGCTGTCGAAAACGTCGGTTGGCGAATAATCACAATAATGGCTAATTACGGTACTTAAAACGTCGGTTGGCGAATCATCACAATAATGGCTAATTACGGTACTTAAAACGTCGGTTGGCGAATCATCACAATAATGTCTAATTACGGTACTTAAAACGTCGGTTGGAGAATCATCACAATAATGTCTAATTACGGTACTAAAAACGTCGGTTGGCGAATCATCACAATAATGGCTAATTACGGTACTTAAAACGTCGGTTGGAGAATCATCACAATAATGTCTAATTACGGTACTTAAAACGTCGGTTGGCGAATCATCACAATAATGGCTAATTACGGTACTTAAAACGTCGGTTGGAGAATCATCACAATAATGTCTAATTACGGTACTAAAAACGTCGGTTGGCGAATCATCACAATAATGGCTAATTACGGTACTTAAAACGTCGGTTGGCGAATCATCACAATAATGGCTAATAACGGTGCTTAAAACGTCGGTTGGCGAATCATGACAATAATGGCTAATTACGGTACTTAAAACGTCGGTTGGCAAATCATCACAATAATGGCTAATTACGGTACTTAAAACGTCGGTTGGCGAATCATGACAATAATGGCTAATTACGGTACTTAAAACGTCGGTTGGCGAATCACGGTACTCAAAACGTCGGTTGGCGAATCATCACAATAACGGCTAATTACGGTACTCAAAACGTCGGTTGGCAAATCATCACAATAACGGCTAATTACGGTACTCAAAACGTCGGTTGGAGAATCATCACAATAACGGCTAATTACGGTACTCAAAACATCGGTTGGAGAATCATCACAATAATGGCTAATTATGGTACTCAAAACGCCGGTTGGAGAATAATAACAATACTCTCTAGGGTAATTATGTACTGTACTAGACCGAGGTACTCTCCAGGATAATTATGTAATGTGCTGTGTTAAGGAGAGACCGAGGTACTCTCTAGAATAATTATGTACTGTGCTGTGTTTAGGAGAAACCGAGGTAACTCTCTATGGTAATTATGTACTGTGCTGTGTTTAGGAGAGACCGAGGTACTCTCTAGGGTAATTATGTACTTTGCTGTGTTAAGGATAGACCGAGGTACTCTCTAGGATAATTATGTACTGTACTGTGTTAAGGAAGAGACCGAGGTACTCTCTAGGATAATTATGTACTGTGTTGTGTTAAGGAAAAAACGAGGTACTCTCTAGGGTAATTATGTACTGTGCTGTGTTTAGGAGAGAGACCAATAAACTCTGTAGGATAATTATGTATTGTGCTGTGTAAAGGAGAGACCGAGGTACTCTCTAGGGTAATTATGTATTGTGCTGTGTTTAGGAGAGACCAAGAAACTCTGTAGGATAAGTATGTATTGTGCTGTGTTTAGGAGAGACCGAGGTACTCTCTAGGGTAATTATGTATTGTGCTGTGTTAAAGAGAGACCGAGATACTCTCTAGAGTAATTATGTACTGTGCTGTGTTAAAGAGAGACCGATGTACTCTCTAGGATAATTATGTATTGTGCTGTGTAAAGGAGAGACCGAGGTACTCTCTAGGGTAACTATGTATTGTGCTGTGTTTAGGAGAGACCAAGAAACTCTGTAAGATAAATATGTATTGTGCTGTGTTAAGGAGAGACCGAGGTACTCTCTAGGATAATAATGTATTGTGTTGTGTTTAGGAGAGACCGAGATACTCTCTAGGGTAATTATGTACTGTGCTGTGTTTAGGAGAGACCGAAGTATTCTTTAGGAAAATTATGTATTGTGCTGTGTTAAGGAGAGACTAGGATAATTATGTACTGTGCTGTGTTTAGGTGAGACCGAGGTACATTCTAGGGTAATTATGTATTGTGCTGTGTTAAGACGAGACCGAGTTTCTCTCTAGGATAATTATGTACTGCGCTGTGTTAAGGAGAGACCGAGGTACTCTCTATGATAATTATGTATTGTGCTGTGTTAAGGAGAGACCGAGGCACTCTCTATGATAATTATGTATTGTGCTGTGTTAAGGAGAGACCGAGGTACTGTCTACGATAATTATGTTTTGTGCTGTGTTTAGGAGAGACCGAGGTACTCTCTAGAGCAATTATGTATTGTTCTGTGTTAAGGAGACCGAGGTACTCTCTAGGGTAATTATGTACTGTGCTGTGTTTAGGAGAGAGCGAGGAACTCTCTAGAATAATTATGTACTATGCTGTGATTAGGAGAAACCGAGGTACTCTCTATGGTAATTATGTACTGTGCTGTGTTTAGGAGAGACCGAGGTACTCTCGAGGGTAATTATGTACTTTGCTGTGTTAAGGATAGAACGAGGTACTCTCTAGGATAATTATGTACTGTACTGTGTTAAGGAGAGACCGAGGTACTCTCTAGGATAATTATGTACTGTGTTGTGTTAAGGAGGGACCGAGGTACTCTCTAGGGTTATTATGTACTGTGCTGTGTTTAGGAAAGACCAAGAAACTCTGTAGGATACTTATGTATTGTGCTGTGCAAAGGAGAGACCGAGGTACTCTCTAGGGTAATTATGTATTGTGCTGTGTTAAGGAGAGACCTAGGTTCTATCTAGGAAAATTATGTATTGTGCTGTGTTAAGGAGAGACCGAGGTACTCTCTAGGATAATTATGTACCGTGCTGTGTTTAGGTGAGACTGAGGTACACTCTAGGGTAATTATATATTGTGCTGTATTTAAGAGAGACCGAGGAACTCTCTAGGAAAATTATGTAATGTGCTGTGTTTAGGAGAGACCAAGGTACTCTCTAGGGTAATTATGTACTGTGTTGTGTTAAGGAGAGACCAAGGTTCCATCTAGGGTAATTATGTACTGTACTAAACCGAGGTACTCTCTAGGATAATTATGTACTGTGCTGTGTTATGGAGGGACCGAGGTACTCTCTTGGATAATTATGTATTGTGCTGTGTTAAGGAGACCGAGGTACTCTCTAGGGTAATTATGTACTGTGGTGTGTTAAGGAGAGACCAAGGTACTCTCTAGGAAAATTATGTATTGTGCTGTGTTAAGGAGAGACTGAGGTACTCTCTAGGATAATTATGTACTGCGCTGTGTTAAGGAGAGACCGAGGTACTCTCTAGGATAATTATGTACCGTGCTGTGTTTAGGTGAGACTGAGGTACACTCTAGGGTAATTATATATTGTGCTGTATTTAAGAGAGACCGAGGAACTCTCTAGGAAAATTATGTAATGTGCTGTGTTTAGGAGAGACCAAGGTACTCTCTAGGGTAATTATGTACTGTGTTGTGTTAAGGAGAGACCAAGGTTCCATCTAGGGTAATTATGTACTGTACTAAACCGAGGTACTCTCTAGGATAATTATGTACTGTGCTGTGTTATGGAGGGACCGAGGTACTCTCTTGGATAATTATGTATTGTGCTGTGTTAAGGAGACCGAGGTACTCTCTAGGGTAATTATGTACTGTGGTGTGTTAAGGAGAGACCAAGGTACTCTCTAGGAAAATTATGTATTGTGCTATGTTAAGGAGAGACTGAGGTACTCTCTATGATAATTATGTACTGTGCTGTGTTAAGAAGAGACCGAGGTGTTAAGGAGAGACCGAGGTACTCTCTAGGATAATTATGTACTGCGCTGTGTTAAGGAGAGACCGAGGTACTCTCTATGATAACTATGTACTGTGCTGTGTTAAGGAGAGACCGAGGTACTCTCTATGATAATTATGTATTGTGCTGTGTTAAGGAGAGACCGATGTACTCTCTATGATAAATATGTATTGTGCTGTGTTAAGGAGAGACCGAAGTACTCTCTACGATAATTATGTTTTGTGCTGTGTTTAGGAGAGACCGAGGTACTCTCTAGAGCAATTATGTATTGTGCTGTGTTAAGGAGACCGAGGTACTCTCTAGGGTAATTATGAACTGTGCTGTGTTTAGGAGAGACCGAGGAACTCTCTAGAATAATTATATACTGTGCTGTGTTTAGGAGAAACCAAGGTACTCTCTATGGAAATTATGTACTGTGCTGTGTTTAGGAGAGACCGAGGTACTCTCTAGGGTAATCATGTACTGTGCTGTGTTAAGGATAGACCGAGGTACTCTCTAGGATAATTATGTACTGTACTGTGTTAAGGAGAGACCGAGGTACTCTCTAGGATAATTATGTACTGTGTTGTGTTAAGGAGAGACCGAGGTATTATCTAGGGTAATTATGTACTGAGCTGTGTTTAGGAGAGACCAAGAAACTCTGTAGGATAATTATGTATTGTGCTGTGTAAAGGAGAGACAGAGGTACTCTCTAGGGTAATTATATATTGTGCTGTGTTAAGGAGAGACCGAGGTACTCCCTAGGATAATTATGTATTGTGTTGTGTAAAGGAGAGACCTAGGTACTCTCTAGGGTAATGATGTATTGTGCTGTGTTTAGGAGAGATCGAGGTTCTCTTCTTAGGTAATTATGTATTGTGCTGTGTTAAGGAGAGATCTAGGTACTCTCTAGGGTAATTATGTATTGTGCTGTGTTTAGGAGAGACCTAGGTACTCTGTAGGGTAATTATGTATTGTGCTGTGTTTAGGAGAGACCTAGGTACTCTCTAGGGTAATTATGTATTGTACTGTGTTTAGGAGATACATAGGTACTCTCTAGGATAATTATATATTGTGCTGTGTAAAGGAGAGACCGAGGTACTCTCTAGGGTTATTGTGTATTGTGCTGTGTTTAGGAGAGACCTAAGTACTCTCTAGGGTAATTATGTATTGTGCTGTGTTAAGGAGAGACCTAGGTACTCTCTAGGATAATTATGTATTGTGCTGTGTAAAGGAGAGACCGAGGTACTCTCTAGGGTAATTATGTATTGTGCTGTGTTTAGGAGAGACCTAGGTACTCTCTAGGGTAATTATGTATTGTGCTGTGTTTAGGAGAGACCTAGGTACTCTCTAGGGTAATTATGTATTATTTCAACAATATCACCATACGGTTATTGTTTTAATGTCTTAGTTACAAATGCAAACATCAACTTGATATACCCCAGTATTCATCCTGCTATATCTATATATGCTGAATTAACTCGCCCAGTGGTCAACTAATGGTCAACTTATGGTCAACTAATAGTCAACTAATGGTATACTCTATAAAATGTTAGAGTGAATTAGAACTTAAACGACCATTAAGATTATTGTTAACGTGAACGTTCGTACCCGTTTATAAATCATGGCTAGTATTAATGGTTTAGAAAACTATTAAGTATTCTTTTGATATCTCATCCAGTGAACGCGTAAATGTATTTTATCATTTATTATTCATAATGTCCAATACTTTAAAATTAATTTAAAAGACGGCATGTGATCGTTATTCACCAGGGAAACGTAGAAATAACTGGTTCATAAACTGTCTTTGAAGTTAGTGCATAATTAATCATCGCTATTGTAATGTTATTTATAAACAGTGTTTGAATTGCACATTTGTTGACATTTGCCTTTTCTTTTTTATAGCCTATTATAATTTTAAAAGGTATATAACAATATAATGATTATTATATAATTATGAGTTTTAGAATATGTACTAAAAGGTATTCCATTAATGTCAATAATGATGATTATGTTGTCAAAATCATTAATGAAATATCTTTACATGCATATTCTAAAACTGTAAATATCGCTTGCAATAGTTCGGTAATGTGGCTCTGAACTTCACCCGGCGTTTCTTTATCGTTTGGTAATATGGATCTGAACTTCACCCGGCGTTTCTTTATCGTTTGGTAATATGGATCTGAACTTCACCCAGCGTTTCTTTATCGTTTTGTAATGTGGCTGTGAACTTCACCCGGCGTTTCTTTATCGTTTGGTAATGTGGATCTGAACTTCACCCGGCGTTTCTTTATCGTTTGGTAATGTTGCTGTGAATTTCACCTGACGTTTCTTTATCGTTTCAATATAGATCCTATACAAACGTATTTTACGTTAAACATTTGTATGAAATGCTAAAAACAAGCAAAAACATTATAATTTTCATATTCTTGTAAAGAAAACAAAAGTGCACCCATGTCGTGTTTAGTGCGCTTTCTTATCCGCACACATACACATGTATTACAAATTGCCTTGACAGTATCACGTGTTGTCTGTAGAAGTGAAATAATGGCTTGTGATTGTACGGGTGTTAACACATAACGGTTATATGATACCAGCATATAACAGATGTAAATTAAGGTGTACACAAGCATTTTCTACAAAAAAGTTCTGATATATTACCTAATGCGTTGTGCGTAAAAAATGATTTGCTCAGTATGTGTTACATGATGAAGGTCCAAAGTATAAAATTGCAGAGCAAAACTTATACAAGTGCTTTACAAGTGAGCTCCCCATCTTCCCGTCTTAAATATTTTATTAGGTAGTGTGATGGATTTTCTGCTGGTTGCTCACGCCAAAGGTTGCAGGTTCGATCACAAGCGCCATCCGATAGCTCTCAAACAATACTAGGTGATGATTGATCTGCCAAGGAAGCAGACTCGAGCAAGAAGCGGACTCGAGAGCGATTATTTAAACTTTGAGCTTTCATCGCAATCGAGCCAAAATAAATTAGTATAAACTAAGATACTTACAGTATATTGTTGCTTGTTTTTCACATTTAACATTTTCAATATATATATATTATTTCTAACAGGGCAACAGTGGTATGTTTAATGAGATATAACTATGCTGACATTATATACTTTTTGCATTAATTCTAAGAATATGCCGTGAAAAATCATAAGGATACATGCTAACATTAAGTCTTTCGAGTTTTTAAAGGTATGCACAAATACATTTAGTAAGATACATGTAACACCTAACGCACATATTCATTTTTGTACATTTACTCGTGGGCAATATGATACAACTATTACACTGCATTCTTGGTTGTTTTCGACGCTTCCAAAGCATCCTTTAATCATATATTCTCGCGATACATAATCAATTATGAACATTTGTCAGCATTATTCACGTAACGTCTCGTCCAAAACCCATATGCGCAATGAACCAATTATAATTTAAACTTTTTTTAATATTTTATCAAACGTAAGTTAGAATGCTGCTTCAAACACAAATTCCATATATCATTTTTTTTCGCAACATAAATTATTTCGATATAACCATTTGTAATTATATATGCAAAAGTTACAATTTACAGATTTATCAAAGACATTCAAATTTCATGACGTCATAAAACAATATATTCTCTTTATACTTGACACTATTGGTTTCTGTTTTGTCAATTAGATCGGATGAATCAATATCCCCTTGTAGTGGTTCCAATTTACGTCAATTATTAAGCAATTCCTTCGTTCAATCAATAAGACAAGTGTTGCTTGTTCCAGCATCTCTGTCAATACTAAGTACTGTAGAGGCGATAATGTTCTCCGCACGGTTGCTTAATAGAGCGTGAACAATTCACGGTGCGATATAAATACCTTCGTTGTTGGAGCAACAATACTCTATTAGGTAAAACGATAAAAAAATATTCAGTGACTCAGTACAAACAATTTATTTCAAACTCGTAAATACTCAATGTTTCAAAACAATGTCGACATGTCGGAATTATCGACAAGAGAGATTTGAAAAAGTACAGATAATTTATTAGAAGGAAAACACTAACGAATTAAGTGTCGTAACTTCTCTCATTACAATCATCCAAATTCAGTGTAGTAACTTCTCTCATTACAGTCATCCAAATTAAGCATCGCAAATTATCTTATTACAATCATTTAAATTCAGCATCGTAACTTCTCTCCTTACAGTCATCCAAATTAAGCATCGCAATTTCTCTTATTACAATCATCCAAATTCAGCATCGTAACTTCTCTCATTACAATCATTCAAATTTAGTATCGTAACTTCTCTCATTACAATCATTCAAATTCATTATCGTAACTTCTCTCATTACAATCATTCAAATTCATTATCGTAACTTCTCTCATTACAATCATCCAAATTCAGCATCGTTACTTCTCTCATAACAATCAATCAAATTCAGTATCATAACTTCTCTCATTACAATCATCCAAATTCAGCATCGTAATTTCTTTCATAATAGTCATCCAAATTCAGTATCGTAACTTCTCTCATTACAATCATCCAAATTCAGTATCGTCACTTCTCTCATTACAATCATCCAAATTCAGCATCGTAACTTCTCTCATTACAATTATCCAAATACAGTATCGTAACTTCTCTCATTACAATCATTCAAATTCAGTATCGTAACTTCTCTTATTACAATCATTCCAATTCAGTATCGTAACTTCTCTCATTACAATCATCCAAATTCAGCATCGTAACTACTCTCATAACAGTCATCCAAATTAAGAATTGTTACTTCTCTCATAACAGTCATCTAAATTCAGTATCGTAACTTCTCTCATTACAATCATCCAAATTCAGCATCGTAACTTCTCTCATAACAGTCATCCAAATTCAGTATCGTCACTTCTCTCATTACAATCATCCAAATTAAGCATCGTAACTTCTCTCATAACAGTCATCCAAATTCAGTATCGCCACTTGTCCCATAACAGTCATCCAAATTCAGTATCGTCACTTCTCCCATTACAGTCTAAATATAGTATCATAACTTCTTTCATTACAATCATCCAAATTCAGCATCGTCACTTCTCTCATTACAATCATTCAAATTCAGTATCGTCACTTCTCTCATTACAATAATCCAAATTTATCATCGTAACTTCTCTCATTACAATTATTCAAATTCAGTATCGTCACTTCTCTCATTACAATCATTCAAATTCAGTATCGTCACTTCTCTCATTACAATCATTCAAATTCAGTATCGTAACTTTTCTCAATACAATCATCCAAATTCAGTATCGTCACTTCTCTCATTACAATCATTCAAATTCAGCATCTTAAATTCACTCATTACAATCATCCAAATACAGTATCTTAACTTTTCTCATTACAATCATCCAAATTAAGTATCGTCAATTCTCTCATAACAATCATCCAAATTCAATATCGTAACTTCTCTTATTACAACCATTCAAATTCAGTATCATAAATTCTCTCATAACAATCATCCAAATTCAGCATCGTCACTTCCCTCGTTACAATCATCCAAATCCAGCATCGGAACTTCTCTCATTACAATCATCCAAATTCAGTATTATCACATTCTCATTACAATCATCCAAATTAAGTATTGTCACTTCTCTCATTAAATTCATTCAAATTAAATATTGTCACATTCTCATTTCAATCATCCTAATTAAGTATCGTAACTTCTCTCATTGCAATCATCTAAATTAAGCATTGTCACTTCTCACATTACAATCATCAAAATTCAGCATCTTAACTTCTCTCATTACAATCATCCAAATTCAGTATCGTGACTTTTCTCATTACAATCATCAAAATTCAGCATCGTAATTTCTCTCATTACAATCATCAAAATTCAGTATTGTAACTTCTCTCATTACAATTATCCAAATTAAGCATCGTAACTTCTCTCATTTCAGTCATCCAAATTCAGTATTGTAAATTCTCTCATTATAATCATCCAAATTAAGCATCGTAACTTCTCTCATTACAATCATCCAAATTCAGCATCGTAACTTCTCTCATTACAATCATCCAAATTCAGTATCGTAACTTCTCTCATTACAATCATTCAAATTCAGCATCGCCACTTCTCTCATTACAATCATCCACTTTCAGCATCTCAACTTCTCTCATTACAATCATTCAAATTCAGTATAATAACTTCTCTCATTACAATCATCCAAATTCAGTATCGTCACTTCTCTCATAACAGTCATCCAAATTCAGTATCGTAACTTCTCTCATTACAATCATTCAAATTTATAATCGTAACTTCTCTCATTACAATCATCCAAATTCAGCATCGTAACTTCTCTCATTACAATCAATCAAATTCAGTATCGTAACTTCTCTCATTACAATCATCCAAATTCAGCATCGTAACTTCTCTCATTACAGTCATCTAAATTCAGTATCGTAACTTCTCTCATTACAATCATCCAAATTCAGCATCGTAACTTCTCTCATTACAATAATCCAAATTCAGCATCGTAACTTCTCTCATTACAATCATCCAAATTCAGCATCGTAACTTCTCTCATTACAATAATCCAAATTCAGTATTGCCACTTCTCTCATTACAATCATCTTAATTAAGTATTGTCATTTGTCTCATTACAATCATCCAAATTAAGTATTGTAACTTTTATCATTACAATCATCCAAATTCAGCATCGTAACTTCTCTCATTACATTCATTCTAATTCAGCATCGTAACTTCTATCTTTACAATCATCCAAATTAAGCATCGTAACTTCTCTCATTACAATCATCCAAATTCAGCATCGTAAGTTCTTTCATTACAATCACCCATATTCAGTATCGTAACTTCTCGCATGACATTCATTCAAATTCAGCATCGTGAATTCTCTCATAACAGTCATCCAAATTCAGTATCGTCACTTCTCTCATTACAATCATCCAAATTCAATATCGTCACTTCTCTCATAAAAGTCATCCAAATTCAGTATCGTCACTTCTTTCATTACAATCATCCAAATTCAGCATCGTAACTTCTCTCATTGCAATCATTCAAATTCAGTATCGTAACATCTCTCATTACAATCATCCAAATTCAGCATCGTGAATTCTCTCATAACAGTCATCCAAATTCAGTATCGTTACTTCTCTCATTACAATCATCCAAATTCAGCATCGTAACTTCTCTCATTACAATCATCCAAATTAAGTATTGTCACTTCTCTCATTACTATCATCCAAATTAAGTATCGTCACTTCTCTCATTACAATCATCTAAATTCAGCATTGTTACTTCTCTTATTACAATCATCCAAAATCAGTATTGTCATTTCTTTCATTACATTCATCCAAATTAAGTATCGTCAATTCTCTCATTACAATCATCCAAATTCAGTATCGTCATTTCTCTCATTACAATCATCCAAATTCAGTATCGTCATTTCTCTCATTACAATCATCCAAATTCAGTATCGTCATTTCTCTCATTACAATCATCCAAATTAAGTATTTTCACATTTCATTACAATTATCTAAATTCAGTATCGTAACTTTTCTCATTACAATCATCCAAATTAAGTATTGTCACTTCTCTCATTACAATCATCCAAATTCAGTATCGTAACTTATCTCATTACAATTATCTAAATTTAGTATCGTCACTTCTCTCACTACAATCATCTAAATTCAGTATCGTAACTTCTCTCATTACAGTCATCAAAATTATAAAACTACTTATACTTGATAGTTGTTTTAATATTTTGTGTTGATACAACTCTATGGACATGCCATATTTTGATCGTTAGTGTATCTATTTAATTAAATCCTGCTCATCAATAATGCACGCAATCCTTGTAGATGGCAAAGATATTACACATGGTGTGGCATATTTTGAAAGAGTGTGGCCCTTTTGTACATGTGTACCAGAATGGGACTCGTAACCATTAATAGTCTACGTTTAAGGACCTATGGAAATGTATATGTTAGCTGGGCACACGCTAAATCCATGTTCGAAGAAGGAACTATACCCGAGACCTTGAAATTCAATATACGGAGTCTGCTCCTTTTTGTTGTTTTCTGTGCCACCAATCACTCTTTTTATCACGTATCATAATTTTTTATTATATCAACAAAATATATTTCCCACAGGAAACGTAGTATTCAGAGCAAACATGCATCATAACAATGAGTATTTTACAAATAATTACAACATCGTCTTGGAACGAATTATAGCAAAACCGCTTCTAGGGAGCTGAAACCTTATGAACTAGTGCCTATAACATAGCTCTTTCCAAATTGGTTAAAGTGAACTAATACGCGAAGCTCTGCAAAGACCATTATATTAGTTTGCCAACACGATCTCACGAGTCATGCATTACCCAGAAGAATGACACATTTTACTCATCGATTATCGAAAACATGTTGTTTTTTTCAAGATCTTGTATATATAATTTTCATGCTGACATCCTGTGATATCAGCGTCTTAAGATCACTTTAACCACGTGGAATTTTACAAGCAAGCGTGTATAACCTGCGTTACTTGCACAGTGTACTTAGTTTGCTGTTTTTATTATATTCTAAACACAAAATATATCGCAATGACTTGTATGTATTAGAGTCGCCGTGGTTATGGTGAAACGCCAAGCAAAATACTATTTTAGCTGAGACATCAGCAATGATAAGTTTATATTATTAGCATACTTTTATAATAATTGCACAATGTTTTGTGCCATGATAATGCATATGCAATTATATGCGGAGAAAGGCTTTATTGAGATTTTCAATGATAATATGTAATATATATGTACATTTCTCATAATCTGTTGTGTCAACATTGTGTATTTCTTATATGAGCTGCAGTAGTGCATTTGTTTTGTTTACATGCATAGTAGTGTTCTATACCCACCCAATCACTACTACTGAAACACACACTAGTGACATTATTTTACGAGCAGTAGACCATTTTCTTTTAAGAAAGGAGAGCCCCGCCGTCTGAGTCTGTATAGCTTCATTTGATTAAAGTTTTAACAGCAGGATATTTGTTCTGCTCTGCACACATTGCTATACCGCAAGTTTAAATAATGATTTTGATTTTAGTTCCAGAAGTTCACTGGTTAACACCAACGGTAGGGAGTCTGATGGGATGCACGAGGATAACTATATATGGACAAGGTAAGACACGGCCTTGGTAAGTTATGCCAGACATATAGTAAAAGTTAAAGTTTTGGTATACAAACTGGAGTCATCCATCCATACTTCCATAACTATAAGTGATATAAAGTATGAACAATATGCATCCGACCTGCTCTATAATTGTATTACAGACATTGTTTTCTGTCACATAGATATAAGACGTTGTTTTATGAGCACGTTCCTTTCGCTCAACTTGTCTTTGGTTTAATTCCAGCACGATAATAGTAGTTGAAGAATATTTTCTAGTTACTTACGTACGTACGGACAATCTGAAGTCTTCCTTCAGCAACAAAACGGCATATGCCATATATGATACGTAATGTGTTGAACATGGTGTTAAATACCAATTATATCTAACATTAATGGAAACGACCTTGTACTTGATCCACAATCATTATGGATGATATCATGAAAAAGGCATCGATTGAAAATAATCGTTGAGTAACGTATACCTTTTACAAACGTTAATTCAGTCAAATGAAAGCTTTGACTCAATGTCATTTAAATGTAATCTGAATTAAAGGGAAACTACATAGCGCTCCATTAGTACAAACAATGTACCAAAATGCCTCTTTATTGCATATACGCGTGTCACATGGTGCAGTGGTACACCATCGCGCCCAAGCTGGGGTGCAGGATTAGATCTTGTTTTTTAATGGGATTTAACGCCGTTTTCAACACAGTTCAGGTTATGTATAGCATATCCAGTTTTATTGGGGGACGATAACCTACGAATGAATTTCAGTGTAACTATCGTACCTTCTTAAGTAATTGGCAAAATTTCTCACATAAAGTATTTGGAGCAAGCAGGACTCAAACGTACGACTTAGCAGTGAGAGGTAAGTGATATTGAGGCGATGACTAAGACCATTCGGCCTCGGAGGACCACTTTTTCAGAATGTAAAATGTTTTTTTAAATAGTGACTTCGTGTGTATCAATCACGTCTTTCCTTCTTTCTGAACGAGTGTCTTGCGACGATCATTCCTACCATTCAAATGGCCACTTGCTGGTCAAACTGTTACCAGACATTCAAATTGCAAGTTGCAGGTAAAACTGTCTCCAAACATTCAAATGGCCAGTTGCAGGTCCAACTGTTAACAAACATTCAAATGGCCAGTTGCAGGTCCAACTGTTACCAGACGTGCTTTATTGTAAAGAGTATACCAAACATTCAAATGGCCAGTAGCAGGTCAAACTGTTACCAGACGTGCTTTATTGTGAAGAGTATACCAAACATTCAAATGGCCAGTTGCAGGTCAAACTGTTACCAGACATGCTTTAATGTGAAGAGTATACCAAACATTCAAATGGCCAGTTGCAGGTCCAACTGTTACCAGGCGTGCTTTATTGTAAAGAGTATACCAAACATTCAAATGGCCAGTAGCAGGTCAATATGTTACCAGACGTGCTTTATTGTGAAGAGTATACCAAACATTCAAATGGCCAGTTACAGGTCCAACTGTTACAAGACGTGCTTTATTATGACAAGTATAGCAAACATTCAAATGGCCAGTTGCAGGTTAAACTGTTACCAGACGTGCTTTATTGTGAAGAGTATATCAAACATTCAAATGGCCAATTGCAGGTTAAACTGTTACCAGACGTGCTTTATTGTGAAGAGTATACCAAACATTCAAATGGCCAGTTGCAGGTCAAACTGTCACCAGACGTGCTTTATTGTGAAGAGTATACCAAACATTCAAATGGCCAGTTGCAGGTCCAACTTGTCAGCAGACGTGCTTTATTATGAAGAGTATACCAAACATTCAAATGGCCAGTTGCAGGTCAAACTGTTACCAGACGTGCTTTATTCTAAAGAGTATACCAAACATTCAAATGGCCAGTTGCAGGTTCAACTGTTACCACACGTGCTTTATTATGAAGAGTATACCAAACATTCAAATGGCCAGTTGCAGGTCCAACTGTTACCAGACGTGCTTTATTGTGAAGAGTATAGCAAACGTTCAAACGGCCAGTTGCAGGTCTAGCTGTTACAAGACGTGCTTTATTGTGAAGAGTATACCAAACATTCAAATGGCCAGTTGCAGGTCCAGCTGTTGCAAGACGTGATTTATTGTGAAGAGTATAGCAAACGTTCAAACGGCCAGTTTCAGGTCAAACTGTTACCAGACCTGCTTTATTGTGAAGAATATAGCAAACATTCAAATGGCCAGTTGCAGGTCCAACTGTTACCAGACGTGCTTTATTGTGAAGAGTATACCAAACATTCAAATGGTCAGTTGCAGGACCAACTGTTACCAGACGTGCTTTATTGTGAAGAGTAAACCAAACATTCAAATGGCAAGTCACAGATCCAACTGTTACAAGACGTGCTTTATTATGAAGAGCATACCAAACATTCAAATGGCCAGTTGCAGGTCCAACTGTTACCAGACATGCTTTATTCTGAAGAGTATACCAAACATTCAAATGGCCAGTAGCAGGTCAAACTGTCACCAGACGTGCTTTATTGTGAAGAGTATACCAAACATTCAAATTGCCAGTTGCAGGTCCAACTTGTCACCAGACGTGCTTTATTGTGAAGAGTATAGCAAACATTCAAATGGCCAGTTGCAGGTCCAACTGTTACCAGACGTGCTTTATTGTGAAGAGTATACCAAACATTCAAATGGCCAGTTGCAGGTTCAACTGTTACCACACGTGCTTTATTATGAAGAGTATACCAAACATTCAAATGGCCAGTTGCAGGTCCAACTGTTACCAGACCTGCTTTATTGTGAAGAGTATACCAAACATTCAAATTGCCAGTTGCAGGTCCAACTGTTACCAGACGTGCTTTATTGTGAAGAGTATACCAAACATTCAAATGGCCAGTTGCAGGTCCAACTTGTCACCAGATGTGCTTTATTGTGAAGAGTATAGCAAACATTCAAATGGCCAGTTGCAGGTCCAACTGTTACCAGACGTGCTTTATTGTGAAGAGTATACCAAACATTCAAATGGCCAGTTGCAGGTTCAACTGTTACCAGACGTCTTTAATGTGAAGAGAATAGCAAACATTTAAATGGCCAGTTGAAGGTTCAACTGTTATCACACGTGATTTATTATGAAGATCCAACTGTACCCAGACGTGCTTTAATGTGAAGAGTATACCAAACATTTATATGGCCAGTTGAAGGTTCAACTGTTACCACACGTGATTTATTATGAAGAGTATACCAAACATTCAAATGGCCAGTTGCAGGTGGTCCAACTGTTACCAGACCTGCTTTATTGTGAAGAGTATACCAAACATTCAAATGGCCAGTTGCAGGTCCCACTGTTACCAGACGTGCTTTATTGTGAAGAGTATAGCAAACATTCAAATTGCCAGTTGCAGGACCAACTGTTACCAGACGTGCTATATTGTGAAGAGTAAACCAAACATTCAAATGGCCAGTCACAGATCCAACTGTTACAAGACGTGCTTTATTATAAAGAGTATACAAAACATTCAAATGGCCAATTGCAGGTCCAACTGTTACCAGACGTGCTTTATTGTGAAGAGTATACCAAACATTCAAATGGCCAGTTGCATGTCCAACTGTTACAAGACGTGCTTTATTGTGAAGAGTATACCAAACATTCAAATGGCCAATTGCAGTTCCAACTGTTACCAGACCTGCTTTATTGTGAAGAGTATACCAAACATTCAAATGGCCAGTTGCAGGTCAAACTGTCACCAGACGTGCTTTATTGTGAAGAGTAACCAAACATTCAAATGGCCAGTTGCAGTCCAACTTGTCACCAGACGTGCTTTATTGTGAAGAGTATAGCAAACATTCAAATGGCCAGTTGCAGGTCCAACTATTACCAGAGGTGCTTTATTGTGAAGAGTATACCAAACATTCAAATGGCCAGTTGCAGGTTCAACTGTTACCACACGTGCTTTATTATGAAGAGTATACCAAACATTCAAATGGCCAGTTGCAGGTCCAACTGTTACTAGACCTGCTTTATTGTGAGGAGCATACCAAACATTCAAATTGCCAGTTGCAGGTCCAACTGTTACCAGACGTGCTTTATTGTGAAGAGCATACCAAACATTCAAATGGCCAGTTGCATGTCCAACTGTTACAAGACGTGCTTTATTATGAAGAGTATACCAAACATTCAAATGGCCAATTGCAGGATCAACTGTTACCAGACCTGCTTTATTGTGAAGAGTATACCAAACATTCAAATGGCCAGTTGCAGGTCCAACTGTTACCAGACGTGCTTTATTGTGAAGAGTATACCAAACATTCAAATGGCCAGTTGCAGGTCCAACTGTTACCAGACATGCTTTATTGTGAAGAGTATACCAAACATTCAAATGGCCAGTTGCATGTCCAACTGTTACCAGACCTGCTTTATTGTGAAGAGTATACCAAATATTCAAATGGCCAGTTGCAGGACCAACTGTTACCAGACGTGCTTTATTGTGAAGAGTATAGCAAACATTCAAATGGCCAGTTGCAGGTCCAACTGATTCAAGACGTGCTTTATTGTGAAGAGTATACCAAATATTCAAATGGCCAGTTGCAGGTCCAACTGTAACCAGACGTGCTTTATTGTGAAGAATATCCCAAACATTCAAATGGCCAGTTGCAGGTCCAACTGTTACCAGACGTGCTTTATTGTGAAGAGTATACCAAACATTCAAATGGCCAGTTGCAGGTCCAACTTGTCAGCAGACGTGCTTTATTGTGAAGAGTATACCAAACATTTAAATGGCCAGGTCCAACTGTTACCAGACATGCTTTAATGTGAAGAGTATACCAAACATTCAAATGGCCAGTTGCAGGTCCAACTGTTACCAGACGTGCTTTATTGTGAAGAGTATAGCAAACATTCAAATGGCCAGTTGCAGTCCCAAATGTTAACAGACGTGCTTCATTATGAATAGTATAGCAAACATTCACATGGCCAGTTGCAGGTCCAACTGTTACCAGATGTGCTTTATTGTGAAGAGTATACCAAACATTCAAATTACCAGTTGCAGGTCCAACTGTTACCAAACATTCAAATGGCCAGTTGCAGGTCCAACTGTTACCAGACGTGCTTTATTATGAAGAGTATACCAAACATTCAAATGGCCAGTTGCAGTTTCAACTGTTACCAGACATGCTTTATTGTGAAGAGTATACCAAACATTCAAATGGCCAGTTGCAGGTCCAACTGTTACCAGACGTGCTTTATTGTGAAGAGTATACCAAACATTCAAATGGCCAGTTGCAGGTCCAACTGTTTCCAGACGTGCTTTATTGTGAAGAGTATACCAAACATTCAAATGGCCAGTTGCAGGTCCAACTGTTACCAGACGTGCTTTATTGTGAAGAGTATAGCAAACATTCAAATGGCCAGTTGCAGGTCCAACTGTTACCAGACGTGCTTTATTGTGAAGAGTATACCAAACATTCAAATGGCCAGTTGCAGGTCCAACTGTTACCAGACGTGCTTTATTGTGAAGAGTATACCAAACATTCAAATGGCCAGTTGCATGTCCAGCTGTTACAAGACGTGCTTTAATGTGAAGAGAATAGCAAACATTTAAATGGCCAGTTGCATGTCCAACTGTTTCCAGACGTCTTTAATGTGAAGAGTACACCAAACATTCAAATGGCCAGTTGCAGGTCCAGCTGTTACCAGACGTGCTTTATCGTGAGGGGTATTCCAAACATTCAAATGGCCAGTTGCAGGTCCAACTGTTACCAGACGTGCTTTATTGTAAAGAGTATACCAAAAATTCAAATGGCCAGTTACAAGTCCAACTGTTACCAGACGTGCTTTATTGTGAAGAGTATAGCAAACATTCCAATGGCCAGTTGCAGGTCCAACTGTTACCAGACGTGCTTTATTGTGAAGAGTATAGCAAACGTTCAAACGGCCAGTTGCAGGTCTAGCTGTTACAAGACGTGCTTTATTGTGAAGAGTATAGCAAACATTCAAATGGCCAGTTGCAGGTCCAGCTGTTGTAAGACGTGATTTATTGTGAAGAGTATAGCAAACGTTCAAACGGCCAGTTGCAGGTCAAACTGTTACCAGACCTGCTTTATTGTGAAGAATATAGCAAACATTCAAATGGCCAGTTGCAGGTCCAACTGTTACCAGACGTGCTTTATTGTGAAGAGTATAGCAAACATTCAAATGGCCAGTTGCAGGTCAAACTGTTACCAGACGTGCTTTATTGTGAAGAGTATAGCAAACGTTCAAACGGCCAGTTGCAGGTCAAACTGTTACCAGACGTGCTTTATTGTGAAGTGTATACCAAATGTTCAAATGACCAGTTGCAGGTCAAACTGTTTCCAGACGTGCTTTATTGTAACGTAACAGAACATACTGGATAAGTCCCAAGTCTGGTTACCACGCTGGATAGTCGTCCATATATTTGATGCCGTTCTTCTGTGCACGAAACTGAGCTGTGTTACATGGTATCGGTCACAGCAATATCTTTTTGAATAAAATGTGTGTCTCTGCTCTCAGTTACTTGTCAAAATATCACTGGATATTCCTCCCTATGTATGAAAACTACTACCATCCCATCTTTTAAAGCGTTTTTTTTACCTGCAAGTCCATTGAATAATATTTCATAATATTTAATTGAAGGTGTTTATTACAATTATGGTGAATATATTTGGATCAAAAAGTAATCTAATATTGGTTGACGAAACGTATTATTAACGTATTATTGACTGTTCTGTGAATATCGGAGTTTTTGTTAATTTATGGTTTCATTATTAGAGAAATATGGTACATACTTATATATGTATGTTTATATATATTCCTTTACAGGATCCTACACATATAAATCTATCAGTTCACTGTCCGTCCAGTCCAGATGTGTTGCATGTAAAACCATAGTATATAGGTTATGGTTGATACCAAATTTATTGGTTTGGCAGATATCTTTATATTGTGTCTATTGCTGACATTGTAGCTATGATAAAAATCGGAAATTCCGTTGTTGTGATTTCAATTATCTCCCTTATTCCGCTATATATAAATTATATATAAATCGTAAATTCCGTTGTTGTGAATTTAATTACCGACCTTTATGAAAGTAAATATATATGAATTCACTGTATCCCTATGATCCAACGGGTTTATAAATCTGTCCTTTACATAGCATTTGAGTAGTCATGAATCCTAAACTGGATCCTACTCATATAAAGCTATCAGTTCATGTATGTAAATTGTCGGTCCAGTCCAGATGTGAATGTAAATCCATAGTATATAAGTTATGGTCGACACCAAATTGATTGGTTTGGCAGAGGCCTTGATACTGTGTCTATGGTATTGTTTGCATTGTAGCTAGGCGCGCTCGCCGCACTCGCCCTAGTCTGGTCTGTACATTTATGTCTTGGTTATTCACAAATAATTATCTCCATATATATTAAATACTATACTGTTACAAGAATGAATTCGTCGCTGTTATCCGGTAATTATTGTTCACAAATAAGAAAAGTGACAGAAGAAAGACTTTGTACAAGCTAGAAATAGCTTTCTTCTCAGTTCTATTGTTATATACCGCTGTATATCGAATATATGTATTATATGTTATATGCTGATAACAAATAAATATTGTTTAAACTAAATAAGACAATTGATTACGTTATTATTCCGTTGTTACATTTTTCAAGAGTCGAGTGATTATAGAAAATAAGCCAAATATACCATATAATTATTAAGTATTGTGCTTTTCTTTTTATAATATTTTTTTATGTATATATGATGAACATGGCATACCAAATCGCAACGTACTAATACTTGCATTAAAAGTATTGATAACTGATTTTGAGAACTATTCTAAGAAACAAAATATATGTGACATGTATTATACTCGCAGGTTTCGCAGCCGATCAGTTTTCTATGTTCGACAAAACGAAGGGTAACAAAGTGATGTTGCTCAATACGGTATCAACGTTGGCCAAGCCGCTTGAATGTCGCATCCATGTAGATGGAAGCACTACAACACAGATAATGTGTGATCTGCCAAGGTAAGTCACCCGCGAAATGTGTTTAAAAAACGGCGTGTTATCTCGCACAAAACCAAGTTAACAGTGAGAAAGAGTTTCCGTGGTGTATTATCTGCCAAGGTAAACTAGAAGCGATATTATATTGCAGTAATGGCGCGTTATCTACGAAGACTAGCTAACAGTGAGAAATAGCTCAGTTTCCGTGGTGTGTTATCTGTCAAGTACTGCTAGCAGTTAGACTATATTTCAGTTATGACGTGTTGTCTACAAAGGTTATCTTATAGAGAGATATATCCCAGTTTCCGTGGTGTGTTATCTGTCAAGGAATGCTAGCCGTGAGAATATATTTCATTTATGACGTGTTGTCTACAAAGGCTAGCTTATAGAGAGATATAGCTCAGTTTTCGTGGTGTGTTATCTGTCAAGTAATGCTAGCCGTGCGACTATATTTCAGTTATGACGTGTTGTCTACAAAGGTTAGCTTATAGAGAGATAAAGCTCAGTTTTCGTGGTGTGCTATCTGTCAAGTTATGCTAGCCGTGCGACTATATTTCAGTTATGACGTGTTGTCTACAAATGTTACCTTATAGTGAGATATAGCTCTGTTTCCGTGGTGTGTTATCTGTCAAGGAAAGCTAGCAGCGAGACTATATTTCAGTTATGACGTGTTGTCTACAAATACTAGCTTATAGAGAGATATAACTCAGTTTCTGTGGTGTGTTATCCGCCAAGGAAAGCTAACAGCGAGACTATACTTCAGTTATGACGTGTTGTCTACAACGGCTAGTTAATAGTGAGATATAGTTCAGTTTCCCTGGTGCGTTATCCGCCAAGGAAAGATAGCCGTGAGACAATATTTCAGTGATGGCGTTTTGAATGAAAGCAAGAGGTTGTATAACTATTCAAGAACGGAATGTACCTAGCAAAAATAAGCAACAGAAGCATGTATCTCAGTAAAGAAATGCTACCTGCCAACGTAAGGAAATACTGAGAAAATACCTCGGTTATGCCAAGGTAGAGATGCAATAAGAAACATCTATGTTAGATCTTCACCTTCCCTATAAATACATTGTATTAACAGGACAGTTATTTCATTTGGACTGACACAACTGGATAATTTAAGTCTTGGTAATGGGCGTTGATCTGTCGCATATTACAATATTATTGTTTTTTTGCACTAGAGCATTGTCTCTATCACCAGACCTTAAAGATGCATCACCTAAAACTTTATATTCTGCAAATGGTTTATAGTATATTGAATCACAAAAACGAAGGTCCCATTTAAAGATAATGATTGATTCCGTCCTTGTAGTATATCTTATTTATGCGAAATTCGTTTATATTACATAGGTCGCCATTCTCCGTTTAATTCGTCAATGTTTTTGCATCGCCCAATACTGACCAATGAATGAGACATGCACAGTAGTTATACTATCCGTACATTTGAATTCACTAGAGCTATATTTCAAGAGTAACAGTTGTGACGCAACTCATTAATTAAACAAATACATGTATATAAATTTGAGATTCGGTTCCCATAAACACATACATGAATGTTTTGGAATAGCTTCGAGAAGTTTTCATAAAAGCTGTCATTTCGCTGGCTGTTCTGTTTACCATACTTATTGAAGACGTTAATCATTTTACATGGAACATGGTATTTATAAGTTCATTAAACACCGATTAGTTAGCATTGGGAATGAACAAGGGTCCTTCCTGATCGAACCAACAACGGACAACAGTCCATTTAAAATCGCGAGTATAAAAATCTTTAATTCCCACTGACTAGTTACAGCAAGTGAACGTAATTACTTTCAGAAATGTCCATTGTATCGACCAAGAGTTATGCAGCTTGAGCATAATTCTACTGAGAGTCGTTTGGACGCTGTGTTTGGACGCTGTGTTTGGACACTATGTTTAGACGCTGTGTTTGGACGCTATGTTTGGACGCTGTGTTTGAACACTATGTTTGAACGCTGTGTTTGCACACTTTGTTTGGACGCTGTGTTTGGACGCTTTGTTAGGACACTATGTTTGGACGCTGTGTTTTTTTTTTATCTTTATTTACAATATTTAATTAAAATCGTTTCTTGTTGAATTTACATGAACATATGCTTTATCTAGTCATACAATAGTGTTTCATCTCGTTGGAAATGAATTTACATACGCTTTATCAAGTGCATGTACATTCGACTTTGTACATATAAATGTCCAACATATTATAATTACTATTGTTTAAACCTAAAATGAACATAACTATTGTCAAAATAATTAAGCGCTCGTATGGTACTTTATTTGCAGACTCAATCCTTTTACAAATTGTTTAAAAGATTATCGACTGGAACTTAACTTCAAATGGTTCTTTGAGAAAAATGGCGTTAAATAATCATTACCGTAGTTTGTATCCATGCACTCAACGTCATCATTGTTTGTTTCAGTCGTATGCATGCCAACGTTTACTACACTGTCAGAGTGTCTGTTAACGGAAAAGACATCAGCGAATCCGACCATTGTAAAGAGAAAAAGGAGAGATGTATGATTAGGGTAACTACCATTGAGTATGCTGACATGTAACAAAAATATTATGGGAAAGAAAAGTATATAGAGAATTGACATCACGATTACAAGCAATTGTTTGCAATATATACATTTCCTTTTATAATGCTTAAAAATTAACATATTTTAACGAATTTTTACTGACAGAAAGGGATATCTTTAATGTTCAAATTGTTTAATTCATGTACATGTACTTCTGTATTTAGGTTAACTTATTTATCATACTTCTATTGTAAGACAAATTGTTACAACGTATACAAATCACGCTCAAAATCTTCCTGGGAATATTTCTCTGAGAGGTGTGCTTTGAAATCGCCTTAAAAAATCCTTTCACAAACACATTTATAGGATGATATAGAATCGCAATGATGAATCCTTTCACAGACACATTTATCGGATGCTTCAGTATCGCCTTGATTAATCCTTTCAGAGACACACTTATCGGATGCTTTAGAATCGTCTTAATGAATCGTTTCACAAACACATTTATCGCATGCTTTGGTATCTCCTTGATAAATCCTTTCACAAACACATTTATCGGATGCTTTTGTATTGCCTTGATAAATACTTTCACAGACACATTCTTGGATACTTCAGTATCGCCTTAATGAATCCTTTCACAGACACATTTATCTGATGTTTCAGTATCGCCTTGATAAATACTTTCACAGACACATTTATTGGATGCTTTAGTATCACCTTGATAAATTCTTTCGCAGACACAATTACTGTATGCTTGAGTATCACCAAGATTAATCCTTTCACAGACACATCAACCTAATGGTTCTGTATCGCCATGATAAATCCTTTCACATATACATTTATCGGATGCTTTTGTATTGCCTTGATAAATACTTTCACTGACACATTCTTGGATACTTCAGTATCGCCTTAATGAATCCTTTCACAGACACATTTATCGGATGTTTCAGTATCGCCTTGATAAATGCTTTCACAGACACATTTATGGGATGCATTTGTATAGCCTTGAAAAAATCTTTCACAGACACATTTATCGGATGTTTCAATATCTCCTTATTGAATCCTTTCACAAACACATTTATCGGATGCTTCAGTATCGCCTTGATAAATCCTTTCCGGAACACAATTACCGGATGATTTAATATCACCATGTTTTATCCTTTCACAGACACATTTTCCGGATGTTTCTGTATCGCCATTATAAATCCTTTTACAGACACATTTATCAGATGCTTTTGTATTGCCTTGATAAATACTTACACAGACACATTTATTGGATGATTTTGTTTCGCCTTGAAAAATACTTTCACAGATACATTTATCAGATGCGTTTGTATCGCCTTGATAAATCCTTTCACAGACACATTTATCGGATGCTTTTGTAACGCCTGGATAAATACTTTCACAGATACATTTATCAGATGCGTTTGTATTGCTTTGATAAATACTTTCACTGACACATTATTGGATGCTTCATTATCACCTTAACGAATCCTTTCACAGACACATTTATAGGATGATTCAGTATCGTCATGATAAATACTTTCAGACACGTTTATCGGATGCTTTAGTATTGCCTTGATAATTTATTTCACAGACACATTATAGGATGCTTCAGTATCGCCTTAATGAATAATTTCAAAGACACATTTATATGATGCTTCAGTATCGCCATGATAAATACTTTTAGACACATTTATCAGATGCTTTAGTATTGCCATGATAATTTATTTCACAGACACACTTATCGGATGTTCCAGTATCGCCTTGATAAATACTTTCACAGACACATTTATTGGATGCTTTTGTATAGCCTTGAAAAAAACTTTCACAGACACATTTATCGGATGTTTCAGTATCGCCTTAATGACTCCTTTCACAGACACATTTATCGGATGCATCAGTATCGCCTTGATAAATCCTTTCACGGACACAATTAACGGATGCTTTAGTATCACCATGATAAATCCTTTCACAGACACATTTATCAGATGCTTTTGTATAGCTTTGAAAAATACTTTCACAGAAACATTATTGGACACTTCAGTATCGCCTTAATGAATCCATTCACAGACACATTTATCGGATGTTTCAGTATCACCTTGATAAATACTTTAACAGACACATTTATCGGATGCTTTTGTATAGCCTTGAAAAATACTTTCACTGACACATTATCGGATGTTTCAGTATCGCCTTAATGAATCCTTTCACATACACATTTATCGGATGCTTCAGTATCGCCTTGATAAATCCTTTCACGAACACAATTACCGGATGCTTTAGTATCACCGTGATTAATCCTTTCACATACACATGTATTGGATGTTTCTGTATCGCCATGATATATCCTTTTACAGACACATTTATCAGATGCTTTTGTATTGCCTTGATAAACATACTTTTACAGACACATTATTGGATGCTTAAGTACGGCATTAATGAATTCTTTCACAGATACATTTATCGGATACTTCAGTATCGCCTTGATAAATACTGTCACAGACATATTCATCAGATGTTTTTGTATTGCCTTGATCAATACCTTCACAGACACATTAATGGATGCTTCAGTATCGCCTTAATGAATCCTTTCACAGACACATTTATCAGATGCTTCAGTATCGCTATGATAAATACTTTTACAAACACAATGATCAGATGCTTCAGTATTGCCTTGATAAATACTTTCATAGACACATTTATAGGATGCTTCAGTATCGCCTTAATGAATACTTTCACAGACACATTTATAGGATGCTTCAGTATCGCCATGATAAATACTTTCACAGACACATTTATAGGATGCTTCAGTATCACCATGATAAACACTTTCAGACACATTTACGGGATGTTTTAGTATTGCCTTGATAATTTATTTCACAGATACATTTATCAGATGCTTCAGTATCCCCATGATAAATACTTTCACAGACACATTTATAGGATGCTTCAGTATCGCCATGATAAATACTTTCACAGACACATTTATAGGATACTTCAGTATCGCCATGATAAATACTTTCAGACACATCTATCGGATGCTTCAGTATCGCCTTAATGAATCCTTTCAAAGACACATTTATCGTATGCTTCAGTATCGCCTTGTTAGAATCTTTCACGAAAATAATTATTGGACGCTTTTGTATCACCATGATTAATCCTTTCACATACACATTTATCGGATGTTTCTATATCGCCATGATAAATACTTTCGCAGACACATTTATCGGATGCTTTTGTATTGCCTTGATAAATACTTTCACAGACACATTATTGGATGCTTCAGTATCGCCTTAATGAATCCTTTTACAGACACATTTATAGGATGCTTCAGTATCGCCATGATAAATACTTTCAGACACATTTATCGGTAGCTTCAGTATTGCCTTGATAAATTATTTCACAGACACATTTATTGGATGCTTGTGTATCGCCTTAATGAATCCTTTCACAGACACATTTATCGGATGTTTTTGTATTGCCTTAATGAATCATTTCACAGGCACATTTATCGGATGCTTTTGTATTGCCTCGATAAATACTTTCACAGACACATTATTGGATGCTTCAGTATCGCATTAATGAATCCTTTTAAAGACACATTTATAGGATGCTTCAGTATCGCCATGATAAATACTTTCAGACACATTTATCGGTAGCTTCAGTATTGCCTTGATAAATTATTTCACAGACACATTTATCGGATGCTTCAGTATCGCTATGATAAATACTTTCACAAACACAATGATCAGATGCTTCAGTATTGCCTTGATTAATACTTTCATAGACACATTTATAGGATGCTTCAGTATCGCCTTAATGAATACTTTCACAGACACATTTATAGGATGCTTCAGTATCACCATGACGAACACTTTCAGACACATTTACCGGATGCTTTAGTATTGCCTTGATAATTTATTTCACAGACACATTTATCAGATGCTTCAGTATCGCCATGATAAATACTTTCACAGACACATTTATAGGATGTTTCAGTATCGCCATGATAAATACTTTCAAACACTTTTATTGGATGCTTAAGTATTTCATTGATTAATTATTTCACTAACACATTTATAGGATGCTTCAGTATCGCCATGATAAATACTTTCACAGACACATTTATAGGATGCTTCAGTATCGCCATGATAAATACTTTCACAGACACATTTATAGGATGCTTCAGTATCGCCATGATAAATACTTTCACAGACACATTTATAGGATACTTCAGTATCGCCATGATAAACTCTTTCAGACACATCTATCGGATGCTTCAGTATCGCCTTAATGAATCCTTTCACAGACACATTTATCGTATGCTTCAGTATCGCCTTGATAGAATCATTCACGAAAATAATTATGGGACGCTTATGTATCACCATGATTAATCCTTTCACATACACATTTATCGGTATTTCTATATTGCCATGATAAATACTTTCGCAGACACATTTGTCGGATGCTTTTGTATTGCCTTGATAAATACTTTCACAGACACATTATTGGATGCTTCAGTATCGCCTTAATGAATCCTTTTACAGACACATTTATAGGATGCTTCAGTATCGCCATGATAAATACTTTCAGACACATTTATCGGTAGCTTCAGTATTGCCTTGATGAATTATTTCACAGACACATTTATTGGATGCTTGAGTATCGCCTTAATGAATCCTTTCACAGACACATTTATCGGATGTTTTTGTATTGCCTTAATGAATCATTTCACAGGCACATTTATCGGATGCTTTTGTATTGCCTCGATAAATACTTTCACAGACACATTATTGGATGCTTCAGTATCGCCATGATAAATACTTTCACAGACACATTTATAGGGTGCTTCAGTATCGCCATGATAAATACTTTCACATACACATTTATCAGATGTTTCAGTATCGCCATGATAAATACTTTCACAGACACATTTATCGGATGCTTCAGTATCGCCATGATAAATACTTTCACAGACACATTTATAGGATGCTTCGGTATCGCCATGATAAATACTTTCACATACACATTTATCAGATGTTTCAGTATCGCCTTGATAAATACTTTCACAGACGTCGATATTTATCGGATGCTTCAATATCGCTATGATAAATCCTTTCACAGACACATTTATCGGATGCTTTAGAAAAGCCATGATAAATCCTTTCACAGACACATTTATCGGATACTTTAGAAAAGCCATGATAAATCCTTTCACAAACACATTGATCAGATGCTTCAGTATCGCCATGATAAATACTTTCACAGACACGTTTTTCGGATGCTTCAGTATCGCCATGATAAATACTTTCACAGACACATTCATCGGATGCTTCAGTATCGCCATGATAAATACTTTCACAGACACGTTGTTCGGATGCTTCAGTATCGCCATGATAAATAGTTTCACTGACACATTTATCGGATGCTTTAGTATCGCCTTAATGAATCCTTTCACAGACATATTTATCGGATGCTTTAGAGTCACCTTGATAAATTCGTTCAAAGACACATTGATCGGATGCTTTCGAATCGCCTTGAAAAATCCTTTCACAAACACATTTATCGGATGCTTTAGAATCACCATGATGAATCCTTTCACAGACACATTCATCGGATGCTTCAGTATAGCCATGATGAGTCCTTTAACAGACACATTTGACGGATGCTTTAGTGTCGCCATGATGAATCCTTTCACAAACACATTTATCGGATGCTTTAGAATTGCCATGATGAATCCTTTCACATGCACATTTATCGGATGCTTCAGTATAGCCATGATGAATCCTTTAACAGACACATTTGACGATGCTTTAGTGTCGCCTTACTAAATCTTTTCACGGACACAATTATCGGATATTTTAGAGTTTCCTCATTAATGACAGAGTTTGTGTTACAAAAACGCTTTCTTTCAGAAATACATCGACCGTAAATTGCACAAGTAATAGAAGAGATTAATTTAAAGATATATTCATTTTCAGGCAATGAGTTATTTTACACCAACCATATCAAAATTGACACCACACTCAGGGATACCAGGTAAACCATATTTACATTTCAACACATGTTTAAACCGACGTTTTTATTGTATTTTCTTTATCAACCTATATTTTGAATATACGTTTAGCCTAATGTTTTAAGTAAGAAAAAAAAATAATCCAGCTGTTCTTTGAGTTTTGTGGTTGGGAATTACCTTTAAAGATTTTATCAGTTATTCAACTGTTTGTGCACTACCTTTTGAGTTTAGTAACCAATCGAAAAGGTCGTCCTCGATATGGATTTACTAACCACATCCACCTACCTCTTTGTTTACATTTATTTGACATTATTTTATAAATGACCACAATGGGTAATTGTATGCACATTTGTTAACTTCTATGTAATATTTGCAATGTAGTTGTATGCACATTTGTTAACTGCTATGTGATATTTTTAATGTAGTTGTATGTTATTTGTTAACTGCTATGTGATATTTTCAATGTAGTTGTATGCACATTTGTTAACTGCTATGTGATATTTTCAATGTAGTTTTATGCACATTTGTTAACTGCTATGTGATATTTTCAATGTAGTTGTATGTTATTTGTTAACTGCTATGTGATATTTTCAATGTAGTTGTATGCACATTTGTTAACTGTTATGTGAAATTTTCAATGTAGTTGTATGTTATTTGTTAACTGCTATGTGATATTTTCAATGTAGTTGTATGTTATTTGTTAACTGCTATGTGATATTTTCAATGTAGTTGTATGTTATTTGTTAACTGCTATGTGATATTTTCAATGTAGTTGTATGCACATTTGTTAACTGTTATGTGAAATTTTCAATGTAGTTGTATGTTATTTGTTAACTGCTATGTGATATTTTCAATGTAGTTGTACGCACATTTGTTAACTGCTATGTGATATTTTCAATGTAGTTTTATGCACATTTGTTAACTGCTATGTGATAATTTCAATGTAGTTGTATGTTATTTTTTAACTGCTATGTGATATTTTCAATGTAGTTGTATGCACATTTGTTAACTGCTATGCGATATTTTCAATGTAGTTTAATGCACATTTGTTAACTGCTATGCGATATTTTCAATGTAATTGTATGTTATTTGTTAACTGCTATGTGATATTTTCAATGAAGTTGTATGCACATTTGTTAACTGTTATGTGATATTTTCAATGTAGTTGTATGTTATTTTTTAACTGCTATGTGATATTTTCAATGTAGTTGTATGCACATTTGTTAACTGTTATGTGGTATTTTCAATGTAGTTGTATGTTATTTGTTTACTGCTATGTGATATTTTCAATGTAGTTGTATGTTATTTGTTAACTGCTATGTGATATTTTCAATGTAGTTGTATGCACATTTGTTAACTGCTATGTGATATTTTCAATGTAGTTGTATGCACATTTAATAACTGCTATGTGATATTTTTAATGTAGTTGTATGTAATTTGTTAACTGCTGTGTGATATTTTCAATGTAGTTGTACGCACATTTGTTAACTGCTATGTGATATTTTCAATGTAGTTGTATGCACATTTGTTAACTGCTATGTGATATTTTCAATGTAGTTGTATGTTATTTGTTAACTGCTATGTGATATTTTCAATGTAGTTGTATGCACATTTGTAAACTGTTATGTGGTATTTTGAATGTAGTTGTATGTTATTTGTTTACTGCTATGTGATATTTTCAATGTAGTTGTATGTTATTTGTTAACTGTTATGTGATATTTTCAATGTAGTTGTATGCACATTTGTTAACTGCTATTTGATATTTTCAATGAAGTTGTATGCACATTTGTTAACTGTTATGTGATATTTTCAATGTAGTTGTATGTAATTTGTTAACTGCTATGTGATATTTTCAATGTAGTTGTATGTTATTTTTTAACTGCTATGTGATATTTTCAATGTAGTTGTATGCACATTTGTTAACTGTTATGTGGTATTTTCAATGTAGTTGTATGTTATTTGTTTACTGCTATGTGATATTTTCAATGTAGTTGTATGTTATTTGTTAACTGCTATGTGATATTTTCAATGTAGTTGTAAGCACATTTGTAAACTGCTATTTGATATTTTCAATGTAGTTGTATGTTATTTGTTAACTGCTATGTGATATTTTCAATGTAGTTGTATGTTATTTGTGAATTTGCTGAAGATGTTCGGGACGCAATACTTTATTCAAAGGAGAAAGACATGCTTCTGATCTATCTGTACGACAGGAAATATTCACATATTGGGGAATTCATTTAATATTTACTATTGACAAATGTGTTCAAACTGCAGTCTCATATCAATCTTGTTTTATGATGTGACATAAGGGAAAAGCTACATTGGTGATAATTATTCAGTGTGACAACAAAACATAAATCTCGACTTCAGCGAGCGCACTTACCTAGAATGCAAACATGACAAAAGACTAGAATCAACCAACCCAATAGAAACGGTTTTAACCATAACTTATATACAATGGTTTAACGTGTAACATCATTTATCTGGACTGTAAGGACACTTCATAACTATTAAAATGCTATTATTGGAGAGACAGTGAAATCATAAAAAAAAGTCATATGGAATCACGAGGTGCACGATCACAATGTATGATAAATATATATATATATATATATATATATATATATATATAAAGGGAGATAATTAAATTCACAACAACGGAATTTATGAATCCTTAACTGGATCCTACTCATATAAAGCTATTACTTCATGTATGTAAATTTGTCTACCCTGTCCAGATGTGTTGCATGTAATTCCATAGCATATAAGTCATGGTCGACACCAAATTTATTGGTTTGGCAGAGGCCTCGATATTGTATTATGGTTTGCATTGTAGCTAAGCGCACTCGCCGTAGTCTGGTCTGTACATTTATGTCTTGGTTATTCACAAATAATTATATATATATATATATATATATATATATATATATATATATATGTGACAAGACATAACTATATAGATGGGGATACTTATTTCTGAACAACCAGACATAAATCTGCAGACTAGACTACGGCGAGCGCGCCTAGCTACAATGCAAACCAAAGACGCAAGACTGGAATCAACCAAACCCCTGTAAATTATAGACTTATATTTTGTAAATGATTGACATATCTGCGACTTGGTGGACATATATTTTTCTTTTTATAGTTCAATGCATGTTTGTATAATCAATTATGAATTAAATAAAATGTTTACAGTCACGTGCATACCAACAGCAAAAGAACATTACACTAACAAGTTCAAACGACATAGAAAATTTTAAAATTATTTCAGGAGCCATTTTTCTAGCAATAGAAGGCAGAATTATCACAGATCGGTATGGAAATAACGAGATAGCGGGAACGAACGGCAGAAAGGAACACATCTACCCGTAAATACTTCCACATTTATACCCATCCTATTATTCTCAAGTTCATTGTTTCTTTTATTCATCAAACACAATGTGCGTGAATCCTACCAGAATTGATGGCGGATGCGAATTTGTAGTTGAGCAATGTTACTGGACTGTCCTGTGTTTAGATCGCCACCAGGACCATGTGTAGTGAATGGGGTTTAACGTCATTTTCAACACAGTTAAGATTTTATATCGCAATTCTAGTTTTATTGGCGGAGGAAGACATTAGAATGAAAGTGATAGAAACACCGTCATTTCGCAAGACTCTTGCAAAACTTTCTTATATAAGGTTTTCGCACCGAGCGGCACTCGAACTTAAACACCTCGTCCGCGGAGGAAATTAAAAATAGCGAGGTAAACCACATTTAGCCGTAAAACATTAATGTAGAATTTTAGAGTTAAGTCACACAAAACACTGTGTGAATATTTTTGGGAAACCCAAGTCATGACAAGGCCAGAGTAAATCATTGAAAACATTTCTGCTAAACTATTTTCGTTTTGTAATTACAGCCCGTAACTTTTTCATATTTTAATTACAGCCCGACTGCGCTATTGTCTGCTAGGCACATGTTGCATTTTCGTTTTTTAATTACTGTCCGACTGTGCCACTGTGTACTAGACACACGTTATATTTTCGTAGTTTATTTTCTGTCCGAATGCGCCACTGTCTGGTAGACACACGTGACATTTTCGTTTTAATTAATTACTGTCCGATTGCGCCACTGTCTGCTAGACACACGTGACATATTCGTATTTCAATTTCTGTCCAACTTCGCCACTGTCTACTAGACACACGTTACATTTCCATATTTCAATTACAGCCCGACTGTGGTATTGTCTGCTACACACATGTTACATTTTCGTTTTTTAATAACAGCCTGACTGCACTACTGTATGCTAGGCACACGTTGCGATTTCGTTTTTTAATTTCTATCCGACTGCGCCACTGTCTGCTAGACACACGATCATTTTCTTATTTTAATAACTGTCTGACTGCGTCACTGTCTTTTAAACACACGTGACATTTTTGTATTTTAATTACTGTCCGACTGCGTCACTGTCTGCTAGACACACGTAAACATTTTGTTTATAAATTACAGCCGGACTAAGCCAGTGTCTGCTAGACATACGTTACATTTTTGTATTCTAATTATTGTCCGACTGCGCAACTGTCTGCTAAACTTACGTGACATTTTCATATTTTTTTAATTACTGTTCGACTGCGCCACTGTGTACTAGACACACGTTACATTTGTGTACTTTAATAACTGTCCGACTGCGCCACTGCCTGCTAGACACACGTGAAATTTTCGTATTTCAATCTCTGTCCGACTGCGCCACTGTCTGCTAGACACATGTGACATTTTCGTATTTTAATTACTGTCCGACTGTGTCACTGTCTGCCAAACACATATGACATTTTCGTATTTTAATTAATGTCCGACTACGCCACTGTCTACAAGACACATGTGACATTTTCGTATTTTAATTAATGTCCGACTACGCCACTGTCTACAAGACACATGTGACATTTTCGTATTTTAATTACTGTCCGACTGCTAAACACACGTGATATTTTCGGGTTTTTTTAATAACTGTCCGACTGCGCCACTGTCTGCTAGACACACATGACATTTTCGTATTTTAATTACTGTCCGACTGCGCCACTGTCTGCTACACACACGTTACATTTTCATATTTTTTTAATTACTGTCCGACTGCGCCAATGTCTTCTAGACACACGTTACATTTTCCTACTTTAATTACTGTCCAACTGTGCCTCTGTCTGCTAGACACACGTGACATTTTCGTATTTTAATTACTGTCCGACTGCGCCACTGTCTTCTAGACACACGTTACATTTTCCTACTTTAATTACTGTCCAACTGTGCCACTGTCTGGTAGACACACGTGACATTTTCGTATTTTAATTACTGTCCAACTGTGCCACTGTCTGGTAGACACACGTGACATTTTCGTATTTTAATTACTTTCCGACTGTGCAACTGTCTGCTAAACTCACGTGAGATATTCGTATTTTAATTACAGCCCGACTGCGCCGCTGAAGTGTGAGCTGAAAAGTGAAGACGAGTTGTAAGTATCATACTTAGATGACTATAAAACAGACTATAACAAAGTTGATATATTATGATTATATTTTTATACCGGCAGTATAATGTACTACACTCGTATAATAGGGTATTTCTACTGGTTAACAAGTGTTAGGGATTTATCTAAGTACGTGAGAATGAGGAATATATCCTGGTTTATAAATGTAAGGGATTTATGTGATACGTGAGAATGGGGGATTTATCCTGGTATACAAATATTAGGGATTTATCTAGGTACCTGTGCGCGAAAGAGAAGGTATTAATTCTGGTTGATAATTGTAAGAGATTTATCTATATAGGTGAGAGTGTGGGATTTATCCTGGTATATATGTGTTCAAAATTTATCTACATACGTGAGTGTGGGGAATTTGTCCTGGAGTATAAGTGTTAAGGATTAATCTAGGTACGTGAGAATGAGGGAACTATCCTGGTTTATACGTGTAAGGGATTTCTGTAAATACGTGAGAATGAGGGATTTATCTTGGTTTATAAATGATAGGGATTTATCTAGGTACGTGATAGTAGGGGATTTATCCTGGTGTATAAGTGTAAAGGATTTATCTAGGCACGTGACTGTGGTGAATTTATCCTGGTGGATACGTGTTAGGGATTATCTAGATATCTGAGAGTGAGGGATTAATTCTTGTTTATAAGTGTTGGGAATTTATCTAGGTACATGATAAAGAGGGCATGTATTCTGGTTTAAAAGTGTTAGGGGTTTATCTGGGTACACGATAGTTAGGGGATGTATCCTGAGTGATTTAAAGATGTTAGGAATTTATCGAGGTACGTGAGAATGAAGGATATACATATATCCTAGTTTATAGGTGTTAGAGATTTATCTAGGTACGTGAGAGTGAGGGATATATCCCGGTTTATAAGATTAGGGATTTATGTAGATACGTGAGAATGAAGGATTTATCCTGATATATCTATGTAATGCATTTTTCTAGGTACGTGTGCACGAGAATGAGCGGATTTGTCCTGGTTTATAAGTGTAAGAGATTTATCTAGGTTTACAAGTGTAAGGGATTTATCTAGATACATGATAGTGAGGAATGTATTCTGGTTTAAAAATATTAGGGATTTATCTTAGTACGTGACAGTGAGGGGATTTATGTTGTTGTATAAGTGTAAGGGATTTATCTAGGTACGTGAGTGAGGGGATGTATTCTGGTTTAAAAGTGTTAGGGATTTATCTAGGTACATGAGAGTTGGGGACTTATCTAGGTACGTGAGAGTAAGTGGATGTTTCCTGGTTTAAAGTGTTAGGGATTTATCTAGGTACGTGAGAGTAAGGGGATTTATCCTGGATTATAAGATTTAGTGATGTATTTAGGGGTGTAAGAATGTGAGGATATATATTTAGATACATGAGTATGATGATGTTTATTCAGTTTTATTGAGAGAGAGAGAGAGAGAGAGAGAGAGAGAGAGAGATGATTAACTGATGCATATTACACATTGATTTTATTGAAATAATACATTGCACAATCAATCTATTTAAGCTACCGGTTGAAACTTAAAAGTAATGCATCCTTGTATGGCGATTTAGTATGTTTGCCAACTGGAACATTTATAGGTAAGTTCTTAAGTAATGTGCATTTGTAATTTTCATATAAACAAGGAGGACAATTTGTAGAAAATATTATGATACATGTATCAATTGAAATTAGTTTAAATTATCAACTTAACCAAGATACTATTTTTAATTTCAAGAGTAAGTTGATGTATTGGTATAACTTTTCACTTCAAACAAGCTATGAAAATAATATACCTATATCAGAGGTAAATATAAAATTGAAATACCCCAGTTGAAACGCAGACACACACGTGTTCGTTTTTAATTTGAAAAGGTAAAATGTTGAAAAGTCATCCTGTATCGCACGTTTGTAGTCATCCTTACTATAAAATATATCTATAGTTAATCAGTTTTATTATCGTTCAGACAGAAAGATATCAAAGAACTCATCACTTATCATAATAATGTTTTTCTTACTTAACTGTTTTTATTTTGACAGGCAATGCCAATTTTTCATACCAGGTTGATGGGTCATTCGGCTGGTAATTATACGTTCTATACTTTCCTGTATTTTAAACATAACTACAGCAGCTTATATAGTCTCGCTTTGTCTCAGTTCATCTCTCATTTGTGTCAGTCATACATGCTGTGTGATATTCTGGCCACTATTATCATTTGTGTCAGTGATATATGCTGTGTGATATTCTGGCCACTACTCTCATTTGTGTCTGTCATACATATTGTGTAATATTCTAGCCACTACTCTCATTTGAGTCAGACATACTTAGTGTGTGATATTCTGGCCACTACTCTCATTTGTGTCTGTCATACATAGTGTGTGATATTCTGGCCACTACTCTCATTTGTGTCTGTCATACATATTGTGTAATAGTCTAGCCACTACTCTCATTTGAGTCAGACATACTTAGTGTGTGATATTCTGGCCACTACTCTCATTTGTGTCAGTCATACATAGTGTGTGATATTCTGGCCACTACTCTCATTTCTCTCAGTCATACATACTGTGTAATATTCCGGCCACTATTCTCATTTAAGTCAGTCATACATATTGTGTGATATTCTGGCCACTACTCTCATTTGTGTCAGTCATACATAGTGTGTGATATTCTGGCCACTTCTCTGGCCACTACTCTCATTTGTGTCAGTCATAAATACTGCGTGATATTCTGGCCACTATTTTCATTTGTGTCAGTCATTCATATTGTGTAATATTCTGGCCACTACTCTCATTTGTGTCAGTCATACATAGTGTGTGATATTCTGGCCACTACTCTCATTTAAGTCAGTCATACATATTGTGTGATATTCTGGTCACTACTCTCATTTGTGTCAGTCATACATAGTGTGTGATATTCTGGCCTCTTCTCAGGCCACTACTCTCATTTGTGTCAGTCATAAATACTGCGTGATATTCTGGCCACTATTTTCATTTGTGTCAGTCATACATAGTGTGTAATATTCTGGCCACTACTCTCATTTGTGTCTGTCATACATATTGTGTAATATTCTGGCCACTACTCTCATTTGTGTCAGTAATACATAGTATGTGATATTCTGGCCACTACTCTCATTTGTGTCTGTCATACATATTGTGTAATATTCTGGCCACTACTCTCATTTGTGTCAGTCATACATAGTATGTGATATTCTGGCCACTACTCTCATTTGTGTCAGTCATACATATTGTGTAATATTCTGGCCACTACTCTCATTTGTGTCAGTCATACATAGTATGTGATATTCTGGCCATTACTCTCATTTGTGTCAGTCATACATACTGTGTGATATTCTGACCACTACTCTCATTTGTGTCAGTCATACATAGTGTGTGATATTCTGGCCACTACTTTCATTTGAATCTGTCATACATATTGTGTGATATTCTGGCGACAACTCTCATTTGTGTCTGTCATACATATTGTGTTATATTCTGGCCACTACTCTCATTTGTGTCAGTCATACATAGGGTGTGATATTCTAGCCAATACTCTCATTTGAATCTGTCATACATATTGTGTAATATTCTGGACAATATTATCATTTGTGTCAGTAATGCATATTGTGTTATATTCTGGCGACAACTCTCATTTGTGTCTGTCATACATACTGTGTAATATTCTGGCCACTACTTTCATTTGTGTCAGTCATACATAGTGTGTGATATTCTGGCCACTACTCTCATTTGTGTCTGCCATACATATTGTGTGATATTCTGGCCACTACTCTCATTTGTCTCTGTCATACATATTGTGTAATATTCTGACCACTAATCTCATTTGAGTCAGTCATACATATTGTGTAATATTTTGGCAAGTACTCGCATTTGTGTCTGTCATACATATTGTGTTATGTTCTGGCCATTACTCTCATTTGTGTCAGTTATGCATATTGTAAAATATTTTGGCAACTTCTCTCATTTGTGTCAGTCATACATATTGCGTAACATTCTTATTTGTGTCTGCCATACATATTGTGTAATATTCTGGCCACTACTCTCATTTGTGTCTGTCATACATATTGTGTAATATTCTGGCCACTAATCTCATTTGTGTCTGTCATACATATTGTGTGATATTCTGACAAGTACTCGCATTCTCATTTGTGTCTATCATACATATTGTGTAATATCTGGCCACTACTCTCATTTGTGTCAGTCATACATGCTGTGTGATATTCTGGCCACTATTATCATTTGTGTCAGTGATATATGCTGTGTGATATTCTGGCCACTACTCTCATTTGTGTCTGTCATACATATTGTGTAATATTCTAGCCACTACTCTCATTTGAGTCAGACATACTTAGTGTGTGATATTCTGGCCACTACTCTCATTTGTGTCTGTCATACATAGTGTGTGATATTCTGGCCACTACTCTCATTTGTGTCTGTCATACATATTGTGTAATAGTCTAGCCACTACTCTCATTTGAGTCAGACATACTTAGTGTGTGATATTCTGGCCACTACTCTCATTTGTGTCAGTCATACATAGTGTGTGATATTCTGGCCACTACTCTCATTTCTCTCAGTCATACATACTGTGTAATATTCCGGCCACTATTCTCATTTAAGTCAGTCATACATATTGTGTGATATTCTGGCCACTACTCTCATTTGTGTCAGTCATACATAGTGTGTGATATTCTGGCCACTTCTCTGGCCACTACTCTCATTTGTGTCAGTCATAAATACTGCGTGATATTCTGGCCACTATTTTCATTTGTGTCAGTCATTCATATTGTGTAATATTCTGGCCACTACTCTCATTTGTGTCAGTCATACATAGTGTGTGATATTCTGGCCACTACTCTCATTTAAGTCAGTCATACATATTGTGTGATATTCTGGTCACTACTCTCATTTGTGTCAGTCATACATAGTGTGTGATATTCTGGCCTCTTCTCAGGCCACTACTCTCATTTGTGTCAGTCATAAATACTGCGTGATATTCTGGCCACTATTTTCATTTGTGTCAGTCATACATAGTGTGTAATATTCTGGCCACTACTCTCATTTGTGTCTGTCATACATATTGTGTAATATTCTGGCCACTACTCTCATTTGTGTCAGTAATACATAGTATGTGATATTCTGGCCACTACTCTCATTTGTGTCTGTCATACATATTGTGTAATATTCTGGCCACTACTCTCATTTGTGTCAGTCATACATAGTATGTGATATTCTGGCCACTACTCTCATTTGTGTCAGTCATACATATTGTGTAATATTCTGGCCACTACTCTCATTTGTGTCAGTCATACATAGTATGTGATATTCTGGCCATTACTCTCATTTGTGTCAGTCATACATACTGTGTGATATTCTGACCACTACTCTCATTTGTGTCAGTCATACATAGTGTGTGATATTCTGGCCACTACTTTCATTTGAATCTGTCATACATATTGTGTGATATTCTGGCGACAACTCTCATTTGTGTCTGTCATACATATTGTGTTATATTCTGGCCACTACTCTCATTTGTGTCAGTCATACATAGGGTGTGATATTCTAGCCAATACTCTCATTTGAATCTGTCATACATATTGTGTAATATTCTGGACAATATTATCATTTGTGTCAGTAATGCATATTGTGTTATATTCTGGCGACAACTCTCATTTGTGTCTGTCATACATACTGTGTAATATTCTGGCCACTACTTTCATTTGTGTCAGTCATACATAGTGTGTGATATTCTGGCCACTACTCTCATTTGTGTCTGCCATACATATTGTGTGATATTCTGGCCACTACTCTCATTTGTCTCTGTCATACATATTGTGTAATATTCTGACCACTAATCTCATTTGAGTCAGTCATACATATTGTGTAATATTTTGGCAAGTACTCGCATTTGTGTCTGTCATACATATTGTGTTATGTTCTGGCCATTACTCTCATTTGTGTCAGTTATGCATATTGTAAAATATTTTGGCAACTTCTCTCATTTGTGTTAGTCATACATATTGCGTAACATTCTCATTTGTGTCTGCCATACATATTGTGTAATATTCTGGCCACTACTCTCATTTGTGTCTGTCATACATATTGTGTAATATTCTGGCCACTAATCTCATTTGTGTCTGTCATACATATTGTGTGATATTCTGACAAGTACTCGCATTCTCATTTGTGTCTATCATACATATTGTGTAATATCTGGCCACTACTCCCATGTGTGTCAGTCAAACATATTGTGTGATGTTCTGGTCACAACTCTCATTTTCGTCTGTCATATATATTGTGTAATATTCTGGCCACTACTCTCATTTGTGTCTGTCATACATATTGTATAATATTCTGGCCACTAGTCTCATTTTTGTCAGTCATGCATACTGTGGGATATTCTGGCCACTACTCCCATTTGTGTCAGTCATACATAGTATGTGATATTCTGGCCACTACTCTCATTTGTGTCAGTCATACATACTGTGTGATATTCTGGCCACTACTCTCATTTGTGTCAGTCAAACATAGTGTGTGATATTCTGGCCACTACTTTCATTTGAATCTGTCATACATATTGTGTTATATTCTGGCGACAACTCTCATTTGTGTCTGTCATACATATTGTGTAATATTCTGGCCACATCTCTCATTTGTGTCAGTCAAACATAGGGTGTGATATTCTAGCCAATACTCTCATTTGAATCTGTCATGCATATTGTATAATATTCTGGACAATATTATCATTTGTGTCAGTAATACATATTGTGTAATATTCTGGCGACAACTCTCATTTTTGTCTGTCATACATATTGTGTAATATTCTGGCCACTACTTTCATTTGTGTCAGTCATACAAAGTGTGTGATATTCTGGCCACTACTCTCATTTGTGTCTGCCATACATATTGTGTGATATTCTGGCCACTACTCTCATTTGTCTCTGTCATACATATTGTGTAATATTCTGACCACTAATCTCATTTGAGTCAGTCATACATATTGTGTAATATTTTGGCAAGTACTCGCATTTGTGACTGTCATACATATTGTGTGATATTCTGGCCACTACTTGCATTTTGACTGTCATACATATTGTGTTATGTTCTAGTTACTACTCTCATTTGTGTCTGTCATACATATTGTGTGATATACTAGCCTCTATTCTCATTTGTGTCAGTAATATATATTGTGTTATATTCTAGCCACTGTTTTTATTTGTGTCTGTTATACATATTGTGTGATGTTCTGGCAATTACTCTCGTTTATGTCGGTCATACATATTTTGTAATATTCTGGCCATTACTGTCATTAGTGTCAATTATGCATATTGTAAGATATTTTGGAAACTTCTCTCATTTGTGTCTGTCATACATATTGCGTAACATTCTCATTTGTGTCTATCATACATATTGTGTAATATCTGGCCACTACTCCCATGTGTGTCAGTCAAACATATTGTGTGATATTCTGGTCACAACTCTCGTTTTCGTCTGTCATACATATTGTGTAATATTTTGGCCACAACTCTCATTTTCGTCTGTCATATATATTGTGTAATATTCTGGCCACTGCTCTCATTTGTGTCAATTATACGTTATGTGTTATATTCTGGCCACTGCTCCCATTTTTGTCAGTTGTGTCAGTCATACATATTATGTAACAGTCTGACCACTACTCTCATTTGTGTCTGTCACCCAAATTGTGTGATATCCTGGCCACTACTCTCATGTGTGTCTGTCATACATATTGTGTAATATTCCGGCCTCTACTCTCATTTGTGGCAGTCATATATATTGTGTAATATTTTGGCCACAACTCTCATTTTCGTCTGTCATACATATTGTGTAATATTCTGGCCACAACTCTCATTTTCGTCTTTTATTCATATTGTGTAATATTCTGGCCACTACTCTCATTTGTATCAGTTATACGTATTATGTTGTATTCTGGCCGCTGCTCCCATTTGTGTCAGTCATAGGTATTGTGTAATATTCTGGCTACTACTCTCAATTGTGTCTGTCATACAAATTGTGTGATATCCTGGCCACTACTCTCATGTGTGTCTGTCATATATATTGTGTAATATTCCGGCCTCTACTCTCATTTGTGTCTGTCATACAAATTGTGTGATATCCTGGCCACTACTCGCATGTGTGTCTGACATACATATTGTGTAATATTCCGGCCTCTACTCTCATTTGTGTCTGTCATACATATAATCTGTGATATTCTGGCCACAATCTCATTTGTGTCTGTCATACGTATTGTGTAATATTCCGGCCTCTACTTTCATTTGTGGTAGTCATACAAATTGAGTTATATTCTAGCCATTACTCTCATTTGTGTCAGTTATACACATTGTGTAATTTGGCCACTACTCTTACTTGTGTCTGTCATACATATTGTGTTATTATCTGTATACTACTCTCATTTGTTTCTGTCAAACATATTGAGTAATATTCTCGCCATTGCTCTCATTTGTGTCTGTCACACATATTGTGTCATGTTCTGGCGACTACTCACATTTGTGTCTGTCATACATACTGTGTAATATTCTGGTTAATTTTTTCATTTGAGTCTTTAATACATAGTGTGTAATCTTCCGGCGCCTACTCTCATTTGAGTCTGTCATACATATTGTGTCATTTTCTGGCCACTACTCTCATTTGTGTCTATCACACATATTGTACAATATTATGGCCACTACTCTCATTTGTGTCTGTCATACATATTGTGTTATGTTCTGGTCACGACTCTCTTTTTATGTCAGTCATACATAGTGTGTGAATTTATGGCCAATTCCCTCATTTTTGTCAGTCATACATATTGTGTCATTTTCTGGCCACTACTCTCATTTGTGTCTATCACACATACTGTACAATATTATGGCCACTATTCTCATTTGTGTCTGTCATACATATTGTACAATATTATGGTCACTATTCTCATTTGTGTCTATCATACATATTGTACAATATTATGGCCACTATTCTCATTTGAGTCTGTCATACATATTGTACAATATTATGGCCACTACTCTCATTTGTGTCTGTCATACATATTGTACAATATTGTAGCCACTATTCTCATTTGAGTCTGTCATACATATTGTACAATATTATAGCCACTATTCTCATTTGAGTCTGTCATACATATTGTGTTATGTTATGGCCACTTTTCTCATTTGTGTCTGTCATACATATTGCACAATATTATAGCCACTATTCTCATTTGAGTCTGTCATACATATTGTACAATATTATAGCCACTATTCTCATTTGAGTCTGTCATACATATTGTGTTATGTTATGGCCACTACTCTCATTTGTGTCTGTCATACATATTGTGTACTATTCTGGCCACTATTCGCATTCGTGTCTGTCATACATATTGTGTTATATTTTCAATTGTGTCTATCATACATATTGTGTTTTGTTCTTCCCACTACTTTCATTTGTGTCTGTCATCCATATTGTGTAATATTTTCAATTGTGTCTATCATACATATTGTGTTTTGTTCTTCCCACTACTCTCATTTGTGTCTGTCATATCCATGTTTAATATTCTGGCCACAAATCTCATTTTCGTCTTTCATACATATTGTGTAATATTATGGCCACTGCTCTCATTTGTATCAGTTATACGTATTATGTTGTATTCTGGCCGCTGCTCCAATTTGTGTCAGTCATAGGTATTGTGTAATATTCTGGTCACTTCTTTATTAGTGTCAGTCATTCATAGTATGTTATAGTCTGGCCACTACTCTCATATGTGTCTGTCATATATATATTGTGTAATATTCTGGCCACAACTCTCATTTGTGTCTGTCATATATATATTTTGTAATATTCAGGCCTCTACTCTCATTTGTGGAAGTCATACAAATTGAGTAATATTCTGGCGACTATTGTCATTTGTGTCTGTAATAAATATTGTATAATATTCTCATTTGTGTCTGTTATACATATTGTGTGATACTGGCCACTACTCTCATTTGTGTCAGTTATACATATTGTGTCATGTTCTGGCGACTACTTACATTTGTGTCTGTCATACATACTGTGTAATATTCTGGTTAATGTTTTCATTTGAATCTGTAATACATATTGTGTAATCTTACGGCTTCTACTCCCATTTGAGTCAGTCATACATATTGTGTCATTTTCTGGCCACTACTCTCATTTGTGTCTATCACACATATTGTACAATATAATGGCCACTATTCTCATTTGTGTCTGTCATACATATTGGGGTATGTTCTGGTCACGACTCTCATTTTATATCAGTCATACATAGTGTGTGAATTTATGGCCACTACTATTATTTGTGTCAGTCATACATATTGTGTAATATTCTGGCCACTACTGTCATTTGTGTCAAGCATACATATTGTGTAATATTCTGGCCATAACTCTTATATGTGTCAGTTATACATATTGTGTTATGTTCTGGCCACTACTCTCATTTTGTGTCTGTCATACGTATTGTGTGATATTCTGGCCACTTCTCGAATTTGTGTCAGTCATACGTAATGTGTGATATTCTGGCCACTACTGTTGTATGTGTCAGTTATATGTATTGTGTGATATTCTGGCCACGACTGTCGTATGTGTCAGTCGTTTGTATTGTGTGATATTCTTGCCACTACTGCCGTTTATGTCATTTATACGTATTTTGTGATGTTCTGGCCACTATTTCGTTTGTGTCAGTTATACGTATTTTGATATTCTGGCCACTACTGTCGTTTGTGTCTGTCATACATTTTGTGTAATATTCTGGCCACAACTGTCGTTTGTGTCAGTCATACGTATTTTGTGATATTCTGGCCACTATTGTCGTTAGTGTCAGTCATACGTATTGTGTGATATTCTGTACACTACTGTCATTTATGTTAGTCATATGTATTGTGTGATATTCGGCCACTACTGCCGTTTGTGTCAGTCATACGTATTGTGATATTATGGCCACTACTGTCGTTTGTGTAGGTCATACGTATTGTGTGCTATTCTGGCCACTACTGTTCTTTGTGTCACTCATATGTATTGTGTGATATTCTGTACACTACTGTTGTTTGTGTCAGTCATATGTACTGTGTGGTATTCTGGCCATTACTGTCGTTTGTGTCGGTCATACGTATTGTGTGCTATTCTGGCCACTTCTGTTCTTTGTGTCACTCATACGTATTGTGTGATATTCTGTACACTACTGTCATTTATGTTAGTCATATGTATTGTGTGATATTCAGCCACTACTGCCGTTTGTGTCAGTCATATGTATTTTGTGATTGTGTCAGTCATATGTTTTTTGTGATATTCTGGCCATTACTTTCGTTTGTGTCTGTCATACTTAGTTTGTGATATTCTGGTCACGACTGTCGTTTATGTCATTTATACGTATTGTGTGATATCTTAGCCACTACAGTTGTTTATATCATTCATACGTATTGTGTGATATTTTGGCCATTACTGTCGTTTGTGTCAGTCAGAGGTATTGTGTGATATTCTGGCCACTACTGTCGTTTGTGTCAGTCATAGGTATTGTTTGATATTCTGGCCACTACTGTCGTTTGTGTCAGTCATACGTAATGTGTGATATTCTTGCCACTACTGTCATTTATGTCAGTCGTATATATTGTGTGATATTCTGGCCACTACTCTCGTTTGTGTTTCTCGTACATATTGTGTAATATTTGACCACTACTCTTGTTTGTGTCTGTCACACATATTCTTAAATATTCTGACCACTACTGTCATTTCTTTCTATCACACGTATTGTGTAATATTCTGGCCACTTCTCGTATTTGTATCTGTCACACGTATTGTGTGATATTCTGACCACTTCTCGCATATGTTTCTGTCACTCGTGTTGTGTGACATTCTTGCCACTAATAGCATTAGTGTCTGTTACACGTGTTATTTAACATTCTGGTTACTACTCGCATTTGTACCTGTCACACGTATTGTGTTATATTCTGCCCACTTCTCGCATTTGTGGCTGTCACCCGTGTTGTGTGACATTTTTGTCACTTATCGAATTAGTGTCTGTTATACGCGTTATTTAACATTCTGGTTACTATTCGCATTTGTGTCTGGCACACGTATTGTGTTATATTCTGGCCACTTCTCGCATTTGTGTCTGTCATTCGTATTGTGGAACATTCTGGCCACTGCTTGCATTTGTGTCTGTCACCCGTTTTGTGTGACATTCTTGCCACTAATTGCATTAGTGTCTGTTACACGTGTTCTTTAATATTCTGGTTACTATTCGCATTTGTGTCTGTCACACGTATTGTGTTATATTCTGGCCACTTCTCGCATTTGTGTCTGTCACCCGTGTTGTGTGACATTTTTGTCACTTATCGAACTAGTGTCTGTTATACGCGTTATTTAACATTCTGGTTACTATTCGCATTTGTGTCTGGCACACGTATTGTGTTATATTCTGGCCACTTCTCGCATTTGTGTCTGTCACTCGTGTTGTGGAACATTCTGGCCACTGCTTGCATTTGTGTCTGTCACCCGTTTTGTGTGACATTCTTGCCACTAATTGCATTAGTGTCTGTTACACGTGTTCTTTAATATTCTGGTTACTATTCGCATTTGTGTCTGTCACACGTATTGTGTTATATTCTGGCCACTTCTCGCATTTGTGTCGTCTGTCACCCGTGTTGTGTGACATTTTTGCCACTAATCGCATTAGTGTCTGTTACACTTGTTCTTTAACATTCTGGTTACTACTCGCATTTGTATCTGTAACACGTATTGTGTGATATTCTGGCCACTTCTTGCATTTGTGTCTGTCATCCGTGCTGTGTGACATACTTGCAACTTATTGCATCAGTGTCTGTTACACGTGTTGTGTGACATTCTTTCGACTAATCGCATAAGTGTCTGTTACACATGTTATTTAACATTCTGGTAACTACTCGCCTTTGTTTCTGTCACACGTATTGTGTGATATTCTGGCCACTACTCGCATTTGAGTCTGTCACCCGTGTTGTGTGACATTCTTGCCACTAATCGCATTAGTGTCTGTTACACGTGCTATTTAACATTCTGGTTACTACTCGCATTTGTGTCTGTCACACGTATTATGTGATATTCTGGGCACTACTCGCATTTGTGTCTGTCACTCGTGTTGTGGAACATTGTGTGATATTCTTGCCACTACTTGCATTTGTGTCTGTCACACGTGCTATTTAACATTCTGGTTACTACTCGCATTTGTGTCTGTCACACGTATTATGTGATATTCTGGCCACTACTCGCATTTGTGTCTGTCACTCGTGTTGTGGAACATTGTGTGATATTCTTGCCACTACTCGCATTAGTGTCTGTTACACGTGCTATTTAACATTCTGGTTACTACTCGCATTTGTGTCTGTCACACGTATTATGTGATATTCTGGCCACTACTCGCATTTGTGTCTGTCACTCGTGTTGTGGAACATTGTGTGATATTCTTGCCACTAATCGCATTAGTGTCTGTAATACGTGCTATTTAACATTCTGGTTACTACTCGCATTTGTGTCTGTCACACGTATTGTGTTATATTCTGGCACTTCTCGCATTTGTGTCTGTCACTCGGGTTGTGGAACATTGTGTGACATTCTTGCCGCTACTCGCATTTGTGTCTGTCACACGTATTGTGTGACATCGTGTGACATTCTTGCCACTACTAGCATCAATGTCTGTCACACGTTTTGTGTGACATTCTGGCCACTACGTGCATTTGTTCTGTCACATGTATTGTGGACATTCTGGCTACTACTTTCTTTTGTGTCTCACTCGTATTGTATGTCATTCCGGCCACTACCCGCATTTGTGTCTGTCACACGGTATTGTATGTCATTCTGGCCACTACTTGCATTTGTGTCTGTCACACGGTATTGTATGTCATTCTGGCCACTACTTGCATTTGTGTCTGTCACACGGTATTGTATGTCATTCTGGCCACTACTTGCATTTGTGTCTGTCACACGGTATTGTATGTCATTCTGGCCACTACTTGCATTTGTGTCTGTCACACGGTATTGTATGTCATTCTGGCCACTACTTGCATTTGTGTCTGTCACATATTTTGTGTGATATTCTGGCCACTCTTTCGTTTCTGTCAGTCATACATATTGTGTGATGTTATGGCCACTACTGTCGTTTCAGTCTCTCATACATATTGTGTAATATTATGGGGACTACTGCTGTTTGTGTCTCTCATACATATTGTGTAATGAAAATATTCAGGCCACTACTCCGTTTGTGTCTCACATACATATTGTGTAATTTTCTGGCCACTACTTACGTTTGTGTCTCTCATAAATATTGTGTAGTATTCTGGCCACTACTCTCGTTTGTGTCTCTCATACATATTGTGTAATATTTTGACCGCAACTCTCGTTTGTGTCTCTCATACATATTGTGAGATATTCAGGCCACTATTCTCGTTTGTGTCTCTCATACATATTGCGTGATATTCTGGCCACTACTATCGTTTGTGTCTCTCATACATATTGTGTAATATTTTGACCACAACTCTCGTTTGTGTCTCTCATACATATTGTGTGATATTCTGGCCACTTTTCTCGTTTGTGTCTCTCATGAATATTGCGTGATATTCTGGCCACTACTCTCGTTTGTGTCTCTCATACATATTGTGTGATATTCTGGCAACTACTTTCGTTTGTGTCTCTCATACAAATTGTGTAATATTTTGACCGCAACTCTCGTTTGTGTCTCTCATAGATATTGTGTGATATTCTGGCCACTATTCTCGTTTGTGTCTCTCATTCATATTGCGTGATATTCTGGCCACTACTATCGTTTGTGTATCTCATACATATTGTGTGATATTTTGGCCACAACTCTCGTTTGTGTCTCTCATACATATTGCGTAATATTCTGGCCACTGCTATCGTTTGTGTCTCTCATACATATTGTGTGATATTCTGGCCACAACTCTCGTTTGTGTCTCTCATACATATTGCGTAATATTCTGGCCACAACTCTCGTTTGTGTCTCTCATACATATTGCGTGATATTCTGGCCACTACTATCGTTTGTGTATCTCATACATATTGTGTGATATTCTGGCCACTACTATCGTTTGTGTCTCTCATACATATTGTGTGATGTTCTGGCCACAACTCTCGTTTGTGTCTCTCATACATATTGCGTGATATTCTGGCCACTACTATCGTTTGTGTATCTCATACATATTGTGTGATATTCTGGCCACTACTATCGTTTGTGTCTCTCATACATATTGTGTGATGTTCTGGCCACAACTCTCGTTTGTGTCTCTCATACATATTGCGTGATATTCTGGCCACTACTATCGTTTGTGTATCTCATACATATTGTGTGATAATTTGGCCACTACTATCTTTTGTGTCTCTCATACATATTGTGTGATGTTCTGGCCACAACTCTCGTTTGTGTCTCTCATACATATTGCGTGATATTCTGGCCACTACTATCGTTTGTGTATCTCATACATATTGAGTGATATTTTGGCCACTACTATCGTTTGTGTATCTCATACATATTGAGTGATATTTTGGCCACTACTATCGTTTGTGTCTCTCATACATATTGTGTGATGTTCTGGCCACAACTCTCGTTTGTGTCTCTCATACATATTGCGTGATATTCTGGCCACTACTATCGTTTGTGTATCTCATACATATTGAGTGATATTTTGGCCACTACTATCGTTTGTGTATCTCATACATATTGAGTGATATTTTGGCCACTACTCTCGTTTGTGTCTCTCATACATATTGTGTAATATTCTGACGGCAACTCTTGTTTGTGTCTCTCATACATATTGTGTGATATTTTGGCCACTACTCTCGTTTGTGTCTCTCATACATACTGTGTAATATTTTGACCGCAACTCTCGTTTGTGTCTCTCATACATAATGTGTGATATTCTGGCCACTACTCTCGGTTGTGTCTCTCATACATATTGTGTAATATTTTGACCACAACTCTCGTTTGTGTCTCTCATAGATATTGTTTCATATTCTGGCCACATTTCTCGTTTGTGTCTCTCATATATATTGTGTGATATTCTGGCCACTACTATCGTTTGTGTCTCTCATACATATTGTGTGATATTCTGGCCACAACTCTCGTTTGTGTCTCTCATACATATTATTTAATATTCTGACGACTACTCTCGTTTGTGTCTGTCATACATATTGTTTAATATTCGGGCGTCTACTCTCGTTTGATCTCATAAATAATGTTTAATATTCTGGCGACTACTCTCATTTGTGTCTGTCATACATATTGTTTAATATTCTGGTGTCTACTCTCGTTTGATCTCATAAATAAAGTTTAATATTCTGGCGACTACTCTCATTTGTGTCTGTCATTAATATTGGGTAATTTTCCGAACACTCCTCTCATTTTGTATCAGTCATACGTATTGTGTGATATTTTGCCCACTTCCCTCGTTTGTGTCTGTCATACATATTGTGTGATATGCTAGCCACTACTCTCATTTGCGTCTGTCATACATATTGTGTAATAGTCTGGCCACTACTTTCATTTGTGTCAATCATACATATTGTGTAATATTCCGGACGCTACTCTAATTTGTGTCTGTCATACATATTGTGTGATATTCTGACCACTATTCTCATTTGTGTCAGTCATAATTATTGTGTAATATTCCTGACACTACTCTCATTTGTGTCTGTCATACATATTGAGTGATATTCTTGCCTCTACTATCATTGATGTCAGTCATACATTTTGTGTAATATTCTGTCATACATATTCTGTGATATTCTGGCTACTACTCTCATTTGTGTCAGTCATACATATTGTGTAATATTCCGGACACTACTCTCATTTGTGTCTGTCATACATATTGTGTAATATTCCGGACACTACTCTCATTTGTGTCTGTCATACATATTGTGTGATATTCTGGCCACTACACTCATTTCTGTCTTTCATATATAGTATATAATATTCCAGTCACTACTCTCATTTGTGTGTGTCATGCATATTGCGTTTATTCTCATTTGTGTAGTCATACATATTGTGTGATATTCTGGCCACTACTCTCACTTGTGTCTGCCATACATATCGTGTAATAGTCTGGCAACTACTATCATTTGTGTCAGTAAAACAAAGTGTGTAATATTCCGACGACTACTCTCATTTGTGCCTGTCGTACATATTGTGTGATATTCACTCCAATAATCTCATTTGTGTTTGTCATACATATTCTGCAATATTCTGTCAACTACTCTCATTAGTGTCAGTCATAAATATTGTGTAATATTATGGCCATTACTGTTATTTGTAACAATCATACATATTGTGTAATATTCTGGCCACTACTGTCGTTTGTGTCTGTCATACGTATTGTGTGATATTTTGGCCACTATTGTCGTTTGTGTCAGTCATACGTATTGTGTGATATTTTGGCCACTATTGTCGTTTGTGTCAGTCATACGTATTGTGTGATATTTTGGCCACATTTGTCGTTTGTGTCAGTCATACGTATTGTGTGATATTCTGGCCACTACTGCCGTTTGTGTCAGTCATACTTGTTTTGTGATATTCTGGTTACGACTGCCGTTTGTGTCAGTCATACGTATTGTGTGATATTCTGACCACTACTGTTTTTTGTGTAAGCAATACGTATTGTGTGATATTTTGGCCACTACTGTCGTTTGTGTCAGTCATATTTATTGTGTGATATTCTGGTCACTACTGTCGTTTGTGTCAGTCATACGTATTGTGTGATATTCTAGCCACTACTGTCATTTGTGTTAGTCGTACATATTGTGTAATATTCTGGCCACTACTCCCGTTTGTATCTCTCATACATAGTGTGTAATATTTTGCCACTATTGTCGTTTGTGTCTGTCACACATATTGTATAATAGTCTGGCCACTACTGTTATTTGTGTCTGTCATACGTATTGTGTTATATTCTGGCCACTTCTCTCATTTGCGTCTGTCACAAGTATCGTGTGATATTCTGGCCACTTCTCGCATTTGTGTCTGTCATTCGTGTTATGGAACATTCTGGACACTAACCGCATTTGTGTCTGTCACACGTGTTGTGTGACATTCTGGCCACCAATCGCATTTTTGTCTGTCACACGTGTTGTTTAACATTCTGGCCACTGCTCCAATTTGTGTCTGTCACACGCATTGTGTTATATTCTGGCACTACTCGCATTGGTGCCTGTCACACGTATTGTGTAACATTCTGGCCACTCCCCGCATCGGCGTCTGTCACACGTATTGTGTGACATTCTGGCCACTACTCGCATTGGATCTGTCACACGTCTTGTGGACATTCTGGCCACTACTCTCATTTGTGTCTGTCACACGTATTGTGTGACATTCTCGCCATTACTCTCATTTGTGTCTGTCACACGGTATTGTATGAGATTCTGGCCAATACTCACGTTTGTGTCTGTCACACGTATTATGTGATATTCTGGCCATTACTCTCGTTTCTGTCAGTCATACATATTGTGTGATGTTGTGGCCACTACTCTCATTTGTGTCTCTCATACATATTGTGTAATATTATGGCGACTACTGTCGTTTGTGTCTCTCATATATATTGTTTATATTCTGGACGCTACTTTCATTTGTGTCTTTCATACATTTTGTGTAATATTCCTGCCACAACTCTCGTGTGTGTCTCTCATCAATACTGTGTAATATTCTGACCACTAGTCTCGTTTGTGTCTCTCATACATATTGTATTATATTCTGGCCTCAACTCTCGTTTGTGTCTCTCATACGTATTGTGCGATATTCCGACCACTACTCTCATTTGTTTCAGTCATACATATTGTATCATATTCTCATTTGTGTCTGTCATACATATTTTGTGTTATTCTGGCCACTACTCTCATATGTGTCTGCCATACATATTGTGTAATATTCCTGCCACTACTCTCATTTGTGTCTGCCATACATATTGTGTAATATTATGGCGACTACTGTCGTTTGTGTCTCTCATACATATTGTTTATATTCTGGACGCTACTTTCATTTGTGTCTTTCATACATTTTGTGTAATATTCCTGCCATTACTCTCGTGTGTGTCTCTCATCAATACTGTGTAATATTCTGACCACTAGTCTCGTTTGTGTCTCTCATACATATTGTATAATATTCTGGCCTCAACTCTCGTTTGTGTCTCTCATACGTATTGTGCGATATTCCGACCACTACTCTCATTTGTTTCAGTCATACATATTGTATCATATTCTCATTTGTGTCTGTCATACATATTTTGTGTTATTCCCGCCACTACTCTCATTTGTGTCTGTCATACATATTTTGTGTTATTCCTGCCACTACTCTCATTTGTGTCTGCCATACATATTGTGTAATATTCCTGCCACTACTCTCATTTGTGTCTGCCATACATATTGTGTAATATTATGGCGACTACTGTCGTTTGTGTCTCTCATATATATTGTGCGATATTCCGACCACTACTCTCATTTGTTTCAGTCATACATATTGTATCATATTCTCATTTGTGTCTGCCATACATATTTTGTGTTATTCCTGCCACTACTCTCATTTGTGTCTGTCATACATAGTTTGTGTTATTCCTGCCACTACTCTCATTTGTGTCTGCCATACATATTGTGTAATATTCCTGCCACTACTCTCATTTGTGTCTGTCAAACATATTGCTTAATAGTCTGGCCACTACTCTCATTTGTGCCAGTTATACACAGTGTGTAATATTACGGCCACTTCTCACATTTGTGTCTGTGATACACATTGTGTAATATTCTCATTTGTGCCTGTCATGCATATTGTGTGAAATTCTGGCCACTACTCTCTCATTTGTGTTTGCCATACATATTGTGTAATATTCTGGCCACTACTCTCAGTTGAGTCAGTCATAAATATTGTGTAATTTTCTGTCCACTTTTCTCATTTGTGTCAGTCATACATAGTGTGTAATATTCTGGCCACTTTTCTCATTTGTGTCAGTCATACATACTGTGTGATATTCTGGCCACTATTCTTATTTGTAACAGTCATACATATTGTGTAATATTCTGTCCACTTTTCCCATTTGTGTCAGTCATACATAGTGTGTAATATTCTGGCCACTTTTCTCATTTGTGTCAGTCATACATAGTTTGTGATATTCTGGCCACTATTCTCATTTGTGTCGGTCATATATACTGTGTAATATTCTGGCCACTACTCGCATTTGTGTCTGTCATACACATTGCGCAATATTCTGACCACTGCTCGCATTTGTGTCTGTCATACATATTTTGCGATATTCTAGCCACTACTCTCATTTGTGTCTGTCATACATATTCCACGATAGTTGGCGACTGCTCGCATTTGTGTCTGTCGTACATATTGCACGATATTCTGGCCACTACTCGCATTTGTGTCTGTCATACATATTGCGCAATATTCTGGCCACTAGTTGCATTTGCCATACATATTACTCGCTATTCTGGCCATTTGTGTCTGTCATACATATTGCGCGATATTCTGGCCACTACTTGCATTTGTGTCTGTCATACAAATTGTGTAATATTCTGGCCAATACTCGCTTTTGTGTCTGTCAGCAATGTCATGCACATAATTTGCAGTTTTTCAAAAATATTAGAAACAAATTTTATGAAATTTGTTACCTTTTTTAGTAATTCAAAACAAGTATTATTAACACTTTTTAATGAAATTTGCCACATAAATCTACCCCCCCCCCCCCCCTTTAAACAAGTTGGCTGCTTTTAAAAAGCATCCAATGGTTAGGTCTTATAAACGATGTGGCAATTAAAGTGAATGCATGTGTAAGTTTGATTCCTTGTACAGGGTACTAAATACATGGGTGATACCAAATCCCGACAAGGTTCCGGCTGACACAGCGAATTCCTGGCTGCAGGTGTGCCTGATAGTAACTTTGATGTTTAAATGTACTGATCTCAATTTGCATATTTAAAAATAATTTACCTTATATATTGTCTAACGTGATTATTTGACGAAATTTGACAATTAATCGCCGTTTCTGACAGATTCCTACCGAGTTAATGTAAATAATTTTCAAATAACGATGTATTCCCTCAATTATTATAATATGCTGAATCCATAACAATGAAAATAATAACAAAATTAAACAGCTACAGTTGTTTACTTTATTCGATACAACAGAAATGTAAAGATAGTTTATCGGTGTGACATATTTACAGTACGTAGTCAGAATCAGGTATATCGCCGAATGCACAAGTTTTGGAAAAAAAATATTTTATTTCTGTTGTTTATAATAATAATATATCCACAAATTAATTTAAAACATAGATACGAATTATTTTGAAATATTTTATTATCACAGTAGTAAATTGTATAGAACATAGCAGTAAGTACGTTAGACAATATATAAGGTATTACTAAGTTTTTTTAAAATATGCAAATGGCAATACATATTGATTTAGCCTGATTAAATAAGGCGTGAATGGACAGCTTTTTTATTATTTTGATATCTGATCTGCTGTCTCGGGAGACGCAAAATAAAAATCTTTAAAAGGCTCTCTAGAGACTTGCAATATGTCGCACTAATATTGATTGAGATCAGTTCATTTAAACATCAAAGTTACTATCAGGCACACCTGCAGCCAGGAATTCTCTGTGTCAACCGGAACCTTGTCGGGATTTGGAATCACCCGTGTATTTCGTACCCTGTACAAGGTGTAACCCCACCATTGATTTTTGTTCTTTATTCTATTGTAAATAATAAAAGTTTGAAGGCTTGTCATTCATAGAGAATCCAAATGAAAGAAGTGAAACCTACATTTTACTGTTTGTCAACCTCTGCACTATCAAAATATGATGAAAAAAGTAGGAGCCATGTGTCATATAAGAGATTATTTTTTCTGTTCACTGGTGACAAAGTGAAAGTAGACTTCCGAAATTATGTATTCATACCCCAATTTCCAAGCATCAATTTTTTTTTCTAAATTCACAATTCAAACATGACAATGCTATCAAAATGTTCAAAATACATCAATAATGCTATTCAAATAAAAAAATGATCATCAAAATAAGGAAAATGCATTTTTAAAGAAGAAGAAATGAGGATTATTTATAACTGCCATCATGCGACTACCCCACGGAAGCACTTCCTTTTTGCAATGGTGGTACTATGCCTACAAGGAACCAAACTTAGACATTCATTCATTTTAATTGCCACATCGTTTATAAGACCTAACCATTGGCTGCTTTCAACATCGGATGCTTTTTGAAAGCAGCCAACTTGTTTATTCTAAGTATAAATGTGTTTCCTTTTAAATATTATAAAACATTAAATGTACATATATATAGACATTAAATGGAGTAAATCAGAATTTAAAAAAAAAAAAAAATTGGAATATGAATGTACATATATATTGAAACAAAATACCCAATAGAGACATTTAATGGAGTAAATCAGAATTTAAAAAAAAATTAAAATTGAATAAAAATTAAACACAAAAAAAAATGTCTGTCTAGTCCAGATGTGTTATATTATGTAAAACCATAGTTTACAAGTCATGGTTGACACCAATCTATTGAGTTGGTTTATGTCTTTGGTTTGCATTGTATTTATGCACACTCGTGATAGTAGTGTCGATACATTTATGTCTGGTTGTTCACAAATAATTATCTCCATATATATATTGTGAATATTGTTAAAAGATACCGATATAGAAAATTCCATTGTTGTGATTTCAATTGTCTCCCAATATAAAACAAATACATAGGATTTCACTAATCTTCATGACCCAGCGGGTTTCTAGTCTTTTATATAGCATGTGAGTAACTGTATCCTAATCATATAAATCTGTCAGTTCACGTATGTAAATTGTCCATCCATTCCAGATAGTATTGCATGTAAAACCATAGTATATAAGTCATGGTTAGCACCAATTCGTTTGGGTTGGTAGAGGCCTTGATATTGTGTCTGTGGTTTGCATATTAGCTAGGCGCGCTTGTCGTACTCTGGACTGTACTTTTTGTCTGGTTGTTCACAAATAATTATTTATATATGTAAACTTTGTATGTGCCAGGAAGGCTTTAGTGTAAATATATTGAACATTTTAAAATGTCATAATAACAGGAATAAAGAATTGTCAATGTTATTGTAATAATAAATTGCATTATTTTCTTCTAATTAGTGCAAAACCAAGTCTTTGGCTTATGTGGCCAGGCAGCGACGGTGGATTGTACATGATTCAGTATTACACAAGTAAGACATCTTGCTATAATTACATGTTTATAAGTTATATAGATATTTGATTATTTTCATAAGAATTGTACTTTTGATATAATTTCACCAAATTTTCCAGAATTTATCCAATATTCGTATATCAAATAATAATTAAAATCAACATTTTTTATTAGGTATGTCTACAAGTTGTGATTTACTGTGGATGCCGTGAATGTTTATTGACACAATGGTGTGTTAACGTATACTTTAAGGTATTTGAACCATAATAGGACTGCTACATCCAGGTTCAATGCTCAATACCGATGTGAGTGGAGAATTTGGACGTGAAAATTAGGTGAAAGTTGTATATACAGGCAGTACTTTCACTTTTGTGCTATGATACTTACTCTTATATTAATTTTCAGCCAAATATCTTCTTTAGTTATCGTATTATGTGTATAATATATCATATTACATATTTTGGGATCAACATCCTATTCACCTTGGAGCCCAAAACTGGTGACTCAGAAGATGAGCTTATACTGTAATCTACCGTGACTATTATATTACACTCACCGATTTAGAAACGAAAAGGTTGTTCAATGATGATTTTGGGGATCTGGGAAACAGTGGTCATTACTTAAAAAAAAATATATATATATATCAAATGTGGTAGACTCTTGGAACATTTAATAGTTTCAATTTTTTATCCCCAGTTTCATTTTCTGTAAATAGCATGTTTATCCATAAAATGTTTCCAGAACATTAACTTACTTTACAAAATTAGCGAATACATTTACAAGTACAATATAACGCAGATGTACCTTTTGCATTGTAGATGTTGAAAGTTTATCACCCACTGTGTGCGGTACACAGGGTGGGCTATTGATGACAGTGAATGGAAAGTTCTACGAAGACGCTGGACCTAGTTCAACATATGTCAAAGCCGTAGTGCTTGTGGGAGGTTTGTTCATAGTTACTTCATATAATCATGAGAACTTTCTCATTGGAACTCAAATATTATCACCGTAACTACATAAAAAAAGAACCATCATGTTCACATGTTTAATCAAGTTCATTACATAAACATGGCCATTTTCAGATATAAACTCATGCTTTAATTAGCATACTCAATGCATCTTTATCATTTAAAAGGGCTCAACTGCCTTCATCAGTAGTATATACCCAATGTATATGTATCACATAAAATACTGTCTTCGTCCACAAAATTAAATGTAACAAGTTAATCACATAAATAACTCCTCATCTCCATAACCATTTAAACTTACTACATACAAATGAGCACACTAACTAAAATATCCGCATCCACAGTCTCAACTTATTTTGATCATATCACCATGTTCATTATCACATTTAAACTATTGTCGTTATTAATATATATATATTTGATTGCTATTATTGTAGCATTTGGTTTGTTTTATGCATCATTTATTAAAATGACATAATGCAATGTCCGCAATATATATTTATATTTTGTTTTTTTAAGTTTGCTCATATTAAATACATGACTAAACGAAATATGAGGAAAAAAAGTAGTTGCTGTTATTTAATTGAGATGTGAAATGTTTAGGATTATTTAATCTTTATTTCAGCAGATGTCTGTTATTAACTATAAAGGCGTTGTATTGTAAATACTAACACTTATCATTTGTTATCAACACATAGGAATGTCTGTTTATCAAAATACTACAAGAGCCGAAAAGCTTATAAGCACTGTTTATACTATGAATGCCCACAATAGTTTTTCATTCATAACAAAGTAGTAGCGTGATATTGAAACAAACTATACTTTATATGCCAATGAGTATATTATATATAGTTTCGCCCATCTTGTTTAAGGGCACTAATGATATAAACAAACTATACTTTATATGCTAATAAGTATACTATATATAGCTCCGCGCATCTTGTTAAAGGGCACTTATGATAGAAACAAACTATACTTTATATGCCAATGAGTATACTATATGTAGTTCCGCGCATCTTGTTAAAGGGCACTTATGATAGAAACAAACTATACTTTATATGCCAATGAGTATACTATATGTAGTTCCGCGCATCTTGTTAAAAGGCAATAATGATAGAAACAAACTATACTTTATATGCAAATGAGTATACTATATGTAGTTCCGCGCATCTTGTTAAAAGGCACTAATGATAGAAACAAACTATACTTTATATGCCAATGAGTATACTATATATAGTTCCGCACATCTTGTTAAAGGGCACTAATGATAGAAACAAACTATACTTTATATGCCAATGAGTATACTATATACAGTTCCGCGCATCTTGTTAAAGAGCACTTATGATAGAAACAAACTATACTTTATATGCCAATGAGTATACTATATACAGTTCCACGCATCTTGTTAAAGGGCACTAATGATAGAAACAAACTATACTTTATATGCTAATGAGTATACTATATGTAGTTCCGCGCATCTTGTTAAAAGGCACTAATGATAGAAACAAACTATACTTTATATGCAAATGAGTATACTATATGTAGTTCCGCGCATTTTGTTAAAGGGCACTAATGATAGAAACAAACTATACTTTATATGCAAATGAGTATACTATATGTAGTTCCGCGCATCTTGTTAAAAGGCACTAATGATAGAAACAAACTATACTTTATATGCAAATGAGTATACTATATGTAGTTCCGCGCATCTTGTTAAAAGGCACTAATGATAGAAACAAACTATACTTTATATGCCAATGAGTATACTATATATAGTTCCGCACATCTTGTTAAAGGGCACTAATGATAGAAACAAAATATACTTTATATGCCAATGAGTATACTATATACAGTTCCGCGCATCTTGTTAAAGGGCACTTATGATAAAAAACAAACTATACATTATATGCCAATGAGTATACCTTATATAGTTCCGCGCATCTTGTTAAAGGGCACTAATGATAGAAACAAACTATACTTTATATGCCAATGAGTATACTACCGTATATATAGTTCCGCGCATCTTGTTAAAGGGCACTAGTGATAGAAACAAACTATACTTTATATGCCAATGAGTATACTATAAATAGTTCCACGCATTTTGTTCAAGGGCACTTATGATAGAAACAAACTATACTTTATATGCAAATGAATATACTATATATAGTTCCGCGCATCTTCTTAAAGGGCACTAATGATAGAAACAAACTATACTTTATATGCCAATGAGTATACTATATATAGTTCCGCGCATCTTGTTCAAGGGCACTAATGATAGAATCAAACTATACTTTATATGCCAGTGAGTATACTATTTATAGTTCCACACATCTTGTTAAAGGGCACTTATGGTAGAAACAAACTATACTTTATATGCCAATGAGTATACTAAATATAGTTCCGCGCATCTTGTTTAAGGACACTAATGATAGAAACAAACTATACTTTACATGCCAATGAGTATACTATAGATAGTTCTGCGCATCTTGTTAAAGGGCACTAATGATAGAAACAAACTATGCTTTATATGCCAATGAGTATACTATAGATAGTTCTGCGCATCTTGTTAAAGGGCACTAATGATAGAAACAAACTATACTTTATATGCCAATGAGTATACTATATATAGTTCCGCGCATCTTGTTAAAGGGCACTAATGATACAAACAAACTATACTTTATATGCCAATGAGTATACTACCGTATATATAGTTCCACACATCTTGTTAAAGGGCACTAATATTAGAAACAAACTATACTTTATATGCCAATGAGTATACTATATCTAGTTAAAGGGCACTAATGATAGAAACAAACTATACTTTATAAGCCAATGAGTAAACTACCGTATATATAGTTCCACACATCTTGTTAAAGGGCACTAATGATAGAAACAAACTATACTTTATATGCCAATGAGTATACTATATATAGTTCCACACATCTTGTTAAAGGGCACTAATGATAGAAACAAACTATACTTTATATGCCAATTAGTAAACTATATATAGTTCCACGCATCTTGTTAAAGGGCACTTATGATAGAAACAAACTATACTTTATATGCCAATGAGTATACTATATATAGTTCCGCGTATCTAGTTACAGGGCACTAATGATAGAAACAAACTATACTTTATATGCCAATGAGTATACTATATCTTGTTAAAGGGCACTAATGATAGAAACAAACTATGCTTTATATGCCAATGAGTATACTATATATAGTTCCGCGCATCTTGTTAAAGGGCACTAATGATACAAACAAACTATACTTTATATGCCAATGAGTATACTACCGTATATATAGTTCAACACATCTTGTTAAAGGGCACTAATATTAGAAACAAACTATACTTTATATGCCAATGAGTATACTATATCTAGTTAAAGGGCACTAATGATAGAAACAAACTATACTTTATAAGCCAATGAGTATACTACCGTATATATAGTTCCACACATCTTGTTAAAGGGCACTAATGATAGAAACAAACTATACTTTATATGCCAATGAGTATACTATATATAGTTCCACACATCTTGTTAAAGGGCACTAATGATAGAAACAAACTATACTTTATATGCCAATTAGTAAACTATATATAGTTCCACGCATCTTGTTAAAGGGCACTTATGATAGAAACAAACTATACTTTATATGCCAATGAGTATACTATATATATAGTTCCGCGCATCTAGTTACAGGGCACTAATGATAGAAACAAACTATACTTTATATGCCAATGAGTATACTATATCTTGTTAAAGGGCACTAATGATAGAAACAAACTATACTTTATAAGCCAATGAGTATACTACCGTATATATAGTTCCACACATCTTGTTAAAGGGCACTAATGATAGAAACAAACTATACTTTATATGCCAGTGAGTATACTATATATAGTTCCGCGCATCTAGTTACAGGGCACTAATGATAGAAACAAACTATACTTTATATGCCAATGAGTATACTATATCTTGTTAAAGGGCACTAATGATAGAAACAAACTATACTTTATAAGCCAATGAGTATACTACCGTATATATAGTTCCACACATCTTGTTAAAGGGCACTAATGATACAAACAAACTATACTTTATATGCCAGTGAGTATACTATATATAGTTCCGCGCATCTAGTTAAAGGGCACTAATGATAGAAACAAACTATACTTTATATGCCAATGAGTATACTATATCTTGTTAAAGGGCACTAATGATAGAAACAAACTATACTTTATAAGCCAATGAGTATACTACCGTATATATAGTTCCACACATCTTGTTAAAGGGCACTAATGATAGAAACAAACTATACTTTATATGCCAGTGAGTATACTATATATAGTTCCGCGCATCTAGTTAAAGGGCACTAATGATAGAAACAAACTATACTTTATATGCCAATGAGTATACTATATCTTGTTAAAGGGCACTTATGATAGAAACAAACTATACTTTATATGCCAATGAGTATACTACCGTATATATAGTTCCCGCGCATCTTGTTAAAGGGCACTTATGATAGAAACAAACTATACTTTATATGCCAATGAGTAAACTATATATAGTTCCGCGCATCTTGTTAAAGGGCACTAATGATAGAAACAACACTTTTGTGTTGAGTCTCATTTAACGACATTCTCTACTGTTATATACTTAAAACCATATATAAACAAAACAGTTATGTAACACCATTTTGGCGGTGCTCAACAGCTTAATCACGACGACATCAGCAGGGATAATGACTTTGGCATATAGTCCGGCAGTGCTCTAGATAAGGTGCGTATTTGCGTAAATAAGCATTGAAATTGACAAAAAAAGCATTGGAAATAATATATGTGCGTACCGCTACGCATAACCATTTGAATTTAAGCATTTCATTGGCGATCTTGTGCGTATAGTATTTCCAAAGACCGGAGTTTTCACAACGAAAGTAGACACCGTGAAATAAACAAATATATGTGAAGTAACTGCTCACTCGGAACACCTTGGCTATTACTACGTAATAACTAATACCGAAGATGACGGAATTTGCCGAGTATGTACGATTGGTAACTGCTATGTAAAACTTAGTCTGGTTCCCTGACCTATCCCGATAAAAATTGACTGTTTATTGGGGGTCTCACTATTTAGCGTCAAGAAGCGACATGAAGCGTCAATAGCTTTATTATTAGTAAAAGTTACCGTCAGGAAATAACCATGTGTATATCATACCTATATAAACACATATCACATATGTAAAAATTGTTTAAAAAATCTGCAACAAGAAATCTGACTACTAGCGTCAAGAAGCATAACCATGTAAAAATTGTTTAAAAAATCTGCAACAAGAAATCTCATTACTAGCGTCAAGAAGCATAACCTTGTAAAAATTGTTTAAAAAATCTGCAACAAGAAATCTGATAACTAGCGTCAGGAGGTATAACCTTGTAAAAATTGTTTCAAAATATCAGCGTCAAGAAATCTGATTACTAGCGTCAAGAAGCATCACGTTGAAGAAATAATAAATTGATACGTAAAAAATCAACACGAAGCATAACCTTATAAAAATTGTTTCAAAATTTCAAAATATCAGCGTCAAGAAATCTGTTTACAAGCGTCAAGAAGCATAACCTTGTAAAAAGTGTTTCAAAATATCATCGTCAAGAAATCTGATTACTAGCGCCAAGAAGCATCACGTTGAAGAAATCATAAATTGATACGTAAAAATCAACGTGAAAGAGCATACAACTTTTTCCTATAACTATAAAAAGTACCCATTACTTATCTTCCAACCCATAATCCATATAATAATTTAATCCAGCTTTGTAGTTGACATAATGATAAACTATATTCATATGATATTTTTAACAGAATGAAATTTTTCATGGATAATAAATTCGGTTGGATTACAGGTATTGCGAGTTGTTTGTATGTTTGATTATACAATTAGATGTTTGGTTACTCAATAAATTGAATGCCGTCATCCAAGCAGCTCAGAGGTGCAAACGACGAAAACGGCGTGTGCCTTATTTTAATAAGCTTACTTTACAAACAAACACAAGCTCGCTTACGAGCGTGTAGCTGCTTGAATGACGGCATTCAATTTATTGAGTAACCAAACATGTAATTATATAATCAAACATACAAACAACTCGCAATACCTGAAATAAATTTTATATAAATTTATAAATAACGAAATGCAAGGTCAGGACACAATAGTCAGTTTTGTAACTAGATTACGGTTAAATGCAAGAGATTGTTGTTTTACCAACAACGACGAGATGATCCGTGACAGAATTGTGTTCGGAACCAATTCCTCCCGCATACGTGAAAAATTAATAAACGTGGGAAAGGAGCTTACTCTTGAAAAGGCCATACACATCTCACAAGCCTTTGAGTATTCACAAGAATAATTGCGTTCTATGGGACAGCAAGACATGCACCATGTCGCACATACTCACAGGCCGCCAAACAAGCAGCAACAGCAGCCGCAATATCAGCAGCGACAGCAGCCGCAATATCAGCAGCAACAGCAGCCACAATATCAGCAGCAACAGCAGCCGCAATATCAACAGCGACCACAACGACGACCACAGCTGGCATGACAAATAGCGAGATCGCGTCACCAGAACGACGACAATTCACAGTGTGGAAATTGTGGCCGTTCAACACATAAGACAGGAAATTCCAATTGTCCGGCAAGAGGTGTAAGATGCCACTCGTGCAGGAAGTTTAATCACTTTGCATCTATGTGCCGCAGTAATAACGTTCATCAAGTGTTGTGTGAGCCAGATATGGATTTATATGATGGACAAGACTTCAAAATTGATACGGTAACATCTTCTCTATCTCCAGCTCGTGCCTTTGTCACGCTATCTATTGGCCCCTCAAAAACACCTGTTACTTTTAAAATAGACATAGGTAGCCAAGCTAATATCTTGCAACATAAACTCTACCAAACTCTCCAACTTAGATACCCTTTGTTACCCCCAGATAACAGGTTAACCTCCTATACAGGAAACGCATTACCGTTGTTAGGCAAGGTCAGCATGACCTGCAATTACAAAAATAGAAGCAATGATGCCATTTTCTACGTAGTGGAAAATTCTGCCCCGCCACTCCTAAGTTTGCAAACTTCGCTTGACCTTGGACTGATTCAGATGACATACTCTGTTGAACGCAACCCTTGTGATATAACAAAGGCACACATAATGACCAAATATCAGGAAGTATTTGAAGGAGTTGGGTTATTTCCAGGCAAATGTAAATTACACTTAAAGGAAGATGCTATTCCTGTAGTAAACCCCCCACGACGCATACCAGAGGCGCTTAAAATGCGACTCAAAGACGAACTTAAAAGAATGGAAAATTCTCATATCATTAGCAAGGTGACAGAACCTACCGATTGGGTTAATTCCCTGGTTATAGTTGAAAAACCTAAAACAGGTAAACTGAGAGTATGCCTTGATCCAAAAGCGCTGAATGATTCAATCCGTAGACCACATTACCCAATGCCAACTATCGATGATGTTGTTGCAAAATTGACAGACGCAAAGTATTTTAGTATACTTGACTGCACGCATGGTTATTGGAGTGTGCAGTTAGACGACGAATCGTCATGTATCACAACATTTAGTACGCCTTTTGGGCGGTACCGTTTTTTAAGACTGCCATTTGGTATTAAGAGCAGTCAAGATATATTCCAATCAAAAATTGACGAAATATCTGAGGGACTTACTGGAGTCACATGCATTGTAGATGATTTACTTGTATATGGACGCTCTAAGGAAGAGCATGACGAAAACCTACTCAACGTAATTACACGTGCTCAAGACAAAGGCGTACGTTTCAATTCTGAAAAATGTATCATCGGTGTGACTGAAGTCCCCTTCTTTGGTCACATTGTTACGTCATCGGGCCTTAAGCCAGACCCAAACAAAATTGAGGCTATTGTAAAATTAAAGGCCCCTGACAACCGAGCAAAGTTAGAGAACTTATTAGGAATGGTAAACTACCTGTCAAAATTCGCTCCTAAATTGGCTGAAATTACAAGTCCTCTGCGAGCTCTACTAAAAAAAGATGTTTACTTTCTATGGGATCATCCTCAAAATGACACTTTCGAAAAGTTAAAACAAGTGATCACTGAGAGTCCTGTTTTGGCTTATTTTGACCCAAAAGTGCTCCTTACTTTAGAATGCGATGCTTCCAAATATGGAATTGGAGCAAGTATAATGCAAAACGGTCGCCCAATAGCGTTCGCATCGAAAACACTGACAAAAACTGAAGTTGGATACGCTCAGATAGAGAAAGAATTTTTGGCCATTTTGTTTGGTTGTAAGCGTTTTCACCAATACATTTACGGCAGACACGTAATTGTACATTCAGACCACAAACCACTGTCAGCTATCATGAAAAAGCCACTTGCTGCAGCACCACCCCGTCTCCAAAGAATGATGCTTCAAATTCAAAAATATGATATTGAAGTGCGACATGTCAGTGGAACAAATATTCCTGTCAGTGATTGCTTATCTAGACAGTCGCTTGACAACACTTATCCAAATTTGATAGATGGTTTGGATTTGCATGTGCATACCGTTTTGCAAACTTTTTGCATAACAGAACGTCGACTTGACATTATACGAAACGCTATAAAACAAGACGGACAGATGCAAACTTTGAAACAGACTATACTTGATGGCTGGTCAAGTTCTCGTACAGAGTGTAATAAATCTGTATTGGAATTCTGGAATCACAGAGATGAGCTGTCTGTAGAGAATGACCTAATCTTCAGAGGTCATAAACTTGTTATACCCAGGTCACTCAGACAGGAAATGATAGCATCTGTTCATATAGGTCATATGGGCGTTGAAAAAACGCTACAGCGAGCGAGAGATGTAATATTTTGGCCAGGGATGGCTAAAGACATTACTGACCACGTGTTAAATTGCGATATTTGCTTAACACACAGGAACTCAAACACCAAAGAGCCACTAATTCCCCATGACGTCCCCCATAGGCCATACGAGAAAATAGCCGCTGATTTGTTTACATTCGACGACAAAAACTACTTAGTAACTGTAGACTATTACAGCAGATTTTTCGAGGTAGACTTACTTCCCGACACTAAAAGTTCTACTGTCATTAGAAAAATAAAAGTGCATTTTGCAAGAAATGGAATAGCGGACACCTGCATTAGTGACAATGGTCCGCAATTTTCATCAGAATCGTTTAGTAAGTTTTCTGAAGATTGGGGTTTCAAACATACAACCTCAAGTCCTTTGCATCCAATGTCCAATGGACTGGCTGAGAAGACAGTCCAAATCGTAAAACGTATTTTCCGAAAAGCAAAAGATAGTGGAAATGATCCATATCTAGCTATCTTGGAATACAGGAACACCCCTATTGAAAACGGCTATTCCCCAGCACAGTTACTCATGGGCAGGAAAACCAGATCAATTATGCCAGTGACTGAAAGTCAATTGCAACCAATGATTGTTAATACGCAAACTGTGCGTACAAAAATAAACAGCTCCAAACAAAAGCAAAAGATTTATTTTGACAGAGTATCGAAATCTTTACCACCCCTTAAAATCAATGATTATGTTAGGGTTCAAATGGGCAAAGTATGAAAACCGGCCAAAGTCGTACAGTTGCATAATGATAGGTCATTTTCGGTGCAAACCAAGGACGGAGGTGTCTATCGCCGTAACAGAAAGTTCCTTCACAAAACAAAGGAAAATTTTGCGTAGATATCCCAGTTTGCACCAAATATGCTTCAAGAAAACGTCCAGGGTAAAACGATCAATCTGTCCGACCAGTCAATTAACCCTATGGAACCTCATCCGCCTCATACTGACCAACATTCCACTCAGTCTCATAATCTAGAATCAAGGTCAAATAATCCTCAGCATTATATAACACGATCTGGTAGAGAGGTGAAACCAAATCATTGGTATAGCGGTGAGAATTGGACAAAATGATGAAATAAGTGCATGCTATTATCAAATGAACTGATACGAACTGGTATCTGAAGTGAATCAGCAACAGTGAACAATTAAAGATCTAGATCAGATACATAGTGTTCTATATAAATATATGTGTATGCTAGTTGTCAGGATTGGATAATTCTTTTATTTTAAACCATGATATAGTTTAACCAGTTAATAAAATTATTAAGTTGCATGATTAACAAAAATTATTTCATAAGGAGGGAGATGTAGCATTATTGAAATAAACTATAGTTACGCATGCGCATAAGATCGCTGAGCTGCTAGAGAGACTCCACTCCCAGAATAAACACCTTAGAGTTAACACATATGTGTTCTTCACTTTATTGTGATTCAAATACAAAATCATAAATACTACAGTACCGACATGGTTTTTAGAAATCACAACACTTATAAAAAAACAATTTGAATGTAATTAGTTTATTGAAAAACAAGTGTTAGTGCAGACAATGTTTATCATTAGTGTCACATACGCCAATACAGCTTCTTGACGCTAACGGGTTACTATCCTTTGCATAAACAAAATGGCGGATCTTCTTGTCGGTATTGTAACAGAGAAACAAAGTTCAATTATGACTTTATTAATGAATGGAATTTAAAAAAATCAACTGATATATGTTTATATAGGTATAATATACATATGGTTATTTCCTGACCGTAACTTTTATTAATAATAAAGCTCTTGACGCTTCTTGTCGCTTCATGACGCTTCTTGACGCTAAATAGTGAGACCGTTTATTGGTAGATCGGGGAACCACACTAACTATATACACAATAAGAGTTATTTCCCGTAGATCATTGTCACTGAGACATGGGAACATGTTGAGTATAAATAGGCCTGCTATAAACAAACCTGCATTACTTTAGCCGATTACTTTATCGTATTTATTATAAATGGCATCGTCTGCTTCTGGCGTCGGAAGACGGGAAAAAAACACAACGGAAACCCAATCATCATTTGCTAACTTATTCTAGTTCTTTAATAAAAATAATACTCTCAAAAGTGAGTTACTGATGCATGTATTACGAAGTCACAAAAAATAAACAAAAAAACACACGAGAGGCAAGGTCAATAGAAATACCATTGAATCATGGAAAGTAAAATTCCCATGGCTGATAATAAATGGAATTGAAGGCAACCTCAAATCTGTATTAAAGCAAACATTAACAGTGTCTGGTGAGAAGTAAAGGTAAATTTTGAAAATACTACTTCAATTTCCATTTTAAGCATTGCGTTTTAATTTAGGGAGTAAAATAAGCATTTGGCCAAAAGTTGATCTGAAAATACTCTTTCAATTTTCATTTTAAGCATTGAATTTTAATTTAGGGAGTAAAGTAAGCATTTAGCCAAAAGCTTATCTGGAGCACTGAGTCCAACTAAAATAGTTTATTTAAGAAACCTTTACAGAATGTTTTTGGTAAGACAATGACTGCTGCACCCATTATATGCTACCATCTCTACCTCGTTTGTATAATCTAAGATTGACTGCAAGAAATGACTACAAGACATATTATGTTTGAATAGCTGTTCCAAACATGTCTTAATAACTCTGCATTATGAAAAAAGTATGTCTATTATATTTTCACCTGAATCTACTTTCATCTTTGTTTTAAATTCACATCATCATAAAATTACACACATTTTTTTATCAACAAAAAGAAAAAAAAACAAACGTAATAAAATGTGTCTTTTTGTTGGTTCAATTATCCCCTTTTCAGCTAAAGCATCGGTGAATTATGCAGTTTGGATTAGGTCAATGCAACATTTGAATAATCATTTGGTAGAAACCATGCGACAAAAAATCATTTCGGTATAGATCATGCATAAAATAATCATTTGGTAGAAACAATGCATTAAATATTCATTTTGTAGAGACAATGCAACTTGGAAGAGACCATGCAATGAATAATCATGTGATAGAGACCATGCATTTAATAATCAATTGGTAGAGACCATGCAACAAATTATCATTTGGTAGATAACATGCATCAAATAATCATTTGGTACAGACCATGCATCAAATAATCATTTGGTACAGACCATGCAACAAATAATCATTTGGTAGAGACCATGCAACAAATTATCATTTGGTACAGACCATGCATCAAATAATCATTTGGTAGAGATCATACATCAATAATCATTTGGTAGATACCATGCAACAAATAATCATTTGGTAGATACCATGCAACAAATAATCATTTGATAGAGACCATGCATCAAATAATCATTTGGTACAGACCATGCAACAAATTATCATTTGGTAGAGACCATGCAACAAATTATCATTTGGTAGAGACCATGCAACAAATAATCATTTGATAGAGACCATGCATCAAATAATCATTTGGTAGATACCATGCAACAAATAATCATTTGGTAGATACCATGCATCAAATAATCATTTGGTAGATACTATGCAACAAATAATCATTTGGTAGATACCATGCAACAAATAATCATTTGGTAGAGACCATGCATCAAATAATCATTTGGTAGAGATCATACATCAATAATCATTTGGTAGATACCATGCAACAAATAATCATTTGGTAGATACCATGCAACAAATAATCATTTGATAGAGACCATGCATCAAATAATCATTTGGTACAGACCATGCAACAAATTATCATTTGGTAGAGACCATGCAACAAATTATCATTTGGTAGAGACCATGCAACAAATAATCATTTGATAGAGACCATGCATCAAATAATCATTTGGTAGATACCATGCAACAAATAATCATTTGGTAGATACCATGCAACAAATAATCATTTGGTAGAGATCATACATCAATAATCATTTGGTAGATACCATGCAACAAATTATCATTTTGTAGAGACCATGAATCAAATAATCATTTGGTACAGAACATGCATCAAATATTCATTTGGGAGAGACCATGCAACAAATAATCATTTGGTGTTGACCATGCATCAAATTATCATTTGGTAGATTGCATGCAACGAATAATCATTTGGTAGACTATGCAACAAATAATCATTTGGTAGAGACCATACATCAAATAATCATTTGGTAGACACCATGCAACAAATAATAATTTGGTAGAGACCATGCACCAAATAATCATTTGGTACAGACCATGCAACAAATAATCATTTGGTAGAGACCATTCATTAAATATTCATTTGACCATGCAACAAATAATCATTTGGTAGAGACCATGCATCAAATAATCATTTGGTAGAGACCATGCATCAAATATTCATTTGACCATGCAACAAATATTCATTTGGTAGAACAATGACACTTGGTAGAGACCATGCAAAAAATAATCATTTGGTATAGAGACCATGCATTAAATGGTCATTTGGTAGAGACTATGCAACAATTAATCATTTGGTAGAGACCATGCATCGAATTACTGTTTGGTAGAAACCATATAACAAATAATCATTTGGTAGATACCAAGCAACAAATAATCATGTGGTAGAGACAATCCAAATTTTTTTGGAAAATTGTGGAAACAAAAAACTTGCTTGACACTGTATCTATACAGATTTGGTTATCACAGCTTTATTTCAAATGAATCTGATAGACTTCTTACATGTTTCTTTGCAACAATTAGTTGGTAGAGACCATGCATCAAATATTCATTTTGTAGAGACCATGCAACAAATAATCATTTGTTGGAGACCATGCAACATATAATCGTTTGGTAGAGACCATGCATCTAATAATCATTTGGTAGAGGCCATGCATCAAATAATCATTTTGTAGAGACCATGCATCAAATAAACATTTGGTAGAGACCATGCAACAAATAATCATTTGGTAGAGACAAAACACAAATTGGTAGAGACCACACAACAAATAACCATTTGGTAGAGACCATGCAACAAATTATCATTTGATAGAGGCCATGCAACAAATAATCATTTTGTAGAGACCATGCATCAAATAATCATTTGGTAGAGACCATGCAACAAATAATCATTTGGTAGAGACAAAACACAAATTGGTAGAGACCACACAACAAATAATCATTTGGTAGAGACCATGCAACAAATTATCATTTGATAGAGACCATGTAACAAATTATCATTTAGTAGAGACCATGCAACAAATAACCATTTGGTAGAGACCATGCAACAAATAATCATTTGGTAGAGACAAAACACAAATTATCATTTGATAGAGACCATGCAACAAATTATCATTCAGCAGAGACCCTGCATTTAATAACTATTTGGTAGAAACCATGCAACAAATTATCATTTGATAGAGACTATGCAACAAATAACCATTTGGTAGAGACAATGCAACAAATTAGCATTTGGTAACTACCATGCATCAAATAACCATTTGGTTGAGACAATGCAACAAATAATTATTTGGTAGAGACCATGCAACAAATAAAATTTGGTAATGACCATGCATAAAATGATCATTAGGAAGAGACCATGTAACAAATAACCATTCGGTAGAGAACATGCATCAAATAACCATTTGGTAGAGACAATGCAACAAATAATCATTTTGTAGAGACCATGCAACAAATAATTATTTGGTAGAGACAATGCAACAAATACAATTTGATAAAGATCGTGCATCAAATGATCATTTGGTAAAGACCCTGCAACAAAAAATCATTTGGTAGAGACCATGCATCAAATAACCATTTGGTAGAGACCATGCAGCAAATGATCATTTGGTAGATATCATGCTCAAATAATCAACTGTAGAGACCATGCATTAAATATTAATTTGGTAGCGACTATGCAATACATAATCATTAGGTAGAGACCATGAAAGAAATAATCATTTGGTAGAGACCATGAATCAATAATCATTTGGTAGAGACAATGCATCAGTAATCATTTGGTAGAGACCATGCATCAAATAATCATTTAGTAGGAACCATGCAACAAATAATCATTTGGTAGAGACCAAGCAACAAATAATCATTTGGTAGAGATCAGACATCAAATAATTATTTGGTAGAGACAGTGCCACTTGGTAGAGACCATGTAGCAAATAATCATTTGGTAGAGACCATGCATCTTATTATTTGGTAGAGACCATGCATCAAATAATCATTTGGTAGAGACCATGCATCAAATGATCATTTGGTAAAGACCCTGCAACAAATAACTATTTGGTAGAGACTATGCAGCAAATGGTCATTTGGTAGAGACTATGCAATAAATAACCATTAGGTAGAGACTATGAAAGAAATAATCATTTGGTAGAGACCATGCATCAATAATCATTTGGTAGATACCATGCATCAATAATAATTTGGTAGAGACCATGCATCAAATAATCATTTAGTAGGAACCATGCAACAAATAATCATTTTGTAGAGACCAAGCAACAAATAATCATTTGGTAGAGACCATGCATCAAATAGTTATTTGGTAGAGACCATGCTTCAAATAATTATTTGGTAGAGATCATACATCAAAAAATTATTTGGTAGAGACCATGCCACTTGGAAGAGACATTGTAGCAAATGATCATTTGGTAGAGACCTTGCAACAAATAATCATTTGGTAGAGATCATGTATCAAATAATCATTTGGTAGAGACCAAGCAACAAATAATCATTTGGTAGAGACAATACATCAAATGATCATTTGGTAGAGACCATGCATCAATAATCATTGGTAGAGACCATGCATCAAATAATTATTTGGTAGAGACCATGCCACTTGGTAGAGACCATGTAACCAATGATCATTTGGTAGAGACCTTGCAACAAATTACCATTTTTTAGAGACAATGCAACAATTTACCATTATGTAGAGACCATGTAATAAATAACCATTTTTAGAGACCATGCATCAAATAAATATTTGGTAAAGACCATGCAACAAATAATCATTTGATAGAGACAATGCTCCAAATTTAGATACCATTCAACAAATAATCATTTGGTAGAGACCATGCAACAAATAAAATTTTATAGAGACCATTCATCAAATAATTATTTGGTAGAGACAATGCATAAAATATAATTTGGTGAAGACCACACTTCAAATAACCATTTGGTAGAGACCATGGATTGCAATAAATAATCATTTGGTAGAGACCATGCAACAAATAACCATTTGGTAGAGATCATGCAACAAATAGTCATGTGGTAGAGACCATGCAAAAAAAATTGGAAAATGGTGGAAACAAATAATTTGTGTCTATACAGAATTGATTATAGTCATGTAATTGTATTGATGAAACAACGAAGAACATAAAAATGATGAAAACGCAGTGTCTTTCTGTTTTCACTAATCCTATTGTTGGGGCAACGTTAGGTCAAAATATTCAATAACTATCTTCTCTTCCATGAACAAAAGTTATATTCAATCCCAACCAAAAAGATAATCTTAAATCCATCTTTTTAGCATCCTCCTATGGAGGGTCTGAGTGCCTTATGTTCGTAAAACGAATAATAAAAAAATAATGACCTTACAAGTCTCAAGTGTGAAAGATGTCGCATTTGCAAGAAGAAAGCATGACATGGCTATTTTATTTACCCTAATCAATATATTTGAATTGTGAAAAAGAGCAAATAAATAAGACGGTTTAGTTCTTGAGTTGTGATTCTTCTACTGGACTTTCCAAAACGTTAGTTTCCGAGTTGCGATTCTTCTACTGGATTTGCGATTCTTCTACTGGATTTGCGAGGGCACTAGTGCCCTAGTTGAAATTCTTCTACTGGACTTTCCAAGTCGCTAGTTCCCGAGTTGCGATTCTTTTTCTGGACTTTCCAAGGTGCTAGTTCCCGAGTTGCGATCCTACTACTCGACTTTCCAAGGCGCTAGTTCCCGAGTTGCAGTTCTTCTCCTCGACTTTCTAAGGCGCTAGTTCCCGAGTTGCGATCCTACTACTCAACTTTCTATGGCACTAGTTCCTGAAATGCAAGCTTTTACTCAACTGTCCAAGGTGCAAGTTCCCGAGTTGCGATCCTACTACTCGACTTTCTATAGTGCTAGTTCCTGAATTGCAATCCTTTTACTTGACTTTTCAAGGTGCTAGTTCTCGAGTTGCGATCCTTCTGCTACACTTTCCAAGGCGCTAGTTACCGAGTTGCGATCCTTCTACTACACTTTCCAAGGCGCTAGTGTCCGAGTTGCGATCCTTTTTACTAGACTTTCCGAGGCACTATTTCCCAAGTTGCAATCCTTCTTCTGGACATTTCAGGGCGTTATTCCGGAGTTGCGATCCTTCTACTGGACTTGCCAAGACGCTAGTTCCAGAGTTGCAATCTTTCTTTTGGACATTTCAGGGCGCTATTCTTGAGTTGCGATCCTTCTACTGGACTTGCCATAGCGCTAGTTCCTGAGTTGTAATCCTTCTTCTGGACTTGCCAAGACGCTAGTTCCCGAGTGGCGATTCTTCTTCTGGACATTTCAGGGCGCTAGTTCCTGAGTTGCGATTCTTCTACGGGACTTGCCAAAGCACTAGTTCCAGAGTTGCAATCCTTCTTCTGGACATTTCAGGGCGCTAGTTCCTGAGTTGCGATCCTTCTACTGGTCTTGCCAAGGCGCTTGTTTCAGAGTTCCAATCCTTTTACTGGACTTGCCAAGACACTTGTTCCAGAGTTGTGATTCTTCTTTTTGACATTTTAGGGCATTAGTTTCAGAGTTGCAACCCTTCTACTGGACTTGCCAAGGCGCTAGTTCCAGAGTTGCAATCCTTATACTGGATTTGCCAAGGCACTAGTTCCAGAGTTGCAATCCTTCTACTGGACTTGACAAGGCGCTAGTTCCAGAGTTGCAATCCTTCTACTGGACTTGCCAAGGCGCTAGTTCCAGAGTTGCAATTCTTCTACTGGACTTGCCAAGACACTAGTTCCAGAGTTGCAATTCTTCTTTTGGACATTTTAGGGCATTAGTTCCAGAGTTGCAATCCTTCTAATGGACTTGCCAAGGCGCTAGTTCCAGAGTGGCAATCCTTCTACTGGATTTGCCAAGACACTAGTTCCAGAGTTGCGATTCTTCTTTTGGACATTTTAGGGCATTAGTTCCAGAGTTGTAATCCTTCTACTTGATTTACCAAGACACTAGTTCCTGAGTTGTGATTCTTCTTTGAGACATTTCAGGGCATTAGTTCCAGAGTTGCAATCCTTCTACTGGACTTGCCAAGGTGCTAGTTCCAGAGTTGCAATCCTTCTACTGGACTTGCCAAGGCGCTAGTTCCAGAGTTGCAATTCTTCTACTGGACTTGACAAGGCGCTAGTTCCAGAGTTGCAATCCTTCTACTGGACTTGCCAAGGCGCTAGTTCCAGAGTTGCAATTCTTCTACTGGACTTGCCAAGACACTAGTTCCAGAGTTGCAATTCTTCTTTTGGACATTTTAGGGCATTAGTTCCAGAGTTGCAATCCTTCTAATGGACTTGCCAAGGCGCTAGTTCCAGAGTGGCAGTCCTTCTACTGGATTTGCCAAGACACTAGTTCCAGAGTTGCGATTCTTCTTTTGGACATTTTAGGGCATTAGTTCCAGAGTTGTAATCCTTCTACTTGATTTACCAAGACACTAGTTCCTGAGTTGTGATTCTTCTTTGAGACATTTCAGGGCATTAGTTCCAGAGTTGCAATCCTTCTACTGGACTTGCTAAGGTGCTAGTTCCAGAGTTGCAATCCTTCTACTGGACTTGCCAAGGCGCTAGTTCCAGAGTTGCAATTCTTCTACTGGACTTGCCAAGGCACTAGTTCCAGAGTTGCAATCCTTCTACTGGATTTGACAAGGCACTAGTTCCAGAGTTGCAATCCTTCTACTGGACTTGCCAAGGTGCTAGTTCCAGAGTTGCAATCCTTCTACTGGATTTGCCAAGGCGCTAGTTCCTGAGTTGCGATCCTTCTACTGGACTTGCCAAGGCGCTAGTTCCAGAGTTGCAATCCTTCTACTGGACTTGCCAAGATGCTAGTTCCAGAGTTGCGATTCTTCTTTTGGACATTTTAGGGCATTAGTTCCAGAGTTGCAATCCTTCTACTGGACTTGCCAAGGTGCTAGTTCCAGAGTTGCAATCCTTATACTGGATTTGCCAAGGCACTAGTTCCAGAGTTGCAATCCTTCTACTGGACTTGACAAGGTGCTAGTTCCAGAGTTGCAATCCTTCTACTGGACTTTACAAGGCGCCAGTTCCAGAGTTGCAATCCTTCTACTGGACTTGCCAAGGCACTAGTTCCAGAGTTGCAATCATTCTACTTGACTTGCCAAGGTGCTAGTTCCAGAGTTGCAATTCTTCTACTGGACTTGCCAAGGTGCTAGTTCCAGAGTTGCAATCCTTCTACTGGATTTGCCAAGGTGCTAGTTCCAGAGTTGCAATCCTTCTACTGGACTTTACAAGGCGCCAGTTCCAGAGTTGCAATCCTTCTACTGGACTTGCCAAGGTGCTAGTTCCAGAGTTGCAATCCTCTACTGGACTTTACAAAGCGCCAGTTCCAGAGTTGCAATCCTTCTACTGGACTTGCCAAGGTGCTAGTTTCAGAGTTGCAATCCTTCTACTGGACTTGCCAAGGTGCCAGTTCCTGAGTTGCAATCCTTCTACTGGACTTTACAAGGCACCAGTTCCAGAGTTGCAATCCTTATACTGGACTTGCCAAGGCACTAGTTCCAGAGTTGCAATCCTTTTACTGGACTTTACAAGGCCCAAGTTCCTGAGTTGCAATCTTTCTACTGGACTTGCCAAGGTGCTAGTTTCAGAGTTGTAATCCTTTTACTGGACTTGCCAAGGTGCTAGTTTCAGAGTTGTAATCCTTCTACTGGACTTGACAAGGCGCTAGTTCCAGAGTTACAATCCTTATACTGGACTTGACAAGGCGCTAGTTCCAGAGTTGCAATCCTTCTACTGGACTTGCCAAGGCACTAGTTCCAGAGTTGCAATCCTTCTACTGGACTTGCCAAGGTGCTAGTTTCAGAGTTGTAATCCTTCTACTGGACTTGCCAAGACGCTAGTTCCTGAGTTGCAATCCTTCTTCTGGACATCTCAGGGTGCTATTCCTGAGTTGCGATCCTTCTACTGGACTTGCCAAGGCGCTTTTTACTGTTAATGCCAGCTCATTTTCATCCCGTGAAATTATTAACACTTCCGGCATTTGCCTGCTGCTTGATTTGCCCGCATTCATTTTAGCTGAACGGGTCAAAGCTCAAGGACAGCTTTTCTGATTGTCTTCTGTCATCCGTCCATAATTGTTTTGTTGCGTGCATCCCTAACATCCCCACTTTTCTTTTGATCTTCACCAAATTTACTAATATTCTTTATTTATTAAAGTGAAGAGTGTTATATTATAGTAGTTTAGAATTGTATAAACTTCTTAAATTGTGTTTTAGAAGTAGAGAAATTATTTGTATTCAGCTAGGTCAACCATGCCACTACATATACATATGACTGGTTAATAAGATAGGATGACAGGCTACTGGAGATAAATAATAGCCTTAGGGTTATCTTGATGTGTAGTTGGCAGTAAGTTTTGTCATATGATATGGGTGGGATTTTAAGGTCCGTAATTAAGAAACTGATTGAAAGCTAGCAATGAATTGACCAATCATAGCATAATTGGTTATTCAGTCAGAGACAGATTTGAGAGGAGAAAGGTCAGTCAGTTAGAAAGTAGATGCAAACTAGTAACATGTCAGTTTAGACTAGGTTTAGTTTAAACAAGTGAAAGCGAGTTTAAAATTTAGCTTTGTGACTTTGAACTTATATACAAACAATATAAATATGCAAATAAAATTACTTATACATAACAGCAATGTTGAGTCGATTATGCCACAAGAGTTAAATTAATTTAAATTTACTACTTTACAATAAAAGTAAATACATCCAGTCTAATAACGTCAATACAAAATAAAGATCTTCAAAATTGGATGATTTGTAGGTATGTGCCCTCCTGAACATGCAGTTTGCATTATTTTGATCTTCATCAACTTACACAGTAATTTAACAAATATAATATCTCAAGTGACTAAATCAAAATTTCTGAGGTATGACCCTTGCATTATAAAAAGAGCCTTCCTTGGCATTTCAGTCCTATGCCTTTTTGGTGCCAATGTGACGCCACTTGTTTGAATAATGTTTCAACAAGGCATACACAGTCTGGTTTTGATGTGGAATACAAGTGCGTAATATGTATAACAAGGCCATTTCAGACTCTTTATTTGAGGTGTAACAAAATGTACAATAACTGCAAGGTGCCTCTATGAAATAATATATCATGATATATGGAGGATGATATCATAATAGCAATTTTGCCAGTAACCTCGATCAGTACCAACCATTATCATCATCATCATAATCTTAATTAACATTTGGAAAATACCATGACATAGCAGCAGACAATGTTTATAAATATTGATCTTATTTTTCCTTATTTTAGGACAGCTGTGTGTGATTGTGAGCATAGAAACGAATGGTCCTATAATATGTAAAGTTCCTCCAAAACCGAACGCAACGGAATGGTATTCAGGTAAATTATTGAGATTGCTTTGTCCCCATGCAATAGTTATAAGCTGCTGTAATGCTGCTTTTACAAATAACTTCACGAAAGTGCCCTAGCAAAGTACTGAGTAGCAATGAGGATAAACTTTATACTTATCTAAAAGCATGGTTCTTTCAAAATGAATCATCAAAATGATAATCTGAATAATTATAATGTTTATATTTTTGACTCAATGAAATCTAGACTGAGCGTTTTATTTCTCTGTTGGTTGTTATCTTTCTCGGGTAGGTGTTATCTTTCTCTGTTGCGTGTTATATTTCTCTGTTGGGTATTATCTTTCTCAGATAGGTGTTATCTTTCTCTTTTGGGTGTTATCTTTCTCTGTTGGGTGTTATATTTCTCTGATGGGTGTTATCTTTCTCAGTTGGGTGTTATATTTCTCTGTAAGGTGTTATCTTTCTCTGTTGGGTATCATCTTTCTTGGATAGATGATATCTTTCTCTGTTGAGTGTTATCTTTCTCTGTTGGGTGTTATTTTTCTCTGTTGGGTGTTATCTTTCTCTGTTGGGTGTTATCTTTCTCTGTTGGGTGTTATATTTCTCTGTTGGGTGTTATCTTTCTCTGTTGGATGTTATCTTTCTCTGTTGGGTGTTATATTTCTCGGATGGGTGTTATCTTTCTCAGTTGGGTGTTATATTTCTCTGTAAGGTGTTATCTTTCTCTGTTGGGTATCATCTTTCTTGGATAGATGATATCTTTCTCTGTTGAGTGTTATCTTTCTCTGTTAAGTGTTATTTTTCTCTGTTGGGTGTTATCTTTCTCTGTTGGGTGTTATCTTTCTCTGTTGGGTGTTATATTTCTCTGTTGGGTGTTATCTTTTTCTGTTGGGTTTTATTTCTCTGTTGGGTGTTATCTTTCTATGTTGGGTGTTATCTTTCTCTGTTGGGTGTTATATTTCTTGGATGGGTGTTATCTTTCTCTGTTGGGTGTTATCTTTCTCTGTTGGGTGTTATATTTCTCGGATAGGTGTTATCTTTCTCTGTTGGATGTTATCTTTCTCTGTTGGGTGTTATATTTCTCGGATTGGTGTTATCTTTCTCAGTTGGGTGTTATATTTCTCTGTTGGGTGTTATCTTTCTCTGTTGGGTGTTATCTTTCTTGGATAGGTGTTAATTTCTCTATTGGGTGTTATCTTTCTCTGTTGGGTGTTATCTTTCTCTGTTGGGTATTATCTTTCTCTGTTGGGTGTTATCTTCTTGGATAGGTGTTATCTTTCTCTGTTGGGTGTTATCTTTCTCTGTTGGGTGTTATTTTTCTTTGTTGGGTATTATATTTCTCTGTTGGGTGTTATCTTTCTCTGTTGGGTGTTATCTTTCTCTGTTGGGTGTTATCTTTATCTGTTGGATGTTATATTTCTCAGATGGGTGTTATATTTCCCTACTAGGTGTTATCTTTCTCTGTTGGGTGTTATCTTTCTCTGTTGGGTGTTATATTTCTCTGTTGGGTGTTATCTTTCTCTGTTGGGTGCTATGTTTCTCTGTTGGGTGTTATATTTCTCTGTTGGGTATTATTTTTTTCTGTTGGGTGTTATATTTCTCTGTTGGGTGTTATCTTTCTCTGTTGGGTGTTATATTTCTCAGATGGGTGTTATCTTTCTCTATTGGGTGTTATATTTCTCAAATGGGTGCTATCTTTATCAGTTGGATGTTATATTTCTTGGATAGGTGTTATCTTTCTTTGTTGGGTGTTATCTTTCTCTGTTGGCTATTATCTTTCTCTGTTGGGTGTTATATTTCTCGGATTGGTGTTATGTTTCTTTGTTGGGTGTTATGTTTCTTGAATGGGTGTTATATTTCTCGGAAAGGTGTTATCTTTCTTTGTTGGCTGTTATATTTCTCGGATGAGTGTTATCTTATCAGTTGGGTGTTTTAATTCTCTGTTGGGTGTTATTTTTCTTGGAAGGGTGTTATCTCTCTCTGTTATGTGTAATCTTTCTCTGTTGGGTGTTGTCTTTCTCTGTTGCATGCTATGTTTCTCATTTGGTGTTATGTTTCCATTGTGGTAGCTAGTAAAGTGTCATAGATTTGACCAGGTTAATATGGTGACCATTGTGGCATAAAGTAAAGTGTCACTGTTTTCACCAGCCCACTATGGTGATCATTGTTGTATTTAATAAAGTTTCTCTGATTTCACCAGGTCAGTATGTTGACCATTGTGGCATATAATAAAGTGTCACTGTTTTCATCAGGTTAATATGGTGTCCATTTTGGAATTTTAAAAAGCGCTTGTCAAAACGGTTTACATTACAGTAGTTAATAAAGTGTTACTTATTTCACCGAGTCAATATGATATTCATTGTGGTATTTAATAAAGTGTCATTGTTATCACCAGGTCAGTATGGTGTTCATTGTGGTATTAAATTAAGTATCACTGTATTCACCATGTCAATATGGTGTATATTGTGGTATTTAATAAAGTATCACTGTTTTCACCATGTCAATATGGTGTCCATTGTGGTATTTAATAAAGTATCACTGTATTCACCATGTCAGTATGGTGTATATTGTGGTATTTAATAAAGTATCACTGCATTCACCATGTCAGTATGGTGTATATTGTGGTATTTAATAAAGTATCACTGTTTTCACTATGTCAGTATGGTGTCCATTGTGGTTTTTAATAAAGTATCACTGTATTCACTATGTCAGTATGGTGTTCATTGTGGTATTTAATAAAGTATCACTGTATTCACCATGTCAGTATGGTGTATATTGTGGTATTTAATAAAGTATCACTGCCTTCACCATGTCAATATAGTGTCCATTGTGGTATTTAATAAAGTATCACTGTATTCACCATGTCAATATGGTGTCCATTGTGGTATTTAATAAAGTGTTTCTGTTTTTATCAGGTCAGTATGGTGTCCATTGCGGTATTTATTAAAGTACCATTGTCATCACCAGGTCAATATGATGTGCATTGCGGTATTTAATAAAGTATCACTGTTATCACCCGATCAATATGACGTTCATTGCGGTATTTGATAAAGTATCACTATTATCACCAGATCAATATGGTGTCCATTGTGGTATTTAATTAAGTGTCACTGTTTTCACCAGATCAGTATGGTATTCATTGTGGTATTTAATAAAGTGTCACTGTTTTCACCATGTCAATGTGGTGTACATTGCGGTATTTTATAAAGTGTCATTGTACTCACCAGGTCAATATGGTGTCCATTGCGGTATTTAATAAAGTATCACTGTTATCACCATGTCAAAATGGTGTATATTGCGGTATTTAATAAAGTATCACTGTTTTCACCATGTCAATATGGTGTCCATTGTGGTATTTAATAAAGTGTCACTGTTTCCATCATTCAATATGATGTCCATTGCGGTATTTAGTAAAGTACCATTGTCATCACAAGGTCAATGTGATGTGCATTGCGGTATTTAATAATGTATCACTTTTATCACCAGGTCAATATGACATTCATTGTGGTATTTGATAAAGTATCACTATTATCACTAGATCAATATGTTCCCCATTGCGGTATTTGATTAAGTATAACTGTCATCACCAGGTCAGTATGGTGTCTATTGTGGTATTTAATAAAGTGTCACTGTTTTCATCAGGTCAATATGGTGTCCATTGCGGTATTTAATATAAAGTATCACTGTTATCACCATGTCGATATGGTGTATATTGCGGTATTTAATAAACTGTCACTGTTTTCACCATGTCAATGAGGTGTACATTGCGGTATTTTATAAAGTGTTATTATATTCACCAGGTCAATATGATGTTCATTGCGGTATTTTATAAAGTATCACTGTTATCACCATGACAATGTGGTGTACATTGCGGTATTTTATAAAGTGTCATTGTATTCACCAGGTCAATATGGTGTCCATTGCGGTATTTAATAAAGTATCACTGTTATCACCAGATCAGTACAGTGTTCATTGTGGTATTTAATAAAGTGTCACTGTTTTCACCAAGTCAATGTGTTGTACATTGCAGTATTTTATAAAGTGTCATTGTTTTAATCAGTCAATATGGTGACCATAGCGGTATTTATTAAAGTATTATTGTCATCACCAGGTCATTGTGATGTGCATTGTGGTATTTAATAATGTATCACTGTTATCACAAGGTCAATTTGACATTCATTGCAGTATTTGATAAAGTATCACTATTATCAACAGATCAATATGTTCCCCATTGTGGTATTTAATTTAGTATCACTGTCATCACCAGGTCAGTTTGGTGTCTATTGTGCTATTTAATAAAGTGTCACTGTTTTCATCAGGTCAATATGGTGTCCATTGCGATATTTAATAAAGTACCACTGTTTTCACCAGGTCAGTATGGTGTTCATTGTGGTATTTAATAAAGTACTACTGTTTTCACCATGTCAATATGGTGTATATTGCGGTATTAAATAAAGTGTCATTGTATTCACCAGGTCAATATGGTGTCCATTGCGGTATTTAATAAAGTATCACTGTTATCATCAGATCAGTACGGTGTTCATTGTGGTATTTAATAAAGTGTCACTGTTTTCACCAAGTCAATGTGGTGTACATTGCAGTATTTTATAAAGTGTCATTGTATTCACCAGTTTAATATGGTGTTCATTGCGCTATTTGATAAAGTATCACTGTAATCACCAGAGCAATATGTTCCCCATTCCAGTAATTAATTAAGTATCACTGTCATCACCAGGTCAGTATGGTGTTCTTTGTGGTATTAAATAAAGTGTCACTGTTTCCATCAGGTCAATATGGTGTCAATTGCAGTATTTAATAAAGTATCACTGTTATCACCAGATCAGTATGGTGTCCATTATACTATTTAATAAAGTGTCAAAGTTTCCATCACATCAATATGGTGTCCATTGCAGTATTTAATAAAGTATCACTGTTATCACCAGATCAGTATGGTGTCCATTGCTGTATTTAATAAAGTGTCAATGTTTCCATCACGTCGATATGGTGTCAATTGCGGTATTTAATAAAGTATCACTGTTATCACCAGATCAGTATGGTGTCCATTGCGGTATTTAATGAAGTGTCACTGTTTCCATCAGGTCAATATGGTGTTCATTGCGGTATTTTATAAAGTATCACTGTTATCACCAGGTCAATATGGTGTCCATTGCAGTATTTAATAAAGTATCACTGTTATCACCAGATCAGTATGGTGTCCATTGTGGTATTTGATTCAGTATCACTGTCATCACCAGGTGAATATGGTGTTCATTGTTGTATTCAATAAAGTATCACAGTTTCCACAAGGTCAATATGGTGTCCATTTTGGTATTTAATTAAGTGTCACAGTTTTTTCACCAGGTCAATATGTTCCTCATTGTAATATTTAATTAAGAATCAATGTCATCATCAGGTCAGTATGGTGTTCATTGTGGTATTTAATAAAGTATACCAGTTTTTACCAAGTCATTATGGTGTCCATTGTGGTATTTAATTATGTGTCACTGTTTTGTCAATATGGTGTCCATTGCAGTATTTAATTAAGTGTCACTGTCATCACCAGGTCAATATGGTGTCCATTGTGGTATTTAATAATGTATCATAATTTTCACCAGGTCAATATGGTGTCCATTGTGGTATTTAATTATGTGTCACAGTTTTCACCAGGTCAATATGTTTCTCATTGCGGTATTTAATTAAGTATCACTGTCATCACCAAGTCAGTATGGTGTTCATTGTGGTATTTAATTAAGTATCACTGTCATCACCAGGTCAATATGGTGTTCATTGTGGTATTTAATAAAGTATCACAGTTTTCACCAGGTCAATATATTGTCAATTGTGGTATTTAATTATGTGTCACAGTTTTCACCATACCAATATGTTCCTCATTGCTGTATTTAATTAAGTGTCACTGTTTTCCCCATGTCAATATGGTGAACATTGCGGTATTTGATAAAGTATCACTGTTATCACCAGGTCAATATGGTTAGCATTGCTGTATTTATTAAAGTACCACTGTTATAACCAGGTCAATATGGTGTACATTGCGGTATTTGATAAAGTACCACTGTTATCACCAGGTCAATATGATGTGCATTGCGGTATTTATTAAAGTACCACTGTTACAGACCCTAAACCGCTCAAGTACCCCAATTGCACGCAAACGGAGTGCACTCAGAGCGTAATCGGAGCGCGAGCGTAGCGCAGACGGAGCGCGAACGGAGCGCAGATTGAGCGCTGACGGAGCGGACCTGGACCGTAAGCAAACGCTGGATTTTGAATAATAAACGCACTCCTGAACGCATGAAATAGATCGAGTGCACTCAGACACGCTGAATGCACTCAGATACGCTGAGTGCACTCAGATGCGCAGTATATGCAGTATACGCTAGACACTGTAAGATAACTGATAACAGAACTATTCGTGCGCTACTGAGTGCACTCGTTCATTCGGATACACTCTTTTTTATTATTTGATCGTGAAGTCGATACTTAAAATTGAGATAACAAAGACATTTTAAACCATGTAGTTTATATAAATGTTTTATTGTAAAACGCATGATAAAATTTATTTTGGTCAACACTTTATCAATTATAACATAAATATCAATATTTAGCTGATCAAACAAAACATAGATATGCGGAAAATTATATGATTATGATTCTGTTTGTTTGGGTATTTCGGCAAAATAAAAATTACCAATTTTCAATTTAATTTGAACTTTAGTTTTATATTTTCCCCAAACATAGTTACACTGAGTTTGTGCTTAGTTGTGAACAAATCTACGTAAAACTGTTATATTGCAATTAAAGTGGAAACATTTTACTCGTGTACATCTCATTAAAATAATAGTAATAAATTAATTGTATTCTAAAATATAAAGTGGGTCAGTAGTATAGCGGATAGGGTGCTGGCTTCAGACGGCAGAGGTCGCGAGTTTGACCCAGGCTCTACCCGACCTCTCGAAACACAATTCAGTACCAGACCTAATAAGGGAATGCACTGGAGAATGCATAAGCTCCGAGCTTACTTCACAATCAAGCTAAATTAAATTAATGTAAAATAAATGTTTGTATGCCAAATTAACACGACAGACCGAAATAACACATTAGACACAGGAAATAAAAACTAGTAAACGTAAATTTCTAGGTGACCTTTTTGAGGTTGTGATTTTATATTGACTAAAGAACAGCTTTTGATCATGAGGAAGGTTTAAATAAACAAAAAAAAACATGTATTCACTGCCTATAAAATAGTAAATATATTATTTTCCCGCTTTCCTACAAAATCGATACGCCTGATCACGTGCACGTAAGTACGTAACAATTAAGCCATCATAAAAGCTGTGAAAGGCGCAACAAGTAAGAAATGACAACAATAATAATAAAGAAAAAAAAATACTCAGATAATAATAATATAATAATATAATAATATAATAATAAAGTAATATAGCAATTATAACAATAATATTAATAATAATAGTTATCAATAATAATAAAATATATAATAGTTATTAATAATAATGAGGATAATAATAATATTATAAAAAATCTGCAGATTTAAGTATTGATTGTGACTATATATTTCTTATCCAATCACATGCCGCGGGTTAAATAAAGATTTATTCATCGGGCACAAATTATAATCAAAATGAAAATTACACACCGGCAGGGTTCTTCGTGATCAATGGACCGATAAATCACCAATTAACTATTTATTGACACACATGTGGTTCTCACCATGGGTATCTGTTTTGATGATTGCAATGCAACTCTGCCTTCATAATGGTAATTAAATTGTTTTATTAATTGTGAACGACTGACCAGATGCACGTACGCACGTATCCAATATAAAAGCTGTGACAAATCAATAAGTCAATATGTATATTATAATAATAGCTCCAATGATAATAATATTTAAAAAAATAAAACAAATAATGAAAGTAAAAAATAATACAAATAAAATACTACATTTTTACAAGGAATTATTTAGAGACATGGCTTTACTTTTTATTAGTTTTAAAATTGTAGGATTGTTTTATTTTGTAAATTAACAATTCTGATCTGTTTTTTATAAGAAATCGCTATGGCAGCTGTGGTAAAATGACAGCCCTGAATATACATCCCTTAATACGTGTATGTCACACTTTCTACCAGTCATTCAGAACTGGCGTGGGGTTTTCGGTTCGTTAATTTAATGATATTAATATCATGATATTTACATACTTAAGCGTTCTGAAACTTCGAATAACCAATATCTTAAATGATTTTTTTATTTGTTGTTAATTGGCTAGCAGTTTTTCTTTTTTATCATTACTTTTCAATCACATAATGTTGGCTCAATTAAGATTCATCCATCTGGCACGAATTACAATCAAAATGAAATCATACATATCTTCCGTGGTCAATAGACCGATAAGTCACCGCTTTAGCATATAACTTAATTGACACGGCTCTCACTGGCATGTGACATAACGTAATTAACACCACGGGTGTGTTGCTGCGTGTCTCATAATTAGCGGTATAGCACAGTTGGTTTAGTTTCAAACAAGTTTATTATAGTTTGTCATTTTAAATAATGTATTAACATTAAGCATACTATCAGTAAAAGAATAATTTGAGAAACCCACTGAAAAAAAGTTCATTGCAAGTATATTTATATACATAATGATAACGAAAATAATTATAAAACTTAAAATATCAGAATATCTTTTCTAAGTTTAGTGAAGCTACATTTGGACCCAAATAGAGAAAAACACTACAAGATTATTATTTTTCAAAAATCATTTATTATAATGTCGAATTGCATCGCACGGATTATAATAAATTTTCTATCACCCATGCAGTGCATATTATTGATTATAAAGCTTATTTTAGTTTGAACATTAACAAAACCAGTGATATATCCACATGTTGTTAAGTCACTGCTTACACTGAGCAGATTTATGGATTATTATAAGGCCAACGAGGTATCAACAGTATGGTATTATTAATTAAATTTAATTATTAATAACAATATATTTAGTTTATGTTGATGATGTTTATGTAAATTTTGTGGACAAACTTAATTGATTTCCTGTAACAAACGGCTAACGGTATATCAAAGAAGATACTAACGCAAACACATGTCGGTCTGGATAACAGAAGCCGGTATAACGTGCGATATTCTTTGATCACCCAGACCACTGATCACATATCAAAACATAGACACTTCCGTTAAACATGCCTACTATCGATACTAGTTCAACCTTTCGCACAGCGGGTGACATAATATGTAGACAAACAATCGGATTATGAATTAATTTACCTTGACTAAATCCCATGGATACATTTTATTGCTCCATTGGAACAGATTAAATTAAAAAGTCAATATAGAATCATTTTAAAGAGTTGAGATGTTGCGATTGGTTATGGGCCGTAAACCGAGCTGAGCGAACTGAACGTTGAGTGAACGCTGAACGAAGCGAACGCTAAGAGGAGTATTAAATAGAGCACTCAGCTATACAGCGCTCGTGAGCGAATACTTGCGTTTGTGAGTGCATAAAATTAACCGCGTTTAATCGAGTGCACGCAAACGGAGCGCGAACGGAGCGCGAACTAAGCACGAACGGAGCGCGAACGGAGTGCAAACTGAGCGCAAACGGAGTGCAATTATGGGGTACTTGAGTGGTTTAGGGTCTGTATCATCAGGTCAATATGATGTGCATTGTGGTATTTATTAAAGTACCACTGTTATCACCAGGTTAATATGGTGAACATTGTGGTATTTATTAAAGTACCACTGTTATCACCAGATCAATATGATGTGCATTGCGGTATTCATTAAAGTACCACTGTTATCACCAGATCAATATGGTGTCCATTGTGGTATTTATTAAAGTACCACTGTTATCACTAGGTCAATATGGTGTGCATTGTGGTATTTATTAAAGTATCACTATTATCACCAGGTCAATATGATATGCAATGTGGTATTTATTAAAGTACCACTGTTATCACCAGGTCAATATGGTGTGCATTGCGGTATTTGATAAAGAATCACTATTATCACAAGGTCAATATGATGTGCATTGCAGTATTTATTAAAGTACCACTGTTATCACCAGGTCAATATGGTGTACATTGCAGTATCTGATTAAGTATCACTATTATCACCAGGTCAATATGATGTGCATTGTGGTATTTATTAAAGTACCACCTATTATCACCAGGTTAATATGATGAACATTGCGATATTTGATTAAGTATCACTATTATCACCAGGTCAATATGGTGATCAATGGTGTATTTGATAAAGTACCACTGTTATCACCATGTCAATATGATGTACATTGCTGTATTTATTAAAGTACCACTGTTATCACCAGGTCAATATGCTGTGCATTGCGGTATTTGATAAAGTATCACTATTATCACCAGGTCAATAAGATGTGCATTGTGGTATTTATTACAGTACCACTGTTATCACCAGGTCAATATAATGTGCATTGCGGTATTTATGAAAGTACCACTGTTATCACCCGGTCAATATGATGTGCATTGTGGTATTTGATTAAGTATCACTTTTATCACCAGGTCAATATGGTGATCGTTGTGGTATTTGTTAAAGTACAACTGTTTTCACCAGGTCAACATGGTGTCAGTTGTGGTATTTAATAATGTGTCACAGTTTTCACCAGGTCATTATGATGTGCATTGCGGTATTTATGAAAGTACCACTGTTATCACCCGGTCAATATGATGTGCATTGTGGTATTTGATTAAGTATCACTTTTATCACCAGGTCAATATGGTGATCATTGTGGTATTTGTTAAAGTACAACTGTTTTCACCAGGTCAACATGGTGTCAGTTGTGGTATTTAATAATGTGTCACAGTTTTCACCAGGTCATTATGTTTCTCATTGTGGTATTTAATAAAGTGTCACTGTTATCCCTAGGTCATTATGGTGTTTGTTGCGGTTTTTAATAAAGTACCACTGTTATCACCAGATAAATATGGTGTCCATTGTGGTATTTAATAAAGTGTCACTATTTCCACAAGGTCAATATGGTGAACATTGCGGTATAAATAAAGTGTCACTGTGTTCACCAGATCAATAGGGTGTCCAATGCGGTATTTAATAAAGTATCACTGTTTTCACTAGGTCAATATGATGTTCATTGTGGTGTTTTATAAAGTGTCACTGTTATCACCATGCCAATATGGTGTTCATTTTGGTATTTAGTAAAGTATAACTGTTTTTACCAGGTAAATATGGTGTCAATTGTAGTATTTAATAATGTGTCACAGTTTTCACGAAGTCAATATGGTGTTTATTGTGGTATTTATTAAAGCATCACTATTATCACCTGATCAATATGGTGTTCATTGTGGTATTTATTAAAGCATCACTATTATCACCTGATCAATATGGTGTTTATTGTGGTATTTATTAAAGCATCACTATTATCACCTGATCAATATGGTGTTCATTTTATTGTGGTATTTATTAAAGCATCACTATTATCACCTGATCAATATGGTGTTCATTGTGGTATTTATTAAAGCATCACTATTATCACCTGATCAATATGGTGTTTATTGCGGTATTTAGTAAAGTATCACTTTTCTCACCAGGTCACTATGGTGTTCATTGTGATATTTATTAAAGTATCACTGTTTTTCCCTTGTCAATATATTGTCCATTGCGGTATTTAATAAAGTATCACTATTACCACCAGGACAATATGGCGTTCATTGTGGTATTTAATAAAGTATCACTGTTTTCACCAGGTCAATATGGTGTCCATCATGGTATTTAGTAATGTGTCACTGTTTTTATTATGACAGTATGGTGTCCATTATGGTATTTAATATGGTATCACTGTTATCACCAGGTCAATATAATGTCCATTGTGGTGTTTAATAATGTGCTACTGTTTTCACCACGTCATTATGGTGTCCATCCTGGTATTTAGTAATGTGTCACTATTTTCACCATATCAATATGGTGACCATTATGGTATTTAATAAAGTGGCACTGTTTCACCATGTTAATATGGTGTTCATTGTGGTATTTAATAATATGTCACTGTTTTCACCATTTCAAAATGGTGTCAATTTCGGTATTTAATAAAATATCATTGTTATCACCAGTTCAATCATCAGATTTATATGGTGTCCATTTTGGTATTTAAAAAAGCACTAATATTTTCAATAATAAAGACCTTGTCAATACGGTTTACATTACAGTAGTAAATAAAGTGTTACTAATTTCACCAGGTCAATATGATGTTCATTGTGGTATTTAATAAAGTGTCACTGTAATCACCTGGTCAATATGGTATACATCACAGTATTTAATAATGTGTCACTGTTTTGAACAGGCCAATATTGTCTCCATTGTGGTATTTAATAAAGTGTCACTATTTTCACCAGGTCAATATGTTCCCAATTGTGATATTTAATAAAGTGTCACTGTTTTTTCCAGGTCAATATGTTTCTCATTGTGGAATTTAATAAAATGTCACTGTTATAACCATGTCAATATGGTGTAAATTGCAGTATTTAATAATAATATATCACTGTTATCAGTTCATGGTGGTATTTAATAAAGTGTCACTGTTTTCACCATGTCAATATGTTCCCCATTGCAGTATTTAATAAAGTATCACTATTATCACCTGGTCAATATGGTGTTCATGGTGGTATTTAATAAAGTGTCACTGTTTTCACCAGGTTAATATGTTTCTCATTGCAGTATTTAATAAAGTGTCACTGTTATAACCAGGTCAATATGATGTCCATTGCGTGATTTAATAATAATGTAACACTGTTATCACTAAGGCAATATGGTATTCACTGTGTTATTTAATGAAGGATCACTGTTTTCACCAGGTCAATATTGTGTCCATTGTGATATTTAATAGTATGTTACTGTTTTCACCAGGTCAATATGGTGCTCATTGCAGTATTTCATAAAGTATCATTATAACCACCAGGTCAATATGGTGTTCATTTTGGTATTTAATAAAGTATCTGTTTTCACCTGGTCAATATGGTGTCCATTGCGGTATTGAATAAATTGTCACAATAGTGATTATCAACCAAGTCAATATGGTGTTCATTGTGGTATTTAATAAAGTATCACTGTTTTGATGAGGTCAATATGGTGTCCATTGTGGTATTAAAGAAAGTATAACTTTTTTCACGTGGTTAATAAAGTACCACTGTTATCACCAGGTTATAATATGGTGAACATTGTTGTATTTAATAATGTATTACTGTTTTCACCATGTCAATATGGTGTCCATTATGGTATTTAGTAATGTATCAATGTTTTCACCAGGTCAATATGGTGTCCAGTGTGGTATTTAATAAGATATCATTGTTATAACCAGGTCAATATGGTGTCGATTTTGGTACTTAAAAGTATGCTAATGTTTTCAACAATAAAGTGTCATGATTTTAACCTTGTCAATATGGTATATATTACAGTATTTAATAAAGTGTCACTAATATAACCAGGTCAATATGATGTCCATTGTTGTATTTAATAAGGTGTCATTGTTATCACCTTGTCAATATGGAATACATTGCAATATTTAATAAAGTGTCTATGTTTTCACCAGGTCAATATGGTCTCCATTGTGGTATCTAATAAAGCATCACTATTATCACCAGGTCAATATGGTGTTTATTGTGGTATCTAATAAAGTGTCACTGCTTTCACCAGGTCAATATGTTCCCCATTGCGGTATTTAATAAAGTGTCACTGTTATCACCAGGTCAATATGGTGTCCATTGCGGTATTTAATAATAATGTATCACTTTTTTTTTGTTTTTGTTTGTTGTTTTTTCAGTCACCCATTTGGATGACCCATTTATTCTCCCTGCCCTAGGTGTTCCGGGGTCGGATAGGACGGGGGTCGGGGAGGACCATCACAAAATATTCACCACATTCATTCATCTTTCATTCCTCAACTTAGTCAATTTTGTTAATGTATAATACTTTATAATTGTATATATATTACTTGATCTCTATTAAGAATGGGGAGAATTAATAATAAAAAAAAAAGAAAAGAAAGGTGAAGATAATAACAATACATGTAATAATAATAAAAAATATTGGGGATAGGGTGGGCCCAGTGTGTGTATGTGTGAAACAAATATCAAAAACATATACAGTCCACATCCAAGTTTTTTTTTTAAAAAATTAAAGAGAAAACAATAACAAAAAACAGATTATATAGAAATATGTTATTTTACAGGTATGAGTTTAAGTATGATATTCCAGTCTTCCTCAAATTTGTCAGGTAGTCCGTTCTTAACAGAGATACATCTATTTACCCCAAACATAGATTTCATACTCATCATTACATTTGATAAAAGTTCTTATGTATGAAAGCAAAGCCATAAAATATGTTGCAATGTTTCTGTCTGTTTCTTAAAAAAGTACATTTTTCATTTGATTTAATCTTTATCAAAGTGAGGTACAAATTCCAATCATTTTCATCTATATCGTACATTTCATTCCATTCATTCTGGCTTGTTGGTTTCTCATTATTTCTTTTTAAAATGTTATATATTGGTTTAGTCCCAGTTTTGTTTTTCAGAATTGGAAACATATGTGATGGAATGAAAGGATTTGGTTCCTTTTTATGTTCACTTTTCAGTTTATTGACTTTTTTAACTTGTTTGATTGCTGTTGTCATACCGAGCAAATGTAAATAGTTAATTTTGATATCTGTAATTTTCTCAAAATCTTCTTTGTGTAGAATTTACCATTAATATCAATTAAGTCATTTATATACATTATGCCTTTATCATACCAGCTTTTAAGAAAAACACTCTGTTTTCCAATCAATATAATGATGATGATTATAAAAAAGTGGCATTTTAAGAAATTTTTCATAACTATCAACTATTTAAAAAGTTACATATGAGTCAGAACATCTTTCAAAAAGTTGTTTTTTTACAGATTTTAATAATTTCTCTGGGTAATGTTTACCACAAGTTAAAAATTTATTCAAATCAAAATATGAATTACACAAGTGTTGCCACAACCCATCTGAATGAGTATGTTTCCTGATCGAAGTAATTTCTAGGCAACATATAAAAGCCTTTAAATTGATCATTTTCAAACCTCCTTCAAAAAAATGTTTTGTAATAACTGAACTTTAAATTATTGCAGGTCCATGCCAAAGAAATTTGTATAAAATGTCATTTATTTGCTTGATATAATTGTCCTCTGGACTTGGAATAGAAATGAAAAGATGGTTAAGTGATGGAATTAATAAACTTTTAATTACAGTTATTCTTCCTATTGGAGTTAAAAATCTTCTATTCCAAAAGCCAATTTGAGTTTTTATTTTTTTCTATTTTTTCATTATAATTCAACATAATCATTTTATCCAAATCCACATTAAATTTTATTCCAAGTAACTTAAATTCAGTTTGACCCCATGACAGTTTCCATCTGTTTTTTATTGAATGTGTGCTGTATTTTTTTTTAACCAATCCATATCATTTGAGTTTTTTCAAAATTGATTTTCAAGCCGGACATTTGTGAAAAATAGTGTAATACTGAAAGGGTACTAAAGTATCATCTGCATGTGATAGTTTATATTCTGTATTATTTATACTTATTCCATTAATATTATTATTCTTTTTTATCTTTATGGTAAGGATTTCACCACAAAGAATGAATATATAAGGTGACAAGGGATCCCCTTGATGACAACCGCGACCTATACTGAAAACATCAGATAAAAACCCGCATTGACTTACATATGATTGTATGTTATTATAAAAGACTTTTATCCAGTTTTGTATGGATTTTCCAAATTTTAAAAAGCGTAGAGTCTTTCTTATAAAAGACCAAGATAATGTATCGAAAGCTTTCTCAAAATCAATAAGCAGTAATAATCCTGGTATATTTTTATCTTCACAAATATGCATTACATCATATAATAATCTAGTGTTATCACCCATATATCTGCCTTTTATAAAACCAGTTTGTTCTTTACTTATAAACTTGTTTAAAACAAGTTTAAATTCTATTTGCTTTAATGCCTGAAGCTATTTTGTATACAACATTAAGTAGGGTAATTGGCTTCCAATTTTTTAGAAGATTACAGGATTTGTTTTCTTTAGGTATGCATGTTATTATACCCTGTAACTGATAAAGAACCTATGTCTAGGCCATAATTAATTGATCTTACAACAAATGCACCAATTTTTTTCCAAAATACTTTATAAAAATTGCTACAAAAGTCATTGCTACCAGGGTTTTGGTAATTCGTCATTAAATATAATGTTTTTGATGCATCTACATATGTAATTTTTCCTTCTATACTGTTGGATTCGTCTTGCGATAATTTTGGCACGTCACTATATTTTATATCATTTTCAAGGTCAATATCTATGTGATCATTTTCATGAAAAGAATATAAATTTTCATAATAAGATTTTGTTTCTTTCAAAATATCTGATTGATTGTCAATAATGTCTCCTTTTTCTTTTACTATTTTTGGAATAATTTTGCTCACAAAATTATTTTTCTCTAAATTGCAAGAAAAGTTTGTTGGTTTTTCACCTTCGTCAACCCACTTAACTTTAAATCTCACTATATGTCCTTTGATATTGTCATTACGTAACACTTCCAAATCATTTTTTAATTTTGTTAATTCATCAACATTACTTGGGTTTAACCCTTTACTCTATAGATACGCGTTTCTCGCAGCAATCACAGAAGGCCTTTGAAAACAGTGCAGGAAGAGTTCAGATTGCTCGTTACGCAATCTGAACACTTCCTGCACTGTTTACCACTCTGTCAGTTGATATAAACATAATTCACCCATTGCCGATATGTGGTGAATTAATGCTTTCAGTATTAGAGGTGTCCAAAGGCGTTTATATGAAGTAAAGGGTTGAAGATATTTCTAAGTTATTTATTTTTTTCTGTTTTATTTTTATTTATTTTTTATAACTTGCATATGAAATTGATTTTCCTCGTAACTCCATCATTAAGGTTTCAAGAAATAACTGGTCATTAATAACAAATTGAATATCTTCAATGGGGATGTCAGTTAAATTTTCTGTATCATAAACAGGTAAACAATACTGCTTCTTTATTTCATCTATTTTGTCATTGATTATGGATAAATATTCCCTATCATATAGAAGTGAGTTGTTGTGCTTCCATAATCCCTTACCATGTTGTAACTCCTTTAAACAAAGTTTTAGAATTACTATAGAATAGTCAGATTTATAACTAGATTGAATGTCGCACATCTTAATATATGGTAAAAAATCATCAATTAACAAGAACAAATCAAGCCTGACTTGTAGTAAAGGCCTAGTGCATCTCCAGGTATATCTTTTTATATCTGGATAAAATTCTCTAAAGGGATCAAATAATTGTTTATCATTTATAATGTCTAGCAGGGTATCTCTAGCTCTCTTGTTATTTATTGTTTTGTAGTTGTTATAATCCATTGAAGGATTAAGTACAAGATTAAAATCACCACATATCATGTAGGAGTTATTTCCCATGTCATTGATAGTTTGATAAAAGCTAGGTTCATCTGTATTTGGTCCATATACAGTAACAAGTGTGAAACGTTTTGATTCAACTTTCATATCTAATGCTACAAAATTTCCATATTCATCATGGATTTCATTATGTACTTTGCACTCAAAGTTTTTGTTCAATAATATAGCAACTGTTACACCTCTAGAATTTGACTTAGAAAAACTGAATTAACAATCACCATTCCATTGAGCATATATAAATTTCTTCTGTGACTCAGTAAAATGTGTGTCTTGAAGACAATTTATATGGCATTTCTTATCATGTAGGTATTGAAATACATCTACTCTTTTTCTGTTAACATTCAGGCCGCAGCAGTTTAGGGAAACACTTTTTATATCAGTCATTATGTTTCAATGAAAAAGTAATTACAATTATTCTGAACATAGGATAGGACCTTACTAATTTCAACTTTGTACGTCAACACAAAAGGGCAAGGGACAGGGGAAAGATATGAAAAAAAATGTGTACAGAACATAACACAGAGTGCAGTAAGACTCCGGGTGTAGAGATTAAATGTTTTTGCCAATAACAATTAAGATCAATAATTACAAATATGGCATATCGACACATTCAAATACATAAAAGCAAATAAACTTTCATACTTGATTTCAAATAGATTAACAATAGTATACATCCTGGTCAACAGTTAATATCATTTAGACTAACTGAAGTGTGCAATTCGATGACATTTTGCACATGAAACATATCTGAATATACAGTACTCCATGTTTTTTTTACACTGTCCACATGTTATTGTTATATGTGTAATCCATTTACAGTTAAATTGTACCTAGTGCCTAATTATCCAGTAGCACAATTAAACCTCAATAAAATTATGATCATATTTGCTCGAGACAACTGTGGCTATTAAAAAGTACCATCATTATCCTAGTACAAGTATATCAATCTATTTAAACAATTGAATTAAATTCTGAAATCCAAATTTTGGCTCAAAAGAGCAAGATGAACACTTTCGATCAAACACACACAAACACAAATAAAAGTTGCTATATCCATAAGTCACAGTAACTGCAGAACATGCATAATTACACATTTTATTTTAAAAGAAAAATCCAATTTTTCAATTTATGTTTTGCTTGCATCTGTACAATACAAAGGTCAAATCACCTATGATGGTGTGTGAAATGATTGCATTCACATTGTCATAAATCTCAAATATATGTCTATATCCAAATTTGGTTTTTCCATATATGGCCCCATTGAAAAACCAAGCACTGTCCAAGTCTGGATGAAGGTGGAGTCTGTTGATTAAGCCTTGGTTGAGTTTTGTGACATCGTCCACCAGTCTGTGTCCTGCTTCCTTCATGACGGATCGCTTCCTCATTACCATGCTTTTGGCATTGTTGTTCCTTAGTTTCATGAGTACTGGCCTTGTCATGCCAGGTTTACCAGGGATGCGATATATTGCTATGATCCGATCTGGACAGAGTGCAATATCACCATGCTCTTTTAATGTGTCACAGACCTTTGTAGTGAGAATGACCTCATTTTCATCAGCTGTTGGTGTAATGTTCAGTATTTTAACATTGTTTTTTTCTAGAATACTGCTCGTTGTATTTAGACCTTTTATTTGCCTCTCGCGCTAGTGTTTCATTTGTGTAGACACTTTCTTGTTACTTTGTCATTTTTTTTTCAGTACTGCTCTCATAGGATTTGAGTTTGTTTTGCAGCTGACTGTTTTCAAACTCCAATCTTTCAATCCTGTCTATCATGTCCTTTGTTTTTTCTTGTAGTTTCAAATCAACAAATTTTATTAATTTGTTTTCCATTTCACTCATTATCTTGGTGACAGTTGATGAAATCAATGTTTCAGTGTCACTCTTTTTCATAATATCTTTGAGTTCCTTCCGGACACTACACATGTTTTCAGTTAATGTGTCCAACTGGTGGGTGATAATAGCTAATTCCTCAACACTATTGTTGGCGACTTCTGAGTGAGCGTGTTTTGTTGGCTGTGTATTAGCAAGTTTCTGGTTTGCCTTTGTGCCAGAGGACATATTAATAGTTACTCCTTGCTTGCTCTGTGAGCCTTTTCCTTGATCACTGGACTTACTCATTATGTCTAGTAGTGAGAAGTTTTCAGTAACAGTAAGATAAGTCCAATAACAATAGTTGCAATCCAACTGATACCCACACAATGGCAGGAAAAGTGTCCAAAGTACTGTAGATTATGTAAACCAGGTAATCCAGGTAGAATAAAAGTATATTTCTTCAAATATCTCCAAAGTTCATTTATTTTTTTCTATGAAATTTTCAGTGCATCATAAGATAGCCTTTATAACTGACACTATTACAAATTTGTCACTAATAAGTCACTATGAAAGATGTTTTTGACAAAAAACACAGGAGCAATGAATCAGCCTGATTTCATTACTCTAACGCCCTGAGGGAAAAAAATAATAATGTGTTATTGTTTTCACCAGGTCAATATGATGTTCATTGTGGCGTTTAATAAAGTGTCACTGTTTTCAGAAGGCCAATATGTTCCCCATTGCGGTATTTAATAAAATGTCACTATTATCAACAGGTCAATATGGTGTTCAGTGTGGTATCTTATAAAGTATAACTGTTTTCACTTGGTCAATATGGTGTCCATTGCAGTATTTAATAATGTCTCACTTTTTCACCTGGTCAATATGGTATCCATTGTGGTATTTAATAAAGTGTCATTGTTATCACCAGGTCAATATGATGTTCATTGCGGTATTTCATAAAGTATCACTAATATCAACAGGTCAATATGGTGTTTATTGTGGTATTTAATAAAGTATCACTGTTTTCACCAGGTTGATATGGTGCTCATTGCGAATTAATTCAAGTGTCACTGTTTTCATCATGTCAATATTGTATTCATTGAGGTATTTCATAAAGTGTCACTATCATCACCAGATCGATATGGTGTTCATTGTGGTATTGAATAAAGCACACTGTTTTCATCAAGTCAATATGGTGTCCATTGTGGTATTTAATAATGTGTCACTGTTTTCACCAGGTCAATATGGTGTCCATTGTTGTATTTAGTAATTTATTACTGTTTTCATCATGTCACTATGTTCCCCATTGCGGTGTTTAATATAATACATGTATCACTGTTTTCACCACGTCGATACGATTTCCATTGTGGTATTTAAAATAGTATCACTGTTTCACTATGTCAATATTGTATCCATTGTTGTATTTTATAAAGTGTCACTGTATTCACCAGGTCAATATGGTGTCCATTTTGGTACTGAATAAAATGTCACTGTTATCACCAGGTCAATATGGTGTCCATTGTTGTATTCAATATAATATCATTGGTCAATATGGTAGCAATTCTGGTATTTCATAAAATATCACTGTTTTCACTAGGTCAATATGGTGTCCATTGTTGTATTCAACATAGTATCATTGTTTCTACAGGTTAATATGGTAGCAATTCCGGTATTTTATAAAATATCACTGTTTTCACCAGTGATTATAGTGTCCATAGTTGTATTTAATATAGTATCGCGGTTTTCACCGGGTCAATATGTTCCCCATTGTGGTATTTAATATAGTATCACTGTTTTCACCAGGTCATTATGTTTTCTATTGTGATATTTAAAATAGTATCACTGTTTTCGCCAGGTCAATATGGTGTCCATTGTGGTATTTAATATAATATGGTGTTTTGACCAGGTCGATATGGTGTTAATGATTTCATGAAGTAAACATGGTGTCCATTGCGGTATTTTATAAAACGCCACTGTTTTCACCAGGTCAATACGGTGTCCATTGTGGTGTTGAATAAAGTGTCACTGTTATCACCAGGTCAATATGGTATCCATTGTTGTATTCAATATAGTATCACTGTTTTCACCAGGTCAATATGTTAGCAATTCCGGTATTTCATAAAATATCACTGTTTTCACAAGGTCAATATGGTGTCCATTGTTGTGTTTAATAAAATATCATTGTTTTCACTAAGTCAAGATTGTGTCCATTGTGATATTTCATAATGAATCACTGTTTTCTCCAGGTCAATATAGTGTCCATTGATGTATTCAATAAAACTGCGGTTTTCACCAGGTCAATATGGTGTAAATTCTGGTATTTAATATAGTATCACGGTTTTCACCAGGTCAGTATGGTGTTCATTGTGGTATTTAATAAAGTAATACTGTTTTCACCAGGTCATTATGGTGACAATTGTTGTATTTACCGGGTCAATATGGTGTCCATTGTGATATTTAATAGCTTATTACTGTTTTCACCAGGTCAATATGGTGTCCATTGTGGTATTTAATAAAGTATCACTATTTTCTGTAGGTCAATATGGTGACCATTGTGGCATTGAATAAAGTATCACTGTTTTCACTAGGTCAGTATGGTGTTCATTATGGTAATTAAATAAGTGTCACTGTTTTCACGAGGTCAATAATTTTATGGTGACCATTGTGGTATTTAATAAAGTATCACTGTTTTCACTAGGACAATATGGTGTTCATTATGGTGTTAAATAAAGTATCACCGTTTTCACCAGGTCAATATGGTATCCATTGTGGTATTTGATAAAGTGTCACTGTTTTCAATAGGACAATCCGTTGGGATATTTAATAGAGTGCTACTGTTTTGACCAGTTCAATGTGGTGTTACTGATTTTATTCCGTAAATATAGTTTCCATTGTTGTATTTACTAAAGTGTCACTGTTTTCACCAGGTTAATATGGTGATCATTGCGGTATGTTTGTGTAACTTTTATTTCATTTTTGATTATGTTGATGCATAGATAGTGCATGAAAATTATATTTGCATTTAGAATTATTTAGTGTCTCACTGTCTGTGAGAATTGAATGAATAACGAACAGTGCTCACACAATCCAGATATTTTATTTGTGCAGTTCAAGGCACATTAAAGGCCAGTTCAACGTAATTAATAAAAATGATCAAACAGGAAACTTCCTCAACCAATTTTTTTTCTATTTCTCTTTAAATTATTATTTGAAATGCTTCACATTTAAACCACCACAGGCAGTCATTACATCTCTTTACGTAATGATAAAGTATAGCGTGCAACATAATCAGTAAGTATGAAGTTTTATCATTTAAAATATCATTTAGGAAAATATCAAAATATGTTTAGTGAAACCAGGGTCAACAACTCAATGGCTACAAAACATTAAGATAACGTGTACATACATGTATATGTATTAATGGACATGCAAAACAATATTATTTAAATAAATTTTCACAATTTAATATAAACAAGTTTGTTATATAGTGACATATCATAAAACATCTGACATGTTAATCATTTGTATTAGAGATATTTTTAAAACTATAAATATATAAGCTTAAACTCTGTCAACTCTTGAGCAAATATTATTATACAACTTAAAAACTTCAAAATTTCACATGTAAATCCTTAAGTACTCAACAGTCTAACAAACATTGATGAGAGTCAACCTTAATGTACTGCCACTTACAGAAATGCTAACTAAATGATTTGCACTTATTATAAAGCAACAAAACTTGTTAGATTGTGTGTTGGACTTCATTGTTTGAAGATAGAAAAGTGCATAAAAACAATCTGATTGTCACAAAATATTCCGCATTGATTATTTATCTGACCTTGTAAACTTATTTTTTGAAAAGAAAGTAATGCTTTCTATACATTCATTGCGGTAGTTAATAAAAGTGTTACTGTTTTGAACAGGTCAATATGGTGTTCATTGTGGTAGTTAATAAGGTAGTACTGTTTTGAACAGGTCAATATGGTGTTCATTGTGGTAGTTAATAAAATGGTACTGTTTTGAACAGGTCAATATGGTGTTCATTGTGGTAGTTAATAAGGTAGTACTGTTTTGAACAGGTCAATATGGTGTTCATTGTGGTAGTTAATAAAGTAGTACTTTTTTTAACAGATCAATATGGTGTTCATGGTGGTAATTAATAAAATAGTACTGTTTTGAACAGGTCAATATGGTGTACATTGGGGTATTTATTATAGTGTCTCTGATTTCATAAGTTCAATATGGTGTCATTCGTGGTATTTTATAAAATGTCTCTGTCTCCACTATGTCAATATGGCGTTCATTGTGGTGTTCAATAAAGTATCACTGTTTTTGCCAGGTCAATATGGTGTCCATTGTGGTATTAATCATTGTGACACTGTTTTCATTAGGACAGTATGGTGTTCATTGCAGTATTTAATAAAGTGTCATTGTTCACATAAGGTCAATATTGTGTCCATTGTGATACTTCATATAGTATCACTGTTTTACCAGGTCAATATGGTGTTTATTGTGGTATCTTTTAAAGTGTTACTGTTTTACCAGGTCAATATTGTGTTGATTGCGGTATTTAATAAAATATTACTGTTTTCAGGTGGCCGTGGTGTTCTTATTGAGTACTTCGAGCCGAGTTCTGTCAGTGATTTGGCATTAGTAATGAATCAGACAAATCCAGCAGGTACTATACATTTGGATGAATCTAAGTTTTGCGGTTCTACAAATATCTCGACCAGTTCAACTCTTGCCGGTAAACCAACTCGTATGACGTTCTTGTTTGTTCCACACAAATCTGGAGAGTATGCATTTCTCATTAAAGCTGACGATGGTGGCATGATGCGGGTGAATGTTTATCAGGTTAGTATAACTTGATATAGTTAGTATTAAATGTGTTTATCAGGCTAGTATTACTTAACTTAGTATTACCTTGGTTTGTAAAGTAAGTAGTACTTAAGTTATTATTACATTGGTGTGTCAGGTAAGAAGTACTTAATATAGTTAGTACTACATATCAGCTTGGTATTAAGTTAGTATTACATGTACATATGTTTATAAGGTTAGCAATATTTAAGTTAGTATTATATTTGATTATAAGATTAGTATTACTAAATTTTGTATGTATTACATGTGTTTATAAGGTAAGCATTACTTAAGGTAAGCATTACTTAATAGGGTTAATATATCATTTGTTTGTGAGGTAAGTATTACTTAAATTAGTTAGTATTTCATTTGTTTAAAAGGTTAGTGTAACTGAATTTAGTATAACATTTGTTTATAAGGTTAATATTACTTAATATCATTATTATTACCTTTGTTTGTAAAGTTAGTATTACTTAATTAATATAGTTAGTATTACATGTGTTTTTGTTTATGGAGTGAGTAGTTTCTTTTTATGCCCCCCCCAAAAATTTTTTTTGGTGGCATATAGTAACCGCAGCATCCGTCCATCCATCTGTATGGGCAAACAAATGGGTAGTTAAGTGTCTAGGGTTTAGGGTTAGTAATTTTATGGACAGTTGAAAAGCAGTTGAAAAATAATTATGTGGCTGTTTCTAGCCACTTAAAAAACAGCATTTAAGTGGCTTTTTTTCTCTATCGTGGCTAAAATTATCTAAAATTTAGCCACACAAGTAATAAGATTGACGCAAAGAAGCCACTTAAATACCCATCCGTGAGAACATCCGTCCGTCCGTCCGTCCGTCCGTCCGTCCGTCCGTCCGTACGTCTGGAGCGGCAGTTGTGGGTGCGTTGCCAGTACAGAATGGCATTGTAGGGTTTTTTGGTACTTGTTGGGTGCAATGTTCACCCCACAAGTGCGAAAACGCGTCCAAATGGCATTGTGGGGTTAATTCCATTTTTTTCCACATTTTTCTTTTACTTTTTTTCACCTTTTTTCGTTCTTTTTTAGTGTCATTAGGGTTGGATCTCAAGGTTTGTGACATTAGGGTTAGAAAGAAAATAGGTTTTGTTTTGTGTCATGAAAAAAAAGATGTTTTATAACATATAAAAACCGCACCCCACAACATCACTTCCACCAGAACGTCCGTCCGTCCGTCCGTCCGTCCTTCCGTCCTGGATTTTGTTTCCGGCCTGTAACTTTGTCATGCATAGATGGATTTTGTTGATACTTGCTACAAATGATCAACATAACATGACGACGTGTTGCGAGTAAGACCCACACCCCTACCTCAAAGGTCAAGGTCACAATTTGACTTTGTTTGACAACACTTTGAGTTTGTATGAGATTTCGTTTCCGGCCTGTAACTTTGTCATGCATAGATGGATTTTGTTGATACTTGCTACAAATGATCAACATAACATGACGATGTGTCATGAGTAAGACCCACACCCAGTACCTCAAAGGTAACGGTCACAGTTTGACTTTGTTTGACAATACTTTTGAATTTGTGTGAGATTTCGTTTCCGGCCTGTAACTTTGTCATGCATAGATGGATTTTGTTGATACTTGCTACAAATGATCAACATAACATGACAACGTGTTGCGAGTAAGACCCACACCCCTACCTCAAAGGTAAAGGTCACAATTTGACTTTGTTTGACAACACTTTTGAGTTTGTGTGAGATTTCATTTCCGGCCTGTTACTTTGTCATGCATAGATGAATTTTGTTGATACTTGCTACAAATGATCAACATAACATGACAACATGTCACAAGTAAGACCCACACCCCTACCTCAAAGGTTAAGGTCACAATTTGACTTTGTTTGACAACACTTTGAGTTTGTGTGAGATTTCGTTTCCGGCCTGTAACTTTGTCATGCTAAGATGGATTTTGTTGATACTTGCTACAAATGATCAACATAACATGACGACGTGTCGCGAGTAAGACCCACACCCTTACCTCAAAGGTCAAGGTCACAATTTGACTTTGTTTGACAACACTTTTGAGTTTGTGTGAGATTTCGTTTCTGGCATGTAACTTTGTCATGCATAGATGGATTTTGTTGATACTTGCTACAAATGATCAACAAAACATGACGCCGTGTCGCGAGTAAGACCCACATACTACCTCAAAGGTAAAGGTCAAAATTTGACTTTGTTTGACAACATTTTGAGTTTGTGTGAGATTTCGTTTCCGGCATGTAACTTTGTCATGCATAGATGGATTTTGTTGATACTTGCTACAAATGATCAACATAACATGACGACATGTAGCGAGTAAGACCCACACCCCTACCTCAAAGGTCAAGGTCACAATTTGTCTTTGTTTGACAACACTTTCATTCTGTTTTAGATTTCGTGTCTGGCCTGTAACTTTGTCATTCATAGATGGATTTTGTTAATACTGAGCTACAAATGACTGACATAACATGACAATGTGTTGGGCATTACACCCACAATCCCACTTCAAAAGTCAAGGTCACAATTTAACTTTGATTGATGACACTTTCAGTCTGATTGAGATTTCGTGTCTGGTTTGAAACTTTGTCACCTATGGATAAATTTCAAAAACACTTGGCACAATTCATCAGCATGACATTCCAAAGTGTCACGTGTAAGACCCACATGCATACCTCAAAGGTCAAGGTCACACTTTCAGTTTGTTTGACAACACTTTCAGTCTGTGTGAGATTTCTTGTCTGATCTATTTCTTTGTCATCTATGGATATATTTTCAAAACACTAGGGTCAGTTGATAAACATGACATAATTAAGTGTCGCATGTATACCCAGAACCTTTCCTCAAAGGTCAAGGTCACACTTTCAATTTGTTTGATATTTTGTGTCTGGTCTGTGACTTTGTCTTTACCTTGGCTCAATTGATCAAGATGACATGACGTGTCATAAAAAAAACCTAGACACTGTCACACTTTGAGTATGTGTGACAACACTTTGAATCAGTTTGAAATTTCACGTCTGTCTTATAACTTTATCATGCATGGATGGATTTCAAAAACACTTGGTTCAATTTATCAATTGATCTGTAACTTACATTTAGGGATTTTAAAATAGCTTGACACAAGTGATCAGCATGTCATGATAATGTTTCACCTGCATTTAACTGTTGAAATACCCAGACCATTACATCAGATGTCAAAATCAAGGTTACACAAAGGTCAAGGTCATGCTTTATTGAAAAAAATCATGGAATGGCATGTATAGTCTGAAACATTAGTCCATTACCTTTGATATTTATATATACATCGCTACCTATTATATCATAATTATATTGTTATTTTTCACAGACCATTTGTGGGGCATGTGACACTTATCAGTGACATTTCTTGTTATAGTATGAATTACCTCTGTTTAGTATATTTAGTGTCACTTAATATAGTTAGTATTACATTTGTAAAGAAGGATAGTGTCACTAAATATGGTTAGTATTACATTTGTATGTACGGATAGTAATACTTAATATTGTTAGTATTACATTTGTATGTACGGATAGTAATACTTAATATTGTTAGTATTACATTTGTATGTACAGATAGTGTTACTTAATATTGTTAGTATTACATTTGTATGTACAGATAGTAATACTTAATATTGTTAGTATTACATTTGTATGTACAGATAATGTTACTTAATATTGTTAGTATTACATTTGTATGTAAGAATAGTGTCTCTTAATCAGGATAGTATTACATTTGTATATAAGGAAAATATCACTTAATATAGTTAGTATTACATTTGTATATATGGATAGTGTTACTTTAAATATTTAGTATAACATTTGTATATAAGGATAGTGTCACTTTATATAGTAAGTATTACATTTTTATGTAAGGATAGTGTCACTTTATATAGTTAGTATTACATTTGTATATAAGGATATTGTCACTTTAAATAGTTAGTATTACATTTGTATATTAGGATAGTATCACTTTTTATAGTAAGTTTTACATTTGTATATAAGGAATGTGTTACTTTATATAGTTAGTATTACATTTGTATATAAGGATAGTGTTACTTTAAATTGTTAGTATTTCATTTGTATATAAGGATAGTATCACTTTGAATAGTTAGTTTCACATTTGTATATAAGGATAGTGTCACTTTATATAGTTAGTATTACATTTGTATATAAGGATAGTGTCACTTTATATAGTTAGTATTACATTTGTATATAAGGATAGCGTCGCTTTATATAGTTAGCATTATATTTGTATATAAGGATAGTGTCAATTAATAATGGTCAGTATTATATCCGGTCACGTGATGATACATGGTGGTTGTCTGTTTTTAGTGGGAGGTGAAGAAATTAAATAAAAATTGGATTGCAAGTTATTTATGTAAAACATTTTTTGGAAATTTATCGGACAAAGTGTTTAAATAGTGTTTACGTGTATGATGGCATCACAGCGTAATGGATTAGATTGCCAAAATGTGACATTTGGAGTACCCACAGCGAACAGGTATGCACTGTTAGAGCGGGAGGGGTATAAACAAAATCCTAAAAACTGTGAAACTTTTGTTAAACAGCCAGTGATATCAGGTCAGTTGTCACAATCTTCTCAAAACACGTTAACAATGGATGACAAACTGTCAATTATATTGACCAAAATAGAACGCCTTGAAAACAACGCCCAGTAAATTATGTCAATGGCCACCAGGCTAAATAGTAATGACCAAAAACTTAACAAAATCGAAACTCAAGTCAACAACAACACAATGTTTTTAAAACAATTATCATACCATAGCACTGATGTTGAAGCCAGATCGAGAAGAAATAATCTGATATTTTATGGACTAGCAGACAGTAGCAACGAGGACACATACAAACTATTACAAGTGTTTTTTTAATTAAACCTTAATATTGACTTGTCTGCCATGTGCATTCAACGAATACATAGACTATGTTCTATACATCGTGCTAGAGTACATTTTGGAGCAGGCATATTTATTACAAAACACTAGGTTCGGCATAGATCGAGATTACCCAAAAGAGATTTCAGAGGCCAGAAAACATATATGGGGCCAATATAAACTTGAAAAGGCTAAGTCAAGGTCTGGTGTAAAACTTGTTTACCCAGCAAAATTAATGGTAAACGGAAGAGTGATAGCAGATGAATTCCCGGAGTGGCACGAAATTATGAACCTTGATCGTTGTTCAATATTCAAACAAACAATTAGAATGGAAAATGTGACAATTAATCACACCGCTTTCTCGTCCGATACAGAAATAGACGGGAGTGGCTCTGTCCAGCATAGGCATAGTCCAGTATTGACATGAACTCAGTCACCAATTACACCGTATATTGTGTCCAATGCCAGTTAATGTTATCTCCAGATGACATGGAGACACAGTATCCAACCTGGAATCCAGACATCACGCCTACGCAGACATCGCCTTCCATATTACGGGAACCAAAGCTAAAATGGCCAACCATGATTAGCACAGGAGCCCCTTCAGATTCGAGTACCAGCGAGCAGCTTCGTACATCGACTCCAACGACGACAGGTAGCGGTAATCCTGCACGTGCTCACCACACTATTAGAAAATAACACAAATGGGAGGGACCCTTAAACTGTGTACTTTTAAATGTGCAGGGATTAGTGACAAAAAACGTTAATAAGCTGGAGACGCCTGAACTAACCGATTTATTTTTAAAAAATGATATATTGTGTTGTACTGAAACTTGGTCAAATGAATCAACAAATATGTGTGTTGAGGGTTTTCTTGTATTTAAATTGGACAGAATTGAGAAAAAATCAACTACCAAACGCGATTCCGGTGGCATTGCCTGTTATATTAAAAACTGCTTATTAAAATAAATTGATTTTTACGAAAGTGATAGCGATGACATTTTATGGCTACGGTGCAAAGGTGATTTATTTAATACGGACAGTGACGTATATCTATGCTTATGTTACATAGTTCCGAAAAATAGCTCCAGGAAAGCTTTCATTAAAACAAATATTTATACCAGAATTTTGAACAAAATGGTATTGATTACCAACTTAACAAACAAACAATGTGCTTTTATGATTCTTGGAGATCTAAACAGCCGGGTTGGTCAGTTAAAAGATTATGTAGAAGACGATTATTTTGATATACATATTGATGTACTTCCGGAAGACTACCAGCCAGACTTACAATTATCGTGGGTTTCTGAAGATAAATTTACAAATCAAAACGGACATTTATTAATAAATTTTTGTAAAGAATCAGGTTTAAGAATCTTAAATGGATGGGTAGGTCTGGATGGTAGTGTCGGAAAGTATACATTTGTCGGGTCACTAGGAAATAGCGTTGTAAACTATGTGCTAGCTAATCCGTCTATAATTAAATTATATGATAGATTCGCAGAACCCAGTATCTTATCCGACCATTGTGCAATTGAGTTCTCAGCGAGTACAACTATGTCAACATCAAGCTACACAAGTGACGCCAGTACTGGCAATATGCCGACAGAAAATTGATTTTAATTATAAATGGTCGTCTGACAAAAAAGATTCTTATATAGACAAAATATACAGTGACGAAATTAAAATTCAAATAAATTACTTGATAAACGACATCGAAGATTGCAGTGATAAAAATATAAATACAAAATTATATAAAACGTTTTACTGATATTATGGACGAAGTATGTTCTCCTCTGTTCCAGAAAAAAATAAAAAAATGACTTAAAACATGATGAAAATATTGAAACCAAAAAATCTTGGTTTGACGACAAATGTAAGATTGCAAGGGATACTTTTTTTGATAATTTAAATACATACAGAAAATGTAAAAGTGATACAAATAGGATACACATGTGCAAAGCGAGGTCGAAATATAAACATATAATAAGAAAAAAATTATTTTAAAGGAAACAGAAATTACAAATAAACTTTTAAAAGCTAGAGTATCAAATGCCAAAGATAACTGGAAACTATTGAAAGGTGTTTCTTTTGGTTCAGCTTCGACCACAGCATCAGCTGACTTGTTTGTTAAATATTTTAGGGCTAAAAATAATCCTGAAAGCGCTTTTTATCAACCAGATGATGACGTAATTCAGTTTAATGATAGGTACCTAAATGGAGAACTTCAAATTATGTTTGAAGAACTAGATTTTGAAATTACAGATGACGAATTGTTTAAATCAATAAAACAGCTTAGGAATAATTCAAGTGGTGGGCCAGATTTATTATTAAATGAGTTCTTTAAGAACAGTTCAAATGTCTTATTACCCTACTTAAATAAACTATTTAATTCCTGTCTTGCGCATGGCTACTTTCCAGATAGTTGGAGCGAAGGTCATATAGTGCCTATTTCTAAAAGTGGGGACACGAGTGATCCAAGCAATTATAGGGGAAATACTTTATTAAGTGCCTTGGGCAAACTGTTTACAAGAGTTCTTAATAACAGATTAATATCTTGGGCCGAAATTTTTCAAGTCTATGTAGAGGCACAAGCAGGATTTAGAAAAGGTATGAGCACGTCAGACAATATTTTTATTTTACACGTGCTTATTTCACGAACTTTAAACCAACCAGGGAGTTTATACTGTGCATTTGTAGATTTTAAAAAGGCTTTCGACTTCGTCGTTAGGGACATACTTTGGTATAAACTGGGGAAATTTTGGAGGTAATTAAATCAATGTAGAAATGTATAAAATCAAAAGTAAAATATATGAATACATTGAGCAGTGAATTCTCGTGTTATCTCGGGGTCCGTCAAGGTGAATGTCTTTCGCCATTTCTGTTTAGCATGTATTTAAATGACTTAGAACAAGAATTTATACAAAAAGGAGTTGAGGGAATTGATGTCGGTATGTTTAATCTATGTTTACTGTTATTTGCTGATGATATAATTTTATTAGCAAAATCGGCAGAAGATTTACAAAACGCATTAAATGTTTTAGCATTGTACTAGGTGGAAATTAATAACAAAAACTAGAATTATGGTGTTCAGAAAGGGGGGAAGTTTACCATAAAACTTGAGATTCAAATATATTGACACAGTCATTGAGATTGTAAGTAAATTTAAATATTTTGGGATTATATTCACATCAGGTGGATCTTTTAATGAAACCTATAAAGTACTTTCGGGGCAAGCCCTTAAGGCTATTTTTAAACTAAATGGCTACTTAAACAATTTTACTAATATTTCTCCAAAACATATTTTAGAGTTATTTGATAAGCTCATTACGCCTATTCTGAACTATTCATTGGAGGTACGGGGGTTTAACAAAGATGCGCAGGTAGAAAGAATACATTTAAGTTTTTGTAAGAGGCTTTTAGGCGTAAAGCTTTCGACACAAAATAATTTCATTTATGGAGACAGGAAGTATCAGTTATTTAAATAAGCGATAAACATTAATAAATACTGGTTAAAAATTTGTAGCTCAAGCAATACTAAATATATTAAAATTGTATATAACATGGTAAAAACTGAAAACGAAAGGTTCCGAAATAGAATTAACTGGGTTTCACAAATACAAAATTTATAATCTAAAGTAGGTTTTTATGAGGTATGGCATAGTCAAGGAGTAGGAGAAAAAACAACTGTTTTTATCAGTTTTTAAACAAAGACTTAATGATATTTTATACAGAATTGGACCGCAGAACTAGATGAGTCATCGAGAGCATTATTGTTTAGAACGTTTACTTCTTTTGAATTTTCACATTATCTAAATGTTATAAATATAGAAAAATATCGGAAAGCTTTTTCAAAATTATGACTATCTTCTCATAGACTTGAAGTAGAGTGCGGTAGGTGGCAAAAACCTGTTAGTGTTCCATTTCAAGATAGAAAATGTAGACAATGTAATATTTTAGAAGATGAATACCACTTCCTAATAGAATGTAAAAAATATAGTGAACTAAGGAAAACATATATAAAACTATATTACTGGAGACACTCAAGCTATTTTAAATGCACACAGCTATTGAAGTGCGCTAACCAATCTGAATTAAGAAAACTCTGCGTTTATATATACAAAGCATTTAAATTAAGAATGATAACAAATTAACATACGATATAGAACCCTTATTATCACATATTTATTGAAAAAAATAATAACAATACTCTATACATGTTTAAAATGACTTGTATCCCTTGCAGTCTACTATTTCTCATAATACGTTTTCTTCAAACTATTCAATTTCATTGAATAACACTATTTTATATTGTATACCTTGAGCTCAGGAGTGATACACGACTATCGACTATGGACTATTAAACTTATTGTAACTGTAAACCACTAACATTTGAACAAAATAATTATGTTAATTTGCAAACGACTTATTGTGACCAAAAATAAATAAATTATTTAGATCTGTGGATAAAGGGAATAATTTCGCTTTGAAAGATCACAAAAATGCTAGAAAACCAACAGCGACAAGCTTCTCTCCAATTGGACTGAATTTTGTTAATGTTTCGATAATGTACCAAACTCTAAACATCATGAACTCCATGCAAATTAATAAGCCTATATATTGTATTAAACATTGCCATACGAACTAAGTTAAAATTCATGCATATTATCACTTGCCATGTATAAATAACATAATTGTAATTAAGAAAAATGTACATGGGCCATATTTGGCTTAATAAACGAATAAAACCTATATTTGTATATAAGAATAGTGTCACTTTATATAGTTAGTATTACATTTTTATATAAGGATAGTGTCACTTAATATGGTTAGTATTACATTTATATAAGGATAGTGTCACTTTAAATAGTAAGTATTACATTTGTTTATAAGGATAGTATCACTTTAAAAAGTTAGTATTACATTGTATATAAGGATAGTATCACTTTAAATAGTTAGTATTACATTTGTATATAAGGATAGTGTCACTTTATATAGTTAGTATTACATTTGTATATAAGGATAATGTCACTGTATATATATTAATTATTACATTTGTATATAAGATTAGTGTCACTTAATATGGTTAGTATAACATTTGTATATAAGGATAGTGTCACTTTGAATAGTTAGTTTTACATTTGTATATAAGGATAGTGTCAATTTATATAGTTAGTTTTACATTTGTATATAAGGATAATGTCACTGTATATAGTAATTATTACATTTGTTTATAAGGCTAGTGTCACTTTATATAGTTAGTATTCCATTTGCTTATAAGGATGGTGTCACTTTTTAAAGTTATTTTTGCATTTGTATATAAGATTAGTGTTACTTTATATAGTTAGTTTTTCATTTGTTTATAAGTATGGTGTCACTTTTTATAGTTATTTTTTGCATTTGTATATAAGAATAGTGTTACTTTAAATAGTTAGTATTACATTTGTTTATAAGTATGGTGTCACTTTTTATAGTTATTTTTGCATTTGTATATAAGGATTGTGTCACTTTATATAGTTAGTATTACATTTGTATATAAGGGTAGTGTCATTTTATATAGTCAGTATTATATTTGTATATAAGTATTGTGTTACTTAATATATAGTATTACATAATTATGTTTTCTTAGTGTTATATTTATATTTTCAAATGCTTAACATCAGCAGTAAATGTCTTATGAATGAAGTTGAGTGCTAAAATCAAGTCTTGAAGAAGTAACTATACCTTAGGAACCATGAACATCGGAAAAAGTTCTTGTGTATGCATCAAATAATATGTAAACAATGGGTGCCTATGACTATAAAATATGATTGTTATTTGTTGAGTCCTCATTTCGCCTTCAATAAGGATCACTGTTCTTTGTAAATATGACACGTATTGAATGTGATTTTGTTTAATTAGTTGACATACCATGGTGAACAAGTTGTTTATTTTTTGTTTTTGTTTTTGTTTTTTTTTGTCTTTAAATATTTTATTTCTCATAATACATAGCAATGCATTGTACATTAACACAATAAGAAGGATTAGCGTGGATATTATACTAGCATGTTAAGATATATAACTAATATCTAAATAACTAATAACTAAAGTCTATCCAGGCTGTTTTTATAATTATGTTAATAATAATATTGTAAGTGTTTTTATAATGAAGCATTGTCACAATGGTGTTTATAAGTATAATATACTTTATGCATTAGTTGAAAATAAGTTAGTGTTTGTGGACAGTAGATAATGGAGAGTAGATAAGAAATAAAAAAGGAAATGGAGGTTAAGATAAAGAGAAAGAATACTCGACACTCTAAGTCTGAAATCAGTTTGATGACGTCATTAATACAGTTGTAATTTTTCCCGTTTGCCGTTACATTGTTCAAGTTTATCTTTTGTCGTTGCTATTATTCTTTCTATGTTTTCAATATGTTTTAAATATTTTATAAAATTGATAAATATGGGAATTGTTTTTGCATACTTATTTTTGTAGATAAAATATTTAGCATAAATCAATATAGTATTTAACAAGTTTGAATAACTGCTCCATTCAACATATCCAAGAGATATTATCATATAATTTAACTTTATTGTAAACTGCTTTTCATTAAGATATCCTTCAAGATTTGTCCAAAAGGCTCTAGAACATTGACATTCCCAAAATAGATGTCTATTTGTTTCAACATTCATGGCACAAAAGTCACATAAACTTGTATTACATAATTATGTTGCATTTATACAGGAATTTGTTGTTTGGTACAATTCACATAATATATTTGTATTGAAAAGTTCTTATTTTTGTATCAATTAAGGATCTTAAAGGAAAGGTGTGTACAACATTCCAGTTAATGTTCGTGCAACAAGTTGTTTATATAGACAGAGTAATCAATACAGTTGTATTGAGAGACAAAGATAACATACCATGGTGAACAACAAGTTGTTTATATTGCAGATAGAATAATCAATACAATTGTATTGAGAGACATAGATGACATACCATGGTGAACAACAAGTTGTTTATATTGCAGATAGAATAATCAATACAATTGTATTGAGAGACATAGATGACATACCATGGTGAACAACAAGTTGTTTATATTGCAGATAAAATAATCAATACAATTGTATTGAGAGACATAGATGACATACCATGGTGAACAACAAGTTGTTTATATTGCAGATAGAATAATCAATACAATTGTATTGAGAGACATAGATGACATACCATGGTGAACAACAAGTTGTTTATATTGCAGATAGAATAATCAATACAATTGTATTGAGAGACATAGATGACATACCATGGTGAACAACAAGTTGTTTATATTGCAGACAGAGTAATCAATACAATTGTTTTAGAGACATAGCTGACATACCATGGTGAACAACAAGTTGTTAATATTGCAGATAGAATAATCGATACAATTGTATCGAGAGACATAGATGACATACCATGGTGAACAACAAGTTGTTAATATTGCAGATAGAATAATCGATACAATTGAATTGAGAGACATAGATGACATACCATGGTGAACAACAAGTTGTTTATATTGCAGATAGAATAATCAATATAATTGTATTGAGAGATATAGTTGACATACCATGGTGAACAACAAGTTGTTTATATTGCAGACAGAGTAATCAATACATTTGTATTGGAAGACATAGTTGACATATGATGGTGAACAACAAGTTGTTTATATTGCAGACAGAGTAATCAATACAATTGTATTGGAAGACATAGTTGACATACGATGGTGAACAACAAGTTGATTATATTGCAGACAGAGTAATCAATACATTTGTATTGGAAGACATAGTTGACATACGATGGTAAACAACAAGTTGTTTATATTGCAGACAGAGTAATCAATACATTTGTATTGGAAGACATAGTTGACATACGATGGTGAACAACAAGTTGTTTATATTGCAGACAGAGTAATCAATACAATTGTATTGGAAGACATAGTTGACATACGATGGTGAACAACAAGTTGTTTATATTGCAGACAGAGTAATCAATACAATTGTATTGAGAGACATAGTTGACATACGATGATGAAGAACAAGTTTTTTATATTGCAGACAGAGTAATCAATACAATTGTTTATATTGCAGACAGAATAATCAATACAACTGTATTGAGAGATATAGTTGACATACCATGGTGAACAACAAGTTGTTTATATTTCAGACGTAGATCAGATGTTTTATATCACAAGAAAAGTGAACGTCATGTTTATTTGGCTTCTCAGTTGTATTTTAATTTCATTGCAGGGGGCAACCTTACAGTCAACTGGATGGTGGGTCAGGGGACAGCGTGTAACACTTGTAGCAAATAAAATGTATGTAGTAATATACACTTTGATGTAGAATAATTTATTTATATATAAATGATTATATAAGTCATAATGTGATCTTGAGTGATATATTACTTGATGCATTCAATTCTGTGGAGAATTTTGTACTTGAGTGTTAATGACCCTCATGTGCTTCTCCTCTATTTTCTTCATCACATTATAACTACAAATTGCATTTTATTACAAATTGTGCTGTTAAAAATTACAAATTCCATTGTTTTTACAGATTGCCTTGTTATTACAAATTGTGCTACTGTTACAAATTGTCCTTTTTATAACAAATTGCATTTTTCTAAATCAGATTGTGCTTTATTACATAGTGTTTTTTTTTATTACAAATTGTGATTGATTACTAATTGCGATTTGTTACAAATAGCATTACCTTTTTGCACAAAATATGCTACCATTTTTAGTGGGGAAATATATTTTATTCTAACCTTGGCGTGTATCCCAAGTTAGTAAAGCCCCTTTTAACATATTATTTAAGCATGTTCTAATAAAAATCATTTTGGCAATGTGGGGACAGTGAGTATAAATAAGCATGGTTTATTGGGAAAAAATGCTTTTAGCCAAATATAACGTATGAAAAAGCCTGATATATTTTCTTAATAGGAGTTGGGTAGGTCACTCAATGGTCAACGTCACGTGGTTATTATTTATAAAATATCAAAATGTTATGTCAAGCTGGTGCAATTACATGTTCTTATTGTAAATGAATAACATATTGTGTTTCGCAGATGGAAGGCCACCTCAGAGTAATGTATTTGAATGCATGATTTTTATCAGGTGGGTATAATTAGTGTTCAATTACATATCCTATTACGACCAAAGGTAGCTTTCATCACACGTTGCCATCGATACTGACTTGTATCAAGCTTTGCAAACACTATAATGCTTGTGATTTATATGTAGGTATGCTATAGTAGCAGTAGCGAATGGATTAACAGATGCGGATCATTGTGTTACGGTCAGGGTCGATTTCTACGACACAGTTTACACTCGCAAACAGACATACTTTGCCGTTTCTGAGAAACAGTTACTTAAAATAAGTTCCGGTGTGACAAATGAAGAAGTAGTGGTAAGTGAATTTCAACATACAGTCAAACTTATATAAGCGGTCACCTCCATTTAGCAGCCACTTGTTTTAAGCAGCCACGTTTGCTATTTCCCATTAATATGCTTTCAGAGCAAATTAACCTGCATTAAATAACATCCTGTTTTAAACAAACACTTTTGTTCATTCCCGTTGACTGGCTGCTTAATATTATACCAATGTCGTACTGTTATTTGTGACTTGAAATGAATTGGTAATGCATTATGGTGGCATTTTGTCTGGCACCAAATAAAATAAATGCTTCTAATTTACCTATACTTGTAAAAGTTAAAAATGGCATTTAATATAATTAATCAACATTTCTTCAGAAATTCAATTTGTATAATTAAATGATAGATTAATTTTAGCTCGACTACTGGATAATAAAGAGAGTTATTCTACTCACCTGGGCAGGCGACACAACTTGGTTAAAGTTTTTCATGCATATCTCTTTCTCAGTAACCAGTGCATGTATTGACTTGAAACTTTACACAAGTCTTCTCAGTCATCAATCCTAGTACAAAAACTAAGTAAGATAACTGCTGCATGAATATTATGCAAATCATTGCCCTTGTTTGACTAAGAAAATCTGGTTAAAATTTTGCGTGCGAGTACCATCAAGTCCATATCTCACCAACCTCTTAATTTATTTGTTTGAAACTTCACACGAGACTTCCCTGTCATCAAACCTATTACAATAACTATGTAAGATAACTCTTGCATGAATCTAATACAAAATATTGCCGTTGTTTGACTTAAAAAATCTGGTTAAAGTTTTGTGTGCAAGTACCATCAAGTCCATATCTCACCAACCACTTAATGTATTTGATTGAAACTTCACATAAAACTTCCCAGTCATCAAACCCATTACAATAACTAAGTTAGATAATTCTTGCTTGAATATAATGCAAAATTATTGCCCTTCTTTGACTTAGAAATCATGGTTAAAGTTTTGCTTGCAAATACCATCAAGTCCATATCTCACCAAACACTCAACGTATTTGTTTGACATTTTACACAAGCCTTCTTAGACATCAATCCTACTAACAAAACTATGTTTAATAACTTTTGCATGAATATAATACAAATTATTGCCTATCTTTGACTCAGATATTTTGGTTAGAATTGTGTGTGCAAGTACCGTCAAGTCCATATCACACCAACCACTCAATTTATTTGATTGAAACTTCACATATGGCATTGTAGTCATGAAACCAAATTAACTAAACTAAATTAATCAAGTAAGATAACTCTTGCCAGATTTATTTGCAAATTAAGGCCTTTGTTAGAAATTTTATAACTCAGCAGTCACTGTATGTATTGGATTGAAACTTCATACAAGGTATTGCAGTTATAAGACCTACTAAATTTTGTCAGTTGTGTAGGAAAGATAACTCTTATTTGCTTGGATTAATCATCAGTCTCAATCAAATTTGTACTTTTGTGACAAATATTCGAACAGTCAAGTGCGCAGTCCCTCCAACAGCTCTTATTAATATATTTTTTACAGATATTCCATCGATATTGACACATAAAGGAATCTTTATTATTTTTTGCAAAATATTCTCAGACATAAAAATGTTTTAAAATTTTAGCTCACCTGAGCAAAGCTCAATCTGCCGTCTGTCGTCCATCACCCATCGTCCATCCATCTGTTAACTTTTTTGTTGTGTGTACTCTAGAAGCTGCATTTTTCATTGGATATCCAGTAAACTTATGTGGTAGTTATATAACCATAATATCTCGGACGAGTTCTTAAAATGGCCAAATCGGATTATTAATATCAGAATAATGGCACTTAAACATTAAAAAATGTACTATTTGACCTTGTGTGCACTCTAGCACCCACGTTTTCATTTGATTCTCACCAAACATGCACAGTAGTTATATAACCATAATATCTCGGACAAGTTGTTGAACTGGCCAAATTGAATTATGGATGTCAAAGTTATGGCCTTGGAAACCTTAAAAATGCACTATTTGACTGTGTGTGCACTTTAGCATATGCATTTTTCATTTGATTCTCCCCAAACTTACACAATAGTTATACTACCATAGTATCTCGGACAAGTTGTTGAACTGGCCAAATCAAAATATTAATGTTATGTCCCTAATGAAACATTAAAAAAATGCAGTATTTGACTGTGTGTGCATTTTAACACCTACATTTTTCATTTGATCCACATCAAACTTACACAGTAATTACATGTATATAACAATAATATTTCGACTGGCTAAATCGGAATATTAATGAAAGAGTGAAATGGCTCTTGAATTGTAAAAACTGTACCATTTGACATTGTGTGCACTTTAGCACTGGCATTTTTCATTTGAATCTCACCAAACTTACACATTTGTTTAATAACCATAATATCATGACAAGTTTTTGAACTTGCCAAATAGGGTAATTAATGTCTGAGTTATGGCCATTGAAACTTCAAAAATTGCATTATTTGACCTTGTGTGCATCTAGCACATGCAGTTTTCATTTAATCTTTGACAGACTTACACAGTTATTATGTAACAATAATATATTGAATGGGTTCTTGAACTGGCTGATCAGATAAATATTGTCATGAAATATGGCCATTGAATTGTCAAAAAAATATATTTGATGTTGTGTGCACTCTAGCACTCACATTTTATATTTCATTATATATAGTTGTTATGTGACCAAAATATCATGGACAAGTTCTTGAAATGACCAAATTGGAAAGTAAATGTTGGGTGTTATGGTCCTTGAACTGACTAAATTGGATAGTAAATGTCGGGTGTTATAATCCTTGGACTGACCAAGTTGGATAGTAAATGTTGGGTGTTATGGTCCTTGAACTGACCAACTGGAGTTATATACCTTGAACTGACCAAATTGGATTGTAAATGTTGGGTGTTATGGTCCTTAAACTGATCAAATACGATAGTCAATGTCAGGTGTTTAGGTACTTGAACTGACCAGATTGGCTTGTAAATGTCGGGTGTTATGGTCCTCAAACTGACCAAATTGGAAAGTAAATGTCGGGTGTTATGGTCCTTGAATATCCTTTATAGTAATTTATGTACAACTTTTATCTAGCACTTGCAAGAATTACCTTCTTTTGGTATTGTCTCCTCTGCCACAGGTGAGCAATTTAGGGCCATATTGGCCCCTTGTTTGAAATTGTTTTTAAATTGCTTTTATAAAGAGGGCTAGATTTTGCTCTAACACCGTACTAGACGTTGTTATAGTTTCTGTATCATATAAGATATACCGATAAAATGCAATCAAGTTACAGAAAATAATGTATAGTAATTTAATAAATCATTTTAGCACTTATACAAAGAAAGCTCAGAGATTATATGTATTAGTCTGTTTCCTGTGTAGAACCAGTACTGAATGGTTTTTAAAGGCATTGTGGTAAACCAGGAATCGAACCTGCAACCCCTGTTCACACAGTTGCCTATGTGCATAATATATCTTATGTACAAATAACATTTTAAAGATGGTCACTTCTACAAGTGTGCGCGTATGGCACTTTTCCAAATGACTATGTAATAAAAATTATTTCCCTTAAAATAATTTGGTTTATTTATTTGAGAAATAACGATTGTCCGTTGGTACGGATTCCTAGCTCTTCAGTTTTTATCGTCTGGTAAGCTGGTTCCCCTTTCAATAAACACATTGTTTAATAATACAATACAGAATCGGAAAACAATCTGTCCAACCGCGGTATATAAACGATAAACGCAAATCCTGTGCAGCCTTCTCACTTTTATCTACATGACACAAGAGTTTACAAAATTAAACTGAATGTTAAATAAGGCATAGCTTAGAATGCCACGTGGAAGATTGAGACGGCGAATAGCCCACAGAGAGGGCCGGGAATGTAACAGGCAAAACGCTAGGCAGGCAGCCCAGCCTCAATAAAGCGAGAACAACCGCCCATGGACAAGAGGCAGAAATCGGAATGCCGACGAGGTACAACAGCAGGATGACAACGCTGCAGGTGCAGAGAGACACGTGGGCGCGCAAGACATGATGCACAAATTCGACGCTGGTGACAACAGGCTGCTCCAAGATGATGCTGGTGGGTGTAATAGCAATTTTATTGATTTTGAAAATGTTTTACAAAGTTCTGGTATTTTACCTCTTAGAAATACTGTTTTAGAGAATTCAGGTGATAAATCGGGCTGTGGCGATGTGCGCGGCAAAAAGTTGCCTGTTTGGCCGCCAGGTCAAATTTCAAACCAAACCGGTCAGTATTCCCTGACCAGTAACGCGCAAACTGCGCCTTCAGTCCATTTGGCTTGTGATGATTTGGCAGCACATGTCCCTTCATCTTTAAAGCAACAGATCGGCAAGGGGTAATATATAAATTTAGCCCTTTTACTCAAAGCGGCAGTACAGCTGTCTTATTTTTGCAAAGGGGGCATTTTTAAATTAACAGCCGACGGTCACATTGAGACCGCTGAGAAGGAGTGCAAAGACAAAATGACAAGTATAGAACAATGGACAAACGCGTTCATTATATACTCTTCAATTTATCTATTATCGCACAGTGATAGAGTCCATGAAATGCTCCACTATATGTATAATGTTAGGGAATGCGTTATGCATCATGGAGGTCTGGCATGGCGCACATATGACGAGCAGTTCCGCTTACGTCAGGCCATATCGCCCGCATCCTGGTCACAAATCAATAATGACCTGTGGTGGCGATGCATGGAAGTTAAGGGCACGCAGAAAGCTGCCCAGTTAAGCACGCATAGATACACGTGTTACGACTTCAATAACGGTAACTGTCTGGCAGAACTGCAAATTCGCCCATGTCTGTTGTACCTGTTCAGCTCCGCACCCTGAGGTTAATTGTAATCAGCAGAGTTCATCCGCGAATTCTCGAATTTCAAGACCTCCTAGTAATTTTAGAGGCAGGGGGTCTCGTAGACTTTTCAGAGGTCAAGGGCGGGGCCAGTTTCAAAGACAGTAGCTCAAGCGAGTTAACAACTGAAAAGCTTTACAATTTGGATATTGTCAATATAACAAAATCGCCAGTCAAGGTAGAAGCTTTAAAACGTTATTCATGCTATTATGATAAGGATACAGCAAACTTTTTAATTCAGGGTTTTTCACAGGGTTTTCCCATTTAGAATAGTGGACCCTTTGTCAGCTTTCTTAGCTAGGTGATTGTTCATCATTGTTGTCAGCTTTTCTTAGCGTGGTGGGTGAAAAGTGTAAAATAATCTTGCCAGTTAAGAATCATTGCCCTTGGATACTGAAAATGTATTGAGAATGTAAGCTTCTTTAGCTTGTTGAGCTTAGTGAATTTTCTGAGTTTTCTGAGCTTTGTCAGCTTTTTGAGCTAGGTGAGCTTTGTCAACTTGATGAACATTGTCAGCTTAATGAGCTTTGTAAGCTTTCTTAGCATGGTGAGCTTTGTCAGCTTTTTGAGCTAGGTGAGCTTTGTCAACTTGATGAACTTTGTCAGCTTAATGAGCTTTGTAAGCTTTCTTAGCATGGTGAGCTTTGTCAGCTTTTTGAGCTAGGTGAGCTTTGCCAACTTGATGAACTTCATCAGCTTAATTAGCTTTGTCAGCTTTTTTAGCGTGGTGAGCTGTTTCAGCTTTTTGAGCTAGGTGAGCTTTGTCAATTTAATGAACTTTGTCAGCTTAATGAGCTTTGTCAGCTTTCTGAGCTAGATGAGCTTTGTTAGCTTTCTGAGGTTTGTCAGCTTGATGAGCTTTGTCAGCTTTCTGAACTAGATGAGCTTTGTCAGATTTCTGAGGTTTGTCAGCTTGATGAGCTTTGTCAGCTTTCTGAGCTAGATGAGCTTTGTCAGCTTGATGAGCTAGATAAGCTTTGTCAACTTGATGAGCTAGGTGAGCTTTGTCAGCTTGATGAACTTTGTCAGCTTTCTTAGCTAGGTGATTGTTGTTAGCTTGATGAGCTTTGTCAGCTTTCTTAGCTAGGTGATTGTTGTCAGCTTGATGAGCATGGTGATTGTTGTCAGCTTAATGAGCTTTGTAAGCTCTTTGAGCTTTGTCAGCTTTATAAGAATTAAGAATTTAAGAATTGTTATTGATAAAATTCAGGTCCTTGCACTTATATAGGTACATGTGTACTTAAAAACTATGTAAAGGACAGTTTTGTTTCTCACATAAGATTTTCTTGTTATTCATAACAAGATGACACATATACATGTATTAAATGCTAATCAATTATTTCATGGTTTTAACCTAGAAACTGTACATTTACTTAAATGCTATTAACATATGTGCCAATTGAGTTTAGTTCTGCATTTGATTCAAAAGAAGATTTCTAAATAATAGTCCCTTTTCAACTTGCAAATGTATATGTATTTGTCTTAAAATTGTCTAACCTATAGCGGTGGCATCCTTAACCTGTGGACATACTATTTCTAGCTTTAAACGCTATGCTGCACACTAACACATTAGCCATATAAGGTCATGTTTACCCAGGTCAACTAGCCATGATTTAGATCCATGTAAACTGTCTTTTTGCCTTGATGTAGCAAGTTAGTCCATATTGAGCAAGGTAGTTCATATTGAGCAAGTCATTTCATATTGAGCAAGTCAGTTCATATTGAGCAAGTCATTTCATATTGAGCAAGTCATTTCATATTGAGCAAGTCGGTTCATATTGACCTATTTCTCCCTCAATTGACCTGATGTGTGCTGTTGATCAAACCAGTTCCTTAGACAAGCCAATGGTGTCTAAAGAAACACTACTTTGTATTACATTGTATTTACTTGAACAAACAGTGCCACGTGGCCAGTGGGTGGAGTGATAATCACTCTTGCGTCAGGTCAATTTAGTTTGTCAGCACAGGTTCATGAAATCTCTTTCGCCTTCCTCTAGAACGTGCGATTTAGACCTATATAAACATTTTTGTTTGCCCCGGTTGAGTGAGTAAAGACTGTATTGATCCACTTATTTCTGCCTCATCTTAGTGAACTAGAGTTCCAGATTGGATGTTTTGCTTCAAATGCGAGTTAGGGTCATATTTGCCAAATATCACTGTTCATTGGTTGTTATGGTATATGAATATATATATATATATATGTTTGTTTTATGGATTTTACATTTGTTATGTAACGATTACTTATATAGTCGCATTTGTGCTGTTTATTGTAACCCTTTACCGTTGATGTACTGAAGTTTAAGCAAGTATTATAAAAGGGAATATCTAAATAAAATATTTATGTTATTAAACTTAGACATTTTGCCTAGAAGGGCCTGGAGAGGGGAATTCAGCCTTAAACTTTTGGACGCAAAACGCAAGTGGGTTAATAGATTAGGCCGCACCTTGTACACAAGTTTGGGAAAAGCAATATCATAAGTCCAGACATTGATACCAAAACCAACTTCTTTCGTGCCGACGGTGGGCATCTTAACGAGGTCGGTCTCGAATTTTACCTCGATTTTATAAGAGAATCGTTATTGAAAAATATGTCTTCCGTTCATTAGAATTTTTGGGGGATAAATGTTTCATTTATTGTGGTGGAAAAAATTCTTTCAGCCGAGGGTGACCAGGCCTAAAATAAACAGTGCAGTCGTCGGCACCCCTTTTAGCACCGGATGTTTGGCGGTTGACTCTAACTTTCAATGTGGCACTGGTTTCTGGTGCATAGCCGTTGTAAGCTAGGGCCTATGGTCATGCATTCGGGTGGAGTCTGTGTGCTTGATGCCGTCAGCCAGTCTGTTGTTGACTTGTGTTGCATTGCGTGTTGCTTCAATTTGCCTTCATTTTAATCAAAAGCTGGGTCTCTGTTAATGGGAGTTTGCCTGTAGCGCCTCGTCGCCTTTCGGTGGAGGAATCTATACACTATAGAGCGGCCTAAACATGCCAACCTTTATTTACCTTTTAATAGTATAGATTATGATTGTTAATTATCTTGCAGTTTGTTACTGTACAAACGTAACTATAAAATATGTTCAATAAACATAGAGAATTCTGCACGTTTTCCTTTTATTTCGAGTTATATTAAATAATAAAAATTATTTCCCTTAAAATAATTTGGTTTATTTATTTGAGAAATAATGATTGTCCGTTGCTACGGATTCCTAGCTCTTAAGATTTTATCGTCCGGTAAGCTGGTTCCCCTTTCAATAAACACATTGTTTAATAATACAATACAGAATCGGAAAACAATCTGTCCAACGGCGGTATATAAACGCAAATCCCGTGCAGCCTTCTCACTTTTATCTACATGTCACAAGAGTTTACAAAATTACCCGCCCGCCACACCCCTAGAAGATGTTTTTTATTGCATGTTCAATGGCAACTAGTGTATGTGATAAGGACTTATTAATCCTGGTTACATATATGCATGATTTTGTGTCAGAATTGCTGTTCCCAGTATATTTTTCAGGATCTTGTACGTTGAGATTAAACGGATGCGGTAACAACTGATGTGCATTAGATGGTCTCCGATATCCAGTTCACTGCCACGTATATACTATCATGGATCTTCTGCCACGGGTACCGACTTTGGGAACATTATCCTACTTCAACCTTGTACGAATAGACACTTTGTTAATCGTTGTGGAACAGGATGATACGTTACATGCATTGTGTACCTAATGCCTGGATATCGGATTTGAAAATGACTTAGACTATTGTTAAATGGCACAGAATGTTTGAATTGGCGTTTGTTGTTTAATATTTTATTTACAATTGAATATGGTTAGTGCCTCACTAACATTAAGAACAGTTTGCTATAAGTATAATATAAAGTGTTGATCAAAAGTACTATTTTAAATTTTAATTGCTAGAACTGTCGCTTAAGTCGGGTTCATCGGAAGGGATCAGGCGTTCTGTTAATAGCCAAATATTTTATTTTTGTATAACTGTGATTCTCAACGGTGTTATTGTCACAGATTGGAAAAATTGGTACCTTGTACTAGATATTGTGGCAACACGCATTATACTGTTGCTGTTGGTCTTGAGCTATGTCATATGGTGTGCCCATGTTTCGAATCAAAAAGTTTGCACCCAGACCGTATTTTGTGTGTTTGATGCAGTTGCGGTTTGTTGCGTTTGTGTATCTGTTTGAAAATTGTACATGATGCATTTTGCCACTTAATAATGGTAGACTCGAGTTGCTTCGGGTCACTAGGTCTGGCCCTTATAGTACTGGTAAGACCTAGATTGCGTTGCTGCTTAATGGCTCAATGCATCATGAAGGGCATACCAAAGTTGGTCAGTTGTATGTGTAACTGTATTATTATATGAGTTTATGGTGGTTAAAGTAACCACTGTTATGCTGGTAAACCGTAGGATGGGCTGTCATTCCCATCGGTATTGAATAACTACAATAGCAGTTGTCGGCACCCCTTTTAGCACCGGATGTTTGGCGGTAGACCCTAACTTTCAGTGTTGCATTGGTTTCCGGTGCATAGCCGTTGTAAGCTGGGGCCTATTGTCATGCATTCGGGTGGAGTCTGTGTGCTTGATGCCGTCAGCCAGTCCGTTGTTGACTTGTGTTGTATTGCGTGTTGCTTCAATTTGCCTTCATTTTAATCAAAAGCTGGGTCTCTGTTAATGGGAGTTTGCCTGTAATGCCTCGTCGCCTTTCGGTGGAGGAATCTATACACCATAGAGCGGCCTAAACATGCCAACCTTTATTTACCTTTTTATAGTATAGATTATGATTGTTTATTATCTTGCAGTTTGTTACTGCACAAACGTAACTATATATGTTCAATAAACATAGAGAATGCTGCATTTTTCCTTTTATTTCGAATTGTATTAAATAATGTTTAGACATTACTCTTAATATATACATGTATATTATATATATTGCTTTTGAAATAAATTCCGCAATCCACCATCTTTGCAATATTACTTCGAGACAGATGATGGTTTCGTTGCACAATTGAATTTTGTTTTGTGTTCTGTATAAAATAAGGTATTTGTTTTGATACGCTAAAATACACATAGAAAAGATTTTAAAGTATTTTCTTACAAAGCAGGAATGTAATGGCATACACAAATGCATTATAACTAAATATTCATTGAAAAATATTCTCAAATGCTCATTAATACATCCATCTGTTTAAATGCTATAAAAGTTACTGACATCTTATTGCAGTATATGCTATGCCAGCATTAGCTCTACTTAAATTGTAGCAAGAAATCACAGCCCCTATGAAAGTTTTGAAAAATAATCGAACATAATAATAACAGACATTTTTAAGCGGCAAAATTATGGTTACTGTGACAAAAAGGGGAGCCATTAGTAATTCACATGTTTACTCATCATTCCAGAGTACATGAGACATGTTCCACAATTATGCATTTATATTGATTAATATATTGTTTAACTTCAGGAGCTATCTTTTGGAGGACTTTCTAAAAGGACTGTTAAACACGCGGTACAAAAATTGTGTCGCACTATTACATCAGACCCAGATCTTGTATTTAGAATCGGATTGTATCGGGTTTATTCAGGTAATATTAGATTAGTTGTTGTATTAACATTTGAGCTACTCTTATAGCTAGTATTCTCATTACCATCTGTCTTTTCCTTAAGAATGAACTAAGAAGATGATGTATGACCATGTGTCTTTTTCTTAAAAATGAACTAAGAAGATGATGTATGACCATCTGCCTTTTTCTTAAAAATGAACTAAGAAGATGATGTTTGACCATCTGCCTTTTTCTTAAAAATGAACTAAGAAGATGATGTATGACCATCTGCCTTTTTCTTAAGAATGAACTAAGAAGATGATGTATGACCATCTGCCTTTTTCTTAAAAATGAACTAAGAAGATGATGTTTGACCATCTGCCTTTTTCTTAAAAATGAACTAAGAAGATGATGTATGACCATCTGCCTTTTTCTTAAGAATGAACTAAGGAGATGATGTATGACCATCTGCCTTTTTCTTAAGAATGAACTAAGAAGATGATGTATGACCATCTGCCTTTTTCTTAAGAATGAACTAAAAAGATGATGTATGACCATCTGCCTTTTTCTTAAGAATGAACTAAGAAGATGATGTTTGACCATCTGCCTTTTTCTTAAAAATGAACTAAGAAGATGGTGTATGACCATCTGCCTTTTTCTTAAGAATGAACTAAGAAGATGATGTATGACCATCTGCCTTTTTCTTAAGAATGAACTAAGAAGATGATGTATGACCATCTGCCTTTTTCTTAAGAATGAACTAAGAAGATGATGTATGACCATCTGTCTTTTTCTTATGAATGAACTAAGAAGATGATGTTTGACCATCTGTCTTTTTCTTAAGAATGAACTAAGAAGATGATGTATGACCATCTGCCTTTTTCTTAAGAATGAACTAAGAAGATGATGTTTGACCATCTGCCTTTTTCTTAAGAATGAACTAAGAAGATGATGTATGACCATCTGCCTTTTTCTTAAGAATGAACTAAGAAGATGATGTGTGACCATCTGTTTTTTCCTTATGAACTAAGACAATGATGTATGACCATCTGTCTTTTCTTTATGAACAAACTAAAACAATGATGCACTACCATTTGTCGTTTCCTAATGAATGAACTCAGATGATGATGCATTACCAACTGTATTTTCCTTATGAATAATTAAGATGTGGATGCATTATCATCTGTCTTTTCCTAATGAATGAACTCAGATGATGACGCATCAATATCTGTCTTTTGCTAAGGATGATGCATTACATCTGAATTTAGGAAATACTCAGAAGATGAAGTATTACCATCTGCCTTTCTCTTATGAATGAGCTAAGACGATAGTGTATTACCATCTGTCTTTCCTTATTGAATGAACTAAGATGTGATGCATTACCACCTGTCATTCCCTTATGAATGAACTTAGATGATGGTGTAATACAATCTGTCTTTCCCTTAAAAATAAACTAAGACGATGGTGTATTACCATCTGTCTTTCCGTTATGAATAAACTCAGATGGTGGTGCATTACCATCTGTTTTTCCCTTATGAATGAATTAAGATGTGATGCATTACCATCTGTCTTTCCCTTATGAATGGAATCAGAGGATGATACATTAACATTCTGTATTTCCCTTATGAATAAACTCAGATGAGGATGCATTACTATCTGTCTTTCCCTTATAAATGAATTAAGACGGTGTATTACCAGCTGTCTTTCCCTTATGAATGAACTAAGAGGATGAAGTATTACCATTTGTATTTATCTTATGAATGAACTCAAAAGATGATGCATTACCATCTGTCTTTCCCTTATAAATGAACTACAACGTATGTCTTTCCATGATGAATGAACTCAGAAGATGAAGGATTACCATCAGTCTTTCACTTATGAATGAAATCAGATGACGTTGATGCATTACCATCTGTCTTTCCCTTATGAATGAACTAAGACGTGATGAATAACAATATGTCTTTTCCTTATGAATGAACTAAGACATGATGCATTACCATCTGTCTTTCACTTATGAATGAACTAATACAATAATGTATTACCAGCTGTATTTCCCTGATGAATAAACTCAAATGATGATGCATTACCATCTGTCTTTCCCCTATGAATAAACTCAGATGATGATGCATTACCATCTGTCTTTTCTTTATGAATGAACTAAAATGATGAAGTATTACCATCTGTCTTTCCCTTATGAATGAACTAAGTCAATGATGTATTACCATCTGTCTTTCTATTATGAATAAACTCAGATGATTGTGCATTACCACCTGTCTTTCCCTTATGAATGGACTTAGACGTGATGCATTATAATCTGTCTTTTTCTTATGAATTAACTCAGAGAATGATGCACTAAATTCTGTCTTTTCCTTATGAATGAACTAAGATGTGATGCATTACCATCTGTCTTTTCCTTATGAATGAACTAAGATGTGATGCATTACCATCTGTCTTTTCCTTATGAATGAACTAAGATGTGATGCATTACCATCTGTCTTTCCCTTATGAATGAACTAAGTAAATGGTGTATTACCATCTGTCTTTCTATTATGAATAAACTCAGATGATTGTGCATAACCACCTGTCTTTCCCTTATGAATGAACTAAGATGTGATGCATTACCATCTGTCTTTTCCTTATGAATGAACTAAGATGTGATGCATTACCATCTGTCTTTTCCTTATGAATGAACTAAGATGTGATGCATTACCATCTGTCTTTTCCTTATGAATGAACTAAGATGTGATGCATTACCATCTGTCTTTCCTTCATCAATGAACTAAGATGTGATGCATTACCATCTGTCTTTTCCTTATGAATGAACTAAGATGTAATGCATTACCATCTGTCTTTTCCTTATGAATGAACTAAAACATGATACATTACCATCTGTCTTTCCATTATGAATGAACTCAGACGATGAAGTATTACTATCAGTCTTTTCTTTTGAATGAACTCAGCTGATGATAATGCATTACCATCTGTCTTTTCCTTATGATGAACTTAGATGGTGACGCATTGCCATCTGTCTTTCACTAATGAATGAACTTAAACAGTGATGCATTACCATCTGTCTTTTCATTATGAATAAACTAAGAAGATGAAGTATATTACCATTAGTCTTTTCCTTATGAATGAACTCAGATGATGAAGTATATTACCATTAGTCTTTTCCTTATGAATGAACATTATAATGATGCATTACCTTCTGTCTTTCCCTCATAAATGAACTAAGACGATGGTGTTTTACAATCTGCCTTTCCCTTATGAATGAACTCAGAAGATGATGCACTAAAATCTGTCTTTCCCGTATGAATGAACTAAGACATGATGCATTACAATATGTCTACCCCTTATGAATGAACTAACATGAGATGCATTACCATCCATCTTTCCCTTATGAATAAACAAAGACGTGATGCATTACCATATGTCTTTCCATTATGAATGAACTCAGAAGATAAAATATTACCATCAGTCTTTCACTTATGAATGAAATCAGATGATGTTGATGCAGTACCATCTGTCTTTCCCTTATGAATGAACTAAGACGTGATGAATTACAATATGTCTTTTCCTTATGAATGAACTAAGACATGATGCATTACCATCTGTCTTTCCCTTATTAATGAACTCAGATGATGATGCATTACCGTCTGGCTTTACCTTATGAATGAACTAATACAATGGTGTATTATCACCTTTATTTCCCTGATGAATAAACTCAGATGATGATGCATTACCATCTGTCTTTTCCTTATGAATGAACTTACATGATGAAGTATTACCATCTGTCTTTCCCCTATGAATGAACTCAGACGTTGGTGTATTACTATCTGTCTTTCCTTATAAATAAACTCAGATGATGGTACATTAGCATCTGTCTTTCCCATATAAACAGACTAAGACGTAATGCATTACCATCTGTCTTTTTCTTATGAATAAACTCAGATGATGATGCACTATAATCTGTCTTTCCCTTATGAATGAACTAAGACGATGATGCATTACCATATGTCTTTACCTTATGAATGAACTAAGACGATGATACATTACCTATGTCTTTACCTTATGAATGAACTAAGATAATGGTGTATTACCATTTGTGTTTCCCTTATGAATGAAATAAAACTATGATGTTTTGCCGTCTGAGCTTTCCTTATAAATGAATTAAGACGATGATGTATTGCCGTCTGTCTTTAACTTATGAATGAACTCGGAGGATAATGCATTACCATCTGTCATTCCCTTATGAATGAACACAGATATGATGCATTACCATCTGTTTTTCCTTTATGAACGAAATAACAAGATGGTGTATAACCATCTGTCTTTCCCTTATGAATGAAATAAGACGATGATGTATTCCAATATGTCTTTCACTTATGAATGAATGAAGACGATGATGCATTACCATCTGTTTTTCAATAATTGATGAACTAAGACAATGGTGTTTTACCATCTGTCTTTCCTTTATGAAAGAAATCAGACTTTGATGTATTACCACCAGACCTTACCTTATAAATGAATTAAGGCGATGACGTATTGCCGTCTGTCTTGAACTGATGAATGACCTCAGACAATTATGCATTACCATCTGTCATTATCTTATTAATAAACTAAGACGATAGTGTATTACCATATGTCTTTTCCTTATGAATGAATTAAGACGACGATGCATTACCGTCTGTCTTTTTCTTATGAATTTACTAAGATGATGATGCATTACCATCTGTCTTATCCTTATAAATGAACTCATACGATGATTCATCTGTAGTCTTAATGAATCAGATGATAATGCATTACCATCTGAACTTAGGAAATACTCGGATGATGATTCATTACCATCTGTCTTTCCCGTATGAATGAACTCAGATGACGATGCATTACCATCTGTCTTTCCTTTTTGTATGAACTCAGATGATGATGCATTGCCATCTGTCTTTCCCTTTTGTATGAACTCAGATGATGATGCATTATCATCTGTATTTCCCTGTGAATGAATTCAGATGATAATGCATTACCATCTGAACTTAGGAAATACTCGGATGATGATTCATTACCATCTGTCTTTCCCGTATGAATGAACTCAGATGACGATGCATTACCATCTGTCTTTCCTTTTTGTATGAACTCAGATGATGATGCATTGCCATCTGTCTTTCCCTTTTGTATGAACTCAGACGATGATGCATTACCATCTGTCTTTCTCTTATGAATGAACTCATACGATGATTCATTACCATCTGTCTTTCCCGTATGAATGAACTCAGATGACGATGCATTACCATCTATCTTTCCTTTTTGTATGAACTCAGATGATGATGCATTGCCATCTGTCTTTCCCTTTTGTATGAACTCAGACGATGATGCATTACAAACTGCGTGTTGTGAATGTGATTATGAGATGCATATAAATGGTGATGGTGACGACGACTCTGTTAATGATGGTTGTGATAATAAAAGGGACTGTGCCTGCTACAATATGTAACAATGAGAGGAACTGCTTATAGTGTGAGTGTGTGTTTTTTTTTTGCAGATTCTGCTAAATTCAGTGATCCAGCAAAAGTAAACTTGGTGTTAAATGCGATAGCATCAAAAACCGACAACGAGAGCTTCACTGTGGTTTCTGAGGGTTTATGTTTGAAGATAACGTTCAAATCAAACAGAGGTAAGACATTAAATACATACGGGTAATTTAGTATTTTACAATGATTCACCTTCTATTTCAGAACTACATCACTCTTTTACTACATCACTACATCTTTATATTACTTAGAACTCTGTTTATGTATCTCAAAAGTGTATAACTTCTTAAAGCGGAATAACCATTTATTTATGTCTGTTTAATACAATACAAAAATGTAATAATTGGTATGATGACTATATAAATCATTTAAGTACCATTGTGTATCGTCTAAAACATGTATTTAAATTAAGGATGTCGACGAATATTCGGATATTCGAATATTCGGTCATACGTCCGAATATTCGAATGTCATATTGATATTCGAATATTCGCAACCAAAAAAAAATATTAAAAAAATATAGTAAATTCAAATTGTTTTCTTTATTTATTTTCAATTTCAATATTTTTGCCACAAATGGTTTTGAAAGGTGTTATATCAACCAGGTTAAGACATGGTAATTATCGATTTCCTCTTAAGACGGGTGTCTATTGGACGTTGTCAAGGTGATAAGGAGTCCTGGTCGGTAATCCTTTAATTATTTGCCTTAGGCAATTTTAATCATCGATCTGCCTTTACGGTCTGTTGTAAATCACCCTGTTTTGAAAAGGTGAGAGCAAGTTTGTTTATTTACCAATCTTATACCTAATTGAAGAGCACACTTCTTTGATTTGAAGGCCGTTTATGTACTTGTGAATAATAAATGCGTCAAGTAGTACACGAATTTACTTATATATATAAATATATATATTTATTTTTTTTATGTTTGTTTTTCAATTTCATTTATAAATAGTTAATTACTTATAAACTATACAAACATACGAATATTTAACTTAGTAAAGCAAATATAACATAGCATTTATTAAGTTATTATTATTAATTATGTATCATCGAGTTCGACGTCATGTTGAATCGTGACGACAATGATATTCCAATTGTTTGCTTTTTAGTATTTATACATCCGCACCGTTTCCGCTGAAAGAGAAAGTAACAAATATGGCCAGTAAAAACGTTCGGGATAGAAAGTTGATGATTATTTATTTTTAAGATCTTGACCGAATATATTCGAATATTCGTTCGAAAGAATGACCGAATATTCGAATATCAATATTGCCATTTGTTGCCATCCTTAATTTAAATAAAAGATGGGACATAAACTGATGTTTCTATCGTTCTTAAAAAAACTTACCGGTCTATTATACAGAAAATTATAAAACATCTATCATCTTTATATATAAACTTACCGGTCTATTATACAGATAATCATAAAACATCTATCAGCTTTATATATAAACTTACCGGTCTATTATACAGATAATTATAAAACATCTATCAGCTTTATATATAAACTTACCGGTCTATTATACAGATAATTATAAAACATCTATCAGCTTTATATATAAACTTACCGGTCTATTATACAGATAATTATAAAACATCTATCAGCTTTATATATAAACTTAACTGTCTATTAGACAGATAACTATAAAACATCTATCAACTTTATATATAAACTAACTGTTCTATTATACAGATAATTATAAAACATCTATCAGCTTTATATATAAACTAACTGTTCTATTGTACAGATAACTATAAAACATCTATCAACTTTATATATAAACTTACTGTTCTATTCTACAGATAATTATAAAACATCTATCGACTTTATATATAAACTAACTGTTTTATTGTACAAATAATTGTAAAACATCTATCAACTTTATATATAAACTTACTGGTCTATTATACAGATAATTATAAAACATCTATCAACTTTATATATAAACTTACCGGTCTGTTATACAGATAATTATAAAACATCTATCAGCTTTATATTTATACTAACTGTTCTCTTATACAGATAATTATAAAACATCTATCAACTTTATATATAAACTTACTGGTCTATTATACAGATAATTATAAAACATCTATCAGCTTTATATATAAACTAACTGTTCTCTTATACAGATAATTATAAAACATCTATCAGCTTTATATATAAACTTACTGTTCTATTATACAGATAATTATAAAACATCTATCAGCTTTATATATAAACTAACTGTTCTATTATACAGATAATTATAAAACATCTATCAGCTTTATATATACAGATAATTATAAAACATCTATCAGCTTTATATATAACTAACTGTTCTATTATACAGATAATTATAAAACATATATCAGCTTTATATATATACTTACTGTTCTCTTATACAGATAATTATAAAACATCTGTCAGCTTTATATATAAACTAACTGTTCTATTATACAGATAATTATAAAACATCTGTCAGCTTTATATATAAACTAACTGTTCTATTATACAGATAATTATAAAACATCTGTCAGCTTTATATATAAACTTACTGCTCTTTTATACAGATAATTATAAAACATCTATCAGCTTTATATATATACTAACTGTTCTATTATACAGATAATTATAAAACATCTATCAATTTTATATATAAACTTACTGGTCTATTATACAGATAATTATAAAACATCTATCAACTTTATATATAAACTTACTGTTCTATTATACAGATAATTATAAAACATCTATCAACTTTATAAAAGCTTAAATTATTTTACATTAATCTTTTTATATTATATATTTCAATTATCCCTCCACTAGGCAATATATATCAACATGTAAAATGATTTCATCTCCTGAATGCTTTTTATAACTGAAAATATTTCACACATGGCTGGTTTTATGGTCTACAGACAGATAACGAGAGCAAATAATGCTCATGATTCCACAGGCCTTCCCAGTCATCAAACCTACATTACGATAACTAAGTAAGATAAATCTTGCATGAATATAATGCAAATTATTGCCCTTGTTTGACTTAGAAATTCTGGTTAAAGTTTTGCCCCAGTAACCATTGCATCTATTGACTTGAAACTTTACACAATTCTTTTCAGTCATTAAACTTATTACAATACATGTAACTTAGTTAGAAAACTCTGGTTTGAATATAACACAAATAATTGTTTTTGTATGGCTTAGATTCTGTTTAAAGTTTTGCTTGCAAGTACGATCAAGTCCATATCTCACCAACCACTCATTGTATTTGATTAAAACTTTACACACACCTTTCCCAGTCATCAGCCCTACAACAAAACCTAAGTAAGATATCTTTTGCTTGCATATAATACAAAATTATTGCCCTTCTTTGACTTAGAAATTCTTGTTAAAGTTTTGCGTGCAAGTACTGTCCAGTCTTTATCTCACAAACCACTCAACAAATTTTATTGAAATTTTACACAAGCCTTCCCAGTCATCAACAATACTACGATAACTAAGTTAAAGGCCCTGGCATGAATATAATACAAATTATTGCCCTTCTTTGACTTGTGGGATAACTCTTGCCAGAATTCTTTTTCAAATTAGGGCCCTTGTTTGAATTTGAAATTTTGTAACTTTGCAGTACTCAGCACTGCATGTATTGGATTGAAACTTCATACAAAGTATTGCAGTTACAAGGCCTATTAAAATTTGTCAATTGTGTTAGTTAGATAACTCTTATTTGTTTTGATTTGTTATCAGTCTTAATCAAATTTGTACATTTGTGACAAATATTGGAATAGTTAAGCACGCTGTCTCTCCCATGGCTCTTCTTGATTATAACAGAAGCTTCTGAATGTTTGGCATGTATACAGCATTTTCATCCAGTTAGTTATAGTATATTACTACTCGTAGCACAGTGGATAGAGCTGCGGATTGTTACTTGGATGGTTCGGAATCAAATCCCATCACATGTATTGTTACAGTTTGTTTATTTCAATAGTAAACATCACAGTTTGCTTTCCTACAGTTCTTTTATCAAAAAATTAATACTCAGTGTTAAATCTAAAAATGTCCATAAATGCATCTATATTTTGCACAACCATTCATTGTTATCTTGAATATTTTAATAATTGCCATTTAAAACAACAAAACATTTATTCCATGCATATTTATAATTTTCAAATATTTCAGTGTGTCATGATGATGTATTTCAACCCTATGAACAATAAGAATAAAACAAAAACACTGACGTTTTTATGTATACTTGGCTATCTGCAAGGCATTATACCGCATGTTGACGTACATGCGCAAATATCATGCAGAACATGCCTTATGTTGATCGTGGCAGCAAGATATGCCCTTATGTACAGCATGGTTAGTTATGCCCTTATATACAGCATGGTTAGCTATGCCCTTGTGTGCTGTATGGTTAACTATACCCTTATGTTCCGTACGGTTAGCTATGCCCTTATGTGCCGTACTGGTTAGCTATGCCCTTATGTGCCGTATGGTTAGCTATGCCCTTATGTGCCATATGGTTAGCTATGCCCTTATGTGCCGTATGGTTAACTATGCCCTTATGTGCCGTATGGTAAGCTATGCCCTTATGTACAGAATTATAAGATATGTCCTTATGTACATCATGATTAGCTATGCCCTTCAACAAATTTAACCTCAATCTTCACAACAAGGGACACATAATTACAAGACAAGATTAACCTCATTCTTCTCAACAAGGGACACATAATTACAAAACAATGTTTACCTCCACCCAAACAACAAGGAACACATAATTACAAAACAATGTTAACCTTGATCCTCACAACAAGCAACAAGACAATGTTTACCTCCACCCTCACAACAAGGGAAAAATAATTACAAGACAATGTTAATCTTGATCCTCGCAACAAGGGACACATAATTACAAGACAATGTTAACCTTAATCTTCACAAGGGACACCTTATTACAAGACAATGTTAACCTTCATCCTCACTACAAGGGACACATAATTACAAGACAAGGTTAACCTGGATCCTCACAACAAAGGACACATAATTACAAGACAAGATTAACCTCAATTTTCCAAGCAAGGGACACATAATTACAAGATAAGGTCAACCACAATCTTAACAACAATGGACACATAATTACAAGACAAGGTTAACCTCAATCTTCACAACAAGGGACACATAATTACAAGACAAGATTAACCTCAATCTTCACAGCAAGGGACACATAATTACAAGACAAGGTTAACCTCGATCTCACAACAAAGGACACATAATTACAACAAGACAACAATCTTAACAAGGGACACATAATAACAAGACAATGTTAACCTCGATCCTCGCAACAAGGGACACATAATTAAAAGCCAAGGTTAACCTCAATCTTCACAGCACTGAGGGACACATAATTAAAAGCCAAGGTTAACCTCAATCTTCAAAGCAAGGGACACATAATTACAAGACAAGTTTAACCGCAATTTTCACAACAAGGGACACATAATTACAAGACTAGTTTAACTGCAATTTTCACAACAAAGGACACATAATTACATAACAAGGTTAACCTCAATCTTCACAACAAGGGACAAATAATTACAAGACAAGATTAACCCCGATCTTCACAGCAAGGGACACATAATTACAAGACAAGTTTAACCACAATTTTCACAACAAGGGACACATAATTACAAGACTAGTTTAACTGCAATTTTCACAACAAAGGACACATAATTACATAACAAGGTTAACCTCAATCTTCACAACAAGGGACAAGTAATTACAAGACAAGATTAACCCCGATCCTCACAACAAGGGACACATAATTACAAGACAATGTTAACTTCGATCTTCACAACAAGGGACACATAATTTAAGACAACGTTTACCACAATCTTCACAACAAGGGACACATATTTACAAAACAATGTTAACCTCAAAGTATTACTATCTGAAACTCAATATTTAAGAATTACTTGCTGTTTTTCATTAATTTATTAATGTTTATCACGCTAATTTTGAAAATTAAAACAAAAATACAAATTGTTGTTTCCTCAGAACATTTTCAATCAAGCTGATTGAAATAGAGTTATATAAATTTAAATTTATCTTACACTCTTGCCACACATGACTGCGAATATGTACAATATTGTGCTTTATATCCATTTGAACACGATTAAGATCCTGCACATATACCCTCTCTTTAATATCATGTTTGCACCATGTAGTTATTATCTTACATACGAGACTAAAATATCATGTTTGCACCATGTAGATATATTATCTTCCGAACGAGACTAAAATGTCATGTTTGTACCTTAAACATATATTATCTTCCGAACGAGACTGAAATATCATGTTTGTACCTTATAGATATAGTATCTTCCGTATGACACTTGAATATTATGTTTGTATCTTGTTGATATATCATCTTCTGAACAAGGCTTTAATATCATGTTTGTACCTTATAGATATATTATCTTCGAAGGAGACTTTAATATCATGTTTGCACCTTATAGATATATTATCTTCCGAATGAGACTTTGATATCATGTTTGTACCTTATAGATATATTATCTTCCGAACGTGACTTTGATATCATGTTTGTACCTTATAGATATATCATCTTCTGAACGAGATTTTAATATCATGTTTGCACCATATTGATATATCATCTTCTGAACGAGACTTTAATATCATGTTTGTACCATATTGATATATCATCTTCTGAATGAGATTTTAATATCATGTTTGCACCATATTGATATTTCATCTTCTGAATGAGACTTTAATATCATGTTTGCACCATGTAGATATAATTTATGATATCATGATTGCACCATGTAGATATAATTTATGATATCATGTTTGCTCCATGTTGATATATTATCTTCCAAACAAGACTTTAATATCATGTTTGCACCATGTAGATATATTATCTTCCGAATGAGCCTTAAATATCATGTATATTTGCACCATGTAGATATAATTTATGATATCATGTTTGCTCCATGTTATATATTATCTTCCAAACAAGACTTTAATATCATGTTTGCACCATGTAGATATATTATCTTCCGAATGAGCCTTAAATATCATGTATATTTGCACCATGTAGATATCATTTATGATATCATGTTTGCTCCATGTAGATATATTATCTTCCCAACGAGACTTCAATAATAAAACTTCCATGTGCCTCTTAGTGTAATGTAATATGAATCATGATTTCTATTCTGTGAAGAATTGTATTCAGCCAATGAGTGTAATTAAGAGTATGCCTGAAGATTGTAGAATTTGTTATGTAACTGTTGCAGGCGGTATTCCACTTCTGACAACCACTCATCCAGACACACTTACAGTGGAAGAGGTTACCCAAGGCATCTCCGATGGCAATCATCTCGTCCTCATGTATGAAGGTATACCTGGTCCACCTATGGAATACGGTGACCCCAATGAATTTGCTCAAGTTGTAAGTTTAATTTATATCAGTTCTTTGTTGTTTTCTTATTATCAATAATCTGTGTATGCCATGGAAGTTATGTTTTATATGTTTATTTATAGTGTCAACTCTTAAGTGCAGACAAATAGAAACACTATTCTCCCCTTTTGTAACAGCCTACATATGCCGATGCACAAGTTACAGTTAAACAAGCTGGACAAGTTAACACAATTAAAAATAAGACTTTTGCCTAATTAATGATTGTAAATGAGTAAAAGGCACTTATTTGGGGTTGGTTTTTTTATTATGATACTTTTTTATGAAAATGGTGAGTGGGCATTCATTTCTGTTGAATATTTTTTTTGTATTTTGTTTGGATATTTGCTTCAAACTACTCATTAAATGTACGCTATAAACTAAACATTAAATGTATACTACAAATTATACATTAAATGTACGCTATAAACTACACATTAAATGTATACTACAAATTATACATTAAATGTACCCTACAAACTTCACATTAAATATATACTACAAATGATACATTAAATGTACCCTACAAACTACACATTAAATGTATACTACAAATTATAAATTAAATGTACCCTACAAACTACACATTAAATGTACCCTACAAATGACACATAAATGTACCCTACAAACTACACATTAAATGAATACTACAAATTATACATTAAATGTACCCTACAAACTACACATTAAATGTATACTACAAATTATACATTAAATGTATGCTACAAACTACACATTAAATGTATACTACAAATTATACATTAAATGTACCCTACAAACTACACATTAAATGTATACTACAAATTATACATTAAATGTACCCTACAAACTACACATTAAATGTATACTACAAATTATACATTAAATGTACCCTACAAACTACACATTAAATGTACCCTACAAATTACACATAAATGTACCCTACAAACTACACATTAAATGTACCCTACACACTACACATTAAATGTACACTACAAATTACACATTAAATGTACCCTACACACTACATATTAAATGTACACTACCAATTACACATTAAATGTACCCTACAACAATCAACATACTAAGTACTCAAGTTCTTTATTTTCAGATTGAGAAATCTTTGTATGAAATGTTTGGTGTAAAATGTCCCAGCAAACTTTCTCAAGGTGAGGGTTTCGAAGACACAGGATCGAAGGAAAAATCTTTTTGTGGAAGACGCAGCATGAAGAACCCCAAAAGACTTTTCCCTCTCTCTGATAAAGTTACAAGCCAGTCGTTAGCCACTAAAAACTGGGTAAGTTACAAGCGAGTTGTTAGCCATCAATCACTGGGTAAGTTACAAACCAGTCATTAGCCATCAATCACTGGGTAAGTTACAAACCAGTCATTAGCCATCAATCACTGGATAAGTTACAAACCGGTCATTAGCCATCAATCACTGGGTAAGTTACAAGCAAGTCATTAGCCATCAATCACTGGGTAAGCTACAAACCAGTCATTAGCCATCAATCACTGGATAAGTTACAAACCAGTCATTAGCCATCAATCACTGGGTAAGTTACAAGCCAGTCATTAGCCATCAATCACTGGATAAGTTACAATCCAGTCGTTAGCTATTAACTGTGTAAGTAACAATCAAGTCGTTAGCCTTCAATCACTGGATAAGTTACAATCCAGTCGTTAGCTATCAATCACTGGGTAAGATACAAGTCAGTCATTAGCCATCAATCACTGGGTAAGTTACAATCCAGTCATTAGCTATCATTAACTGGGTAAGTTACAAGCCAGTCGTTAGCTATCATTAACTGTTAAAGTAACAAGCCAATTGTTAGCCATCAATCACTAGGTAAGTTACAAGCCATTCGTTAGCCATCAATAACTGGATAAGTTACAATCTAGTCGTTAGCTATAATTAACTGGTTAAGTTACAAGCCAGTCGTTAGCTATCATTCACTGGGTAAGTCACAAGCCCGTTGTTAGCCATCAATCATTGGATAAGTTACAATCCAGTTGTTAGCTATCATTAACTGTGTAAGTAACAATTCAGTCATTAGCCATCAATCACTGGGTAAGTTACAAGCCAGTTGTTAGCTATCATTAACTGTGTAAGTAACAATTCAGTCATTAGCCATCATTCACTGGATAAGTTACAATCCAGTCCTTAGCTATTATTAACTGTGTAAGTAACAATCCAGTCATTAGCCATTAATCACTGGGTAAGTTACAAGCCTGTCATAAGCTATCAATCACTGGGTAAGTTACAAGCCAGCCGTTAGCCATCATTAACTGTGTAAGTTACAAGCGAGTCGTTAGCCATCAATCACTGGGTAAGTTACAAGCCAGTCATAAGCCATCAATCACTGGGTAAGTTACAAGCCTGTCATAAGCTATCAATCACTGGGTAAGTTACAAGCCAGCCCTTAGCCATCATTAACTGTGTAAGTTACAAGCGAGTCATTAGCCATCAATCACTTGGTAAGTTACAAGCCAGTCGTAAGCCATCAATCACTGGGTAAGTTACAAGCCACTCGTAAGCTATCAATCACTGGGTAAGTTATACACAATTATTTGTTGTTTTCTAAAAAGTTAAAATAAAATAGTTGGTTCTCAAAGGAGAAATTTAGACTACAACCCATTCTGAGATGATAGATGCACATGAAAAATACAGAGATTGTCCAAGAGATTCTAGTTCAGTTTCTCCCCCTTTCTAATAGCATGTTAGTGTCAGCATTCATGTCGTAAGAATGGGTTCTATGAATTATTTTGTTAGTTTAGCAAGTGATATACTGTTGTTCTGTGACAATGATCAACAGTGTGCATACAGTTTGGACAGTGGTTGAACCTTTTACAGATGGCTACTAGACTTTTCATATTCTGCTAAGTGTGCGATGATCCGAAATAATGGGGACTCAGTGATAGTGAATATTCCCGCGTCATGTTCCAAAGATATTATGTTGGCAATTTGCTAATAAAACATGACAGTGTACACAGTATATACACAGTATAACCGTGATACATATCGAAAGACTTCAACATTAATTTTGTCATCCGAGCTGCCTTATAATAAAATGACATTGCAAGCAAAACACACTAGATGCATATTATAAAAAGAAATATTAACTAACATAAAGGACATGTCTGTCCATGTCCATGTCCATGTCTAAAACTAACAAAATATCAAAACCACCTGCTTTAATAATATCATTGCCTAATGTCGTAACAGTGTTACTATTATAGATTATAAAATATTAATTGTCCAAAAAAGCTTAAACTACAAGGTCTTACTGTTCATTGCCAATTTACTGTTCATTGCCAATCAACTCTTTTCATAGTATCTTGAGCAATTTTAGTCATCAAACTCTGTTACATCAGTGCTTTTCTCGAACTCCTTGTTTTACATTACATTGTGTTCACTATGTCACCTTACTTTTGCCTTATTCAGTCAAATAGAGGGTCGGTAGTGTATTGGAACGTTGACCCCTATCATCTATACCCACACTTTCATTTAATCCAAGAATATTGCAATACAAGTTTCAAATGAAAGTAGATGAAACTGATTATTAAAAAGTGCAGTGAATTGTTCGGTTTGCATTTCATTTTGATAAAAAGGCCATCCAATCTAACAATATTACCCAACACACTTTTAATTCACATCAATTATAACTTTACTAAACAAATATATCTCTTTTGAATACTTTCAGAATAATATATTAGTCTTATTACCATACACTCAGTATTATTCTTTTTAATTTATCAGTTCGAGAAGTCAACAGTATCTAATTATTTTAAAATGGCTGTTCAAGAACCATTACAATATATTTAAGATATCAAGAACCTCGGTTTCTCATAGTTAACTTTAATTAAACCAATTGAATAAAGCATAATGTGATGTATGATGGATGTGGAAGATACATCTGGATGTTGTAGTTGGTATGATGGGTGTAGAGGTACATCTGGTTGTTGTAGTTGGTATGATGGGTGTAGAGGGAACAGCTGGTAGTCTAATTGGTATGATGGTTGTGGAGGGTACAACTGGTAGTGTAGTTGGTATGATGGGTGTAGAGGGTACAACTGGTAGTGTAATTGGTATGATGGGTGTAGAGGGTACAACTGGTAGTGTAGTTGGTATGATGGATGTGGAGGGTACATCTGGTTGTTGTAGTTGGTATGATGGGTGTAGAGGGAACAGCTGGTAGTGTAATTTGTATGATGGTTGTAGAGGGTACAACTGGTAGTGTAGTTGGTATGATGGGAGTAGAGGGTACAACTGGTAGTGTATTTGGTATGATGGTTGTGAAGGGTACATCTGGTTGTTGTAGTTGATATAATGGATGTAGAGGGAACAGCTGGTAGTGTAATTGGTATGATGGGTGTAGAGGGTACAACTGGTAGTGTAGTTGGTATGATGGATGTGAAAGGTACATCTGGTTGTTTTAGTTGGTATGATGGGTGTAGAGGGAACAGCTGGTAGTGTAATTGGTATGATGGTTGTGGAGGGTACATCTGGTTGTTGTAGTTGGTATGATGGGTGTAGAGGGAACAGCTGGTAGTGTAATTGGTATGATGGTTGTGGAGGGTACAACTGGTAGTGTAATTGGTATGATGGTTGTGGAGGGTACATCTGGTTGTTGTAGTTGGTATGATGGGTGTAGAGGGAACAGCTGGTAGTGTAATTGGTATGATGGTTGTGGAGGGTACAACTGGTAGTGTAGTTGGTATGATGGGAGTAGAGGGTACATCTGGTAGTGTAATTGGTATGATGGTTGTGGAGGGTACATCTGGTTGTTGTAGTTGGTATGATGGATGTAGAGGGAACAGCTGGTAGTGTAATTGGTATGATGGGTGTAGAGGGTACAACTGGTAGTGTAGTTGGTATGTTGGATGTGGAGGGTACATCTGGTTGTTGTAGTTGGTATGATGGGTGTTGAGGAAACAGCTGGTAGTGTAATTGGTATGATGGTTGTAGAGGGTACAACTGGTAGTGTAGTTGGTATGATGGGAGTAGAGGGTACATCTGGTAGTGTAATTGGTATGATGGTTGTGGAGGGTACATCTGGTTGTTGTAGTTGGTATGATGGGTGTAGAGGGAACAGCTGGTAGTGTAATTGGTATGATGGTTGTAGATGGTACAACTTGTAGTGTTGTTGATATGATGGGTGTAGAGAATACAGCTGGTAGTGTAGTTGGTATGATGGTTGTAGAGGGTACAACTGGTAGTATTGTTGATATGATTGGTGTAGAGAATACAACTGGTAGTGTTGTTGGTATGATGGGTGTAAAGTGTACATCTGATTGTTGTAGTTGGTATGATGGGTGTAGAGGGAACAGCTGGTAGTGTAATTGGTATGATGGTTGTGGAGGGTACAACTGGGTGTGTAGTTGGTATGATGGGAGTAGAGGGTACAGATGGTACTGTAGTTGGTATGATGGGTGTAGAGGGTAAAACTGGTAGTGTAGTTGGTATGATGGGTGTAGAGGGAACAGCTGGTAGTGTAATTGGTATGATGGATGTGGAGGGTACATCTGGTTGTTATAGTTGGTATGATGGATGTAGAGGGAACAGCTGGTAGTGTAATTGGTATGATGGATGTGGAGGGTACAACTGGTAGTGTAGTTGGTATGATGGATGTAGTGGGTACATCTGGTTGTTGTAGTTGGTATGATGGATGTGGAGAGTACATCTGGTTGTTGTAGTTGATATGATGGGTGTAGAGGGAACAACTGATAGTGTAATTGGTATAATGGTTGTAGAGGGTATAACTGGTACTGTAGTTGGTATAATGGGTGTAGAGGGTACAGATAGTAGTGAAGTTGGTATGATGGATGTGGAGGGTACAACTGGTAGTGTAGTTGGTATGATGGGTGTAGACGGTACATCTGGTAGTGTTATTGGTATGATGGGTGTAGAGGGTACATCTGGTAGTGTAGTTGGTATGATGGATGTGGAGGGTACATCTGGTTGTTGTTGTTGTTGGTATGATGGATGTGGAGGGTACATCTGGTTGTTGTAGTTGATATGATGGGTGTAGAGGGAACAACTGGTAGTGTAATTGGTATAATGGTTGTAGAGGGTATAACTGGTACTGTAGTTGGTATAATGGGTGTAGAGGGTACAGATAGTAGTGTAGTTGGTAAGGTGGGTGTAGACGGTACAGATAGTAGTATAGTTGGTTGATGGGTGTAGAGGTTACAGATAGTACTGTGGTTGGTTGATGGGTGTAGAGGTTACAGATAGTAGTGTAGTTGGTTGATGGGTGTAGAGGGTACAGATAGTAGTGTAGTTGGTTGATGGGTGTAGAGGTTACAGATAGTAGTGTTGTTGGTATGATGGTTGTAGAGGGTACAACGGGTAGTGTAGTGGGTATGAATGGTGTAGTGGCTACAGCTGGTAGTGTAATTAGTATAATGGTTGTAGAGGGTATAACTGGTACTGTAGTTGGTATAATGGGTGTAGAGGGTACAGATAGTAGTGAAGTTGGTAAGATGGGTGTAGACGGTACAGATAGTAGTATAGTTGGTTGATGGGTGTAGAGGTTACAGATAGTACTGTGGTTGGTTGATGGGTGTAAAGGGTACAGATAGTAATGTAGTTGGTTGATGGGTGTAGAGGTTACATATAGTACTGTGGTTGGTTGATGTGTGTAGAGGGTACAAGTAGTAATGTAGTTGGTTGATGGGTGTAGAGGGTACAGGTAGTAATGTAGTTGGTTGATGGTTGATGGGTTTAGAGGGTACAGATAGTACTGTGGTTGGTTGATGTGTGTAGAGGGTACAGATAGTAATGTAGTTGGTTGATGGGTGTAGAGGCAACGGATAGTAATGTAGTTGGTTGATGGGTGTAGAGGTTACAGATAGTACTGTGGTTGGTTGATGGGTTTAGAGGGTACAGATAGTACTGTTGTTAGTTGATGGGTGTAGAGGGTACAGGTAGTACTGTGGTTGGTTGATGGGTGTAGAGGTTACAGATAGTACTGTAGTTGGTTGATGGGTGTAGAGGGTACAGGTAGTACTGTGGTTGGTTGATGGGTGTAGAGGTTACAGATAGTACTGTGGTTGGTTGATGGGTTTAGAGGGTACAGATAGTACTGTGGTTGGTTGATGGGTGTAGAGGATACAGCTGGTACTGTGGTTGGTTGATGGGTGTAAACGGTACAGATAGTACTGTAGTTGGTTGATGGGTGTAGAGGGTACAGATAGTACTGTGGTTGGTTGATTGGTGTAGAGGGTACAGCTGGTACTGTGGTTGGTTGATTGGTGTAGAGGGTACAGCTGGTACTGTGGTTGGTTGATTGGTGTAGAGGGTACAGATAGTACTGTGGTTGGTTGATGGGTGTAGAGGGTACAGATAGTACTGTGGTTGGTTGATTGGTGTAGAGGGTACAGCTGGTATTGTAGTTGGTATAATGGGTGTAGAGGGTTCAGATAGTAGTGTAGTTGGTATGATGGGTGTAGAGGGTACAGCTGGTACTGTAATTGGTATGATGGGTGTAGAGGGTACAGCTGGTACTGTAGTTGGTATGATAGGTGTAGAGGGTACAGCTTGTACTGTAGTTGGTATGATGGGTGTAGAAGATACAGATAGTAGTGTAGTTGGTTGATGGGTGTAGAGGTTACAGATATTAGTGTTGTTGGTATGGTGGTTGTAGAGGGTACAATGGGTAGTGTAGTGGGTATGAATGGTGTAGTGGCTACAGCTGGTAGTGTGGTTGGTATTGTGGCTGAAGAGGGTACAGCTGGTAGTGTTGTGGGTATTGTTGATGTAAAGAGTATGATTGGTAACATAATTGGTATTGTGGTTGTAGAAGGTACAGCTGGTAGTGCAGTTGGTATTGTGGGTTTAAAGGGTAAGGCTGGTTGCATAGTTGGTAAAGTGGGTGTTAATGGTAAAACTGATACAATGTAGCATAGTTGGTATGGTGGGTGTTGAGGGTACAGCTGGTAGTGTAGTTGGTATGGTGGGTGAAGAGGGTACAGCTGGTAGTGTAGATGGTATCATGAGTGTAGACAGTACAGCTGGTAGTATAGTTGGTATGGGGTGTAGAGGGTACAGCTGGTAGTAGTGTTGTTATTGTGGGTGTAGATTTTACAGCAGGTAGTATAGTTGGTATGGTGGGTGTAGATGGTACAGCTGCTAGCGTTGTTGGTGTTGTGAGTGTAGATGGTACAACTGCTAATGTAGTTGGTTTTTTGGGTGTTGAGGCTAAAGCAAGTAGTGTTGTTGGTATAGTGGGAGAAGAGTGTACGGCTTGTAGCGTAGTTGGTATGATGGGTGTAGGGTATGGTTGGTAGCATAGTTTTTATAGTGGGTGTAGATGGTACAACTGGTAATGTTGTTGGTATCGTGGTGTTGAGGGTACAGCTGGTAGTGTAGATGGCATCGTAGGCTAAAACAGTACAGCTGTTAGTATAGTTAGTATGGTGAGTATAGAGGGTAGACTGGTAGCATAGATGGTATGGTGGTAGGAGAGGGTACAGCTGGTAGTGTAGATGGTATTGTTGGTGTTGACGGTACAGATGGTAGTGAAGTTGGTTTTGTGAGTATAGAGAGTATACATATAGCTGGTAGTGTAGTTTGCATTGTGGGTGTGGAGGGTATAGCTGGTAGATGTAGTTGGTAATGTCAGTATAGATAGTATAACTGGTAGTGTAGTTGGTATAGTGGGCATTAATATTAAAGCTAGTAGTGTAGTTGGTATGGAGGTTGTATTAAGTACAGCTGGTAGTATAGTTGGTATTGTGGGTGTAGAGGGTATACATGTAGCTGGTAGTCTTGTTGATATTGTGGGTGAAGAGGGATCAACGAGTGATTAAGATGGGTGAGATGGTGTAGTGGATGTAGTAAGTACATTGAATAGTTATGTTGGTATGGTGGATGCAGAGTAAACATTGAACAGCCGTGTTGGTGTGATGAATGGAGCGAGTGCAACGGGTAGTGATGTTGATATTTGATATTAAAGTGAAATTAGTATAGAATTATAGAGGATGTAGAAGGAATAGTGAAGATTTGAGATGATATGGTGGATGTAGTGTCCATGAAACAGAGGGTAGTGATGTTGGTATGGAAGCAGTGAGTAGTTGAGATGGTATGGTGAACGCAGTGGGAAAAGTGGGTAGTGATGATGATATATTATTGATTGTGAGTAATGAAGTTGGTATGGTGGATGTTTAGTGCACAGTGGGTAATGATTTTGGTATTGTAGTTGAGTTTGAATGGTGTGTGTAGAGGGTAAGTGAGTAATGGGGTTCTGGTGGGTATTATAGATGGTTGTTGGTAGAGAGAATACAGTATCTATATAATTGAGTAATGTAGAGGGAACATTGGAGTTCATATAGTGAATGTAGATGTGACAGTGCAGTGGTTTTTTTTTCGGCCATTTTTATAGCTGTTATTGGGTCATATTCCCAATGGCAAATAGTATCTTTTTTTCCCAATTGAATGGTAAAAATTCCCAATTGAAAGCTTCAAAAATGTAAATTGAAACTTGCCATACTTCCTTGATAAAATAAAGAAAGTTTCCCCATTCTGAATTTAGTATGACATTGATTATTTAATTAAATAGCCTGTTAAGCAAGTGTACACTTTTTATAAATATATAAATATATTTAATGCAAAAAAATTTCCCAATGTTAATGAAAATGACGCTAAAATTCCCGATTCCAAGGGTATGGGTCATCTTCCCAAAATGGTGAAACAAACACTGCAGTGGATAATGGTACTGGATTGGTGGGTGTAATGGTTCAGTAGTTAATTAGGTCAGTATGATGGATGTAGCGGATTGTGGTGGATGTAAAGGGTACAGTACCATGATGGAGGAGTTGGTACATGTATTAAGACGAAACAGTGTTAATTTGGTGTGATGGATTTTGAAGATGAAGTTGGAACTATAGCTAGTATGATGAATGTAGAGTGTACAGTGGGTAGTGATGTTGATATGGTCTTCATATGGGGCACAGTACCAACTTATTGCTAGTTTAAATTTAAACAATAACTTGTTTCAAATTTTCAACTGAATAAAATACAGGTATCTTTTTGTCTATTTGTCTAAAATGAGGTTTTAACCAAATCAATCATGTAGTATGCAATTTGGTATATTACTATCAAAATGCCACATTCTAAAACATGACAGTTAGTTACAATTATGCTGTTGTTCAGATAGTATCTGCATACTATCAGATAGTATCTGCATACTATATAATTTTACACAATATAAATGTCTAAATACGCAATTGGAAATATATTGCATCCGAAAAACTACAATATGGAGTGGTTTTCTAAATTCCAAAGAAAACAAAATTGGATTTGAATTCTATGTTGTTTTTGTTATGTAATATTAGGATAAATGATATCTTACTTAATTACATTATAAGTTAAATTAAAATAAAGATACATTTGTTTTGTATTAAAAAATATATTTTGAAAATGGTTGTACTGACTATCAGACCAGTTCAGTATGGACATGATTAGGAAAAAATATTTGGAGCAGTGATTATGTATCAGAGCAATGATTATTAATGCATCAACAAAGTAGAATTATTACAATCTGCATATTAATAAAACTGATATTTACATAATAAGATACTTTCATAACTGGAATATTATACTTTACAGTGTTAATGGCAGGTTAATTGATTGTTAACATAAGAACTGTCAAAATGATTGTATTTATAGACTAAAACATAAATAATACAGCTTAATATACTTTTGTATAATTAGTTGTTTTTTTTTATTTCCAATACTTCTTATATGTTTGTGTTAACCTTAAATAGAATCAAAACTGGTTTTGGATTAATTACAATATAATTATAAACACTTGTATATTAAGTTACAATATTTTTAAACTTAGAAATTAATTATTTATCTCATAAAGCTTGGTGCAATAGCTATTGTAACAATAGTTTTGCATCAAATATAAATTCAGTTTTATTGAATTTTCAAAGCAACAGTAGTGTAACTCAAACTTTTACAACTAATTCAAGTGGTATAAAAACTTCAATTAACAACATATTGTAGGTAATGCAGTTTACATTTGAAATTTGAAAAATATTAAGAAAAATATCTGAAGAAGAAAATAAAAAACCTTTTTTTCATCTCCCTGAACAATTTATTACCTTGTTACACTAGTTTTGTGACAAGCCATCGTCTTTATGATCTAGTAAAATGTTTTAAAGAAATTTTATCAATATATTTTAACAATAATATTTTTTAATTCATTCATATTGGGACAGTGTCTATTTGACACAGTATTTTAAGCGCTGCTACACTGGACTGATACCCGACCCAGTCACAGTATACTGATACTGGGAAGCTTCTAGTACCATTTTTCATATCTTTGGTATGACCCAGCTGGGAATCGAACCCACATTATTCCGCATTGAAGCGGATGCTCTACAAATGGCGCACGCCGCAGTCTCTTCTGATGGACAATATCAGACAAAAGTATATTCCAGAAGAATGACTTAATCGATTGTCTTCTTAATTTGAATAATATTTTGATATCTTTTAAATAAGAAGGAGTATGTGACAGAAACACAACAAACTGTAACATTACTCAGCTACGCGGACTACATAATTTATATATACTTGCTATAATATTTATTTTCGTTTTTTTTTTCAGCTGTGCTTTGCTGTTTTGGGTTTGGAAGAAAATGAGTTGTATATCAACTATAAATCCCCTTCGAATATAGAGTTCAAACATAGTAAATTTATCTTTGAAGCTATGGCAACAGGGTAAGTATATTTTTATTTAATTTCCAATAACATGGTTTAAAGGAATAAGTTGGAATAAAACATCTTCCACAACCTGTCCCTTCCTATGTTATTCAGTAAATTGTAAAGCCCAAACACATCATGAATTTTCACAATGAGTATGGTTGTTGTCACTACTATGCAATAGTTTCCAGCAGGGGAGAGCCTGGGAACCATTTCTACAGTTAAGATTTTACTGTCAGAAAGCCTTTATCTAAATAGTATCTATTCCATAAAAGAGATATGTTGCTCTCACATTTATGGTGCAAGCTGCTTGTGAAGACAGGTTTTGTGAATCAATGCTGTATGCAATGGATATAAGTAAGCAAAATGGAGGAACGCGCGGACCCAGAAAGTATTTTGCCATATGTTTCTTTATTTATCATTGTATTCTATTAAATTTCAGGGATCCTGTACCGCTATATATTTGCAGCAATTTTGCAAAACTTTGATGATATTCCTCTTTAATTTATATTCGGTGGTAACTATGAAAACGTCGATATATTAGGTAGTCCGGGAAGTTTTTGCTTTTCTTCTACCTCAACTATTGAAGCAAGCGTAGCGTTGTCAAAATGGTTTTATTTTCAAATAAAAAAGAACAACATTGTACTGTATTGTATGCTTGTTTACATCCTTTAAGAAAGCACATCTTAAAATAATGTCAGTATTATGATGTTATGGTATGCCATTTTGTTTCAAACCAAAATGACATCGGGGGCATTTGATAATGGATAAGTGCTTGGACTACCACACTTCCGTAAAACTCTGTCCTGAGTTAGGTTATACAACTACTCATGCAAAGAAGCTTTTAAGAGTGCGTAAAGTGGATTCAATTTTTCAAGAGCTCTTGTATTTAAATGTCACAAATGTTTTTGAGAGTACTGAGAATCAGTAATTAAAAATGAACAAACTGGACGCTGATTTAAAGACATGTTGGAATTAAAATTTGCTTTACAAAATATAATGTCCAGTATACCGTCTTCAGATTTCGCTGACATATTCACACGGTGTTATTAATGGTGGTAAATATGTATGGACCATGAAGGAGAGTTTTCTTGGAAGGTGTGATTCAGTATATGTGATATGAAATCACCAGTTTGTAATATTGACGTTGTTTTTTTTGTGAATACTGTTAGCGTCGCCATTTTGCCCCGACATATTAACTGTTAAGCTTTGAATATTGCCATATTTTAAGGTTGACATATCATGCTTAAATTTTTAAATTATGTTCCGATACAATAACAATAATTTTTAAAATCAACAAAATATTTTCCGTATAAGAGCTCACCGAGCCTTTATTACCATGACTATACAGTAAGTGCTAAAATAATATTTTAAAAATGATTTCCTTATTTTGCCTATGTACCCAGATATTTTCCAACATTTACACTTTTTTGACGTATCAAATGAATCACAAGACTTCAATTTGATTTCAATTTGATACATCAATGCAAATTGTTGAATTTAATTATTCTTAGAAGGGTCTGAATTAGAATTTTCTTTTTATTTGGTACCCTGGGAGCAGTTGTTTCATTCATTCAATGTCTCCTTTCGCTGAAATATTTCATCTTTCACACAAATATATCCTTTATTCTCTATCAACATTGTTTAATTTACAAGTCCTCTCAACAACATTAATGATACTTTTCAGAGATAAAGATGGGTGGAAATACACCTGCATTGATTTGTTGAAACTTGTACAGAGCGAGAACCTAAGCGAACGCTCAACAGCGTACACTTTAAGGTTTGCTTGGGTGGAGAACAAGGACAAAACAAAGCCTTTCTATGTGGATTCTATTGCGATTGTTAGTGATAAGGCAATTTCTTCTCCTGGTGAGTTATCTTTATTATTATTTATTTCATTATTATTTATTTTAGTTTATTTATTTTTAATGAGGTTTAAAGTTGATCATATTTCAGGTTATATACGGAATGTCCAGTTTTATTTGCTGAGGAAGACCTCAGACTGAATCTGAGTAGAACAACCGTCCTTCCGCAAGTAACTTGAAAGCTTTCTCACATAAAGTTAACTTCAAATATAAAATACCTTGAGAAATTATTATCATTAATTTTGATCTTGACATTATGAGAACGACTTTGTAATGATAGAATAATATGCAGTTTGACAATGTCATCAGAATAAATCCATCATTAATTGTCACCCAGGACCTTATATAATACGGTAGCTTCAATAACTGTAAGGTTTTATCACGTTATCAAGTTAACATGCACTTGAACCATATTGTCTGTCATGAGTTATTGCCCTTGAATTATAAAAGACAATCACTGTCACCTACTATATTTGCAGTATTGAGCAATATCTTGTTCTTTAGGAATATACATATATGTCCAAGGATTGACTTGACTACATGGAACTGAGAAACGGCTATTTAAATAATAATAGTGAGCCATTTAAGTCCATTGTGATCTTTTGTATAAAAGAAAGTTACATCATTTTTCCAAATGTCTCTGAGATGTGAAATTGTCCTTCTGTCCGTCTATCCATTTACATGCAGGGTTTTATTTGTAAAATTAGTCTTCCCAAGTAGAATAAGAACTAAGCATTATGTAGAAAAAATGCATTGGCCGTATCAGAGGATCGAACCCATGACCATGGGTCCAATGCTCTACTTCTGGACCAAACTATATGTGAGTAAACTTCAATGATGTGAGTACACTTCATTAAAAAATACCTCATAACTAGACGACTAAGCCATTCATCTTGAAATTTTAATTAGAATTATGTTGAACTTTAGGTCTCTACATGTTTACCAATCATTACAAATCTTGGATGTAACTTTACGCTTACGTCTTCCATTAATAGAAAAACCTTAAGTTACCTCATTTGTGTTTTGTGATATTTCCTTTCCGGCTTATAATTTTTCTTCTTTATAGCGTGTTATAATAATATTTGTTAAAATATTCTGTATCATTAGATGACACAAATTCTCGTATGTAAAAGCTTTTGTGTGTTGTTATTTCATATTACTCGTAATTTCTTAAACTGTTCCTGACTGTAAGAGATTCAGCCAGTCTTCAGGTACAAGATGTATGAAGCTTCATGTAGTTGATCATTAGTTGTGGCCAAATGTCACACAAGGGCTGTCCTTTTAAAATGAGTGTTCATAGTTTGTGGGAAACCATAATGATTTGTGACACTTGGTCAGGTTAGACATTTGGTAACCTTTTTTTCTCCTTACTACATGGCACGAGTAACATTGAATAACCTGGATGGTAGACAAATATTTACTAGTTGTCTTCAGTTCACTCAAATATATATGGTCATTGTGGTGCTTCAGATCAGGTGAACAACTTTTCAATTAATTTGGATAATTCATTAAAAATTCCATAGTTATATATAGCTGAATGTTACCTTGGTATGTCATTTATGTTATGTCAATACAAAAGTGGAACTAAACCCAGATAAAGACTAGATGAGTGGTATGAAGTTTTAGTTTCTTTTTTGTCCTTTCAGATGATTTAAAAAACAGCCGCCTTGGTGAAAACATTAGAGTAAGGATTGACAACGTTAAAGTTACAGTTTTGACCTCTGACAAGGTCAAATATAAGGTCATCCTAGTACCATTGGATTGTGTCTACAATTTAAAAAATTTGACACTTGCCAATAGCATTGTAAGTAGTCTAATTGTATGAAAATATCAGAGGTTCGATTTGTTATAAGAATCTTTTTATTTATGTCTTAAGTTTTGTTACGTTTATGCTTCTTTGAATACATGGCATCAGAAAGCACATTGCCATAATAGAATATAATCAAACTTCACATTTGTTACAAAAGCACTACCATTGTTTGAATACATGGCATCAGAAGTCACATTGCCATAACAGAATATAATCAAACTTCACATTTGTTACATAAGCACTACCATTGTTTGAATACATGGCATCAGAAGTCACATTACCATAACAGAATATAATCAAACTTCACATTTGTTACATTTTAAGCACTACCATTGTTAGAATACATGGCGTCAGAATTCACATTGCCATAATGGAATATACTCAAACATCACATTTGTTGTATCTGCACTACCATTGTTTCAAAACATGGCGTCAGAAGTCACATTGCCATAATAGAATATAATTAAACTTCACATTTGTTACTTAAGCACTACCATTGTTTGAATACATGGCATCACAAGTCATATTGTCATAATAGAATATAATCAAACTTCACATTTGTTACATAAGCACTACCATTGTTTGAATACATGGCGTCAGAAGTCACATTGCCATAACAGAATATAATCAAACTTTACATTTGTTACATCAGCACTACCGTTATTTGAATACATGACGTCAGAAGTCACATTGCCATAATAGAATATAATCAAACTTGACATTTGTTACATAAGCACTACCATTGTTTGAATACATGGCGTCAGAAGTCACATTGCCATAAACGAATATAATGAAACTTCACATTTGTTGCATAAGCACTACCTTTGTTTGAATACATGGCGTCAGAAGTCACATTGCCATAATAGAATATAATCAAACTTTACATTTGTTACATCAGCACTACCGTTATTTGAATACATGACGTCAGAAGTCACATTGCCATAATAGAATATAATCAAACTTCACATTTGTTACATAAGCACTACCATTGTTTGAATACATGGTGTCAGAAGTCACATTGCCATAATAGAATATAATGAAACTTCACATTTGTTACATATTAAGCACTACCATTGTTTGAATACGTGGCGTCAGAAGTCACATTGCCATATTAGAATATAATCAAACTTCACATTTGTTACATAAGCACTACCGTTGTTTGAATACATGGAGTCAGAAGTCACATTGCCATAATACAATATAATCAAACTTCACATTTTTTATATAAGCACTACCGTTGTTTGAATACATGGCGTCAGAAGTCACATTGCCATAACAGAATATAATTAAACTTCACATTTGTTATATAAGCACTACCATTGTTTGAATACATGGCGTCAGAAGTCACATTGTCATTATAGAATATAATCAAACTTCACATTTGTTACATAAGCACTACCATTGTTTGAAGACATGGCGTCAGAAGTCACATTGCCATAATAGAATATAATCAAACTTCACATTTGTTACAAAAGCACTACCATTGTTTGAATACATGATGTCAGAAGTCACATTGCCGTAATGGAATATAATCAAACTTCACATTTGTTATATAAGCATTACCATTGTTTGAATACATGGCATTAGAAGTCACATCCCCATAATAGAATGTAATTAAACTTCACATTCGTTACTTATTAAGCACTACCATTGTTTGAATACATGGCATCAGAAGTCACATTACCATAATAGAATATAATCAAACTTTACATTCGTTACATATTAAGCACTGCCATTGTTTGAATACATTGCGTCAGAAGTCACATTACCATAATAGAATATAATCAAACTTCACATTCGCTACATATTAAGCACTACCATTGTTTGAATACATGGCGTCAGAAGTCACATTACCATAATAGAATATAATCAAACTTCACATTTGTTACATATTAAGCACTACCATTGTTTGAATACATTGCGTCAGAAGTCACATTACCATAATAGAATATAATCAAACTTCACAATTGTTACATATTAAGCACTACCATTGTTTGAATACATGGCGTCAGAAGTCACATTGCCATATTAGAATATAGTCAAACTTCACATTTGTTACACAAGAACTACCATTGTTTGAACAGGTGAAATTGATAAGTTTTTTAAGTGGGTTGACGAAATTTTCAACACAGTTCATGTTATATATATTGCATATCTAGTTGCTTTATTCAGACTCCCAGTATATTGGGGCTATATAAGAGTCACACTCCTCTGTCGTTTGCTAGGTCAGTCGTTCATATGTAGACAATTTTTGTGACCGCTATTTTCCAGCAACCATTGGCCTTGATTTCAATGAAACTTCTCAAGAGTGATTGGTACCAAGCCTAGTTGTGCATATTGTCGGCATGTTGCACCAGAATAATTTTTCATTGAATTCTGACCCTTGGAATTTTTCATAAATATTTTTTCCATCTGTTTGTGATCACTATTTCTCAGCAACCATTAGCCAGAATTCAATGAAACATCACAAGGGTGATTGGTACCAAGCTTAGTTGTACACGTTGTCGGCATGTTTCGTGAGACCAATTTTTCAATGAGTGATGAAACTTTGAAATTTTCATGCATAGTTTTTGTGGTCGCTATTTCTCGGCAACTATTGGACAGAATTCATTGAAACTTCACAAGGATGACTGGTACCAAGCTTAGTTGTGCACATTGTCGGCATGTTATGCAAGACCAATTTTTCAATGAATTATGGCCCTATGAATTTTACATGCATAGTATTTGTTGCCGCTATTTCTCGGCAATCATTGGACAGAATTCAATGAAACTTCAGAAGAGTAATTGGTATTAAGCGTAGTTATGCATATTATCAGCATGTTACACGAGAATATATAATTTGAATGAGTTAAGGCTCTTTGAATATTTTCATGCATTTTTTTTGTAGTCGCTATTTCTTGGCAATCATTTGCTGAAAATCAATACAACTTCACAAGAGTGATTGGCATGAAGCTTAGTTGTGCATATCATCAGCATGTCTTGCGAGAATAATTTTTCAATGAATAATGTCCTTTTTAATTTTTCAGACATTTTTGTTGTTGTTGCTGTTTCTCGGCAACCATTGGCTAGAATTCAATGACACTTCACAAAAGTGATTGGTTACTCTTATTGGATCACTGTGTAAGAGCGGGCAGCAAAGGGTTCGAATAACTGTGTCAGGGCGCCATCTGGGGGTATTCATCACCTTCAGTGATATATCTAGTTAATTGAGGTAGATGTCAGAATCTTGAGTACAACCACCGTCCGTCTGTAAATAACAAGAACGTTTTCTCATATTAAATATTTGGTTAGAATATGACACAACCCTACGATCTTAACTGTGAAATGTATTTGAACTTGATATAAAATGACTATATTTTATCTTATCAGCCATTTCATTATAGAAAATAAACAAACAGTTCTAGAATTTGTGCTGTGCTGACATCACAAGGTTGTTGAATATATTTAAACATGTTATAAAATGAATATATTTTATTTTATTAACCTTTTCATTATTGAAGATAGTCAAACAATTCTTAAAGTTGTACTATGCCAACACCACATGGTTGTTGAGTATATTCAAACTTGTTATTAAGTTATTTATAACTTATCTTATCAAAGGAAAGAGATGGAGTATCTACAGTGAACAACAGTCAAGTGACAATGACCACCAACAAAACAAAATCAGCTCCTGGACCCCCTAAAGGAGTTTTTAAAGCATCGTATGGTATCATTGGACATAATACAACCGATAGTAAGTTTGGGTTATCTTTGTTGATACATGTATTTAAAAGTAAGTTTGGGTTATCTTTGTTGTTATTTAAAAGTATGTTTTGGTTATCTTTGTTGTTATCTAAAAGTAAGTTTAGGTTATCTTTGTTTTTAGCTCTACTGGCCAAATGCGCGTTGTCCATCATCCGTCGTCTGTTAGCAGCATTTTCTCTGAGACCACTAGGCCAATTAAACTGAAACTTCGAATGGATGTTTCTATTGTATAGGCCGCTGATACTTAAAATAGTCCAAAACTTAAAAAACATTGTTCTCATAAACGGCCCAGCAGATTTTCAAAATGTTTATTTAGAGGTTAATACACGACAGAGCCGGGCTGGTAGGTGGTAATCGGCCCGGAAAATGAATAAAGCCCTCGGGCAATTATGAATTTAGGCCGATTATCACCTCCAGGCCGGGTTCTGTCGTGTATTAATGTCAAAGGGAGTAATTACGTTTTCACTCACCGGGACTGTTACCACTACAAGGCAATGCTCATTATGTCCATTTATCAACCTCTTTATTACACGTGCTTCTAAATTATGTGTACACATACTTTATTTATATTTTAACCAAGTATAAAATGAAAGAAAAATAGTAATAAAAACAATTGTAGTTTAAAACAAAAAGAAACCATCAATGACGTGTCTTGGACACACAACGTTTAGATTGATAAAATGTAATATGACGTGCACGTTAACCAAGTGAGCTATTGCGCTATTAAGACATTGACGTCATATTTTAAGATATTTATTTGCATTTCAGTTTCAAATGTAGGTCGCTATGCAGTTGCTTCTCTTTATTTGTTTGTTGCTTCTCTTTATTTGTTTATATTAGAACAAGGTGTAAATAATAAAATAATGTACACAAACACTTAATACCATGTCAGTGATTTTCTTTAAAGAAGAATACTTACTTTTTATCCATGAAGGAATATACCGACATGTTGAAAACAAACTGACAATGATGACGTTTTACATGGCCCTTGGTTTCACGCGCATGACCCCACCCCGAGGGTTCAATTAGGGGACACATGTCATTATAATAATTTTTTTTTTAAATGGAAATGATTTGCCTATATCTTCACAGAAGCATTGTTTGGTAAAGGAGGTTCAGTATGTAAAAATGACTGGGTTATACTGTCTTAAGGGGTCAGGAGGGGCCCTAAAAGGGTAAAAATTGGGAATTACAAAAATCGTTTTCTTAAGAACCGTTATGTAAGATTTGTTTATATGATTTGGCATAAATTATCCCTATGTGTAGGGGTTTGATTGCAGGTAAGAAATTAGGGGCTAAAATTTATAGGGGGGGTTAGAATTTTACATAGGGATACTATGGGAAATCAAAAAAATTCTCTTTTTTTCACCTATTCTGAAACCACAAGGCCAATTAAACTGAAACTTCATATGGATGTTTCTATTGCATAGGAGAATATACAGAAGATTTATTTTTTCGATCTAAAATTCAAGATAGTCAGAATAGTCCAAAACTTAAAAAATGTACTTCTCATGAACAACCCAACAGATTATAGTTTTGTTAGATTTGTTCAAATGGTGTCCCTAAGGTTAAAAATGACCCAGCCCCGAGGGTTCAGGGGACATATGTCATTATAATAAATATATATATTTTTTTTAAATGGAAATGATTTTGCCTATATCTTCACAGAAAGCTTTGTTTGGTGAAGGGGCCCTGTAAGGGGACTTAGATTTTACATATGAATACTATGGGAAACAGAAAATTCTCTTTTTTCTTATCTATTTAGGCAAAATTATTATTCAATTTGAGTTCTGAAGTATCATCTAGTCGAAGGAAATAAGATTTGGCTCAATGAGGAGAATAGACTTTCCATAAGGGACAAGGGTGGGTCAAAAAAGGGTTAAAATAGAAACTTTTCAAAAATCTTCTTCTCAACAACCGGTCAGTCAAGTTTGTTCATATTTGATATGGATTATCCCAATGAGTATGGGTTTCTAGCTTGTACAATTCAAGGGTCTTGTAATTTTAGGGCCTGTAAGGGGACTTTGAGTTTTATATAAGAATACTATTGGAAAAAGGAAAATTCTCTTTTTTATCATTCATAATATGACTTTTTTATTCAGTTAGAGTTTTGAAGCAACTTCTAGTCATAACACATATGATTTTGTTCGATACGAAGGATTAACTTTCTAAAAGGGGCCAGGTGGGGTCACAAAATGATTAAAATTGAATATTGTCATAAATCTTATTTTCAACAACTGTTCAGTCAAATTTGTTCATATTTGATATAAATCATCCCTATGATTAAGAAATGTGACCTTAACATGAATGGTTTATAGTTGTGTAATGAGTAGTAATACTCAAAAACATGCAGCATATATAAGTACTACTCAAAAACATGCAGCATATATTTTGGGTGATCTTAACCTAAATGATTTATAGCTGACGTGTAATGAATAGTACTACTCAAAATCATGCAGTATATATTTTTTGAGACCTTAACCTAAATGGTTTATAGTTATCGTGTAATGAATAGAACTTCTCAAAAACATGCAGCATATATTTTGGGTGACCTTAACCTAAATTATTTATAACTGTCATGTAATGAATAGTACTTCTCAAAAACATGCAGCATATATTTTTGATGACCTCAACCTGAATGGTTTATAGTTGTCTTGTAATGGGTAGTACTACTCAAAATCAAGCAGTATATATTTCGGGTAACCTGAACCTAAATGGTTTATAGTTGACGTGTAATGAGTAGTTCTTCTCAAAATTATGCAGCATATATTTTGGTGACCTTAACCTAAATGGTTTTTAGTTGTATAATGGGTAGTACTACTAAAAATCATGCAGTATATATTTTGGTTGACCTTAACCTAAATGGTTTATGGTTGTGTAATGGGTTGTACTTCTCAAAGTCATGCAGCATTTATTTTGGTTGACCTTAACCTAAATGGTTTATGGTTGTGTAATGGGTAATACTACTCAAAATCATGCAGCATATATTTTTGGTGATCTTAACCTAAATGGTTAATAATTGTGTGATAGGATGTACTTCTCAAAATCATGCAGCATAAATTTTGGGTCATCTTAACCTAAATGTTTTATAATTGTGTAATGGTACTCTACTCAAATTTATGCAGCCTATATTTTGTTTGACCTATACCCAAATGGTTTATAGTTGTCGTGTAATGGGTAGTACTATTCAAAATCATGCAGTATATATTTTTTGAGACCTTAACCTAAATGGTTTATAGTTGTGTTATTGTAGTACTACTCAAAATCATGCGGTATATATTTTGGGTGACCTTAACCTAAATGGTTTATAGTTATGTAATGGGTAGTACTACTCAAAATCATGCGGTATATATTTTGGGTGACCTTAACCTAAATGGTTTATAGTTATGTAATGGGTAGTACTACTCAAAATCATGCGGTATATATTTTGGGTGACCTGAACCTAAATGGTTTATAGTTGACGTGTAATGGGTAATACTACTCAAAATCATGTGGTATATATTTTTGGAGACCTTAATCTAAATGCATTTAGTTGATGTGTAATGAGTAGTTCTACTCAAAATCATGCAGCAGATATTTTGGGTGATCTTAACCTTAATGGTTTATAGTTGTGTAATGATTACTCAAAATCATGCGATATATATTTTGGGTGACCTGAATCTAAATTGTTTATAGTTGACATGAAATGGGTAATACTACTCAAAATCATGGGGCATTTAGTTTGAGTGACCTTAACCTAAATGGTTTATAGTTGTGTAGTGGGTAGTACTACTCAAAATCATGCAGCATGTATTTTGGGTGACTTTAACCTAAATGTTCTATAATTGTGTAATGGGTAGTACTACTCAAAATCATGCAGCATGTATTTTGGGTGACTTTAACCTAAATGTTCTATAATTGTGTAATGGGTAGTACTACTCAAAATCATGCAGCATGTATTTTGGTTGACCTTAACCTAAATGGTCTATAATTGTGTAATGGGTAGTACTACTCAAAATCATGCAGCATGTATTTTGGTTGACCTTAACCTAAATGTTCTATAGTTGTGTAATGGGTAGTACTACTCAAAATCATGCAGCATGTATTTTGGGTGACTTTAACCTAAATTTTCTATAGTTGTGTAATGGGTAGTACTACTCAAAATCATGCAGCATGTATTTTGGGTGACTTTAACCTAAATGGTCTATAATTGTGTAATGGGTAGTACTACTCAAAATCATGCAGCATGTATTTTGGTTGACCTTAACCTAAATGGTCTATAATTGTGTAATGGGTAGTACTACTCAAAATAATATGATCTTAACCTAAATAGTTCATAATTGACATGTAATGGGTAGTACTTCTCAAAATCATGGGGCATATATTTTGGGTGACCTTTACCTAAATGGATTATAGTTGTGTTAGTACTAGGCTAAACAATATAGACTTCGTTTCAAATGATCTTGGCTTTTACGAATAATGAACATAGCCTACAAAATGCTATATGTTTTCTGTTTCTCTCCATTTCTTTTTTACCCATAGCTACATGTACTACACTTTGTTAATGTGTTATGGGTACATGTAGCACCAGCAAAAATACATGTCTCAGATGACTTTGGCCTCTACAAAAAATTGACTTCACCTACAAACATTAGTTTAAGTTTCTGTGTTTAACTGCATTTATTTGATCTGTTTGCACATTGAGTTACACAATTATCATACACCTTCATTATGTGATATAGATGATACTTTTCATCCGTGGAATTCTTTTGTGTTGCATTGCCTAGTTGAAAAACATACACATAAATAGGAACTGATATAAATGTCTTCAATATAATTTTTGTTATTTTTGTTGTCAGACATTGATGTGGAAATGACAGATGATGAAATAAAGAGTATACTTGAGAAGCTACATGACATTGGTACCTTAAACATAGTCAGGACAAAGGAATCAACATGTGCTAACATAGATATAAACATAGAGTTTGTTACACGAGGCGGAAACAGACCACCATTAGAGGTGAGACATGTTTATGGATACACGATAATTTTCATATATATTACTGCACAGTATTTTTGTTTGATAGTATTTATTTAAATGATGAAAAAAGAAGATAAAATACAAATTGCATGTAGAGCCTTAAGTGGTATTTGAAATTCTACATTTTCACTGGTCTGAGAAAAAAAAAAATACTATTTTCAAAACAAACATGGCACAACTAGTTCTAACTTTGTTTAAATAAAAAGTTTTAGATAGGGTTATTTATTTGCATGTTTATTGTTCTATATAGTTTTGGTTTTACATTAAATATTGACTTGATGTAAAATATTTGAATTTATAATGTTGTGTGGGATATATAACAATTGGTAATATTTGCATTAATTAAGTAGTACAAAGGTTTAAAATAAAGTATGTATTGAATTAACATTTAAAATTTGGTAAGGAAATGTGAGGACTCAGAATAGGTAAAAACTGTAGTGTCCTAGAACATAATAATTCAATAATTGAATGGATTTCAGTTTCAGTTTCACAGCTGGCCCCATGACACATGTCTATATGTATGATTGTTATTTTTTCTTTATAAGACCTGAATTATTGTTTAGTTTGTTGCAGACAAGATTTTATTTTCCTCAAAGAAAGGTTAGCATTATTAATAAGAGTCCTCTAAGAAAATCCATTTTTTAAAAATAAAAGAAATTCTTTATGGAATGTTGGAGTAGTAGTTTCATGGTGGCATACTTGATCTGTTGAAGGTCTATTGATTTTAATTAATGAAGAGGTGTTCATTAGTGGAAATTTATCTATTTTTTTTCTAGAAACCAAAAAGGTTAATCAGGTGAGTGACTTATTAACCACTTAGGTTGGTTTATTATAATATGGTAAACACTTTCGGATAAACAAAGAGATACTTAAGAAGCAATGAAAATATGATAAAAATTCTATTTTTTATATTTTTCATAACACATTAGCTTGACCGTCAGCAAATATTGTTATTTCTGCAGAACCATGTTTAAGAAGTGGTTATTACTATTTCTGCAGTGTCATGTTTATTTAAGTCAATCGATTATTGTTATTTCTGCAGTATCATGTTTATTTAAGTCAATCGATTATTGTAACTCTGCAGTGTCAGGTTTATTTAAGTCAATCGATTATTGTTACTCTGCAGTGTCGGGTTTATTTAAGTCAATCGATTATTGTAACTCTGCAGTGTCATGTATATTTAAGCCAATCGATTATTGTTATTTCTGCAGTATCATGTTTATTTAAGTCAATCGATTATTGTAACTCTGCAGTGTCGGGTTTATTTAAGTCAATCAATTATTGTAATTCAGCAGTATCAGGTTTATTTAAATCCAGGATTATTGTTATTTCTGCAGTATCAGGATTATTAATTCCATGATAACTGTTATTTCTGCAGTATCAGGTTTATTTAATTCCAGGATTACTGTTATTTCTACAGTATCAGGTTTATTTAATTCCAGGATTACTGTTATTTCTGCAGTATCAGGTTTATTTAATTCCAGGATTACTGTTATTTCTGCAGTATCAGGTTTGTTTAATTCCAGGATTACTGATATTTCTGCAGTATCAGGTTTATTTAGTTCCAGGATTACTGTTATTTCTGCAGTATCAGGATTATTTAATTCCAGGATTACTGTTATTTCTGCAGTATCAGGATTATTTAGTTCCAGGATTACTGTTATTTCTGCAGTATCAGGTTTATTTAGTTCCAGGATTACTGTTATTTCTGCAGTATCAGGTTTATTTAGTTCCAGGATTACTGTTATTTCTGCAGTATCAGGTTTATTTAGTTCCAGGATAACTGTAATTTTCTGCAGTATCAGGATTATTTAATTCCAGGATGACTGTTATTTCCGCAGTATCAGGTTTATTGAGTTCCAGGATAATTTTTATTTCTGCAGTATCAGGTTTATTTAATTCCAGGATTACTGTTATTTCTACAGTATCATGTTTATTCAATTCCAGGATAACTGTTATTTCTGCAGTATCATGTTTATTTAATTCCAGGATAACAGTTATTTCTGCAGTATCATTTTTATTTAATTCCAGGATAACTGTTATTTCTGCAGTATCAGGATTATTTAATTCCAGGATTACTGTTATTTCTGCAGTATCAGGATTATTTAATTCCAGGATTACTGTTATTTCTACAGTATCAGGTTTATTTAATTCCAGGATTACTGTTATTTCTGCAGTATCAGGTTTATTTAATTCCAGGATTACTGTTATTTCTGCAGTATCAGGTTTATTTAATTCCAGGATTACTGTTATTTCTGCAGTATCAGGTTTATTTAGTTCCAGGATAACTGTTTTTTCTGCAGTATCAGGATTATTTAATTCCAGGATTACTGTTATTTCTGCAGTATCAGATTTATTTAATTCCAGGATTACTGTTATTTCTGCAGTATCAGGTTTATTTAGTTCCAGGATTACTGTTATTTCTGCAGTATCAGGTTTATTTAGTTCCAGGATTACTGTTATTTCTACAGTATCATGTTTATTTAATTCCAGGATAACTGTTATTTCTGCAGTATCATGTGTATTTAATTCCAGGATAACTGTTATTTCTGCAGTATCATGTGTATTTAATTCCAGGATAACTGTTATTTCTGCAGTATCAGGTTTATTTAGTTCCAGGATAACTGTTATTTCTGCTGTATCAGGTTTATTTAGTTCCAAGATTACTGTTATTTCTGCAGTATCAGGTTTGTTTAATTCCAGGATTACTGATATTTCTGCAGTATCAGGTTTATTTAGTTCCAGGATTACTGTTATTTCTGCAGTATCAGGTTTATTTAATTCCAGGATTACTGTTATTTCTGCAGTATCAGGATTATTTAGTTCCAGGATTACTGTTATTTCTGCAGTATCAGGTTTATTTAGTTCCAGGATTACTGTTATTTCTGCAGTATCAGGTTTATTTAGTTCCAGGATTACTGTTATTTCTGCAGTATCAGGTTTATTTAGTTCCAGGATAACTGTAATTTTCTGCAGTATCAGGATTATTTAATTCCAGGATGACTGTTATTTCCGCAGTATCAGGTTTATTGAGTTCCAGGATAATTTTTATTTCTGCAGTATCAGGTTTATTTAATTCCAGGATTACTGTTATTTCTACAGTATCATGTTTATTCAATTCCAGGATAACTGTTATTTCTGCAGTATCATGTTTATTTAATTCCAGGATAACAGTTATTTCTGCAGTATCATTTTTATTTAATTCCAGGATAACTGTTATTTCTGCAGTATCAGGATTATTTAATTCCAGGATTACTGTTATTTCTGCAGTATCAGGATTATTTAATTCCAGGATTACTGTTATTTCTACAGTATCAGGTTTATTTAATTCCAGGATTACTGTTATTTCTGCAGTATCAGGTTTATTTAATTCCAGGATTACTGTTATTTCTGCAGTATCAGGTTTATTTAGTTCCAGGATAACTGTTTTTTCTGCAGTATCAGGATTATTTAATTCCAGGATTACTGTTATTTCTGCAGTATCAGATTTATTTAATTCCAGGATTACTGTTATTTCTGCAGTATCAGGTTTATTTAGTTCCAGGATTACTGTTATTTCTGCAGTATCAGGTTTATTTAGTTCCAGGATTACTGTTATTTCTACAGTATCATGTTTATTTAATTCCAGGATAACTGTTATTTCTGCAGTATCATGTGTATTTAATTCCAGGATAACTGTTATTTCTGCAGTATCATGTGTATTTAATTCCAGGATAACTGTTATTTCTGCAGTATCAGGTTTATTTAGTTCCAGGATAACTGTTATTTCTGCAGTATCAGGTTTATTTAGTTCCAAGATTACTGTTATTTCTACAGTATCATGTTTGTTTAATTCCAGGATAACTGTTATTTCTGCAGTATCATGTTTATTTAATTCCAGGATAACTGTTATTTCTGCATTTTCATTTTTATTTAATTCCAGGATAACTGTTATTTCTGCAGTATCAGAATTATTTAATTCCAGGATTACTGTTATTTCTGCAGTATCATTTTTATTTAATTCCAGGATAACTGTTATTTCTGCAGTATCAGGATTATTGAATTCCAGGATTACTGTTATTTCTGCAGTATCATGTTTATTTAATTCCAGGATAACTGTTATTTCTGCAGTATCATGTTTATTTAATTCCAGGATAACTGTTATTTCTGCAGTATCAGGATTATTTAATTCCAGGATTACTGTTATTTCTGCAGTATCAGGTTTTTTTTATTCCAGGATAACTATTATTTCTGCAGTATCAGGATTATTTAATTCCAGGATAACTGTTATTTCTGCAGAATCATGTTTATTTAATTCCAGGATAACTGTTATTTCTGCAGTATCAGGATTATTTAATTCCAGGATTACTGTTATTTCTGCAGTATCATGTTTATTTAATTCCAGGATAACTATTATTTCTGCAGTATCATGTTTATTTAATTCCAGGATAACTGTTATTTCTGCAGTATCAGGATTATTTAATTCCAGGATTACTGTTATTTCTGCAGTTTCAGGTTTATTTAATTCGAAGATAACTGTTATTTCTGCAGTATCAGGTTTATTTAATTCCAGGATAACTGTTATTTCTGCAGTATCAGGATTATTTAATTCCAGGATTACTGTTATTTCTGCAGTATCAGGATTATTTAATTCCAGGATAACTGTTATTTCTGCAGTATCATGTTTATTTAATTCCAGGATAACTGTTATTTCTGCAGTATCAGGATTATTTAATTCCAGGATTACTGTTATTTCTGCAGTATCAGGTTTATTTAATTCCAGGATAACTGTTATTTTCTGCAATATCAGGTTTTTTTAATTCGAGGATAACTGTCAGGTTTATTTAATTCCAGGATAACTGTTATTTCTGCAGTGTCTGGTTTATTTAATTCCATGATAACTGTTATTTCTGCAGTATCAGGTTTATTTAAGTCAATCAATTATTGTAATTCAGCAGTATCAGGTTTATTTAAATCCAGGATTATTGTTATTTCTTCAGTATCAGGATTATTTAATTCCATGATAACTGTTATTTCTGCAGTATCAGGTTTATTTAATTCCAGGATTACTGTTATTTCTACAGTATCAGGTTTATTTAATTCCAGGATTACTGTTATTTCTGCAGTATCAGGTTTATTTAATTCCAGGATTACTGTTATTTCTGCAGTATCAGGTTTGTTTAATTCCAGGATTACTGTTATTTCTGCAGTATCAGGTTTATTTAGTTCCAGGATAACTGTTATTTCTGCAGTATCAGGTTTATTTAGTTCCAGGATAACTGTTATTTCTGCAGTATCAGGATTATTTAATTCCAGGATTACTGTTATTTCTGCAGTATCAGGTTTATTTAGTTCCAGGATTACTGTTATTTCTGCAGTATCAGGTTTATTTAGTTCCAGGATTACTGTTATTTCTGCAGTATCAGGTTTATTTAGTTCCAGGATAACTGTTATTTTTCTGCAGTATCAGGATTATTTAATTCCAGGATGACTGTTATTTCTGCAGTATCAGGTTTATTGAGTTCCAGGATAATTTTTATTTCTGCAGTATCAGGTTTATTTAATTCCAGGATTACTGTTATTTCTACAGTATCATGTTTATTCAATTCCAGGATTACTGTTATTTCTGCAGTATCATGTTTATTTAATTCCAGGATAACTGTTATTTCTGCAGTATCATTTTTATTTAATTCCAGGATAACTGTTATTTCTGCAGTATCAGGATTATTTAATTCCAGGATTACTGATTTTTCTGCAGTATCAGGATTATTTAATTCCAGGATTACTGTTATTTCTACAGTATCAGGTTTATTTAATTCCAGGATTACTGTTATTTCTGCAGTATCAGGTTTATTTCATTCCAGGATTACTGTTATTTCTGCAGTATCATTTTTATTTAATTCCAGGATTACTGTTATTTCTGCAGTATCAGGTTTATTTAGTTCCAGGATAACTGTTTTTTCTGCAGTATCAGGATTATTTAATTCCAGGATTACTGTTATTTCTGCAGTATCAGATTTATTTAGTTCCAGGATTACTGTTATTTCTGCAGTATCAGGTTTATTTAGTTCCAGGATTACTGTTATTTCTGCAGTATCAGGTTTATTTAGTTCCAGGATAACTGTTATTTCTACAGTATCATGTTTATTTAATTCCAGGATAACTGTTATTTCTGCAGTATCATGTGTGTTTAATTCCAGGATAACTGTTATTTCTACAGTATCATGTGTATTTAATTCCAGGATAACTGTTATTTCTGCAGTATCAGGTTTATTACGTTCCATGATAACTGTTATTTCTGCAGTATCAGGTTTATTTAGTTGCAGGATTACTGTTATTTCTGCAGTATCAGGTTTATTAAGTTCCAAGATTACTGTTATTTCTACAGTATCATGTTTATTTAATTCCAGGATAACTGTTATTTCTGCAGTATCATGTGTGTTTAATTCCAGGATAACTGTTATTTCTGCAGTATCATGTGTATTTAATTCCATGATAACTGTTATTTCTGCAGTATCAGGTTTATTACGTTCCATGATAACTGTTATTTCTGCAGTATCAGGTTTATTTAGTTCCAGGATTACTGTTATTTCTACAGTATCATGTTTGTTTAATTCCAGGATAACTGTTATTTCTGCAGTATCATGTTTATTTAATTCCAGGATAACTGTTATTTCTACAGTATCATTTTTATTTAATTCCAGGATAACTGTTATTTCTGCAGTATCAGAATTATTTAATTCCAGGATTACTGTTATTTCTGCAGTATCATTTTTATTTAATTCCAGGATAACTGTTATTTCTGCAGTATCAGGATTATTTAATTCCAGGATTACTGTTATTTCTGCAGTATCATGTTTATTTAATTCCAGGATAACTGTTATTTCTGCAGTATCATGTTTATTTAATTCCAGGATAACTGTTATTTCTGCAGTATCAGGATTATTTAGTTCCAGGATTACTGTTATTTCTGCAGTATCAGGTTTTTTTATTCCAGGATAACTATTATTTCCGCAGTATCAGGATTATTTAATTCCAGGATAACTGTTATTTCTGCAGAATCATGTTTATTTAATTCCAGGATAACTGTTATTTCTGCAGTATCAGGATTATTTAATTCCAGGATTACTGTTATTTCTGCAGTTTCAGGTTTATTTAATTCCAAGATAACTGTTATTTCTGCAGTATCAGGTTTATTTAATTCCAGGATAACTGTTATTTCTGCAGTATCAGGATTATTTAATTCCAGGATTACTGTTATTTCTGCAGTATCAGGATTATTTAATTCCAGGATAACTGTTATTTCTACAGTATCATGTTTATTTAATTCCAGGATAACTGTTATTTCTGCAGTATCAGGATTATTTAATTCCAGGATTACTGTTATTTCTGCAGTATCAGGTTTGTTTAATTCCAGGATTACTGTTATTTCTGCAGTATCAGGTTTATTTAATTCCAGGATTACTGTTATTTCTGCAGTATCAGATTTATTAAATTCCAGGATAACTGTTATTTTCTGCAATATCAGGTTTTTTTAATTCGAGGATAACTGTCAGGTTTATTTAATTCCAGGATAACTGTTATTTCTGCAGTGTCAGGTTTATTTAATTCCAGGATAACTGTTATTTCTGCAGTATCATGTTTATTTAATTCCAGGATAACTGTTATTTCTGCAGTATCTGGTTTATTCAATTCCAGGATTATTGTTATTTCTGCAGTATCCTGTTTATCTAAGTCGAAAGATATTTGTTATTTCTGCAGTATCCTGTTTATTTAGGTCGAGCGATTATTGTTTTCTGCAGTACCATGATTATTTAGGTCAAGTGATTTGTTTTTCTGCAGTACCGTGATTATTTAGGTCAAGCGATTATTGTTTTTCTGTGGTACTGTGATTATTTAGGTAGAGCGGTTATTGTTTTTCTGCAGTACCATGATTATTAAGGTCCAGCGATTTGTTTTTCTGCAGTACCGTGATTATTTAGGTCTAGTGATTATTGTTTTTCTGCAGTACTGTGATTATTTAGGTCGAGCCATTGTGTTACTGCAGTACCGTGATTATTTAAGTTGAGCAATTTTTTTTCTGCAGTACTGTGATTATTTAGGTTGAGCCATTATTGTGTTTCAGCAGTACCATGATTATTTAGGTAGAGCAATTATTGTTTTTCTGCAGCACGGTGATTATTTAGGTAGAGCGATTATTGTTTTTCTGCAGCACCATGATTATTTAGGTAGGGCGATTATTGTTTTTCTGCAGCACTGTGATTATTTAGGTAGAGCGATAAATCATTATTGTTTTTCTGTAGCACCGTGATTATTTAAGTAGAGCGATTATTGTTATTTCTGCAGTACCGTGATTATTTAGGTAGAGCCATTATTGTGTTACTGCAGTACTGTGATTATTTAGGTAAAGCGATTATTGTTTTTCTGCAGCACCATGATTATTTAGGTAGAGTGATTATTGTTTTTCTGCAGCACCATGATTATTTAGGTAGAGCGATAATTGTTTTTCTGCAGCACCGTGATTATTTAGGTAGGGTGATTATTGTTTTTCTGCAGCACCATGATTATTTAGGTAGAGCGATTATTGTTTTTCTGCAGCACCGTGATTATTTACGTAGAGCAATTTTTGTTATTCAGCAATATCATGTTAATCTAAGTCGAGCGATTATTGTTATTTCTGCAGTATCGTGTTTATTAAAGTCTAGCGATTATTGTTATTTCTGCAGTATCGTGTTTATTAAAGTCTAGCGATTATTGTTATTTCTGCAGTATCGTGTTTAATTATAGTCTAGCGATTATTGTTATTTCTGCAGTATCGTTTTTATTAAAGTCTAGCGATTAGTGTTATTTCTGCAGTTTCTTGTTTATTTTATTCCAGGATAACTGTTATTTCTGCAGTATCATGTTTATTCAATTCCAGGATTATTGTTATTTCTGCAGTATCCTGTTTATCTAAGTCAAAAGATATTTGTTATTTCTGCAGTATCCTGTTTATTCAGGTCGAGCGATTATTGTTTTTCTGCAGGACAGTGATTATTTAGGTCAAGTGATTTGTTTTTCAGCAGTACTGTGATTATTTAGGTCAAGCGATTATTGTTTTTCTGCAGTACTTTGATTATTTAGGTCGAGCCATTATTGTGTTTCAGCAGTACCGTGATTATTTAGGTCAAGCGATTATTGATTTTCTGCAGTACTGTGATTATTTAGGTCAAGCAATTATTGTTTTTCTGCAGTACCATGATTATTTAGGTAGAGCAATTTATTTTTATGCAGTACCATGATTATTGAAGTCTAATGATTATTGTTTTTCTGCAGTACTGTGATTATTTAGGTCGAGCCATTATTGTGTTATTGCAATACCGTGATTATTTAGGTTGAGCAATTATTTTTCTGCAGTACCGTGATTATTTAGGTAGAGCCATTATTGTTATTTAGGTAGAGCAATTATTGTTTTTCTGCAGCACCGTGATTATTTAGGTAGAGCGATTATTGTTTTTCTGCAGCACCGTGATAATTTAGGTCGAGCCATTATTATGTTACTGCAGTAACGTGATTATTTAGGTTGAGCATTTTATTGTTTTTCTGCAGCACCGTGATTATTTAGGTAGAGCGATTGTTTTTATGCAGAACCGTGATTATTTAGGTAGAGCGATTATTGTTATTTCTGCAGTACCGTGATTATTTAGGTAGAGCGATTATTGTTATTTCTGCAGTACCGTGATTATTTAGGTAGAGCGATTATTGTTTTTCTGCAGCACCGTGATTATTTAGGTAGAGCGATTATTGTTATTTCTGCAGTACCGTGATTATTTAGGTAGAGTGATTATTTTTATTTCTGCAGTACTGTGATTATTTAAGTAGAGCGATTATTGTTTTTCTGCAGCACCGTGATTATTTAAGTATAGCGATTATTGTTTTTCTGCAGCACCGTGATTATTTAAGTAGAGCGATTATTGTTTTTCTGCAATACCGTGATTATTTAGGTCAAGCGATTATTGTTTTTCTGCAGTACTGTGATTATTTAGGTCGAGCAATTATTGTTTTTCTGCAGTACCATGATTATTTAGGTCGAGCCATTATTGTTTTTCTGCAGTACCATGATTATTTAGGTCGAGCAATTATTGTTTTTCTGCAGTACCATGATTATTTAGGTCGAGCAATTATTGTTTTTCTGCAGTACCATGATTATTTAGGTCGAGCAATTATTGTTTTTCTGCAGTACCATGATTATTTAGGTAGAGCAATTTGTTTTTATGCAGTACCATGATTATTGAAGTCTAATGATTATTGTTTTTCTGCAGTACCGTGATTATTTAGGTCAAGCGATTATTTTTTTTCTGCAATACTGTGATTATTTAGGTCGAGCAATTATTGTTTTTCTGCAGTACCATGATTATTTAGGTAGAGCAATTTGTTTTTATGCAGTACCATGATTATTGAAGTCTAGTGATTATTGTTTTTCTGCAGTACTGTGATTATTTAGGTCGAGCCATTATTGTGTTACTGCAATACCGTGATTATTTAGGTTGAGCAATTATTTTTCTGCAGTACCGTGATTATTTAGGTAGAGCCATTATTGTTATTTAAGTAGAGCAATTATTGTTTTTCTGCAGCACCGTGTTATTTAGGTAGAGGGATTATTGTTTTTCTGCAGCACCGTGATAATTTAGGTCGAGCCATTATTATGTTACTGCAGTAACGTGATTATTTAGGTTGAGCGTTTTATTGTTTTTCTGCAGCACCGTGATTATTTAGGTAGAGCGATTGTTTTTCTGCAGCACCGTGATTATTTAGGTAGAGCGATTATTGTTATTTCTGCAGTACCGTGATTATTTAGGTAGAGCGATTATTGTTATTTCTGCAGTACCGTGATTATTTAGGTAGAGCGATTATTGTTTTTCTGCAGCACCGTGATTATTTAGGTAGAGCGATTATTGTTATTTCTGCAGCACCGTGATTATTTAGGTAGAGTGATTATTGTTATTTCTGCAGTACCGTGATTATTTAAGTAGAGCGATTATTGTTTTTCTGCAGCACCGTGATTATTTAAGTAGAGCGATTATTGTTTTTCTGCAGCACCGTTTTTATTTAGATAGAGAGATTATTGTTTTTCTGCAGCACCGTGATTATTTAGGTTGAGCGATTATTGTTATTTCTGCAGTACCGTGATTATTTAGGTAGAAGGATTATCGTTTTTCTGCAGCACCATGATTATTTAGGTAGAGCGATTATTGTTATTCAGCAATATCATGTTAATCTAAGTCGAGCGATTATTGTTATTTCTGCAGTATCGTGTTTATCAAAGTCTAGCGATTATTGTTATTTCTGCAGTTTCTTGTTTATTTAATTCCAGGATAACTGTTATTTCTGCAGTATCATGTTTATTCAATTCCAGGATTATTGTTATTTCTGCAGTATCATGTTTATTAAAGTCTAGCGATTATTCTTATTTCTGCAGTTTCTTGTTTATTTAATTCCAGGATAACTGTTATTTCTGCAGTATCATGTTTATTCAATTCCAGGATTATTGTTATTTCTGCAGTATCGTGTTTATTAAAGTCTAGCGATTATTGTTATTTCTGCAGTTTCTTGTTTATTCAAGTTGATTGATTTTTGCTATATTTTGCAGTATTGTTTTTATTCAAGTCAAGCAATTATTGTTATTTCTGCAGCATAATGTTTATTATGTTGAACAATTATTGTTATCTCTGCAGCATTGTGTTGATATAAGTCGAGCGATTATTGTTATTTCTGCAGCATCACATTTATTTATGTTGAACGATTATTGTTATTTCTGCAGCATCGTGTTTATTTATGTTGAAGGATTATTGTTATTTCTGCAATATCGTGTTCATGTAAGTTGTGTGATTGTTTTCATTTCTGCAGTATCATTATTATTAAATCAAGCGATTATTGTTATTTCTGCAATGTTGTGTTTTTTAAATCAAGTGATTATTGTTATTTCTGCAATGTCGTGTTTATTAAATCGAGCAATTATTGTTATCTTTGCAATGTCATGTTTATTAAATTGAGCGATTATTGTTATTTCTGCAGTGTCGTTTTGAAATCGGGCAATTATTGTTATCGTGTTTATTTTTAAGTTGAACGGTTATTGTTATTTCTGCAGTACCATGTTTATTTAAGTTGAGCGATTACTGTTATTTCTGCAGCCATTATAGACACAGTAAACATTATTTTAACACGCTACTATATATATTTCTTAACAGTTATCAAGGCACAGTAATGCTAATTTTACACATTCAAATAATTTCAACATAGTCCACCTTTCTAAAACTGATTCTAAAACTGATTCTAAAATGCTCCAATTGATTGTTATATATATGTATATCAATGCAGATGAGTAAAGATAAGGAGAAGATATTGTCTACTGTAAACTTTACTCAGTTTGTACACTTTTTTCTCAGTTTTTATATATATATTTAATTTATTTATTTTTGACACAGATTTACTTATAAAACATTTATATACATGTGTGCATAGGTGTCTATCTTATTGTTATTATCATTATTTTATTTTTATTTTACAGCGATTGTGAAACAAGTTCTAATAACTTGGAGAACTAGCGCTCAAAGTCTTCCTTGAATAAATAAGTACTAAGCATGTGCGGATAAAGTGTATTGCCCGAGTACACCTGTGGCGGAAGATCAAACTTATGACCGCACATACATTGATTTACGCACATATTGTTTATAGACTATTTCCATGCTTACAGTAGCAGTTGGTAAAATGTCATTAGTACACGTTTTAATTTATTTACTTTTTGTCCGTTTTACAGGTATATACTAAAGACCTTACAAACCCTAAAATTGTAGATGTGGTATTTCAACCAAAGCAAGACGGTTTCCTGACATTGAATCCTATTCAAGGAACACATACCAGACTATTATTCAAGAACCCACAGGTTAGTTGGCTACAGTACTAGTAGAAATCAAGAAATTGGCAAAACAATTCATTTATACTAAAATGATGATATAACGTACCTGTTACATGGCTGTCTCTCTGTCTGTCTGTGCACGCGTGCAAATGAATGCTACGTCTCCCGCTAATATATGCTTTTCCTTTTACAGGTAGAAGTAATAATCAATAATATAGTTTCTACGTGTGCTGGAGATTGTTCATTCAACTGGTCCACTGCCATCACACCTAATATGACAAGCTTGACTCCTGTAACTGGTAAGACATGTTCTATTGCGATAAGAGTTACGATTGCCATGTGTTAACATGTGTAAGAATCAAACTAACACTTAAAGTAGAGATAGTTCAGTGTGGAACTATGAAACAAAATGTTTCATCACAAATAATAACATGTCAATACTTACATGATTGCATGGACATAGAATAGAAGATGAATAAAATCACATACAGCAACTTTTCAATACAAGTCATAGTATGCATTAAGGGATTGTGAATATCAAATCAAACAGTTTGGTTACAGCATTACAATTTAATTTCCTTTCCTTACATGCTTCAACTTATACTATAAGTTTATTATATTATTTGAACTTCCACCTCATGTTAAATATTTTACAGTTTACTTTTCATGATTGTCAAACAACTACACTTAACGTTCTATAAATGATGTTTTCTTTTTATAATGCATAAGAAATCAAACGTGAGACATGACACCATGTTGTTGCTCCCTGTGTTCATCCAGTGTTCCTTTAGAATATACTATATCTTTAATGTGGTGTGAATAATGTTGCATATTTCATGACATATTTCAAACTCAGTTAAACCAAGTCTGCTATTGTCCTGTCTATTGTTCTTTCTGTACTCCTTAATGATTAATTTATCAATTACTATCGATATTAATATTTGAAAACAATTTCCTAAAAGGTACTGTTTCCTCCGAAAGGGGACTTCACTATGATTTTGAATAGGAGGTATGGAGCTACATGTATAAAATTCAAAACTCCTCATCATTATTTATTGTAGGAAGTGCTGGTTCTAATCTAACCATTACTGGTTCTGGACTGACTACCACTAAAGGATCAGTAGTTATTGCCAACAGTACATGTGTAGTGCTAGACTGGACAGACACAGCTATTACATGTACCCTAGGCGAGGGACCACTGGGACAACACAAAGTATTTGTATTTGTGCCTGGTAGAGGGTATGCGGCAGCTGCAGCATCATTACACTTCACATTTTCAGCTGGGGTAGGTTCAATCTCACCAGCAGATGGTAGCTACGGAGGTAAGTTTTTTAAAACATTTGAACTTCCATTTATTACCTACATCAATATAATTATCCAATAACCTCCTTTAATTCATTACATACATGGATTACTATATTCATTACCTACATGGATGTATTTCATACCTATATGGATATATTAAATAACCTACTTTCATTCATTACCTACATCAATTCATTCGAAAACCTACTTTCATTCATTACCTTCACAGATATTTTCATCACCTACATGGATATATTCATTAACTTACTTTCATTTACTACCTACATGGTTATATTCTTTACCTACAATGTACATGGAAATATTCAATAACCTACTTACATTCATTAACTACATGGATATATTCATAACCTACAATGTACATGGAAATATTCAATAACCTACTTTCATTCATTAACTACATGGATATATTCATTACCTACAATGTACATGGAAATATTCAATAACCTACTTCCATTCATTAACTACACGGATATATTCATTACCTACAATGTACATGGAAATATTCAATAACCTACTTTCATTTACCACCTACATGGATATATTCATAATATACATGGGTATATTCAATAACCTACTTTCATTTACCACCTACATTTACATATTCATTACCTACATGCATATATTCTATAACCTACTTTCATTCATTACCTACATGGATATATTCAAAACTTACTTTCATTCATTACCTACATGGATTTATTCATTAACTACATGGATATGTTCATTACCTACATGGATATATTCATTACCTACATGGATATATTCATTAACTACATGGATATATTCATTACCTACATGAATATGTTCATAATATACATGGATATATTCGAAACCTAGATGTATATATTCAATAACCTACATTCATTCATTACCTACATGGATATATCATTACTAACTTTCATTTTTTGCCTTTTCAAAACCTAGATGTATATATTCAATAACCTTCTTTCATTCATTATCTACATGCATATATTCATTACCTACATGGACATATTCATGACCTTCATGTAAATATTCATTACCTACATTGATTATTCATTACCTACATGGATATATTCTATAACATACTTTCATTTACTACCTACATGGATATATTCATACTATACATGGGTATATTCAATAACTTACTTTCATTCATTACCTACATGGATATATTCATTAACTACATGGATATATCCATTACAAACATGGAAATATTCAATAACCTACTTTCATTCATTACCTACACAGATATTTTCATTAACTACATGGAAATATTCAATAACCTACTTTCATTCATTACCTACAATATACATGGAAACATTCAATAACCTACTTTCATTCATTAACTACATGGATCTATTCATTACATACAATGTACATGGAAATATTCAATAATCTACTTTCATTTACCATCTACATGGATATATTCATAATATACATGGGTATATTCAATAACCTACTTTCATTCATTACCTACAATATACATGGAAATATTCAATAACCTACTTTCATTCATTACCTACAATATACATGGAAATATTCAATAACCTACTTTCATTCATTAACTACATGGATCTATTCATTACCTACAATGTACATGGAAATATTCAATAACCTACTTTCATTTACCATCTACATGGATTTATTCATAATATACATGGGTATATTCAATAACCTACTTTCAGTCATTACCTACATGGATATATTCAAAATCCTACTTTTATTCATTACCTACATGGATATATTCATTACTTACATGGATATGTTCATAATATACATGGACATACTCAATCATAGATGTATATATTCAATAACCTATATTCATTCATTACCTACATGGATATATTCATAATATACATGGATATATTCAAAAACTAGATGTATATATTCAATTACCTACATTCATTCATTACCTACATGGATATATCATTACTTACTTTTATTTTTTTACCTTTACGAATATATTCAAAACCTAGATGTATATATTCAATAACCTTCTTTAATTCATTACCTACATGCATATATTCATTACCTTTATGGATATATTCATGACCTTCATGGATATATTCATTACTTACATATATATATACATCATCTTCATGGATATATTCATTACCTACATGAATATATACATTACCTTCATGGATATATTCATTACCTACATGGATATATTTGTTACCTACATGGATATATACATTACCTACATGGATATATGCATTACCCACATGAATATATACATTACCTACATGGATATATACATTACCCACATGAATATATACATTACCTACATGGATATATACATTACCCACATGAATATATACATTACCTACATGAATATATGCGTGACGTACATGGATATATTCATTATCTACATAGATACATTCAATAACCTACTTTATCCATAACCTACATGGATAACATACATGACTATATTCAATAACCTACTTCATTCATTACCTTCATGGTTATATTCATAACTTACATGTATTTTTAAATAAACTTATTTCACTTATTATCTACATGGATATATTCATTACCTACATAGATATATTCAATAGCCTGCTTTCATTTACTACCTACATGGATGTATTCAACAACTTACATTCATTCATTACCTACATGGATATATGCATTACCTAGATGTATATATTCAAAAACCTACTTCAATTAATTAAATGGCAGATCAATGTACAAGTAATACTTGTAATGACAGATCAATGTACAAGCAGTGCTTGTAATGACAGATCAATTTACAAGAAATACTTGTGATGACAGATCAGTGAACAATACTTGTAATGACATACATGTATCAATGTGCAAGTAATCCTTGTAACGATAGATTAATGTGCAAGCAATACTTTTTATGGCAGATCAATGTACAAGCATACTTGTTATGACAGATCAATGTACAAGTAATTCTTGTAATGACAGATCAATGTACAAGTAAAACTTGTTATAACAGATCAATGAACAAGTATTACTTGTTATTACATTTAAATGTGCAAGTAATTCTTGTAATGACAGATCAATGTGCAAGTAGTACTTGTAATGATAGATCAATGTACAAGCAATACTTGTAATGACAGATCAATGTACAGTAATACTTGTAATGACATATCAATGTGCAAGTAATTATTATAATGACAGATGAATGTACAAGTAATGCTTGTAATGGCAGATCAATGTACAAGCAGTACTTGCAATGACAGATAAATGGACAAATAATACTTGTAATAACAGATAAATAGACAAATAATATGTGTAATGACAGATAAATGGACAAATAATACTTGTAATGACAGATCAATGCACAAGTAATGCTTGTAAAGGCAGATCAATGTGCAATTAATACTTGTAATGGCAGATCAATGTGCAAGTAATACTTGTAATGACAGATCAATGTACAATAATACTTGTAATGACAGATCAGTGTGCAATTAATACTTGTGATGACAGATCAGTGTGCAATTAATACTTGTAATGGTAGATCAATGTGCAAGTAATACTTGTAATGACAGATCAATGTACAATAATACTTGTAATGACAGATCATTGTGCAATTAATACTTGTAATGGCAGATCAATGTACAAGTAATACTTGTAATGGCAGATCAATGTACAATAATACTTGTAATGACAGATCAGTGTGCAGTTAATACTTGTAATGACAGATCAGTGTGCAAGTAATACTTGTAATGACAGATTAATGTACAATAATACTTGTAATGGCAGATCAATGTACAATAATACTTGTAATGACAGATCAGTGTGCAGTTAATACTTGTAATGACAGAACATTGTGCAAGTAGTACTTGTAATGACAGATTAATGTACAATAATACTTGTAATGGCAGATCAATGTACAATAATACTTGTAATGACAGATCAGTGTGCAGTTAATACTTGTAATGACAGAACATTGTGCAAGTAATACTTGTAATGACAGATTAATGTACAATAATACTTGTAATGACAGATACAATAAAAAAAATTCTAGACATAATGTAGTTCGATTACGTTGATAAGCATTTTATCCTTAACAATAATTTGATAATTGAATAAACTTATTGTTATTTATCAACATAGAATATGTGATGAGTAGTACAAAGACTGATTGGAACTTGGCATGCATTATTGATACAACACTTAAAAAGGACATGGACGGATCTGTTGGGCGGTTAAAGATGGAAGAGCTGTCAATTTAATTTCAGTCTGTTATTTCACCATATGCTGTTAATGTTTGCATTGATAGTCAACTTGTTTTTATTTAGAAAAAGTTTAATCAGACGATCCAGACCTTATTTTGTATAGAACATAGAGGCAAATTTAACTATTGAGAACTGAACATGCTTGTATAAGATTGGCAGATAAGATTATCCACTAAAGATTAGATTCAAAATGAAGATTTGCATACAAATAACAAAATATGAAGTATTAAAATATGTATGTGTTCAATGTGTTTGTTACATAAAGTATCTGCTATTTTACAGGTGGGACTACACTTACTGTAAAAGGCCTAGGTTTCTCTAATGGTAACACAATTGTAAAAGTAAATGGAACTATTTGTGAAATACTCTCGATAACATTAACTGAGATCAGATGTACTGTTCCTGCTGCTGTGGCTGTTAGTAATCCAGTGAGTAGAATTCACAAATCAACCAATGCTTTGCTCAAAGAAAATCAATCATTTTTTTTTTTTTTTTTCAAAGCAAAATCCGGGAAATTGTAAGAGAAGAAGACATGGTACAGGATTGTCCCTTACATTGCTGTTATAACATATGTTTACAGTAAAAATGCCCAAGATGATATGCCAAACATCCTGTCATTATATAAGGATCTGCAGCCGTTGTTTGTCCCCATCATGGACAGTTATAACATATGTTTACAGTAAAAATGTCCAAAGTGATATTCCAAACATCCTGTTATTATATAAGGATCTGCAGCGGTTGTTTGTCCCCATCATGGACAGTTATAACATATGTTTACAGTAAAAATGTCCAAAGTGATATTCCAAACATCCTGTCATTATATAAGGATCTGCAGCCATTGTTTGTCCACATCATGGACAGTTATAACATTTGTTTACAACAAAAATGCCCAAAGTGATATGCCAAACATCCTGTCATTATATAAGGATCTGCAGCCGTTGTTTGTCCCCATCATGGACAGTTATAACATATGTTTACAGTAAAAATACCCAAAGTGATATGCATCCTGTCATTATATAGGATCTGCAGCCGTTGTTTATCCACATCATGGACAGTTATAACATATGTTTACAGTAAAAATGTCAAAAGTGATATGCCAAACATCCTGTCATTATATAAGGATCTGCAGCAGTTTTTTGTCCGCATCATGGACAGTTATAACATATGTTTACAGTAAAAATGCCCAAAGTAATATGCCAAACATCCTGTCATTATATAAGGATCTGCAGCCATGGTTTATCCCCATCATGGACAGTTTTAACATATGTTTACAGTAAAAATGTCCAAGGTGATATGCCAAACATCCTGTCATTATATAAGGATCTGCAGCCGTTGTTTGTCCCCATCATGGACAGTTATAACATATGTCAAACATCCTGTCATTATATAAGGATCTGCAGCTGTTATTTGTCCCCATCATGGACAGTTATAACATATGTTTACAGTAAAAATGCCCAAAGCGATATGCCAAACATCCTGTCACTATATAAGGATCTGCAGCTGTTGTTTGTCCCCATCATGGACAGTTATAACATATGTTTACAGTAAAAATGTCAAAAGTGATATGCCAAACATCCTGTCATTATATAAGGATCTGCAGCAGTTTTTTGTCCCCATCATGGACAGTTATAACATATGTTTACAGTAAAAATGCCCAAAGTAATATGCCAAACATCCTGTCATTATATAAGGATTTGCAGCCGTTGTTATGTCCCCATCATGGACAGTTATAACATATGTCAAACATCCTGTCATTATATAAGGATCTGCAGCTGTTATTTGTCCCCATCATGGACAGTTATAACATATGTTTACAGTAAAAATGCCCAAAGCGATATGCCAAACATCCTGTCATTATATAAGGATCTGCAGCTGTTGTTTGTCCCCATCATGGACAGTTATAACATATGTTTACAGTAAAAATGCCCAAAGCGATATGCCAAACATCAAGTCATTATATAAGGATCTGCAGCCATTGTTTGTCCCCATCATGGTCAGTTATAACATATGCCAAACATCCTGTCATTATATAAGGATCTGCAGCTGTTGTTTGTCCCCATCATGGACAGTTATAACATATGTTTACAGTAAAAATGCCCAAGGTGATATGCCAAACATCCTGTCATTATATAAGGATATGCAGCCATTGTTTGTCCGCATCATGGACAGTTATAACATATGCCAAACATCCTGTCATTATATAAGGATCTGCAGCCATTGTTTATCCCCATCATGGACAGTTTTAACATATGTTTCCAGTAAAAATGTCCAAGGTGATATGCCAAACATCCTGTCATTATATAAGGATCTGCAGCCGTTGTTTGTCCCCATCATGGACAGTTATAACATATGTTTACAGTAAAATGCCCAAAGTGATATGCCAAACATCCTGTCATTATATAAGGATCTGCAGCCGTTGTTTGTCTCCATCATGGACAGTTATAACATATGTCAAACATCCTGTCATTATATAAGGATCTGCAGCCGTTATTTGTCCCAGTCATGGACAGTTATAACATATGTTTACAGTAAAAATGCCCAAAGTGATATTACAAACATCCTGTCATTATATAAGGATCTGCAGCAGTTTTTTGTCCGCATCATGGACAGTTATAACATATGTTTACAGTAAAAATGCCTAAAGTAATATGCCAAACATCCTGTCATTATATAAGGATCTGCAGCCATGGTTTATCCCCATCATGGACAGTTTTAACATATGTTTACAGTAAAAATGTCCAAGGTGATATGCCAAACATCCTGTCATTATATAAGGATCTGCAGCCGTTGTTTGTCCGCATCATGGACAGTTATAACATATGTTTACAGTAAAAATGCCCAAAGTGATATGCCAAACATCCTGTCATTATATAAGGATCTGCAGCCATTGTTTGTCCCCATCATGGACAGTTATAACATATGTTTACAGTAAAAATGCCCAAAGTGATAGCCAAACATTCTGTCATTATATAAGGATCTGCAGCCATTGTTTGTCCGCATCATGGACAGTTATAACATATGTTTACAGTAAAAATGTCCAAAGTGATATGCCAAACATCCTGTCATTATATAACGATCTGCAGCTGTTGTTTGTCCCCATCATGGACAGTTATAACATATGTTTACAGTAAAAATGCCCAAAGCGATATGTCAAACATCCTGTCATAATATAAGGATCGGCAGCTGTTGTTTGCCCCCATCATGGACAGTTATGACATATGTTTACAGTAAAAATGCCCAAAGCGATATGCCAAACATCCTGTCATTATATAAGGATCTGCAGCCATTGTTTGTCCCCATCATGGAGAGTTATAACATATGTTTACAGTAAAAAATGCCCAAAGTGATATGCCAAACATCCTGTCATTATATAAGGGTCTGCAGCCGTTGTTTGTCTCCATCATGGACATTTATAACATATGTTTACAGTAAAAATGCCCAAAGCGATATGCCAAACATCCTGTCATTATATAAGGATCTGCAGCCATTGTTTGTCCCCATCATGGACAGTTATAACATATGTTTACAGTAAAAATGCCCAAAGTAATATGCCAAACATCCTGTCATTATATAAGGATCTGCAGCTGTTGTTTGTCCGCATCATGGACAGTTATAACATATGTTTACAGTAAAAATGCCCAAAGCAATATGCGAAACATCCTGTCATTATGAAAGGATCGCCAGCCCTTGTTTGTCCCCATCATGGACAGTTATAACATATGTTTACAGTAAAATTGTCCAAAGCGATATTCCAAACATCCTGTCATTATATAAGGATCTGCAGCCGTTGTTTGTCCACATCATGGACAGTTATAACATATGTTTACAGTCAAAATGCCCAAAGCGATATGCCAAACATCCTGTCATTATATAAGGATCTGCAGCCGTTGTTTGTCCCCATCATGGACAGATTTAACATATGTTTTCAATAAAAATGCCCAAAGTGATATGCAAAACATCCTTTCATTATATAAGGATCTGCAGCCGTTGTTTGTCCCCATCATGGACAGATATAACTTATGTTTTCAGTAAAAATGCCCAAAGTGATATGCAAAACATCCTTTCATTATATAAGTATCTGCAGCCGTTGTTTGTCCCCATCATGGACAGTTATAACATATGTTTACAGTAAAATGCCCAAAGTGATATGCCAAACATCCTGTCATTATATAAGGATCTGCAGCCGTTGTTTGTCTGCATCATGGACAGTTATAACATATGTCAAACATCCTGTCATTATATAAGGATCTGCAGCCGTTATTTGTCCCAGTCATGGACAGTTATAACATATATTTACAGTAAAAATGCCCAAAGTGATATTCCAAACATCCTGTCATTATATAAGGATCTGCAGCCGTTGTTTGTCCACATCATGGACAGTTATAACATATGTTTACAGTAAAAATGCCCAAAGTGATATGCCAAACATCCTGTCATTATATAAGGATCTGCAGCCGTTGTTTGTCCACATCCTGGACAGTTATAACATATGTTTACAGTAAAAATGCCCAAAGTGATATGCCAAACATCCTGTCATTATATAAGGATCTGCAGCCGTTGTTTGTCCACATCATGTACAGTTATAACATATGTTTACAGTAAAAATGCCCAAAGCGATATGCCAAACATCCTGTCATTATATAAGGATCTGCAACTGTTGTTTGTCCGCATCATGGACAGTTATAACATTTGTTTACAGTAAAAATGCCCAAAGCAATATGCCAAACATCCTGTCATTATGAAAGGATCGCCAGCCGTTGTTTGTCCACATCATGGACAGTTATAACATATGTTTACAGTCAAAATGCCTAAAGTGATATGCCAAACATCCTGTCATTATATAAGGATCTGCAGCCGTTGTTTGTCCACATCAGGGACAGTTTTAACATATGTTTACAGTAAAAATGCCCAAAGCGATATGCCAAACATCCTGTCATTATATAAGGATCTGCAACTGTTGTTTGTCCGCATCATGGACTGTTATAACATATGTTTACAGTAAAAATGCCCAAAGCGATATGCCAAACATCCTGTCATTATATAAGGATCTGCAACTGTTGTTTGTCCCTATCATGGACAGTTATATTATATGTTTACAGTAAAAATGTCCAAAGCGATATGCCAAACATCCTGTCATTATATAAGGATCTGCAGCTGTTGTTTGTCTGCATCATGGTAGTTATAACATATGTTTACAGTAAAAATGCCCAAAGCGATATGCCAAATATCCTGTCATTATATAAGGATCTGCAACTGTTGTTTGTCCGCATCATGGACAGTTATAACATACGTTTACAGTAAAAATGCCCAAAGCGATATGCCAAACATCCTGTCATTATATAAGGATCTGCAGCCGTTGTTTGTCCACATCATGGACAGTTATAACATATGTTTACAGTAAAAATGCCCAAAGCGATATGCCAAACAATCTGTCATTATATAAGGATCTGCAACAGTTGTTTGTCCCCATCATGGACAGTTATAACATATGTTTACAGTAAAAATGCCCAAAGTGATATGCCAAACATCCTGTCATTATATAAGGGTCTGCAGCAGTTGTTTGTCCCCATCATGGACATTTATAACATATGTTTACAGTAAAAATGCCCAAAGCGATATGCCAAACATCCTGTCATTATATAAGGGTCTGCAGCCATTGTTTGTCCCTATCATGGACAGTTATATCATATGTTTACAGTAAAAATGTCCAAAGCGATATTCCAAACATCCTATCATTATATAAGGATCTGCAGCCATTGTTTGTCCGCATCATGGACAGTTATAACATATGTTTACAGTAAAAATGCCCAAAGTGATATGCCAAACATCCTGTCATTATATAAGGATCTGCAGCCATTGTTTGTCCGCATCATGGACAGTTATAACATATGTTTACAGTAAAAATGCCCAAAGCGATATACCAAACATCCTGTCATTATATAAGGATCTGCAGCCGTTGTTTGTCCCCATCATGGACAGTTATAACATGTGTTTACAGTGAAAATGCCCAAAGCGATATGCCAAACATCCTATCATTATATAAGGATCCGCAGCCGTTGTTTGTCCGCATCATGGACAGTTATAACATGTGTTTACAGTAAAAATGCCCAAAGCGATATGCCAAACATCCTATCATTATATAAGGATCTGCAGCCATTGTTTGTCCGCAGCATGGACAGTTATAACATATGTTTACAGTAAAAATGCCCAGGCGATATGCCAAAAATCCTGTCATTATATAAGGATCTGCAGCCGTTGTTTGTCAGCATCATGGACAGTTATATCATATGTTTACAATAAAAATGCCCAAAGCGATATGCCAAACATCCTGTCATTATATAAGGATCTGCAGCCATTGTTTGTCCGCATCATGGACAGTTATAACATATGTTTACAGTAAAAATGCCCAGGTGATATGCCAAAAATCCTGTCATTATATAAGGATCTGCAGCCGTTGTTTGTCAGCATCATGGACAGTTATAACATATGTTTACAATAAAAATGCCCAAAGCGATGTGCCAAACATCCTGTCATTATATAAGGATCCGCAGCCATTGTTTGTCCGCATCATGGACAGTTATAACATATGTTTACAGTAAAAATGCCCATGCGATATGCCAAAAATCCTGTCATTATATAAGGATCTGCAGCCGTTGTTTGTCAGCATCATGGACAGTTATAACATATGTTTACAATAAAAATGCCCAAAGCGATATGCCAAACATCCTGTCATTATATAAGGATCCGCAGCCATTGTTTGTCCGCATCATGGACAGTTATAACATGTGTTTACAGTAAAAATGCCCAAAGCGATATGCCAAACATCCTGTCATTATATAAGGATCCGCAGCAATTGTTTGTCCGCATCATGGACAGTTATAACATATGTTTACAATAAAAATGCCCAAAGCGATATGCCAAACATCCTGTCATTATATAAGGATCTGCAGCCGTTGTTTGTCAGCATCATGGACAGTTATAACATATGTTTACAATAAAAATGCCCAAAGCGATATGCCAAACATCCTGTCATTATATAAGGATCTGCAGCCATTGTTTGTCCGCATCATTGACAGTTATAACATATGTTTACAGTAAAAATGCCCAGGCGATATGCTAAAAATCCTGTCATTATATAAGGATCTGCAGCCGTTGTTTGTCAGCATCATGGACAGTTATAACATATGTTTACAATAAAAATGCCCAAAGCGATATGCCAAACATCCTGTCATTATATAAGGATCTGCAGCCGTTGTTTGTCCGCATCATGGACAGTTATAACATATGTTTACAGTAAAAATGTCGAAAGTGATATGCCAAACATCCTGTCATTATATAAGGATCTGCAGCCGTTGTTTGTCCCCATCATGGACAGATATAACATATGTTTTCAATAAAAATGCCCAAAGTGATATGCAAAACATCCTTTCATTATATAAGGATCTGCAGCCATTGTTTGTCCCCATCATGGACAGATATAACTTATGTTTTCAGTAAAAATGCCCAAAGTGATATGCCAAACATCCTGTCATTATATAAGGATCCGCAGCCGTTGTTTGTCCCCATCATGGACAGATATAACATATGTTTACAGTAAAAATGCCCAAAGTGATATGCCAAACATCCTGTCATTATATAAGGATCTGCAGCCGTTGTTTGTCCACATCATGGACAGTTATAACATATGTTTTCAATAAAAATGCCCAAAGTGATATGCAAAACATCCTTTCATTATATAAGGATCTGCAGCCGTTGTTTGTCCACATCATGGACAGTTATAACATATGTTTTCAGTAAAAATGCCCAAAGTGATATGCCAAACATCTTGTCATTATATAAGGATCTGCAGCCGTTGTTTGTCCCCATCATGGACAGATATAACATATGTTTACAGTAAAAATGCCCAAAGTGATATGCCAAACATCCTGTCATTATATAAGGATCTGCAGCCGTTGTTTGTCCCCATCATGGACAGATATAACATATGTTTTCAATAAAAATGCCCAAAGTGATATGCAAAACATCCTTTCATTATATAAGGATCTGCAGCCGTCGTTTGTCCCCATCATGGACAGATATAACTTATGTTTTCAGTAAAAATGCCCAAACCGCATTTTCAGACGTTTTGTAATGTTTTGATCGACAGATTTTTACTAGTTTTAAATGGCAAATATGCACTCAACTTGCATAATGTTTTATTTTTTAATTTTCCAGAAAAATAGGTGTGGGGAGTGGGGGGGGCGTTTATTAGAGTGGGGGCATTAATAAGGGAATATACGGTATACTGCTTTAAATAATAGACTTGCCAGCAATTCTAATACTTTGAAAATATCACCTTATCTTTACATATTTAATACAAAAAGGGTAGTACAACTAGACTTCTGATGAGAACATCTAAAGTGGCATAATCACTATTTAAAGATAAATTTTATAAAGAAAAAAAACGACTCATGGCCTATGATGCATTCATTTGAACAGCACAGATAACAGCGAGTTAAATACATGCTTTATTATTAGTGTTACTGTTTTGACAATAAACAAGGATTTACACCAGGCATGATCAAGATAACCCCAATTTATGCTAACTATTACAATTATTCTAGTTATTTTTTACTATAAGGGAAACATACTGATTATACTGCTTGAGAGATATAATGCTTTAACATTAGGAAACATTATTAACATTATTAAGTTAATTTTTATATCATTATTACACTTGATTCACATCACCATGTCCTGTTTCAAATGTAACTAGCACCAGTGCACATGTGAAGTATAAGTTGCATCTTTAAGTTATATTAAACAGCTAATTGTAACGCTGTTTTGTGTTACGATAATTTCAAATCTCAAACAATGTTTAGTGTATCCAAACGTATGCCAACAGCTAAAAACGAAGGTACATGGATTTTTGTTCATCAGAAAATGGATGCAAAAATTATATATTGGTTTATTAAAATAGGAAAACAAATGTAAACTTACAAATATACATTGTGTGGTCTCCGGGACAAAACGACAATAAACAGAATATCGGAAAAGGTTCTTAAAATATACTTCTTTATTTTTCTTACTTCATGAACAAAATTACTGTGCATGAGCTTCTTGTAATGAAAGATATGAAAAAAGCGAAACGGAAGAGATAATATATTCTGTAGTGTTCACATATACACAAGAGATATTTTATGTCATAGACTTCACAATACATGACTGTTGTTTTGTATCTTGTTTTCTTCAATGCAGAATGGTTGTTCCGTAGACTTCAGAATTACATAAGTATATTACCATAATGCCTATATGTGAATTTATTACAGCCATTAGATGAGATGAAAGTGACTGTAGTTGTGTGTGTTTTTGACCAAGAGTTGACTAATAAACCTAATTTTACATACAAAGACTCATTGACTGTCTACGCATCATTATCACATGACGGTCCACTCACTGTACAAGGTAATTCTTTATTATATATAATGCATTATTATATATTTGAAATTTAGGGCATGTTCATTACAAATTGTAATAGAGTTGGGGGTGAATCGAAGTGGCCCAGGAGATGAAGTATTGTATAGACAATGTCCGTATGAATGTGTCATAACTGAAATACACTTCCTACTCTACTGTGAGAGAAATAATGTATATTGTTTTACATGCTTTAAACAATTAACAACATTAATAATAGCTACAAACAAAATAAGAATACTATTAATCAAGCCAACACTTCTAAAACAAGATACTCTATCATAAATGCTTTGAAAACTCGTAATATTAAGCCATTATATATTAATTGCGATTATGATCCAAATTTTCTTAAAAAGTAGGAGGGTGGATGGATTTTATTTATATTTTTTTTCAAATTTTTGCTGTATCTTTATAAAATTGATATTTTTTTTTATGAAAATAAAAAGGGTCGGGTGGCGTTAAAATTAGGGGGCAGAAGGAGATGATAATCTAGCAATTAATTTATTATGACCTTATATACATTTTGTTTAATCTGGTCAAATACAAGTAAATTGTAGTTTCACTTTAAACACTATTCTTCTTTAAATTTTATATCTTATGAATAAATCTTCATATTGTGTTATTTAAAATAAACGAAAGACATATAAGCTTGGTTATGTTCTGTGCAACATTCATATTGCTTAATGCATTATTGTAGGTTTGGTGCAACATTCGTATTGCTTAGTGCATTATTGTAGATTCAGTGCAACATTCATATTGCTGAATGCATTATTGTAGGTTTGATGCAACATTCATATTGCTTAATACATTATTGTAGATTCAGTGCAACATTCATATTGCTGAATGCATTATTGTAGGTTCGGTGCAACATTCATATTGCTTAATGCATTATTGTAGGTTTGATGCAACATTCATATTGCTTGATACATAACTGTATGTTCGATGCAACATTCATATTGCTTAATGCATTACTGTAAGTTCGATGCAACATTCATATTGCTTAATGCATAACTGTTTGTTTGATGCAACATTTATATTACTTAATGCATTATTGAAGATTCAGTGCAAAATTCATATTACTTGATACATAACTGTATGTTCAATGCAACATTCATATTGCTTAATGCATTACTGTAGATTCAGTGCAATATTCATATTGCTTAATGCATTACTCTAAGTTCGGTGCAACATTCATATTGCTTAATGTATTTCTGCAGGTTCTGTGCAACTTTCATATTGCTTAATGCATTACTGTAGGTTCAGTGCAACATTCATATTGCTCAATGCATTACTGTAAATGCAGTGCAACATTCATATTGATTAATGCATTACTGTAAGTTCGGTGCAACATTCATATTGCTTAATGCAAAACTGTAGAATCAGTGCAATATTCATATTGATTAATGCATTACTCTAAGTTTGGTGCAACATCCATATTGCTTAATGCATTACTGTAGGTTCTGTGCAACATTCATATTGCTCTATGCATTACTGTAGATTCTTTACAACTTTCTTATTGCTTAATGCATTACTGTAGGTTCTTTACAACTTTCTTATTACTTAATGTATTACTGTAGGTTCGGGGCAACATTCATATTGCTCTATGCATTACTGTAGATTCTTTACAACTTTCTTATTGCTTAATGCATTACTGTAGGTTCTTTACAACTTTCATATTGCTTAATGTATTACTGTAGGTTCGGTGCAACATTCATATTGCTCTATGCATTACTGTAGATTCTTTACAACATTTTTATTGCTTATTGCATTACTGTAGGTTCTTTACAACTTTCTTATTGCTTAATGCATTACTGTAAGTTCTTTACAACTTTCTTATTGCTTAATGCATTACTGTAGATTTTTTACAACTTTCTTAATGCTTAATGCATTACTGTAGGTTCTTTACAACTTTCTTATTGCTTAATGCATTACTGTATATTCTTTACAACTTTCTTATTGCTTAATGCATTACTGTAGGTTCTTTACAACTTTCTTATTGCTTAATGCATTACTGTAGATTCTTTACAACTTCTTATTGCTTAATGCATTACTGTAGAGTCTTTACATCTTTCTTATTGCTAAATGCATTACTGAAGATTCTTTACAACTTTCTTATTGCTTAATGCATTACTGTAGGTTCTTTACACCTTTCTTATTGCTTAATGTATTACTGTAGGTTCGGTGCAACATTCATATTGCTCAATGCATTACTGTAGATTCTTTACAACTTTCTTATTGCTCAATACATTACTGTAGGTTCGGTGTAACATTCCTATTGCTTAATGCATTACTGTAGATTCTGTACAACATTTATATTGCTTAACCCTTTGCTCAATAGATACGCGTTTTCCTGCACCAGTCACAGAAGGCCTTTGAAAACAGTGCAGGAAGAGTTCAGATTGCTCATAACGAGCAATCTGAACACTTCCTGCATTGTTTTCCACTCAGTCAGTAAATATAAACATAAGTCACCCATTGCTGATACATGGTGAAATAATGCTTTCGATTTGAGTCCAAGAAAATGCTTATGGAGCAAAGGGTTAATGCATTATTGTAGGTTTCGTGCAACATTCATATTGCTTAATGCATTATTGTAGGTTCTTTACAACATTCATATTACTTAATGCATTAATGTAGGTTTGGTGGAACAGTCATATTGCTTAATACATTATTGTAGGTTCTTTACAATATTCGTATTGCTTAATGCAGTATTGTAGGTTTGGTGCAACATTCATATTGCTGAATGCATTACTGTGGGTTCTTTACAATATTCATATTGCTTAATGCATTATTGTAGGTTTGGTGCAATATTCATATTGCTGAACGCATTTCTATGGGTTTGGTGCAATATTCATATTGCTTAATGCAATATAGTAGGTTTGGTGCAACATTCATATTGCCTAATCCATTACTGTAGGTTTGGTGCAACATTCATATTGCCTAATCCATTACTGTAGGTTTGGTGCAACACTCATATTGCTTAATGCATTACTGTAGGTTCAGTGCAACATTCATATTGCTTAATTCATTAATGTAGGTTTGGTGCAACATTAACATTGCTTAATGTAGTATTGTAGGTTTGGTGCAAAATTCATATTGTTTAATGCATTAATATAGGTTCCATGCAACATATATATTGCTTAGTTCATTACTGTAGGTTTGATGCAATTTTTATATTGCTTAATTCATTAATGTAGGTTTGGTGCAACATTCATATTGCTTAAAGTATTTATGTAGGTTCCGTGCAACATTCATATTGCTCAATGCATTACTGTAGGTACGGTGCAACTTTTATATTGCTTAATGTATTACTGTAGATTTGGTGCAACATTCATATTGCTTAAAGTATTTCTGTAGGTTCCGTGCAACATTCATATTGCTTAATGCATTATTGTAGGTTTGGTGCAACATTCATATTGCTTAAAGTATTTCTGTAGGTTCCGTGCAACATTCATATTGCTTAATTTATTACTGTAGATTTGGTGCAACATTCATATTGCTTAATTCATTACTGAAGATTTGGTGCAACATTCATATTGCTTAATTCATTACTGTAGTAGATTTGGTGCAACATTCATATTGCTTAATTCATTACTGTAGGTTCTGTGCCACACTCATATTGCTTTATGCTATACTGTAGGTTCGGCGCAACATTCATATTGCTTACTGTATTACTGTAGGTTTGTTTAATTCATATTATAGGTTTGGTGAAACATATATATTCCTTAATTCATATTGTGGGTTTGATACAACATTCATATTGCTTAATTCATATTGTTAGTTTGGTGTAACATTCATACTGCTTAATTCGTATTGAATTAGTTAAGAATTTGTAAAGTCAAATATTGTAAAGTTAAGATTCCCAGCAACAATGCACCCATTGTTTATCTTATTTTATTCATTGTTTTTTTTAATACTGGTTGACATAATTTCTCTGTCATGGTGTTTATTTAAACCTGACAACAAGTGGTGAATGTAACAAAAAAAAAAATTATGAAATAGTTATCTACTTTTCTGTTTTTTACAGTCATCGATATGGACAAATTTCTTAATTTAAGCTGGAAGAAAACATAGTTTTAAATTTCCAGTTAGGTGTAAATTATTCAAATAGCAGGCCTTGAGATACTCTGTTCTTTTGTCTCCTATGTTTTGCTGGGCTTCATTCATGATTAGATTTTTTCATTTTCTTCAACATCATATTCAGATTGTTGTTTTTTTTTAAGTATAATTAAGTCTTTGAAAATGACCTCTAAAAAAAGTCATACAGAATGCAGTTTTATCAATCCCATTAACATCAGATCACTTTTAAGCTTCCATACTCTATGCATAAGTCGAATTTGCGTAGATTATGGAAGCTTTAAAAGTTTATCTGATTTTAATGAGATTGCAGTTTTATTAATATGTTAGAAAATAATCTGGCGGGAATGGTTATTATCCCCCGCCAAAGGTGAAAGGGGATATGGTAATGGTCTCCATCCGTCCATCTGTCCGTCTTAAACACTTTTGTCTGGAACATAATTACAAAACTATTCAAGCAATTTTGTTGAATCTTCACACAATGACAGAGAACATTGAGAGGAAGTGCAGTGTACAAGAACCATAACTTTAACTTGCTTATATTTTGAATTATCTCCCTTTATTAAATTAACTTCTCTTAGGCATAACTCTAAAATGGTTGAATATTTATTCAAACTGCTTACAAAGACAAAGAACATGAAAGGGAAATGTGGGTCATTGCATGAAAATGCTATGAGAAAACAGATATTTCTCATTTTCTCATATATAAGTTCTTCAGAAGCTAATTCTACTCACAGTTCGAAAAAAATAACAAGTGAAATCAGGCAAGCAACTCTTGTTTGTGATGTGATGATTGAGAAAGAGCTGCATTAAACAAACCGTGAATCAAGTTTACACTCGATCTTTGCTTCTTAGCGTTCAAATGATGCCTTAACTTCTGATGCTGCAGTACGAGTTTCCGTCTAAGCGTTCAAATGATGCCTTAACTTCTGATGCTGCAGTACTAGTTTCTGTCTTAGCGTTCAAATGATGCCTTAACTTCTGATGCTGCAGTACGAGTTTCTGTCTTAGCGTTCAAATGATGCCTTAACTTCTGATGCTGCAGTACGATTTTCTGTCTTAGCGTTCAAATGATGCCTTAACTTGTGATGCTGCAGTACGAGTTTCCATCTTAGCGTTCAAATGATGCCTTAACCTCTGATGCTGCAGTACGAGTTTCCAGTCTTAGCGTTCAAATGATGCCTTAACTTGTGATGCTGCAGTACGAGTTTCCGTCTTAGCGTTCAAATGATGCCTTAACTTGTGATGCTGCAGTACGAGTTTCCGTCTTAGCGTTCAAATGATGCCTTAACTTGTGATGCTGCAGTACGAGTTTCCGTCTTAGCGTTCAAATGATGCCTTAACTTGTGATGCTGCAGTACGAGTTTCCGTCTTAGCGTTCAAATGATGCCTTAACTTGTGATGCTGCAGTACGAGTTTCCGTCTTAGCGTTCAAATGATGCCTTAACTTGTGATGCTGCAGTACGAGTTTCCGTCTTAGCGTTCAAATGATGCCTTAACTTTTGATGCTGCAGTACGAGTTTCCGTCTTAGCGTTCAAATGATGCCTTAACTTTTGATGCTGCAGTATGAGTTTCCGTCTTAGCGTTCAAATGATGCCTTAACTTCTGATGCTGCAGTACGAGTTTCTGTCTTAGCGTTCAAATGATGCCTTAACTTCTGAAGCTGCAGTACAAGTTTCCGTCTTAGCGTTCAATTGATGCCTTAACTTGTGATGCTGCAGTACGAGTTTCCGTCTTAGCGTTCAAGTGATGCCTAAACTTCTGATGCTGCAGTACGAGTTTCCGTCTTAGCGTTCAAGTGATGCCTTAACTTGTGATGCTGCAGTACGAGTTTCCGTCTTAGCATTCAAATGATGCCTTAACTTCTGATGCTGCAGTATGAGTTTCCGTCTTAGTGTTCAAATGATGCCTTAACTTGTGATGCTGCAGTACGAGTGTCCGTCTTAGCGTTCAAATGATGCCTTAACTTGTGATGCTGCAGTACGAGTTTCTGTCTTAGCGTTCAAATGATGCCTTAACTTGTGATGCTGCAGTACGAGTTTCTGTCTTAGCGTTCAAATGATGCCTTAACTTGTGATGCTGCAGTACGAGTTTCCGTCTTAGCGTTCAAATGATGCCTTAACTTGTGATGCTGCAGTACGAGTTTCCGTCTTAGCGTTCAAATGATGCCTTAACTTGTGATGCTGCAGTACGAGTTTCCGTCTTAGCGTTCAAATGATGCCTTCACTTGTGATGCTGCAGTACGAGTTTCCGTCTTAGCGTTCAAATGATGCCTTAACTTCTGATGCTGCAGTACGAGTTTCCGTCTTAGCATTCAAATGATGCCTTAACTTGTGATGCTGCAGTACGAGTTTCAGTCTTAGCAATCAAATGACGCCTTAACTTGTAATGCTGCATTACGAGTTTCCGTCTTAGCGTTCAAATGATGCCTTAACTTCTGATGCTGCAGTATGAGTTTCCGTCTTAGCGTTCAAATGATGCCTTAACTTGTGATGCTGCAGTACGAGTTTCCGTCTTAGCGTTCAAATGATGCCTTAACTTGTGATGCTGCAGTACAAGTTTCTGTCTTAGCGTTCAAACGATGCATTAACTTGTGATGCTGCAGTACGAGTTTCCGTCTTAGCATTCAAATGATGCCTTTACTTGTGATGCTGCAGTACTAGTTTCCGTCTTAGCGTTCAAACGATGCCTTAACTTGTGATGCTGCAGTACGAGTTTCCGTCTTAGCGTTCAAATGATGCCTTAACTTGTGATGCTGCAGTACGAGTTTCCGTCTTAGCGTTCAAACGATGCCTTAACTTGTGATGCTGCAGTACGAGTTTCCGTCTTAGCGTTCAAATGATGCCTTAATTTCTGATGCTGCAGTAAGAGTTTCCGTTTAAGCGTTCAAATGATGCCTTAATTTGTGATGCTGCAGTACGAGTTTCCGTCTTAGCGTTCAAATGATACCTTAACTTGTGATGCTGCAGTACGAGATTCCGTCTTAGCGTTCAAATGATGCCTTAACTTGTGATGCTACAGTACTTTCAAATGATGCCTTAAACTGTGATGCTACAGTACGAGTTTCCGTCTGAATGTAGATTACTCATTCATAATAATTTGTCTCTATATTATGTACGGATATATGTTTTGTATTGGTACTTATGTCCTTTGAAATGTACATGCTGCTATATTTTTTTATTCTTTATCACTAGGTCAACAGAATATAACTCTTGATGGTACTAATGTACATACTGTCGCTCAAGTGTTTATTGGTACTACTGAGATTCTTAGCTTCACCAAGACGTCCAATCGGTTGACCTTTGTTACTCCTGCAGCAAAAATACAGCCAGGGAAGAACCTCCATCTTAAACTAGTTACACCTCATGGTTATGTACTGGGCAGGTGAGAGATTATTAACTAGATATACCTCATGGCTATGTATGGGGCATGTGAGACATTATAAACTAGTTACATCTCATGGTTATGTACTGGGCAGATGAGAGACTATAAACTAGTTACACCTCATGGTTATATACTGGGCATGTGAGAGATTATAAACTAGTTACACCTCATGGTTATGTACAGGGCAGGTGAGAGACTATAGGCTAGTTACACCTCATGGTTATATACTGGGCAGGAAAGTGATTATAAACTAGTTACACCTCATGGTTATGTACTGGGCAGGTGAGAGACTATAGACTAGTTACACCTCATATTTATATACTGGGCAGGTGAGTGATTATAAACTAGTTACACCTCATGGTTATGTACTGGGCAGGTGAGAGATTATAAACTAGTTACACCTCATGGTTATATACTGGGCAGGTGAGAGACTATAGACTAATTACACATCATGGTTATGTACTGGGCAGGTGAGTGATTATAAACTAGTTACACCTCATGGTTATGTACTGGGCAGGTGAGAGATTATAAACTAGTTACACCTCATGGTTATATACTGGGCAGGTGAGAGACTATAGACTAGTTACACATCATGGTTATGTACTGGGCAGGTGAGTGATTATAAACTAGATACACCTCATGGTTATGTACGGGGCAGGTGAGTGATTATAAACTAGTTACACCTCATGGTTATGTACTGGGCAGGTGAGAGATTATAAACTAGTTACACCATATGGTTATGTACTGGGCAGGATAGAGATTATAAACTAGTTACACCTCATGGTTATGTACTGGGCAGGTGAGTGATTATAAACTAGATACACCTCATGGTTATGTACTGGGCAGGTGGGAGATTATAAACTAATTACACCTCATGGTTATATACTGGGCAGGTGAGAAATTATAAACTAGATACACCTCATGGTTATGTACTGGGCAGGTAAGAGATTATAAACTAATTACACTTCATGGTTATGTACTGGGCAGGTGAGAGATTATAAACTAGAAACACTTCATGGTTATATACTGGGCAGGTGTGTGATTATAAACTAGATACACCTCATGGTTATGTCCTGGGCAGGTGAGAGATTATTAACTAGATATACCTCATGGTTATGTACTGGGCAGATGAGAGACTCTAAACTAGCTTCACCTCATGGTTATGTACTGGGCAGATGAGATATTATAAACTAGTTACACCTCATGGTTATATACTGGGCAGGTGAGAGATTATTAACTAGATATACCTCATGGTTATGTACGGGGCATGTGAGAGATTATAAACTAGTTTCATCTCATGGTTATGTACTGGGCAGATGAGAGACTATAAACTTGTTACACCTCATGGTTATATACTGGGCATGTGAGAGATTATAAACTAGTTACACCTCATGGTTATGTACAGGGCAGGTGAGAGACTATAGGCTAGTTACACCTCATGGTTATATACTGGGCAGGAAAGTGATTATAAACTAGTTACACCTCATGGTTATGTACTGGGCAGGTGAGAGACTATAGACTAGTTACACCTCATAGTTATATACTGGGCAGGTGAGTGATTATAAACTAGTTACACCTCATGGTTATGTACTGGGCAGGTGAGAGATTATAAACTAGTTACACCTCATGGTTATATACTGGGCAGGTGAGAGACTATAGACTAGTTACACATCATGGTTATGTACTGGGCAGGTAAGTGATTATAAACTAGATACACCTCATGGTTATGTACGGGGCAGGTGAGTGATTATAAACTAGTTACACCTCATGGTTATGTACTGGGCAGGTGAGAGATTATAAACTAGTTACACCATATGGTTATGTACTGGGCAGGGTAGAGATTATAAACTAGTTACACCTCATGGTTATGTACTGGGCAGGTGAGAGATTATAAACTAATTACACTTCATGGTTATGTACTGGGCAGGTGGGAGATTATAAACTAGAAACACTTCATGGTTATATACTGGGCAGGTGTGTGATTATAAACTAGATACACCTCATGGTTATGTCCTGGGCAGGTGAGAGATTATTAACTAGATATACCTCATGGTTATGTACTGGGCAGATGAGAGACTCTAAACTAGCTACACCTCATGGTTATGTACTGGGCAGATGAGATATTATAAACTAGTTACACCTCATGGTTATATACTGGGCATGTGAGCGACTATAAACTAGATACACCTCATGGTTATGTACTAGGCAGGTGAGAGATTATTAACTAGATATACCTCATGGTTATGTACGGGGCATGTGAGATATTATAAACTAGTTACACCTCATGGTTATATACTGGGCAGGTGAGCGACTATAAACTAGTTACACTTCATGGTTATGTACTGGGCAGGTGAGAGACTATAAACTAGTTACACATCATGGTTATGTACTGGGCAGGTGAGTGATTATAAACTAAATACATCTCATGGTTATGTACGGGGCAGGTGAGTGATTATAAACTAGTTACACCTCATGGTTATGTACTGGGCAGGTGAGAGATTTTAAACTAGTTACACCATATAGTTATGTACTGGGCAGGGTAGAGATTATAAACTATTTACACCTCATGGTTATGTACTGGGCATGTGAGTGATTATAAACTAGATACACCTCATGGTTATGTACTGGGCAGGTGAGAGATTATAAACTCATTACACCTCATGGTTATATACTGGGCAGGTGAGAAATTATAACCTAGATACACTTCATGGTTATGTACTGGGCAGGTGAGAGATTATAAACTAATTACACTTCATGATTATGTACTGGGCAGGTGAGAGATTATAAACTAGAAACACTTCATGGTTATATACTGGGCAGGAAAGTGATTATAAACTAGATACACCTCATGGTTATGTCCTGGGCAGGTGAGAGATTATTAACTAGATATACCTCATGGTTATGTACGGGGCATGTGAGATATTATAAACTAGTTACACCTCATGGTTATATACTGGGCAGGTGACGACTATAAACTAGTTACACTTTATGGTTATGTACTGGGCAGGTGAGAGACTATAAATTAGTTACACCTCATGGTTATGTACTGGGCAGGTGAGAGATTATAAACTAGATACAACTCATGGTTATGTACTGGGCAGGTGAGTGATTATAAACTAGATACACCACATGGTTATGTACTGGGCAGGTGAGTGATTATAAACTAGTTACACCTCATGGTTATGTACTGGGCAGGTGAGAGATTATAAACTAGTTACACCTATTGGTTATGAACTGGGCAGGATAGAGATTATAAACTAGTTACACCTCATGGTTATGTACTGGGCAGGTGAGTGATTATAAACTAGTTACACCTCATGGTTATATACTGGGCAGGTGAGAGACTATAAACTAGTTACACCTCATGGTTATATACTGGGCAGGTGAGAGATTATAAACTAGATACATCTCATGGTTATGTACTGGGCAGGTGAGTGATTATAAACTAGTTACACCTCATGGTTATGTACTGGGCAGGTGAGAGATTATTAACTAGATATACCTCATGGTTATGTACTGGGCAGGTGAGAGATTATTAACTAGATATACCTCATGGTTATGTATGGGGCATGTGAGAGATTATAAACTAGTTACACCTCATGGTTATGTACTGGGCAGGTGAGAGACTATAGACTAGTTACACTTCATAGTTATATACTGGGCAGGTGAGTGATTATAAACTAGTTACACCTCATGGTTATGTACTGGGCAGGTGAGAGATTATAAACTAGTTACACCTCATGGTTATATACTGGGCAGGTGAGAGACTATAGACTAGTTACACATCATGGTTATGTACTGGGCAGGTGAGTGATTATAAACTAGATACACCTCATGGTTATGTACGGGGCAGGTGAGTGATTATAAACTAGTTACACCTCATGGTTATGTACTGGGCAGGTGAGAGATTATAAACTAGTTACACCATATGGTTATGTACTGGGCAGGGTAGAGATTATAAACTAGTTACACCTCATGGTTATGTACTGGGCAGGTGAGTGATTATAAACTAGATACACCTCATGGTTATGTACTGGGCATGTGGGAGATTATAAACTAATTACACCTCATGGTTATATACTGGGCAGGTGAGAAATTATAAACTAGATACACCTCATGGTTATGTACTGGGCAGGTGAGAGATTATAAACTAATTACACTTCATGGTTATGTTCTTGGCAGGTGAGAGATTATAAACTAGAAACACTTCATGGTTATATACTGGGCAGGTGTGTGATTATAAACTAGATACACCTCATGGTTATGTCCTGGGCAGGTGAGAGATTATTAACTAGATATACCTCATGGTTATGTACTGGGCAGATGAGAGACTCTAAACTAGCTACACCTCATGGTTATGTACTGGGCAGATGAGATATTATAAACTAGTTACATCTCATGGTTATATACTGGGCAGGTGAGAGATTATTAACTAGATATACCTCATGGTTATGTATGGGGCATGTGAGAGATTATAAACTAGTTACATCTCATGGTTATGTACTGGGCAGATGAGAGACTATAAACTAGTTACACATCATGGTTATGTACTGGGCAGGTGAGTGATTATAAACTAGATACACCTCATGGTTATGTACGAGGCAGGTGAGTGATTATAAACTAGTTACACCTCATGGTTATGTACTGGGCAGGTGAGAGATTATAAACTAGTTACACCATATGGTTATGTACTGGGCAGGGTAGAGATTATAAACTAGTTACACCTCATGGTTATGTACTGGGCAGGTGAGTGATTATAAACTAGATACACCTCATGGTTATGTACTGGGCAGGTGGGAGATTATAAACTAATTACATCTCATGGTTATATACTTGGCAGGTGAGAAATTATAAACTAGATACACCTCATGGTTATGTACTGGGCAGGTGAGAGATTATAAACTAATTACACTTCATGGTTATGTTCTGGGCAGGTGAGAGATTATAAACTGGAAACACTTCATGGTTATATACTGGGCAGGTGTGTGATTATAAACTAGATACACCTCATGGTTATGTCCTGGGCAGGTGAGAGATTATTAACTAGGTATACCTCATGGTTATGTACTGGGCAGATGAGAGACTCTAAACTAGCTACACCTCATGGTTATGTACTGGGCAGATGAGATATTATAAACTAGTTACATCTCATGGTTATATACTGGGCAGGTGAGAGATTATTAACTAGATATACCTCATGGTTATGTATGGGGCATGTGAGAGATTATAAACTAGTTACATCTCATGGTTATGTACTGGGCAGATGAGAGACTATAAACTAGTTACACCTCATGGTTATATACTGGGCATGTGAGAGATTATAAACTAGTTACACCTCATGGTTATGTACAGGGCAGGTGAGAGACTATAGGCTAGTTACACCTCATGGTTATATACTGGGCAGGAAAGTGATTATAAACTAGTTACACGTCATGGTTATGTACTGGGCAGGTGAGAGACTATAGACTAGTTATACCTCATAGTTATATACTGGGCAGGTGAGTGATTATAAACTAGTTACACCTTATGGTTATGTACTGGGCAGGTGAGAGATTATAAACTAGTTACACCTCATGGTTATATACTGGGCAGGTGAGAGACTATAGACTAGTTACACATCATGGTTATGTACTGGGCAGGTGAGTGATTATAAACTAGATACACCTCATGGTTATGTACTGGGCAGGTGAGTGATTATAAACTAGTTACACCTCATGGTTATGTACTGGGCAGGTGAGAGATTATAAACTAGTTACACCATATGGTTATGTACTGGGCAGGGTAGAGATTATAAACTAGATACACCTCATGGTTATGTACTGGGCAGGTGGGAGATTATAAACTAATTACACCTAATGGTTATATACTGGGCAGGTGAGAAATTATAAACTAGATACACCTCATGGTTATGTACTGGGCAGGTGAGAGATTATAAACTAATTACACTTGATGGTTATGTACTGGGCAGGTGAGAGATTATTAACTAGAAACACTTCATGGTTATATACTGGGCAGGTGTGTGATTATAAATTAGATACACCTCATGGTTATGTCCTGGGCAGGTGAGAGATTATTAACTAGATATACCTCATGGTTATGTACTGGGCAGATGAGAGACTCTAAACTAGCTACACCTCATGGTTATGTACTGGGCAGATGAGATATTATAAACTAGTTACACCTCATGGTTATATACTGGGCAGGTGAGCGACTATAAACTAGATACACCTCATGGTTATGTACTAGGCAGGTGAATGATTATTAACTAGATATACCTCATGGTTATGTACGGGGCATGTGAGATATTATAAACTAGTTACACCTCATGGTTATATACTGGGTAGGTGAGCGACTATAAACTAGTTACACTTCATGGTTATGTACTGGGCAGGTGAGAAACTATAGACTAGTTACACATCATGGTTATGTTCTGGGCAGGTGAGTGATTATAAACTAGATACATCTCATGGTTATGTACGGGGCAGGTGAGTGATTATAAACTAGTTACACCTCATGGTTATGTACTGGGCAGGTGAGAGATTATAAACTAGTTACACCATATAGTTATGTACTGGGCAGGGTAGAAATTATAAACTATTTACACCTCATGGTTATGTACTGGGCAGGTGAGTGATTATAAACTAGATACACCTCATGGTTATGTACTGGGCAGGTGAGAGATTATAAACTAATTACACCTCATGGTTATATACTGGGCAGGTGAGAAATTATAAACTAGATACACTTCATGGTTATGTACTGGGCAGGTGAGAGATTATAAACTAATTACACTTCATGATTATGTACTGGGCAGGTGAGAGATTATAAACTAGAAACACTTCATGGTTATATACTGGGCAGGTGTGTGATTATAAACTAGATACACCTCATGGTTATGTCCTGGGCAGGTGAGAGATTATTAACTAGATATACCTCATGGTTATGTACTGGGCAGATGAGAGACTCTAAACTAGCTACACTTCATGGTTATGTACTGGGCAGATGAGATATTATAAACTAGTTACACCTCATGGTTATATACTGGGCAGGTGAGCGACTATTAACTAGATACACCTCATGGTTATGTACTGGGCAGGTGAGAGATTATTAACTAGATATACCTCATGGTTATGTACGGGGCATGTGAGATATTATAAACTAGTTACACCTCATGGTTATATACTGGGCAGGTGACGACTATAAACTAGTTACACTTCATGGTTATGTACTGGGCAGGTGAGAGACTATAAACTAGTTACACCTCATGGTTATGTACTGGGCAGGTGAGAGATTATAAACTAGATACACCTCATGGTTCTGTACTGGGCAGGTGAGTGATTATAAACTAGATACACCACATGGTTATATACTGGGCAGGTGAGTGATTATAAACTAGTTACACCTAATGGTTATGTACTGGGCAGGTGAGAGATTATAAACTAGTTACACCTATTGGTTATGAACTGGGCAGGGTAGAGATTATAAACTAGTTACACCTCATGGTTATGTACTGGGCAGGTGAGTGATTATAAACTAGTTACACCTCATGGTTATATACTGGGCAGGTGAGAGACTATAAACTAGTTACACCTCATGATTATGTACTGGGCAGGTGAGAGATTATAAACTAGATACATCTCATGGTTATGTACTGGGCAGGTGAGTGATTATAAACTAGTTACAGCTCATGGTTATGTACGGGGCAGGTCAGTGATTATAAACTAGTTACACATCATGGTTATGTACTGGGCAGGTGAGAGAATATAAACTAGTTACACCTGATGGTTATGTACTGGGCAGGGTAGAGATTATAAACTCGTTACACCTCATGGTTATGTACTGGGCAGATGAGTGATTATAAACTAGTTACACCTCATGGTTATGTACTGGGCAGGTGAGAGACTATAAACTAGTTACACCTCATGGTTATGTACTGGGCAGGTGAGAGACTATAAACTTGTTACACCTCATGGTTATGTACTGGGCAGGTGAGAGACTATAAACTATTTACACCTCATGGTTATGTACTGGGCAGGTGATAGACTATAAACTAGATACACCTCATGGTTTTGTACTGGGCAGGTTAGTGATTATAAACTAGTTACACCTCATGGTTATGTACGGTCAGGTGAGTGATTATAAACTAGTTACACCTCATGGTTATGTACTGGGCAGGTGAGAGATTATAACCTAGTTACACCTATTGGTTATGTACTGGGCAGGGTCGAGATTATAAACTAGTTACACCTCATGGTTATGTACTGGGCAGGTGAGTGATTATAAACTATTTACACCTCATTGTTATATACTGGGCAGGTGAGAGACTCTAAACTAGTTACACCTAATGGTTATGTACTGGGCAGGTGAGAGATTATAAACTAGTTACACCTCATGGTTATGTACTGGGCAGGTCAGTGATTATAACCTAGTTACACCTCATGGTTATGTACTGGGCAGTTGAGAGATTATAAACTAGTTACACCTCATGGTTATGTACTGGGCAGGGTAGAGATTATAAACTCGTTACACCTCATGGTTATGTACTGGGCAGATGAGTGATTATAAACTAGTTACACCTCATGGTTATGTACTGGGCAGGTGAGAGACTATAAACTAGTTACACCTCATGGTTACATACTGGGCAGGTGAGAGACTATGAACTAGTTACACCTCATGGTTATGTACTGGGCAGGTGAGAGACTATAAACTAGTTACACCTCATGGTTATGTACTGGGCAGGTGAGAGACTATAAACTAGATACACCTCATGGTTATGTACTGGGCAGGTGAGTGATTATAAACTAGTTACACCTCATGGTTATGAATGGGCAGGTGAGTGATTATAAACTAGTTACACCTCATGGTTATGTACTGGGCAGGTGAGAGATTATAAACTAGTTACACCACATGGTTATGTACTGGGCAGGGTAGAGATTATAAACTAGTTACACCTCATGGTTATGTACTGGACAGGTGAGAGATTATAAACTAGTTACACCTCATGGTTATGTACTGGGCAGGTGAGTGATTATAAACTAGTTACACTTCATGGTTATGTACTGGGCAGGTGAGAAATTATAAACTAGTTACACCTCATGGTTATGTACTGGGCAGGGTAGAGATTATAGACTAGTTACACCTCATGGTTATGTACTGGGCAGGTGAGTGATTATAAACTAGTTACACCTCATGGTTATGTACTGGGCAGGTGAGAGACTATAAACTAGTTACACCTCATGGTTATGTACTGGGCAGGTGAGAGACTTTAAACTAGTTACACCTCATGGTTATGTACTGGGCAGGTGAGAGACTATAAACTAGTTACACCTCATGGTTATGTACTGGGCAGGTGAGAGACTATAAACTAGATACACCTCATGGTTATGTACTGGGCAGGTGAGTGATTATAAACTTGATACACCTCATGGTTATGTACGGGGCAGGTGAGTGATTATAAACTAGTTAAACCTCATGGTTATGTACTGGGCAGGGTAGAGATTATAAACTAGATACACCTCATGGTTATGTACTGGGCAGGTGAGTGACTATAAACTAGTTACACCTCATGGTTATGTACTGGGCAGGTGAGAGACTATAAACTAGTTACACCTCATGGTTATGTACTGGGCAGGTGAGAGACTATAAACTAGTTACACCTCATGGTTATGTACTGGGCAGGTGAGAGATTATAGACTAGTTACACCTCATTGTTATGTACTGGGCAGGTGAGAGACAATAGACTAGTTCACCTCATAGTTATGTACTGGGCAGGTCAGTGACTATAGACTAGTTACAACACGTCATGGTTATGTACTGGGCAGGTGAGAGATTATAGACTAGTTACACCTCATTGTAATGTACTGGGAAGGTGATTGACTATAGACTAGTTACACCTCATGGTTACGTACTTGGCAGGTGAGAGACTATAAACTAGTTACACCTCATGGTTATGTACTGGGCAGGTGAGAGACTATAAACTAGTTTCACCTCATGGTTATGTACTGGGCAGGTGAGAGATTATATACTAGTTGCACCTCATTGTAATATTACTGGGCAGGTCATACTGGACTATTTCAGACATTTCTCAAGAGTTATCCAATAACTGCCCCTGCGCAGTTTGATGATAGTGGAGATGAATCCAATTACTTCCCTTAGACTGCGATAAAACATACAGGTATCGTTCCGCTCTGGCACTTAAACTAAGTATGCGTGACGTGTTATATATGCCCTCGGGTACAATTTGACAAGGTCTTAGATATGTCCTTGTTTTGATAAGGGCGTTTTGGTGATTTTGATGTGTAGTATAAAAAAGAAATTATTGAATTTGACTTAAACACTGAAATCATTTGATAAAAATTAATGTGTAAAAATATAACATAGTTTAATGATTTTAATGATTTTTTTACAAATTATGATATACTTTGATATAGTTTATTTTATTATAGATAAAGATTGATTATTTTATGTTATTATAAATAAATAAATTTATTACGGTTAATTGATTATATAAACTTATAAAAGAGACAGAATGACAATGACACATAATGTCTTTATTTTTTAAACTTATTTATTTTTCTTCGATTGTGAAACAAGTTCTTACAACTTAGATAAATCACACTAGAAGTCTTCATGGGTATGACCAGTTCTAAATATATGCGGAAAAGGTGTCTTGCTCAAGGACACCACACATAGCCGTAGCAGAGGATCGAATCCACGACCCTCCCATCATGGGTTCGGTGCTTTATCACTGGACTAAGCGCTCCACTATTCACAGAAATTATGCCTGGTGGGGATTCGAATTCACGACCCGAGGGTTGATAGTCAGACTCATTTCTTTCTGTGTTAACGGGACGAGTGCATTGATATTCAAATGATATTTTAAACTTTATGTTGTTGTTTCTAAAAGAAAATTATTAAGGTTATATAATTATATAAAATTTTGTTTGAAACAGACATCTGTATATTAGTGCATGTGTTTTTAATAAAGCCTAAAACGGTACTTGACCATAATTCTTTTTTAACAACTTCTTTTAAGAACCTCGTGTTATAATATCTTATTGATTATATTGTTACAACATATAAATATGTTTTGCATACCACTTCAATATACGAGAGGATCTTTTTTTTTTTAAAATAAACTTAAAACTGTACATAAGTTAAGAAAAATATTAAGTTGTTTAAAGAATTATTACCAATACATTTAATTAATAAAGTCATCGCATAATTGAGAAATACATACATTTGAAAACCGCTAATATTTTTCCTCCCGTTCTATTATCTGTTTATAAAATTTGAATTTGTTATCAATTTATCTGAATATCTATGTTAAATCAAATAGCTAATTTTAAAAAAAATGTGTGATGCCAAACTTGTGTTGAAATATAATTACTCAACTACATCCTAACAAATTATATTATTACCCCCAAATAAAATTACAAGTTTTGCCTCTGGGCAGGGGTAGTCGGTAATTAAGGTCATAAATAAACACTGGCTTATTCCATTGTTTGAGATTTGAAAAACAGACAGGCGCAGGGCTGGGGGTCTCCGTTTTTTTTGTACAAGGATTATTAGATTTACATATTACTTTACTGATCTCAGGAAAACATTTAAATTCAATATGCTGTAATATTTATAAACATTTGATATTGGTTTATCATAACGAACTTGTATTTAGTTAATTACACGATATCAATGCGATGTCTATAAAACAAACATAATAATACACAAAATGAAACATGTTTGCAGTTAGAATATCTATTTCGGATTACTAAACTTATTGAAGAAATCTCAGTACCTTTATATTTCTTTAGATAATTAAATAATTTTATTTTCGTTCCGCAAAACACCATTCATTTCATAGTTATTATCTTTATTTTTGTCTAATCTATATACACGGCATATAACAAAACATCTATATGAACGTTTAAACTTGTACAAAGTCATTCTAAAAGAATTATAAGATTGATTCATTCATTCATTCTTTATTCATATCAATGTAAAGAACAATTATTTTACACTGATAAAGCTCTATGTAAAATATTGCTAATCTTTATACTAAAAGCTGCAATCAACCAAGTTTTGAATTAAAAGCTGAAGAAGAAAAGAGCACTATTGCGCATTTTTAAAATTATCTTAAGAAAATCGTTAAATTGAGTAATTCAAAACAATGATATGCTAATTATGCTGTATTAGCAACCAATTACATTATCAAATCTCTTTGTTCAATTAATTAATATGCCTTTCGTAAAGTATTGTTGTTATTTAGTCACTGGTTTTGATCTTTATTAATTTTCTTTCTATGTCCACTGAATTATTTCATAACAAAGACATTAAAACATATATTTGTGCGAAAGAAATACACCATTAGATAATGTTTTGGTTTACAAAAGAAATGTACTTGAATTGGAAGCTTTTTCAAGGTTCTTTAGTTAAAATATGAAAATAAAATAAATCTATTCTTTAGAATATAAGTAAAATTCATAAATAAAAACAACACTTTAAACTACACATAACTTGCAATATCACAATGTGTAAATAAATATTTCGGGACCGACTAACATCTGCCGGCTGTGTAGCGACATACATGCTGTATTTAATTGGGTACTGTAATATGCTGTATTGGGTTCAATAGTACGCTCTATTGAACATACAGAAAATAAATCAGAATTAGATTTTGTCTCATTTTCAAATCAAAATGGAAGCAAGATGCAATTATCATATTTTCTATATCAAAATATCATCGTAAAGAGAATTTTATTTGCAATGAACGTATACGTTGTAATAGGTTGGCAAAAAATCACAACTAAGGTTTATAAGACATTAAAAGTGGCCGAAAACATGTTTTGAGTATTTTTTATATAGAACATATAAGGAGCATATATACTGTTATAAAATCAAAAAAGGAAGCAAGAAGGCATAAACTTATTTAAATTTTTATTTTATCATAATAAAGGTTATATTTTTAACTTAATGACTAGAAGTTGTAATAGGTTGGCAATTTAATAATGAAAAAGTTATAACCTCATGGTTATGTACTGGGAGGTGAGAGATTTCAATTGGTGTGATATTATTCAAATACATTTAATAAAGTTGCAATCATAACTTTCCATGAGTATATATTTTTAATGCATTTTTGTACAATTATTCTTCTATTAATGCAGACGTTTACATAATCGAATAGCACATATAGTTACACAAATTAGGTGACTGCCTAATGTTGACGACTTATAAATCAGTTACTGCATATATAATATTTTTTGTTTTAGTAATCGAAAAGTTATAAAAGTCACCATACTCCTAGAGGTGACTCAAATGACCCCAGAACAGGGCTCTCTTTATGGTGGAACTGTCCTCACAATAAAGGGGGGTCACTTTGGTACTGACCCATCTAAAGTAAAGGTAAAATTTTTTTCACAGTATATATCATAGTATATGTCACAGTATATATCACAGTATATGTCTAAAAATAAATATCATAGTATATGTCACAGTATATATCAAGGTATATGTCACAGTATATATCAGTCTATGTCACAGTATATATCATAGTATATGTCACAGTATATATCACAGTATATGTCACAGTATATGTCACAGTATGTATCATAGTATATGTCATAGTATATATCACAGTATATGTCACAGTATTTATCAAAGTATGTGTCACAGAATATGTCACAGTGTATATCATAGTTTATTTCACAGTATATATCATAGTATATGTCAGCATATATCAATGTGTATATCAAAGTATATGTCACAGTATATGTCATAAAATATGTCACATTTTACCTTTATGTCAAAGTATATGTCACATTATATGTCACAGTATTTATATTCACAGTATAAGTTCACAGTATATGTCACAGTATATGTTCACAGTATATGTCATAGTATTTGTTCACAGTATATATCACTGTATATGTCACATTATATGTCACAGTATATTGTCATAGTTTATGTCATTGTATATGTTCACAGTATATGTCATTGTTTATTTATCATAATATATGTCACAGTATATATCACAGTATATGTTTACAGTATATATCACAGTATATGTTCACAGTATATATTCACACTATATGTAACAGTATATATCACAGTATGTGTTACAGTATTTATCAACATATATGTCACAGTATATGTATGTGTCAAAGTATATGTCACATTATATGTCACAGTATATATCACAGCATATATCATAATATATGTTCACAGTATATGTCACATTATATGTCACACTTTATGTCACTGTATTTATCACAGAATATGTCACATTATATATATCACAGTATATATTCACAGTATATGTCACAGTATATGTTCACAGTTATGTCACAGTATATGTTCACAGTATATTGTCACAGTATATATCACAGTATATGTTCACAGTTATGTCACAGTACATGTTCACAGTACATATCACTGTATATGTCACATTATATGTCACAGTATATTGTCATAGTTTATGTCATTGTATAATAGATAATTATGTTCACAGTATATGTCATTGTTTATTTATCATAATATATGTCACAGTATATATCACAGTATATATCACAATATATGTTCACAGTATATGTTCACAGTATATATTGCAGTATATTTCATAGTATATATTCACAGTTATGTCACAGTATATGTTCACAGTATATTGTCACAGTATATATATCACAGTATATGTTCACAGTATTTGTCACAGTTTATGTTCACAATTTATGTCACTGTATATGTCACAGTATATGTTCACAGTATATTTCACAGTATATTTCACAATATATTTCATAGTATATGTTCACAGTTTATGTCACTGTATATGTCACTGTTTATGTCATAGTATATGTTCATAGTATATTGTCACAGTATGTGTCACAGTATATAGTCATAGCTTTAATGATGATGTATAGGTTTCTATGCTACATGATATTGATTTTGCATAAAACGTGCTAATATTGCATCTAGGAAAACGTCTGTACTAGGCGGTAAATGCTTACATATATAAATATAAACTATTCTATCTAACAGCAAAATGTATCATTATTTAAGTTATACAAAGAGGTTACCATTTTATAACCAAAAATAACGTAATACAGACCCTAAACCGCTCAAGTACCCCAATTGCATGCAAACAGAGTGCACTCAGAGCGTAAGCGGAGCGCGAACGGAGCGCATATTAAGCGCTGACGGAGCGGACCTGGACCGTAAGCAAACACTGGATTTTGAATAATAAACGCACTCCTGAACGCATGAAATAGATCGAGTGCACTCAGACACGCTGAATGCACTCAGATACGCTGAGTGCACTCAGATGCGCAGTATATGCAGTATACGCTAGACACAGTAAAAAACTGATAACAGAACTATCCGTGCGCTACTGAGTGCACTCATTCATTCGGATACACTCTTTTTTCATTATTTGATCGTGAAGTCGATACTTAAAATCGAGATAAAAAAGAAATTTCCTTTCACATAAATATAAACCATGTAGTTTATATAAATGTTTTATTGTAAAACGCATGATAAAACTTATTTTGGTCAACAATTTATCAATTATAGCATGAATATCAATATTTAGCTGATCAATACAATAATGTTTAAAATACCTATTATACAATAGACGACACATCAACGGTTATCTACGGTTAATTAAGTTGCATGTTTAAGCATGATTTGGTTTGCGCAACAAAAATATAAATAATTAAAAAATGTAATAAAATGTATATATATTGTGTAAATAACATTCGAAAAGATGTAATATGAATCACTATTTGCCGTGTTATTTCGATATAAATTAGTTATAGAACATACAAAACATGTACTTTATTTCGATTTAAGCGTATACTGCTCCAAATACAAAAATATCAAAGCATGCGTGAAACAAACAAAACATAGATATTCGGAAAGTTATATGATTATGATTCTATTTATTTGGGTATTTCGGCAAAATAAAAATTACCAATTTTCAATTTAATTTGGACTTTAGTTTTATATTTTCCCCAAACATAGTTACACTGAGTCTGTGCTTAGTTGTGAACAAATGTACGTAAAACTGTTATATTGCAATTAAAGTGGAAACATTATACTCGTGCACATCTCATTAAAATAATAGTAATAAATTAATTGTATTCTAAAATATAAAGTGGGTCAGTAGTACAGCGGATAGGGTGCTGGCTTCAGACGGTAGAGGTCGCAAGTTTGACCCAGGCTCTACCCGACCTCTCGAAACACAATTCAGTACCAGATCTAATAAGGGAATGCAATGGAGAACGATATGCATAAGCTCCGAGCTTACTTCACAATCAAGCTAAATTAAATTAATATAAAATAAATGTATGTATGTTAAATTAACACGACAGACCGAAATAATACATTAGACACAGGAAATAAAAACTAGTAAACGTAAATTTCTAGGTGACCTTTTTGAGGTTGTGATTTTATATTGACTAAAGAACAGCTTTTGATCATCGGGAAGGTTTTAATAAACAAAAAAGAACATGTATTCACTGCCTATAAAATAGTAAATATATTGTTTTCCCGCTTTCCTACAAAATCGATACGCCTGATCACGTGCACGTAAGCACGTAACAATTAAGCCATTATAAAAGCTGTGAAAGAGGCAACAAGTAAGAAATGACAACAATAATAATAATAAGAATAATAATAATACAATATTATAATAATAATAATATAATAATATAATAATAAAGTAATATAGCAATAATAACAATAATATTAATAATAATGAAAATAATATTAGTAATAATAGTAATAAATAATTATAAAATATATAATATATATTAATAATAATGATGATAATAATAATATTATAAAAAATCTGCCTATTTTAGTATTGATTTTGTCTATATATTTCTTATCCTATCACATGCCGCTGGTTAAATTAAGATTCATTCATCTGGCACAAATTATAATCAAAATGAAAATTACACACCGGCAGGGTTCTTCGTGATCAATGGACCGATAAATCACCAATTAACTATTTATTGACGCACATGTGGTTCTCACCATGGGTATCTGTTTTGATGATTGCCATGCAACTCTGCCTTCATAACTAGTAATTAAATTGTTATATTAATTGTGAACGACTGACGAGATGTACGTATCTAATATAAAAGCTGTGACAAATAAATAAGTCAATATGTATATTATAATAATAGCTCCAATGATAATACTATTTAAAAAAAAAAATAAAACAAATAATGAAAGTAAAAAATAATACAAATAAAATACTACATTTTTACAAGGAATTATTTAGAGACATGTCTTTATTTTTTATTAGTTTTAAAATTGTAGAATTGTTTTATTTTGTAAATTAACAATTCTGATTTTTAGTTGTATCTGAAATCGCTATGGCAGCTGTGGTAAAATGACAGCCCTGAATACACATCTCTTAATAAGTGTATGTCACACTTTCTACCATTCATTCTGAACTGGCGTGGGGTTTTCGGTTCGTTAATTTAATTATATTAACATCATGATATTTACATACTAAAGCATTCCGAAACTTCGAATAACAAATATCTTAAATGATTTTTTTATTTGTTGTTAATTGGGTGGCAATTTTCCTTTTTTATCTTTTCTTTTCAATCACATAATGTTGGCTCAATTAAGATTCGTCCATCTGGCACGAATTTCAATCAAAATGAAATCATACATATCTTCCGTGGTCAATAGACCGATAAGTCACCGCTTTAGCATATAACCTAAATGACACGGCTTTCACTGGCATGTGACATAACGTAATTAACACCACGGGTGTGTTGCTGCGTGTCATATAATTAGCGGTATAGCACAGTGGGTGTAGTTTCATACAAGTTTAATATAGTTTGTCATTTTAAATAATATATTAACATAAAGCATACTATCAGTAAAAGAATAATTTGAGAAACCCACTGAAAAAAGTTTGTTGCAAGTATATTTATATACATAATGATAACGAAAATAATTATAAAAACTTAAAATATCAGAATATCTTTTTTAAGTCTAGTGAAGCCACAATTGGACCCAAATCGAGAAAAACACAACAAGATTATTATTTTTCAAAAATCATTTATTATAATGTCAAATTGCATTGCACGGATTATAATAAATTTTTCATCACCCATGCAGTGCATATTATTGATTACAAAGCTTATTTTAGTTTGGACAAAACCAGTGATATATCCACATGTTGTTAAGTTACTGCTTACACTTGAGCAGGTTTATGGATTATTATAAGGCCAATGAGGTATCAACAGTATGGAATTATTAATTAATTTTAATTATTAATAACAATATATTTAGTTTATGTAGATGATGTATCTGTTAATTTTGTGGACAAACTTTATTGCTTTCCTGTAACAAACGGCTTACGGTATATCAAAGAAGATACTGATGCAAACACATGTCTGTCTGGATAACAGAAGCCGGTATAACGTGCGATATTCTTTGATCACCAAGACCGCTGATCACATATCAAAACATAGACATTTCCGTTAAACATGCCTACTATCGATACTAGTTTATCGGAAATTTACAACCTTTCGCCTAGCGGGTGACATAATATGTAGACAAACATCGGATTATGAATTAATTTACCTTGACTAAATCCCATGGATACATTTTATTGCTCCATTAGAACAGATTAAATTAAAAAGTCAATATAGAATCATTTTAAGAGTTGAGATGTTGCGATTGGTTATTGGCCGGAAACCGAACTGAGCGAACTGAACGTTGAGTAAACGCTGAACGAAGAGGAGTATTAAACAGATTCAGATATACAGCGCTCGTGAGCGAATACTTGCGTTTGTGAGTGCATTAAATTAACCGCGTTTAATCGAGTGCACGCAAACGCAGCGCGAACTAAGTGCGAACGGAGTGCAAACGGAGTGCAATTATGGGGTACTTGAGCAGTTTAGGGTCTGTAGCCATTCAGTTACTTGGGCAAGGCAGACATGAAATCCAATTCCTATCTATATTTGACTGTCTGGCTCTTGGTATGCAATAGTAAAAGACATATTTATTGAAAAATGTTTAGTTAACTGCTTTACATCTGTTTTTCATACTGTAATTTATGCTAGTACATTTAAAGTATAATGTTGCTGTTGGTTTTATATATATTTAATATGTGTTATAAAATTTAAAGAAGACCTTGTAGTAGTATATGTTTACATAACCTTAATGAGTTACCATCTTAAAATATAGACAGTGTTATAAATTCTGGTAAGAAGCTGTAACATTGCTTCAAATTTTAATTTCCTATACATGCAAACATATCCTATGTGGCGGGGTAGAAATGGTGGATATTTCTTTAAAAATGACACTTTGACAAACTTTAAATTGTATAAAACAATTATGTATATTTAATAATTCTACACTACCTGACCAGATTTATTATTGATTCAGGGAGGTATCCGTAGTAGAAATTAATGAGTAAATAAAAAAATTCATTATTCAACAAATTCTATTACCAAATGAGAGGGATTTTACTTCACTTTCCTGTGCATAGAAATAAGGGAGAAATGAAGAAGTCATATTTGCCCATAATCAAGATGCATGTGATAATTTAGGAATGTATTTGTTTGATGGGTTATATACAGTTTCCATAGTTCATATAAGATTGATATTTTCATGCAAATTTATACATATTTAATGCAACCAGTCTATCAATATATATTTGATGGATCAATTAGTTCAATCATACATTCTTGATTTATTCTGTCATCCTTCAGCTTTATGTCTCTTAGCAATACAAATGTATGAGTATGCCAAAAATGGAGGAATAATTAATGTGATGTGGCTTTTCCGGCAGATTACACAAAAGAAACTTAGTTTGTATCTCATCTCATATAACGAGCTCTCATTAATTAATATAAAAATCAACTTGGCACAAAAAAAAATGGAAATACAAAGTTTGAGACTTTATATTAGATAATAATTTATAACACACAACTATTGCCAGATTCTTCACTGTCATAAACAAACTATGTTTTTTTTGAGGATTTTTTTATACGCCTTAGAGGCGGTTAAAACCCTTAATGTATGTTTACAGGGAAAAAAATAGTGCAAACGAAAAGAATAGTCTCCATCGGGCTTCGAACTCGACATACCTTCACGACCAACAAACACTAAAAAATAATTGTCAAAAGTGCAATTTGAAAAAAAACAAAACCAAATAAAGTTCTAAGATGGCTGGTTATCAACTCCGTCTCGTTGTAGGTAGAACCAGTGTGGTGTTCACAATGAAATGCTCTAGCACTTTTATACATTCAATTAAATCTCGTGTTGATTTCGTGTTTATTTGTGACATATATGGCGCCATGACCAATCCTAATCTCTCAGAAACACTGTTTTTATTGAATTGTCAAAATGAATTTGCCCAAAATACCATACAATCTTTGATAATGTTTTGAATACATTTCTGAGTTATGATCCTAGAATTATGAAAAAATAAAGCTAACTATGCTAAATATAGATAAAGTTCCCTTGCCATTTCACCTAATCGTTGAAAGTTGAAAACCCTGCTAAAAGTCAACCCCTATCGCCGTTTATTCTACACTCTTTTCAAGGTCAACCAATATTGGTGTTTATTGTAATCCCTTCTAAAGGTCAATCCCTAACGCTGTTTATTCTACACCATGCTAAATGTAAGACCCTATTGATGTTATTCTACACCATGCTATATGTAAGACCCTATCGACGTTTATTCTAAACCTTGCTAAATGTTAGACCCTGTCGATGTTTATTCTAAACATTCAGTATAAATATCTACTCAGAATTATTCCAACAAACAAATCCTTATATAAATTCAAATTGACTAACTCTAATTTATGCGACTTTTGTAATATGAAAACAGATTCCATAAAGCACATGTTTTGGGAATGTAATCATGTTCAGCATTTCTGGAGTCAGTTACAGAATCTTTTAAAAGTAAAAATGATATAAATATTATTTTAGATTATAAATTAGTTAGTTTCAACTGTACTGAAAAAGTCAACAATAAAAACAACATCAACTACATAATAATTTCTGCTAAATATTTTGTCTTTAAATGTAAATGTATAAAAACTGACCCATTGTTTCAAGTATTTAAACAGAACCTATATAAAGGTATAGAAATAGAAAGATTAATAGCTCTAAATAAAGATAAATTGCATATAAATGAACTGAAATGGGGTAATTTTTCATAATTGTTTAAAACCTAATAAATGTTGATAAAAATGCCCTTTTTGATTTTTAAACAAAGGAAAAGCAATGTCCAAATTCTATACTTTTTCTACATCCCTCTTCTCTATTTTCCTCTATTCCTTCAAAAAAAATGAAATTATTTCATCACAATAATATATTACGATACAAGTATTACAAATTAAACTGAAATGAATATATGATTTTATTGTTTTGAAGATTTCTATCAGTCAAATAACTAAACCATATACAACATAATATTAGATTCACATACCCATCTGCCGTTATGTAATTGAACAGTAACATTCTAAATCCTTCTTGTCACAACGATTCCGAAAGATGTTTTCTGCTAGACTGGATGGAGTTCCCATAATACAGTCAGGTATGTAAAGTAAAACACTCCACATACCTTGGTGAAATTATGAATCAATATATCATATGATTTGGTACGATGAGGCTTTTACTATATTAGGCCCAATATAAACTTAAATTAGTTTTATAAATAATCAACTTGTTAAATTGTTCTTACTTTCTGAATACTTAATGGAATTTCATGAAATAAACATCAAATTGATTTATTCTTTAATCAAAGAATGAATATGTTAAAATATCTTAAAAACGTTACTCTTACCTAGCTATTGATACGTTTTAACAAACCTATGGTAACTGCTCTAAATGTAGCCTATATCATTCCAAATGACACATACTAGCTGGCACTACTAAATTAGGCCACGACAACCTAACTATTTTGTTACATAGACCAAACGAAAGGTCAACCCCTATCGCCATATTTTTTCAGATCTATGGATTTATTCAGGCGTAACATGCTTTATTGAATAGTTATTTTCTAATTTAATTACAGGTGAAAGTTGGAGAGAAAATGTGCATAGTTTCATCTGTTAGTGACACTGAAATAATATGCCAGATTGAACCCACAGCCAAATTCCATAAAATAAATAGTGAAGGGCTAGGTAAGTATACATGTGCCAGGCCAATGTGAAAACAAAAAACTTCAAATATAACCTTACAATTAACTCATTCACCACTGAAAATATACTGTAAAATGTGAAGGAGAAGTATTTACCAATCCCATTTCAATACATTAATAGTTTGGCCAGTTATGTAAAAAATCAGGTAATTTTGCATTCAGGCAGAGGCTCTACATAGGCTTTTGTAAAGCTCGCCAAAATATATGTGAATGCTTTGTTACACTATATTGTATTTCTCACATACAACCAATATCCTATAGTGTGAGTTTCAACATTGGTCTCACTGCGGGTGTATCAATTTGTATGCCTTCCAGTATTTTGTAACAGGAGCTGATTATGTTTTCTTTTTTTCAAATGCCGGAAAAGTTGAGTTTGTGAAGGAAATTCCATATATCTCACTGACAGGATGTACTTGTCTGCTTCAAAATCTGCAATAACTGATCTTATTAGAATATTTAAAAAGAAAGTCAAATTGTATCATGATGGTAGATTGGGTTCAATTATGATATATATACTCAGCAAAAATAGAAACGTCCCTCCATATTTCAGGAAAGATTTATCGAAAACCAAAAGGGTTACTTTTATGGATCAAAATAGAAAAACAAGTTCATTCATTTCTGTATCAAAACCAATTAATAACATCTGGCTATCTTGTTAACTTTTCCAGAGATAACTGGTCAAGAGAGGTAGGGGTCAAAATCAAAAATCCCAAAAACTCAGAAAGGTGTTATTGAATGTTTAGAGATGGAATTTCAATAAGAAATATGGCACCTCAAGTAAATCTCGTTAGTACTGAGTGTGGCCACCATTTGCATGAATGCATGCAATGATCCTACGCCGCATCGACGTAACGTAATGCAATACCAGTGCGTTGGGCAAATTCCTCCATTCCTGTTGTAACGCCCGTGTAAGATCGAGAACATTGTCAATCTGATGGTTAGCTCGTGCTTTGCGGCCCAGCTGATCCCATATGTGCTCAATGGGGTTGAGATCCGGGGAAACCGCGGGCCATGGCATGACGTTGACATTGTTCTGTTGCAAGAATTGAGTGGTGACCCTGGCTACATGAGGGCGGGCATTGTCCTGCATCAATGTTACACCAGGACCATGCTGACGAATAAATGGTAAGGCATATGCATTTAGCACGTCTGCAACATAACGCTGTGCATTAATGTTGCCCTGTACAACAACCAAATCTGTCTTCCGGTTTCCAATGATCCCACCCCAGACCATTACGCTCCCTCCCCAAACCTGTTCTTCTCAACAATGCAACAATCGGCGAATCTTTCATTTTTACGCCTGTATACCCGTAATTTTCCGTCAGCATGACTAACTGTGAACCGAGATTCATCGGTGAACAAAACTCGGTTCCAGTCAGCCCTTCTCCAAATCAGATGACGTCGCGCCCATAACAGCCTGGCAGCACGGTGACGTTGGGTCATTATCTGACCAGTGTATGGGCGGCATGCCCTGATTGGTTGGGCGTTACGACGCAACCGGTTGCGAATGGTCTGCCCTGAGACACCGTATTGCCTAGCAGTGACTGTGGCTGCCAATTGACGTTGACGTAAGTGCGTCAACGTAATGAAACGATCGGCTCTAGCCGTCGTTACACGAGGCCTACCAGGTCGCTGCCGGTTGTGAACAGCCCCAGTCTGCTGGTACCGGGATGCAATACGATCAATCGTCTTTCGACAGCACCCGAACCGACGCGTGACTACCCTGGCGGACATCCAACCCGCAAGCATCCCAATTGCCTGATTTCTTTCATTTTCGGAAAGCCGTGGCATATCGAAAACAGTGAAAAATTAAAGAAAAAATTTAATTTTCAGAATAGCCCCTATTGCATGAATGGTACGACATGAACTGAATCAACATATGGATGACATGTATAGCGTGCACATGCAAAACGTGCAAATGACCGTTCCGGTTACTGGCCGATATGTAAACCGTGCGTATCGGGTAAACTGTACATGATCGTATTCTGAACATCGCCAGGGTTTAAAATACATGTATATTGAACATGTAGCAACTACACAGACAAAGCTTCACTGGCTATAAAACAGGGACGTTTCTAGTTTTCCTGAGTATACAAATATATTACTAAGTGCTATGAATTGTGGAATGGACAGGGAATTCAATGCTTTCGCATTAGAGTATAACAGTGTGTACACTGTTGACATATCAAAGTAAAATCATGTATTCGTACCCCAATTTTTAAGCGTCATATTGTTTTAATGCCGTCAAAATGTTCAAAAAACATCAATTATGCCATTCAAATAAAAAAAATGAGCATTAAAAGGAAAATGCATATACAAGGAAGAAACAAGGATTATATATAATATAGGAAACACAGCATCTCAGTACATCCTGTATGCGATTTTATATTTAGGAAGTGGATGCATTTAATAGCCCGTTATAGAGGAAGATACTTTTAAATGAACCTTCTCATAAAGAGCGCACTTCTTGTCCCCTCTTTTAAGAGAAGTGTGTGCTAATTGAGAACCCATTTTTCAGGAGACAATAATTCTATCATTTCATTTCAGATGGATACTTTGCGTTTAGCAATGATATGTTATGTATAGTACGAGGTGACACAGTAGTTTGGACTTGGACAAAATCACTATACACACCATCCTATCACAGCATCATACAGACAAACAGTTCCAAGGAAACAACTCTTAAAGATGGTGGATTCAGTAGCGGACAACCGACACAATCTGGTCAATAAAATATTATATATTTAAAACGTGCATAAAACACATACAAGCTTTAACAAATTGAAAGAAAATTATTGCAAATAAACGCAAATAAAAATAAACTCAATGAATACAAGATATTGTTAATCTAACAAAAAGCATGAATTAACACATTGTTGTTAGCCGACTAAAGGCTGCTAAACTTTCAACTCTATACTGTTATTTTGATTAAAGGCTGTTACTCATTTCAACTCTAAATAATTATTATTGACTAAAGGCAGTTACACTTTCATGTCTACACTGTTATTACTGAGTAAAATCTGTTTCCTTACAACTATACACTGTTATTTTTAACCCTTTACTTCATATAGACGCCTTTTTGGCACTTCTAATATAGACACCTTTGGACACCTTATAAAGAAGGCTTTTGAATTATGGGGTGAATTATGTTTATAATAACTGACAGAGTGGAAAACAGTGCAGGAAGTGTTCAGAATACTCGTTACGAGCAATCTAAATTCTTCCTGCACTGTTTTCAAAGGCCTTCTGTGATTGGTGCGGGAAAACGTGTATCTATGGAGTAAAGGGTTAAGGCTGTTACACTTTCAACTCTACACTGTTATAACTGACTATAGGCTGTTACACTTTCAACTCTTCACTGTTATAACTGACTATAGGCTGATACACTTTCTACTCTACACTGTTTTAACTGACTATAGGCTGTTACACTTTCAACTCTACACTGTTATAACTGACTATAGGCTGTTACACTTTCAACTCTACACTGTTATAACTGACTATAGGCTGTTACACTTTCAACTCTACACTGTTTTAACTGACTATAGGCTGTTACACTTTCAACTCTACACTGTTATAACTGACTATAGGCTGTTACTTTTTAACTCTGCACTGATAATATTAGAATATAAAAGTATGTCACACTTTTAACACTAAACCATTATTATTTACTACAGGCTGTTACACTTTCAAATCTGTTTGTATTGACTAAATGCTGTTATCTTTTCAACTCTTTTTTTTTTTTTTTTTTTTTTTTTTTTTTGAATGGGGTTTAACGCCATTTTCAACACATTTCAGGTTATATATGGCATATCCAGTTTTACTGGTGGAGGAAGACCTCAGACTGAGTCAGACTGAGTAGAACCACCGTCCTTCCGCAAGTAACTGGAAACTTTCTCACATAAAGTTTTTTCAACTCTAAACAATTATAATTGACTGAAGTATGTTAAACTTTTATCTCAACACTGTTTTTATTGACTAAAAGGCTGTGTTAATCTTTCAACTCCATACTGCTACAAGTATCATTGACTAAAGGTTGGGTTAATCTTTCAACTCCATACTGCTACATGTATCAACTCTACACTGATATTATTGATTGAAGGCTGTTACACTTTCAACTCTGCACTGTTATTTTTTATTAAAGTATGCTACACTTTTAACTCCAAACCATAATCATTGACTATAGGATATAACACTTTCAACTCTATACTATTATAATTGACTATTAACAAAGGTTGTTATACTTTCAACTCTACACTATCATTTTTACTTAAGTATGTTACACTTTCAACCTAAACCATAAACATTGACTATAGGCTGTTACACTTTCAACTCTACACTGTTATTATTGACTATAGTCTGTTACACTTTCAACTCTACATTATTATTGACTAAATGCTGTTGCACTCTCAACTCTACACTGGTAATTCTTACTTAAATATGTTACACTTTCAACCTTACACCGTAAACATTGACGATAGGCTGTTACTCCTTCAACTCTACACTGTTAATATTGACTAAAGGCTGTTGCACTCTCAACGTTACACTGTTATTTTTATCTAAAATATGTTGCACTTTCAACCCTAAACAATAAACATTGACTATAGGCTGTAACTCTTTCAACTCTACACTGTAATGATTAACTAATGTCTGTTACACTTTCAACCCTAAACCATGAACATTGACAACTTTACACTGTTATTAGTGACTTAAGGCTGTAAATTTTTTAAAATTTACACAGTATAATTGACTTAAAGCTGTTACTCTTTTAACAAGGTTATTCTTTTAACACTACATTGTTATTATTGACTAAAGTAGGTTACTCTTTTAACACTACATTGTTATTATTGACTAAAGTAGGTTACTCTTTTAACACTACATTGTTATTATTGACTAAAGTAGGTTATTCTTTTAACACTACATTGTTATTATTGACTAAAGTAGGTTACTCTTTTAACACTACATTGTTATTATTGACTAAAGTAGGTTACTCTTTTAACACTACATTGTTGTTATTGACTTAAGTAGGTTATTCTTTTAACACTACATTGTTATTATTGACTAAAGTAGGTTACTCTTTTAACACTACATTGTTATTATTGACTAAAGTAAGTTACTCTTTTAACACTACATTGTTATTATTGACTAAAGTAAGTTATTCATTTAACACTACATTGTTATTATTGACTAAAGTAGGTTATTCATTTAACACTACATTGTTATTATTGACTAAAGCAGGTTATTCATTTAACACTACATTGTTATTATTGACTAAAGCAGGTTACTCTTTTAACACTACATTGTTATTATTGACTAAAGTAGGTTATTCATTTAACACTAAAATGTTATTATTGACTAAAGCAGGTTATTCATTTAACACTACATTGTTATTATTGACCAAAGCAGGTTACTCTTTTAACACTACATTGTTATTATTAACTAAAGTAGGTTACTCTTTTAACACTACATTATTATATTAACTAAAGCAGGTTATTCTTTTAACACTACATTATTATATTAACTAAAGCAGGTTATTCTTTTAACACTACATTGTTATTAGTAACTAAAGCAGGTTATTCTTTTAACACTACATTGTTATTATTAACTAAAGTAGGTTATTCTTTTAACACTACATTGTTATTATTAACTAAAGTAGGTTACTCTTTTAACACTACATTATTATATTAACTAAAGCAGGTTATTCTTTTAACACTACATTGTTATTAGTAACTAAAGCAGGTTATTCTTTTAACACTACATTGTTATTATTAACTAAAGTAGGTTATTCATTTAACACTACATTGTAATTATTAACTAAAGTAGGTTACTCTTTTAACACTACATTGTTATTATTAACTAAAGCAGGTTATTCTTTTAACACTACATTGTTATTATTAACTAAAGTAAGTTATTCATTTAACACTACATTGTTATTATTAACTAAAGTAGGTTATTCATTTAACACTATATTGTTATTATTAACTAAAGTAGGTTACTCTTTTAACACTACATTATTATTATTAACTAAAGTAGGTTATTCTTTTAACACTGCATTGTTATTAGTAACTAAAGTAGGTTATTCTTTTAACACTACATTGTTATTATTAACTAAAGTAAGTTATTCTTTTAACACTACATTGTAATTGTTAACTCTACGCTGTTAATATTAACTAACAGCTGTTATACGTTCACTTCTACACTATTTTATTGACAAAATGCTGTTACACTTCCAATTTAACCCTGTTATTTTTTACAGAAGGCTATAACCTTTTCAACCCTAAATGTTTTTTATTGACTAAATGATATTACTTTTCAACTCTACACTGTTATTATTGACTAAAGGCTGTTACAATATCAGCTCTACCTTATTTTTATTGACATAATGGTGGTACTCTTTCAACTCTACATTGTTATTTTTTACTACAGTCTGTTACACTTTCAACTGTACATTGTTAGTATTGACTGAAGTGTGTTTCTCTTTATACTCTACACTGTTATACGTGATTAAATGCTGGTACTCTTTCAACTGTACATTGTTATTATTGACTGAATTATGTTAATCTACACTGTTATAATTGTCTAAATGCTGTTACTCTACCAACTCTACACTGTTGTTATTAACTAAAGTTTGTTATTTTTTCAACTGTACACTATTATTATTGACAATATGCTCTTTACTTTCAACTCTACACTGTTATTATTGACAATATGCTTCTTTACTTTCAACTCTTCACAGTTATTATTGACTATAGGCTGTTGCACTTTTAACTCTACTTTGTTTAAACTGACTAAAGTCAATTCTTAGCCTGTTACTTGTCAACTCTACACTGTTATTATTGGCTAAAGGCTGTTACTTATCAACTTTACACTGTTATTATTGGCTAAAGGCTGTTACTTGTCAACTTAACACTGTTATTATTGACTAAAGGCTGTTACTTATCAACTTTACACTGTTATTATTGGCTAAAGGCTGTTACTTATCAACTTTACACTGTTATTATTGACTGAAGGCCGTTACTTATCAACTTTACACTGTTATTATTGGCTAAAGACTGTTACTTGTCAACTTTACACTATTATTATTGACTGAAGGCTGTTACTTATCAACTTTACACTGTTATTATTGACTAAAGGCTGTTACTTGTCAACTTTACACTATTATTATTGACTGAAGGCTGTTACTTATCAACTTTACACTGTTATTATTGACTAAATGCTGTTACTTATCAATTTAACACTATTATTATTGACTAAAGACTGTTACTTATCAACTTTACACTGTTATTATTGACTTAAGGCTGTTACTTATCAACTTTACACTATTGTTATTGACTAAAGGCTGTTACTTATCAACTTTACACTGTTATTATTGACTAAAGGCTGTTACTTGTAAACTTTACACTGTTATTATTGACTAAATGCTGTTACTTATCAACTTTACACTATTATTATTGACTAAAGGCTGTTACTTATCAACTTTACACTGTTATTATTGACTAAAGACTGTTACTTGTAAACTTTACACTGTTATTATTGACTAAAGGCTGTTACCTATCAACTTTACCCTGTTTTTTATTGACTAAAGGCTGTTACTTATCAACTTTACACTATTATTATTGGCTAAAGCCTGTTACTTGTCAACTCTACACTGTTATTATTGGCTAAAGGCTGTTACTTATCAACTTTACACTGTTATTATTGGCTAAAGGCTGTTACTTGTCAACTTAACACTGTTATTATTGACTAAAGGCTGTTACTTATCAACTTTACACTGTTATTATTGGCTAAAGGCTGTTACTTATCAACTTTAAACTGTTATTATTGACTGAAGGTCGTTACTTATCAACTTTACACTGTTATTATTGGCTAAAGGCTGTTACTTGTCAACTTTACACTATTATTATTGACTGAAGGCTGTTACTTATCAACTTTACACTGTTATTATTGACTAAATGCTGTTACTTATCAATTTTACACTATTATTATTGACTAAAGACTGTTACTTATCAACTTTACACTGTTATTATTGACTTAAGGCTGTTACTTATCAACTTTACACTATTGTTATTGACTAAAGGCTGTTACTTATCAACTTTACACTGTTATTATTGACTAAAGGCTGTTACTTGTAAACTTTACACTGTTATTATTGACTAAATGCTGTTACTTATCAACTTTACACTATTATTATTGACTAAAGGCTGTTACTTATCAACTTTACACTGTTATTATTGACTAAAGACTGTTACTTGTAAACTTTACCCTGTTATTATTGACTAAAGGCTGTTACTTATCAACTTTACACTGTTATTATTGGCTAAAGGCTGTTACTTGTCAACTTTACACTGTTATAATTGGCTAAAGGCTGTTACTTATCAACTTTACCCTGTTATTATTGACTAAAGGCTGTTACTTATCAACTTTACACTATTATTATTGGCTAAAGCCTGTTACTTGTCAACTCTACACTGTTATTATTGGCTAAAGGCTGTTACTTATCAACTTTACACTGTTATTATTGGCTAAAGGCTGTTACTTGTCAACTTAACACTGTTATTATTGACTAAAGGCTGTTACTTATCAACTTTACACTGTTATTATTGGCTAAAGGCTGTTACTTATCAACTTTAAACTGTTATTATTGACTGAAGGTCGTTACTTATCAACTTTACACTGTTATTATTGGCTAAAGACTGTTACTTGTCAACTTTACACTATTATTATTGACTGAAGGCTGTTACTTATCAACTTTACACTGTTATTATTGACTAAAGGCTGTTACTTGTCAACTTTACACTATTATTATTGACTGAAGGCTGTTACTTATCAACTTTACACTGTTATTATTGACTAAATGCTGTTACTTATCAATTTTACACTATTATTATTGACTAAAGACTGTTACTTATCAACTTTACACTGTTATTATTGACTTAAGGCTGTTACTTATCAACTTTACACTATTGTTATTGACTAAAGGCTGTTACTTATCAATTTTACACTGTTATTATTGACTAAAGGCTGTTACTTGTAAACTTTACACTGTTATTATTGACTAAATGCTGTTACTTATCAACTTTACACTATTATTATTGACTGAAGGCTGTTACTTATCAACTTTACACTGTTATTATTGACTAAAGACTGTTACTTGTAAACTTTACACTGTTATTATTGACTAAAAGCTGTTACCTATCAACTTTACCCTGTTTTTATTGACTAAAGGCTGTTACTTATCAACTTTACACTGTTATTATTGGCTAAAGGCTGTTACTTGTCAACTTTACACTATTATTATTGACTAAAGGCTGTTACTTATCAACTTTACACTATTATTATTGGTTAAAGGCTGTTACTTATCAACTTTACCCTGTTATTATTGACTAAAGGCTGTTACTTATCAACTTTACACTGTTATTATTAGCTAAAGGCTGTTACTTGTCAACTTTACACTGTTATTATTGGCTAAAGGCTGTTACTTATCAACTTTACACTATTATTATTGGCTAAAGGCTGTTACTTATCAACTTTACCCTGTTATTATTGACTAAAGACTGTTACTTGTAAACTTTACCCTGTTATTATTGGCTAAAGGCTGTTACTTGTCAACTTTACACTGTTATTATTGACTAAAGGCTGTTACTTATCAACTTTACACTGTTATTATTGACTGAAGGCCATTACTTATCAACTTTACACTGTTATTATTGGCTAAAGACTGTTACTTGTCAACTTTACACTATTATTATTGACTGAAGGCTGTTACTTATCAACTTTACACTGTTATTATTGACTAAAGGCTGTTACTTGTCAACTTTACACTATTATTATTGACTGAAGGCTGTTACTTATCAACTTTACACTATTATTATTGACTAAAGACTGTTACTTATCAACTTTACACTGTTATTATTGAGACAAGGCTGTTACTTATCAACTTTACACTATTATTATTGACTAAAGGCTGTTACTTATCAACTTTACACTGTTATTATTGACTAAAGACTGTTACTTGTAAACTTTACACTGTTATTGTTGACTAAAGGCTGTTACTTATCAACTTAACACTATTATTATTGACTGAAGGCTGTTACCTATCAACTTTACACTGTTATTATTGACTAAAGACTGTTACTTGTAAACTTTACACTGTTATTATTGACTAAAGAATGTTACTTGTAAACTTTACACTGTTATTATTGACTAAAGGCTGTTACTTATCAACTTTACACTATTATTATTGACTGAAGGCTGTTACTTATCAACTTTATACTGTTATTATTGACTAAAGACTGTTACTTGTAAACTTTACACTGTTATTATTGACTAAAGGCTGTTACTTATCAACTTTACCCTGTTTTTATTGACTAAAGGCTGTTACTTATCAACTTTACACTGTTATTATTGGCTAAAGGCTGTTACTTGTCACCTTTACACTATTATTATTGACTAAAGGCTGTTACTTATCAACTTTACACTATTATTATTGGCTAAAGGCTGTTACTTATCAACTTTACCCTGTTATTATTGACTAAAGGCTGTTACTTATCAACTTTACACTGTTATTATTGGCTAAAGGCTGTTACTTGTCAATTTTACACTGTTATTATTGGCTAAAGGCTGTTACTTATCAACTTTACCCTGTTATTATTGACTAAAGGCTGTTACTTATCAACTTTACCCTGTTATTATTGACTAAAGGCTGTTACTTATCAACTTTACACTGTTATTATTGGCTAAAGGCTGTTATTTGTCAATTTTACACTGTTATTATTGGCTAAAGGCTGTTACTTATCAACTTTACCCTGTTATTATTGACTAAAGGCTGTTACTTATCAACTTTACACTATTATTATTGGCTAAAGGCTGTTACTTATCAACTTTACCCTGTTATTATTGACTAAAGACTGTTACTTGTAAACTTTACCCTGTTATTATTGGCTAAAGGCTGTTACTTATCAACTTTACTCTGTTATTATTGACTAAAGGCTGTTACTTATCAACTTTACACTGTTATTATTTGCTAAAGGCTGTTACTTGTCAATTTTACACTGTTATTATTGACTAAAGGCTGTTACTTATCAACTTTACCCTGTTATTATTGACTAAAGGCTGTTACTTATCAACTTTACACTGTTATTATTGACTAAAGGCTGTTACTTATCATCTTTACACTATTATTATTGACTAAAGGCTGTTACTTATCAACTTTACCCTGTTATTATTGACTAAAGGCTGTTACTTATCAACTTTACCCTGTTATTATTGACTAAAGGCTGTTACTTGTCAACTTTACACTGTTATTATTGGCTAAAGGCTGTTACTTGTCAACTTTACACTATTATTATTGACTGAAGACTGTTACTTGTCAACTTTACACTATTATTATTGACTGAAGACTGTTACTTGTCAACTTTACACTATTATTATTGACTGAAGGCTGTTACTTATCAACTTTACACTATTATTATTGACTGAAGGCTGTTATTTGTCAATGTTTTGAACTCCGTATTCAAATTAATGTGAAAGAAACCTTTGTCAAAAATACAAATGTAGAGAAAGAATTAGTTGATTAAAGTCAAAACCACTATATAAAATCTTAGCATCAGCAGTTAAAGTTCTTGTATGCTTCCCATTAAAAAAATGCTTCATTTCTTATTTTATAACTTTAACTAGTTTTTTATTTGAAAAGAGCTTCCTAAAATCTTTTGTTTTATCATGATGTAATAGTTTAATATCATTAATATTTTATATTGATTACGTAATAGCGCTTTTTCTTTGTAATTAGTGCCTTTTAAATCAACTTTAAGTTCATATTTCTATTTGATTTTCATGAAGATTATTTTAATATTTATTTAAGGAAATTGATCAGGATTTTTTCAAACTTTTAAAATTGGTTAAAACATGTGTTTCAATATATTATGCCTATATTGACTCACTGACACCGTATTGTTATAGGATATCTAATTAAAAATGCCAAATAATATTAAAAAGTGATTCCTAACTTGGGCTATGTTAGACTAAAATACATTTACATGTATCGCTTAAAAGTGCAACATATTTTTTTTATGTATTAAATGAATCATGTGATTTCATTTTGATTTCAGTTTGATCCGTTATACACAGGAGTGGATTAAAGATTTCAGTTTAGAGGGGTGCAATGCAAAATCTCAATAGGCACACATATTATTCAGTAGAAAATTTAATGTAATGCATGCATGATAAGATTTGTTTCATCTTAGAAAGAGTCTGAATGACACCAAGCTGTATTTAAGTGCTAACTTTTTTTTTAATTGGCACTTCAATTTAAATACTGATTTTGTCATGTTTTGGAGGATTTGCCATACCAAACCATTTAGAGTTGATTAATTAAATAATAATGAGATGCTTATTATCCATTTCAAAAATAGTTTAATTTTTTCTAGACATTAAAATCTTTACAGAGTTTTTCCAGATATATTCCCTTTAAATCTATTGATAAAATTATGTACACAATTCAAACATATCAGCATTTGTACTAAACAACTTAAAACAGTAAACAATTCATAATTTATCAATACATCATTACTAAACAATTGCTGTGCAACATCATTTATTGACTGCGTAAATGATGTATCACATTTCTTAACATCAGCTGTGTTATAAAAATCAACATCGTGAGTAACTACATTCAAGAGTGGAATTTTAGATATGATTCCTCGCATGAAATTATCTCTTAAATTATCAATATATTTAAAACTGGTTATGCTAAATTACAAACAATTTTAAAATTTAAAATGTTTTACCATTTGTTATAGGATTTTTCCAAAGGCGTTTTACAAAGACTGAAAACATAAGTGTATTAGGTTCTGTAAACAACGGTACTTTTACTTATGGGATGAGCGTGATTGTGAAGCCGCAGCTCAGTGTCCTGGAAGAACTATCTGTATGGGTTCATGGTTATATAGCAACTCATGGTTTGTACTTCATACTTTCTGTATTATTAAAAGTTTTGTTAAATAGGTCAAGTATGGTTTATATTAATTGGTAAATGTAATAAATGGCCTGCATGGTTTCAGATCAACTTTAGTTTGTACTTTAGTTATCATAGTAAAATCGTGTTGAGTTTGTATATTAAGATTGTACATGGTCTGTAAGATATAAACTTGGCTTGTATGTTATGGTTGTACATGGTCTGTAAGATATAAGCTTAACTTGTATGTTATGGTTGTACATGGTCTGTAAGATATAAGCTTGGCTTGTATGTTATGATTGTACATGGTCAGTAAGATATAAGCTTGGCTTGTATGTTATGGTTGTACATGGTCAGTAAGATATAAGCTTGGCTTGTATGTTATGATTGTACATGGTCAGTAAGATATAAGCTTGGCTTGTATGTTATGATTGTACATGGTCAGTAAGATATAAGCTTGGCTTGTATGCTATGGTTGTACATGGTCAGTAAGATATACGCTTGGCTTGTATGCTATGGTTGTACATGGTCAGTAAGATATAAGCTTGGCTTGTATGTTATGATTGTACATGGTCAGTAAGATATAAGCTTGGCTTGTATGTTATGATTGTACATGGTCAGTAAGATATAAGCTTGGCTTGTATGCTATGGTTGTACATGGTCAGTAAGATATAAGCTTGGCTTGTATGTTATGATTGTACATGGTCAGTAAGATATAAGCTTGGCTTGTATGTTATGATTGTACATGGTCAGTAAGATATAAGCTTGGCTTGTATGCTATGGTTGTACATGGTCAGTAAGATATAAGCTTGGCTTGTATGTTATGGTTGAACATGGTCAGTAAGATATAAGCTTGGCTTGTATGCTATGGTTGTACATGGTCAGTAAGATATAAGCTTGGCTTGTATGCTATGGTTGTACATGGTATGTAAGATATACGCCTGGCTTGTATGTTATGATTGTACATGGTCAGTAAGATATAAGCTTGACTTGTATGTTATGATTGTACATGGTCAGTAAGATATAAGCTTGGCTTGTATGTTATGATTGTACATGGTCAGTAAGATATAAGCTTGGTTTGTATGCTATAGTTGTACATGGTCAGTAAGATATAAGCTTGGCTTGTATGCTATGGTTGTACATGGTCAGTAAGATATAAGCTTGGCTTGTATGTTATGATTGTACATGGTCAGTAAGATATAAGCTTGGCTTGTATGCTATGGTTGTACATGGTCAGTAAGATATAAGCTTGGCTTGTATGTTATGGTTGTACATGGTCAGTAAGATATAAGCTTGACTTGTATGTTATGATTGTACATGGTCTGTAAGATATAAGCTTGACTTGTATGTTATGATTGTACATGGTCAGTAAGATATAAGCTTGGCTTGTATGCTATGGTTGTACATGGTCTGTAAGATATAAGCTTGGCTTGTATGTTATGGTTGTACATTGTGAGTAAGATATAAGCTTGGCTTGTATGCTATGGTTGTACATGGCCTGTGAGATATAAGTTTGGCTTGTATGTTATGGTTGTACATGGTCAGTAAGATATAAGCTTGGCTTGTATGTTATGGTTGTACATAGTCTGTAAGATATAAGCTTGGCTTGTATGTTATGATTGTACATGGTCTGTAAGATATAAGCTTGTCTTGTATGTTATGATTGTACATGGTCTGTAAGATATAAGCTTGGCTTGTATGTTATGGTTGTACATAGTCTGTAAGATATAAGCTTGGCTTGTATGTTATGATTGTACATGGTCTGTAAGATATAAGCTTGGCTTGTATGTTATGGTTGTACATGGTCTGTAAGATATAAGCTTGGCTTGTATGTTATGGTTGTACATGATCTGTAAGATATAAGCCTGGCTTGTATGCTATTGTTGAACATGGTCTGTAAGATATAAGCTTGGCTTGTATGTTGTGGTTTTACATGGTCAGTAAGATATAAGCTTCGCTTGTATGTAATGGTTGTACATGATCTGTAAGATATAAGCCTGGTTTGTATGTTATGGTTGAACATGGTCAGTAAGATAAAAGCTTGGCATGTATGTTATCATTGTACATGGTCAGTAAGATATAAGCTTGGCTTGTATGTTATGGTTGTACATGGTCTATAAGATATGAGCTTGGCTTGTATGCTATGGTTGAACATGGTTTGTAAGATATAAGCTTGGCTTACATGCTATGGTTGTATATGGTCTGTAAGATATAAGCCTGGCTTGTATGCTACGGTTGAACATGGTCTGTAAGATATAAGCTTGGCTTGTATGCTATGGTTGAACATGGTCAGTAAGATATAAGCTTGGCTTGTTTGTTATGTTTGTACATGGTTTGTAAGATATAAGCTTTGCTTATTATGTTATGGTTGAACATGGTCTGTAATATATAAGCTTGGCTTGTATGTTATGGTTGTACATGGTTTGTAAGATATAAGCTTGGCTTGTATGTTATGGTTGTACATGGCCTGTAAGATATCAGCTTGGCTTGTATGTTATGGCTGAACATAGTCAGTGAGATATAAGCTTGGCTTGTATGTTGTGGTTGTACATGGTCTGTGAGATATAAGCTTGGCTTGTATGTTATGGTTGAACATGGTCTGTAAGATATAAGCTTGGCTTGTATATTATGTTTGTTCATGGTCTGTAAGATATAAGCTTGGCTTGTATGCTATGGTTGTACATGGTCTGTAAGATATAAGCTTGGCTTGTATGCTATGGTTGTACATGGTCTGTAAGATATAAGCTTGGCTTGTATATTATGTTTGTTCATAGTGTGTAAGATATAAGCTTGGCTTGTATGCTATGGTTGTACATGATCTGTAAGATATAAGCTTGGTTTGTATGTTATGGTTGTACATGGTCTGTAATATATAAGCTTGGCTTGTATGTTATGGTTGAACATGATCTGTAAGATATAAGCTTGACTTGTATGTTATAGTTGAACATGGTCTGTAAGATATAAGCTTGGCTTGTATGTTATGATTGTACATTGTCTGTAAGATATAGGCTTGGCTTGTATGCTATGGTTGAACATGTCTTGTATGTTATGTTTGTACATGGTCAGTAAGATATAACCTTGGCTTGTATGCTATGGCTGAACATGGTCAGTAAGATACAAGCTTTGCTTGCATGTTATGGTTGAACATGGTCTTTAAGATATAAGTTTGGCTTGTATGTTATGGTTGAACATGGTCTGTAAGATATAAGCTTGGCTTGTATGTTATGGTTGTACATGGTCTGTAAGATATAAGCATGTCTTGTATGTTATGTTTGTACATGGTCAGTAAGATATAACCTTGGCTTGTATGCTATGACTGAACATGGTCAGTAAGATACAAGCTTGGCTTGTATGCTATGGTTGAACATGGTCTGTAAGATACAAGTTTGGCTTGTATGTTATGGTTGAACATGGTCAGTAAGATATAAGCTTGGCTTGTATGTTATGTTTGTACATGGTCAGTAAGATATATGCTTGGCTTCTATGTTATGGTTGAACATGGTCAGTAAGATATAACCTTGGCTTGTATGTTATGTTTGTACGTGGTCAGTAAGATATATGCTTGGCTTGTATGTTATGGTTGAACATTGTCAATTAGATATAAGCTTGGCTTGTATGTTATGTCTGTACATGGTCTGTAAGATATAAGCTTGACTTGTATGTTATGGTTGTACATGGTCTGTAAGATATAAGCTTGACTTGTATGTTATGGTTGAACAGGGTCTGTAAGATATAAGCTTGACTTGTATGTTATGGTTGAACATGGTCAGTAAGATATAAGCTTGGCTTGTATGTTATCGTTGTACATGGTCAGTAAGATATAAGCTTGTCTTGTATGTTATGGTTGTACATGGTCTGTAAGATATAAGCTTGGCTTGTATGTTATCGTTGTACATGGTCTGTAAGATATAAGCTTGGCTTCTATGCTATGGTTGAACATGGTCAGTTAGATATAAGCTTGGCTTGTACGTTATGGTTGAACATGGTCTGTAGGATATAAGCTTGGCTTGTACGTTATGGTTGAACATGGTCTGTAAGATATAAGCTTGACTTGTACGTTATGGTTGAACATGGTCTGTAAGATATAAGCTTGGCTTGTACGTTATGATTGTACATGGTCTGTAAGATATAAGCTTGGCTTGTATGTTATGGTTGAACATGGTCTGTAAGATATAAGCTTGGCTTGTATGTTATGGTTGAACATGGTCTGTAAGATATAAGCTTGGCTTGTATGTAATGGTTGAACATGGTCAGTAAGATATAAGCTTGGCTTGTATGTTATGGTTGTACATGGTCTGTAAGATATAAGCTTGGCTTGTATGTTATGATTGTACATGGTCTGTAAGATATAAGCTTGGCTTGTATGTTATGTCTGTACATGGTCTGTAAGATATAAGCTTGGCCTGTATGTTATGTCTGTACATGGTCTGTAAGATATAAGTTTGGCTTGTATGTTATGGTTGAACATGGTCAGTAAGATATAAGCTTCGCTTGTATGTAATGGTTGTACATGATCTGTAAGATATAAGCCTGGTTTGTATGTTATGGTTGAACATGGTCAGTAAGATAAAAGCTTGGCATGTATGTTATCATTGTACATGGTCAGTAAGATATAAGCTTGGCTTGTATGTTATGGTTGTACATGGTCTATAAGATATGAGCTTGGCTTGTATGCTATGGTTGAACATGGTTTGTAAGATATAAGCTTGGCTTACATGCTATGGTTGTATATGGTCTGTAAGATATAAGCCTGGCTTGTATGCTACGGTTGAACATGGTCTGTAAGATATAAGCTTGGCTTGTATGCTATGGTTGAACATGGTCAGTAAGATATAAGCTTGGCTTGTTTGTTATGTTTGTACATGGTTTGTAAGATATAAGCTTTGCTTGTATCTTATGGTTGAACATGGTCTGTAAGATATAAGCTTGGCTTGTATGTTATGGTTGTACATGGTTTGTAAGATATAAGCTTGGCTTGTATGTTATGGTTGTACATGGCCTGTAAGATATCAGCTTGGCTTGTATGTTATGGCTGAACATAGTCAGTGAGATATAAGCTTGGCTTGTATGTTGTGGTTGTACATGGTCTGTGAGATATAAGCTTGGCTTGTATGTTATGGTTGAACATGGTCTGTAAGATATAAGCTTGGCTTGTATATTATGTTTGTTCATGGTCTGTAAGATATAAGCTTGGCTTGTATGCTATGGTTGTACATGGTCTGTAAGATATAAGCTTGGCTTGTATGCTATGGTTGTACATGGTCTGTAAGATATAAGCTTGGCTTGTATATTATGTTTGTTCATAGTCTGTAAGATATAAGCTTGGCTTGTATGCTATGGTTGTACATGATCTGTAAGATATAAGCTTGGTTTGTATGTTATGGTTGTACATGGTCTGTAAGATATAAGCTTGGCTTGTATGTTATGGTTGTACATAGTCTGTAAGATATAAGCTTGGCTTGTATGTTATGATTGTACATGGTCTGTAAGATATAAGCTTGGCTTGTATGTTATGGTTGTACATGGTCTGTAAGATATAAGCTTGGCTTGTATGTTATGGTTGTACATGATCTGTAAGATATAAGCCTGGCTTGTATGCTACTGTTGAACATGGTCTGTAAGATATAAGCTTGGCTTGTATGTTGTGGTTTTACATGGTCAGTAAGATATAAGCTTCGCTTGTATGTAATGGTTGTACATGATCTGTAAGATATAAGCCTGGTTTGTATGTTATGGTTGAACATGGTCAGTAAGATAAAAGCTTGGCATGTATGTTATCATTGTACATGGTCAGTAAGATATAAGCTTGGCTTGTACGTTATGGTTGTACATGGTCTATAAGATATGAGCTTGGCTTGTATGCTATGGTTGAACATGGTCTGTAAGATATAAGCTTGGCTTACATGCTATGGTTGTATATGGTCTGTAAGATATAAGCCTGGCTTGTATGCTACGGTTGAACATGGTCTGTAAGATATAAGCTTGGCTTGTATGCTATGGTTGAACATGGTCAGTAAGATATAAGCTTGGCTTGTTTGTTATGTTTGTACATGGTTTGTAAGATATAAGCTTTGCTTGTATGTTATGGTTGAACATGGTCTGTAAGATATAAGCTTGGCTTGTATGTTATGGTTGTACATGGTTTGTAAGATATAAGCTTGGCTTGTATGTTATGGTTGTACATGGTCTGTAAGATATAAGCTTGGCTTGTATATTATGTTTGTTCATGGTCTGTAAGATATAAGCTTGGCTTGTATGCTATGGTTGTACATGGTCTGTAAGATATAAGCTTGGCTTGTATGCTATGGTTGTACATGGTCTGTAAGATATAAGCTTGGCTTGTATATTATGTTTGTTCATAGTGTGTAAGATATAAGCTTGGCTTGTATGCTATGGTTGTACATGATCTGTAAGATATAAGCTTGGTTTGTATGTTATGGTTGTACATGGTCTGTAATATATAAGCTTGGCTTGTATGTTATGGTTGAACATGATCTGTAAGATATAAGCTTGACTTGTATGTTATAGTTGAACATGGTCTGTAAGATATAAGCTTGGCTTGTATGTTATGATTGTACATTGTCTGTAAGATATAGGCTTGGCTTGTATGCTATGGTTGAACATGTCTTGTATGTTATGTTTGTACATGGTCAGTAAGATATAACCTTGGCTTGTATGCTATGGCTGAACATGGTCAGTAAGATACAAGCTTTGCTTGCATGTTATGGTTGAACATGGTCTTTAAGATATAAGTTTGGCTTGTATGTTATGGTTGAACATGGTCTGTAAGATATAAGCTTGGCTTGTATGTTATGGTTGTACATGGTCTGTAAGATATAAGCATGTCTTGTATGTTATGTTTGTACATGGTCAGTAAGATATAACCTTGGCTTGTATGCTATGACTGAACATGGTCAGTAAGATACAAGCTTGGCTTGTATGCTATGGTTGAACATGGTCTGTAAGATACAAGTTTGGCTTGTATGTTATGGTTGAACATGGTCAGTAAGATATAAGCTTGGCTTGTATGTTATGTTTGTACATGGTCAGTAAGATATATGCTTGGCTTCTATGTTATGGTTGAATATGGTCAGTAAGATATAACCTTGGCTTGTATGTTATGTTTGTACGTGGTCAGTAAGATATATGCTTGGCTTGTATGTTATGGTTGAACATTGTCAATTAGATATAAGCTTGGCTTGTATGTTATGTCTGTACATGGTCTGTAAGATATAAGCTTGACTTGTATGTTATGGTTGTACATGGTCTGTAAGATATAAGCTTGACTTGTATGTTATGGTTGAACAGGGTCTGTAAGATATAAGCTTGACTTGTATGTTATGGTTGAACATGGTCAGTAAGATATAAGCTTGGCTTGTATGTTATCGTTGTACATGGTCAGTAAGATATAAGCTTGTCTTGTATGTTATGGTTGTACATGGTCTGTAAGATATAAGCTTGGCTTGTATGTTATCGTTGTACATGGTCTGTAAGATATAAGCTTGGCTTGTATGCTATGGTTGAACATGGTCAGTTAGATATAAGCTTGGCTTGTATGTTATGGTTGAACATGGTCTGTAGGATATAAGCTTGGCTTGTACGTTATGGTTGAACATGGTCTGTAAGATATAAGCTTGACTTGTACGTTATGGTTGAACATGGTCTGTAAGATATAAGCTTGGCTTGTACGTTATGATTGTACATGGTCTGTAAGATATAAGCTTGGCTTGTATGTTATGGTTGAACATGGTCTGTAAGATATAAGCTTGGCTTGTATGTTATGGTTGAACATGGTCTGTAAGATATAAGCTTGGCTTGTATGTAATGGTTGAACATGGTCAGTAAGATATAAGCTTGGCTTGTATGTTATGGTTGTACATGGTCTGTAAGATATAAGCTTGGCTTGTATGTTATGATTGTACATGGTCTGTAAGATATAAGCTTGGCTTGTATGTTATGTCTGTACATGGTCTGTAAGATATAAGCTTGGCCTGTATGTTATGTCTGTACATGGTCTGTAAGATATAAGTTTGGCTTGTATGTTATGGTTGAACATGGTCTGTAAGATATAAGCTTGGCTTGTATATTATGGTTGTACATAGTCTGTAAGATATAAGCTTGGCTTGTATGTTATGGTTGAACATGGTCTGTAAGATATAAGCTTGGCTTGTATGTTATGGTTGTACATGATCTGTAAGATATAAGCCAGGCTTGTATGCTATGGTTGTACATGATCTGTAAGATATAAGCTTGGCTTCTATGTTATGGTTGAACATGGTCTGTAAGATATAAGCTTGTCTTGTACGTTATGGTTGAACATGGTCAGTAAGATATAAGCTTGACTTGTATGTTATATCTGTACATGGTCTGTAAGATATAAGCTTGGCTTGTATGTTATTCTAGGATTCAATCTCGGACCAAACAACCAAACGGGGGACTTTCTCTAAGATTCAATTGATATGAAGTCGAGAAGTGTTACCATATTTTATTTTCACAATATTACATAATCAAGTATTCCCAAATTAAATCAAATCACTTAGTTTGTTTCAGTATAAGTGGAGCGCATGGTCATGTCTGTTGTGACTTCAACAGATAACTGCTATTGAAGCTAAATATTCTCACGCAAGGAAGCGACCGAGGGCATATATAACCAAAACTTTGTTGCGCTTAAGTATGATAGCCACACACCCCTTTGGTGTACTAAAAACCAAACCAGGTACCATGAAAACAACAGGTACCCCATTGGTACCATAATAATATCGGGTACCCCCTTAGTACCAAATAAAAGCAGGTGCCCCTTTGACACCATAGTACAACCAGGTAACAGCGCAACTTCGCCTACTTCCTGTTTCAATATAAAGAAGTCTTACATAAACGGGTGAGACAATGTAAGAACGCCTAGCCCTTATCGCTCTCTGGCCAGTTCTTACATGCTCCAAAAACCACTCCCAAAAAAACCCTTTGGTGTACTAAAAACCAAACCAGGTACCCAATTGGTACCATGATAACAACAGGTGCCCCTTTGACACCATAATACAACCAGGTAACAGCGCAACTTCGCCTATTTCCTGTTTCAATATAAAGTAGTCTTACATAAACGGGTGAGACAATGTAAGAACGCCTAGCCCTTATTGCTCTCTGGCCAGTTCTCACAGATGACTGCTATGGTATGTTGAAAGACCCATGGGCATGCAAAAGAATGGATTTGAAATATGCCAATACATAAGTAATATTTGGTTATGCCCCCGATCGCATCCAAACGTAAGAATTTTCCGCCACAAAATAAAATATTATTTTATTTCCCCAAAATTCTTATTCTAAAATCTTTAACAGATACTCCCTAACTGCATCTAAATAATAGTCAATGCCAACGTCTGATATGTGTACGCCGTCGTTCCGATAGAAACCAGGAGTTTTAGAGTCAATATCCACGGTTAATGTTTTTCCCGCTCGTTGTCTGCCGAATTGATTTATATGTTTTCTTTTCTTTTCGATACCCTTAACGTCTTTGTCTGGAACGCCCCAGTTTAACCTTGGTAGAATGTCAATCCACACTATAAGCACATCCTCAGAAAACGCTCTTTCTATATAGCTGAAGGAATCGCTCAAAATTTTGAAAATGCACTTGACAGATTGTTTTGTAATGTCGTTTCCCCTAAATGAATTAAGATAACCTTTGGTGGCTGTCTAAAGAGTGCGGGTAGCTGCAGACTATGAACGCAATTGTCGAGGCTCATTCCTCTTTTGCACCACCAAGCAATCGTATTACAGTTTGGCATGTTTAGATCTGCCGCACCCCTAGCCACAGCCCTAGTGCCAGCCCAGAATGGGATAGAGTCCCCAATGACCCATATATCTGTAAATATTTAATAATTTTAATTAGACTCTAATGTAAGACCTATGGGCAGAAGAGCGCCATCTACCCATCTTCATTATGGCGGATCCAGGTATCCCCATGCTAGCCAGATGCGTAGCCCTACCTATACAAAAGCTATGAGTTTGGAAATTGTTCGAGCCAAGTTTTAAACGGCAGACACATTTCTTCAAAACTGCCGAAAATTGGTATCTTGTAACTGGAGAACTGTTTGCATGAATGAACAAGGGACCTGTATGGTTCAATTTAGTATCATAGTATATTTTTAACGTACAGACGGGGCATATAAGCTGATTTTCGTCGCATGGTATTTTAAGAATTACGGGTTGACCTCACTGATTGGTTTTTTAATTTATGCATTGTAACCTGAACTGCATTGCCAGAAGTGTCAAAAACAATATCACTGGAACGCAGAATGTTATCGCATGACCTGGTGACTGTTAATTCGCTTACTCGAAATAAGCCAAAGAACGCGAGACAAAACATAGCCTTAAATAAGTTTGATTCGTATGCATCGAAACAAACCTGTGGTAGTACCCTGCAAATTTCTTCTAACATATTCAGGGTGATGGGTGCCCTGCTATCGAATGAAGGGCGAGATCTATGACAACCTTCCAGTAGTTTTTTGATGATAAATGATTCTGAGATATCATACCAACTATTAATTTTATGAGAAAATGACAGTCCTGATATATATGTTGAAATAGTTTTTGGCGATTTAGCTTTTTCGAAAAGGAAAACGATGAAAAAGGTGATATCTTTCAAAGGCGCCGGCCACGCATCTGGCAAATTATAAAGTGTACGGAATGATTGAAAAGCGTTTAACGCCGTGTTGAAAGTGAATGCCGTATTTCTGGCTATCCCTGCACGAACCAGTTGCTTGTATCTATTGTGAAGATATCCCAAAGTTGGCGTGGCACTGGTGTTGGGTTCGAGTCTGCTTCCGGCGCCAACATTCTGAACTGGGAGAGCTGAAAGCGAGATAACGCATCACTTATTTCGTTTTTTGCCCCAGGGATATGCGAGGCTTTAATCAAGCAATTAAAATGCAAACACTGCAGTGAGAGTATTCTTAGTAAGGTTACTACCGGCGATGACTTTTGAAGTCATGGTATTTAAGATGTGAACTACAGCTTGATTATCACAATGAAAGCGTATTTTCTTGTTACGCAACTGCTCGCCCCATATAAAAACCGCTACGACGATAGGAAATAATTCTAACGTGGTAATATTTTTTGTTAGGACGTTCTCTTGCCACTTTAATGGCCACCTCGCATTACACCAATGTCCCTTAAACCAAATTCCGAAGCCTATGCCGCCGGCGCTATCGGTGTACAATTGCTCGTCGTCATTTGACACCCAAAACTTGTCATGAAATACGGAGATGCCGTTATAATTTCTGAAAAAATGTAGCCACATTTCTAGATCTAGTTTTATTTCTTTGCTCACGCAAACGTGATGGTATGAGCGTGTCACGCCGCAGGTGGAATTAATAAGCCGTCTACAAAACGATCTTCCTACTGCTATTGGGAGACAACAAAAATTTAGTGACCCTATGAGCGACTGCATTTCTTTTAATGTTACCAACTTTTTTGACAGAGTGTATTGAATTTTTTGAATTACTTCAGTAATTTTCGCTAGCGGGATTCGAACCTCCATTTTCTGAGAATCCAGTTCTAAGCCCAAGAAAACAAGAACTTGAGTCGAACCTTCGGTTTTCTCATCTGCTAGCAGTACACCCAAGTCTTGCATTATCGTTGTAAATACTTGCATCAGAGCATAACAACTTGCATGGCTTTTTTCGCCTCCTAAAAAATCATCTAAGTAATGAATTAGACGGCCTGATTTCATGTTAGTCTTGACACAGAATTCGAGGAAAGTTGAAAAATTTTCAAAAAGGCTCGGAGATATGCAACAGCCAAAAGGTAGTGATTTATCAAAATAAATTTTACCGTTGAGAGAAAACCCTAACAGCTCGTAATCTCCGGGGTGTATTGGCAATAATCTAAACGCGTTTTTAATGTCCATCTTAAATAAAAAACAGTTTACCCCAAGATCATGAATCATTTGAATCGCTTGGTCGAATTCTGTGTACTTAACCGAGCATAATTTGGGGTCGATGAAATCTTTGATAGACATGCCTTCCAGGTATGATAGGTGATGTATAAGTCTATATTCCCCTGGATTTTTCTTGGGAACAATGCCTATAGGTGAAATTTGTATGTTTTAATAGGGCTGACGTCGAAAGGGCCTGCAACCCGATCCACATCTATCTCTTTTTGTATTTTTCCTTGAGCGATTTCTGGTAGTTGCTTAATAGATTTGAGATTTTTTGACAAGCGGGTTTCACGTGGACCCGTGTAGTTTAATTTAAAGCCATGTTTAAAACCGTTCAAAAGAATAGTGGCATCCGATGACTGATAATTACTTAACCAAAGTTGTAAGGCTTGTATATTGATTGGTGAAAAAGCAAGCTTGACGATGTTAGATAACATAGGTGAGTTTTTAACTTCTGCTCGAGCCTCGTTGACCACGGGGGTAGCCACGCTGCCCTCGCCACATTCCCCGGCCACGAAAAGAACTAGTACTGGAAACTGGCTGGGCTTGATTCACTTTGTCCCCTATATTTTCTGTTTGTGGGGCGTACGGTGCTGTGTGGGATTAAGCGCCCGTGTTACAGTGAAGCAAGGCATGAAAACGGCCACAATGGAAACAGACATGCCTGAATTTGCAGTTTTGCCACTGACACGCACCCTTATTGAAAGCTATACAAATTTTAGCGGCATACGGCTTTTGAACCACGTGACTAGCAACAGGCTCATTACTGAGCGGCATGCACCTTATCCAAAGGTCATGATTAATCGCAGCCCATGAGGCTGGCGTAAGAGCTTGGCGCATGCGAAACTGCTGATCGTACACTTTCCAGAATTTCCCCCCATGACGGGAGGAACATTCGCGGATTACATAAAGATATTGCAGCAACTCGTGAATTTTGTTCGGATGTGTCGCCAAATAAATAGACATATAAATTATAAACGTATCTGTCCATCGTTCAATCGAGCCGATATCATCTTTACACTCGCTCGGACGTCTTTCTATAATACTGTTATGTGATAATCTCAAAGTACTACCTGAAGTAAATTCGCCTTTACATATTTTCTGTTTTAGTGTAGAAGGAACGTGTAAGGCGATATCATCTTGTGCTATGCGTGCAAAATAGCCATGTGAACTAACGTTATCAAGGTTCGGTAATTCATTCATTCCTGTTAAAATATTGCTATTCGGGTCTGTCTGTTGACCCACGTGTCTGATAACGCCGGGTAGGTTCGAATCCGGCATGTCACTATCAGTGTTGAAATCTTTAGACAGGTTATCATGCACATTACTCGTGTTAGTTTCGCCATTTATCCCAGTCGCCCTCTGAGGTAAAATTTTAGATGCCTGAATAATTTGTTCAAAATCGATGATGTTACCTTTATCTACATCCGTTCTATCATCCACTGAGGGTTTCCACCGTTTTGCAGCTGCCCGTGTAACTACCTGTCTCCTCTTTACACCTTTACCCCTCCCCGGCATAGCTATATACGATATTGATGTTTTGCTTTTACCCGTGCAATATGAAAGTGCAAGGGCGACGTGGCGGTCACATGGCCTTATATACCCAACCAGTTCATGTCCGATATTGCGAGAATTAGTTACTATAGATAAACTAGCGTCTTTAAAATACAACTTGCTTCCGTAAAGCGTGTTCGAAAATATACGGAAATTGTTACCAGAATAACCAAGATTAATCTTTAAAATTAATCTCTATTATGTCTGTACATGGTCTGTAAGATATAAGCTTGGCTTGAATGATATGGTTGAACATGGTCTGTAAGATATAAGCTTGACTTGTATGTTATGGTTGAACATGGTCTGTAAGATATAAGCTTGGCCTGTATGTTATGTCTGTACATGGTCTGTAAGATATAAGCTTGACTTGTATGTTATGGTTGAACATGGTCCGTAAGATATAAGCTTGGCTTGTATGTTATATCTGTACATGGTCTGTAAGATATAAGCTTGACTTGTATGTTATGTTTGTACATGGTCTGTAAGATATAAGCTTGGCTTGTATGTTATGGTTGAATATGGTCTGTAAGATATAAGCTAAACTTGTATGTTATGGTTGTATATGGTCTGTAAGATATAAGCTTGGCTTGTATGTTATGGTTGAACATGGTTTGTAAGATATAAGCTTGGCTTGTATGTTATGGTTGAATATGGTCTGTAAGATATAAGCTTGACTTGTATATTATGGTTGTACATGATCTGTAAGATATAAGCCTGGCTTGTATGTTACGGTTGTACATGGTCTGTAAGATATAAGCTTGGCTTGTATGTTATGGTTGAACATGATCTGTAAGATATAAGCTTGGCTTGTATGTTATGGTTGAATATGGTCTGTAAGATATAAGCTTGGCTTGTATGTTATGGTTGAACATGGTCAGTAAGATATAACTTTGGATTGTATGTTATGGTTGTACATGATCTGTAAGATATAAACTTGGCTTTTATGTTATGGTTGTACATGATCTGTAAGATATAAGCTTGGCTTGTATGCTATGGTTGAACATGGTCAGTAAGATATAAGCTTGGCTTGTATGTTATGGTTGAACATGGTCAGTAAGATATAACCTTGGATTGTATGTTATGGTTGTATATGATCTGTAAGATATAAGCTTGGCTTGTATGTTATGGTTGTACATGATCTGTAAGATATAAGCTTGGCTTGTATGTTATGGTTGTACATGGTCTGGTCTGTAAGATATAAGCCTGGCTCGTATGCTATAGTTGTACATGGTCTGTAAGATATAAGCCTGGCTCGTATGCTATAGTTGTACATGGTCAGTAAGATATAAGCCTGGCTTGTATGCTATAGTTGTACATGGTCTGTAAGATATAAGCCTGGCTCGTATGCTATAGTTGTACATGGTCTGTAAGATATAAGTTTGGCTTGTATGTTATGACTGTACATGGTCTGTAAGATATAAGCCTGGCTCGTATGCTATAGTTGTACATGGTCAGTAAGATATAAGCCTGGCTTGTATGCTATAGTTGTACATGGTCTGTAAGATATAAGCCTGGCTCGTATGTTATAGTTGTACATGGTCTGTAAGATATAAGCCTGGCTCGTATGCTATAGTTGTACATGGTCTGTAAGATATAAGCCTGGCTTGTATGCTATAGTTGTACATGGTCTGTAAGATATAAGCCTGGCTCGTATGCTATAGTTGTACATGGTCTGTAAGATATAAGTTTGGCTTGTATGTTATGGCTGTACATGGTGAGTAAGATATAAGATTTGTATGTATGTCATGGTTGTTTCAATTGAAATCCAAATTTCATGAGAATATGTTTGTCCTTAATGGTGTTTAGGCAAAATTGAATATATATTCAATACTATGAATAAATTTTTTGACATTATATATACTTCCTGATTTTGTTGTCATTAATATTGTCTCTGCGTTCATAGTGCCCACTCCGGTTCCGAGTGTAAGGATACCCGACATGTAGACAGAAATGTCTAATCTGCTCATGGCATTAAACCTCAAAATAATAATTCTCATATTGTCATTATATCATTACTATTCACATCTGCTTAAATATCATGTTTAAGCTCTCATCGTATATATTTTTCAGATAAAAGTAAACGACGAAAAAGAGAAAGTGGAGGAACAGGTTAATTTTTAGATTACCCTCCAATATTAATTTTTTTTTATTATTTATTTGTTTATTTACTTTTAATTATTAACCCAAACTCTACATAGCTAATTCTGATAGATAATGATGTGGCTTTACCAATTTTCTATTAGTCTAACATTTCTTCCAATTGCTATGTTACTATCTACTGTGGTAGTAAATTACAAAGGAACACATTAAACTATGTTAAAAACTTTGTTTTAAGATAAGCCTGTTGTATATGTATATAAAGTAATATTTATTAAATTCTGAGACAAAATATCTTTTTAACATGTTTTGAAAATGATTACCAGTTTACGATTCTCTAATATATAAATGCTGTGGTAGATTTCTAAGTTGAGCAGCAACATGACGCCCAAAAGAATTGTTGTTGTTGTTGTTGTTGTTGTATGGTGTTTAGTGTCGCTTTCAACAATTTTTAAGTCACATGGCGACGGTGTCTACTTGAGACAGTATTCTGAGCACTGCCTTACTGAAGTATCATTTCGAAGACATATGGTATGATACCCCACCCAGCCACATTATACTGACACTTTTTAATTCTTTGGTATGACCCGGTTGGGGATCAAACCCTTGGCCTTCTGCGTGCGAGGCAACGCTCTATGTCCAAATGAAGAGCCTATCTCACATATATAAAATAAATATTTATTTAAATATTTTATTAAGATTTAACCATATTGTTCATTGGGTGATGTTGTACGTACTAATTCATATCTGCACTAGCTAATCAAAAGATAGCATTGTTATGATACTACATCACTTATAGTTGATTAAACAATGTACTCTACTTCAGCTTGTATTGGAGCTACAGCTAACATAGATGGATGTACACCAGATAATTTATCTCCCCCCAGAGCGGACGTATATTATTTCTTCTTTTCAAAATGCTCATCACCAGTAGTAAATGAAGTCAGTAGTAAAAAGGCTACACAAACTGAAAAATCTGGTACATCTTCAACAGAGATAACAGTGAAAGGAAAGGGATTTTCAGCGAATAACTGTGCAAACCACGGGTTTTTAGGGGACTGTACAATGACTGGAATTGCATCTGACTCTTCCAATACATCATTTAAATTCATGCCAGGAGAAGAATGTGACTACAAATCAGGAGTTCTGTTACAAGTTGGTGTACATGTTGACCATTATGGATATGCTCTGATTGATATAGAGGACAAACTCAGTTATTCCATAGCTATTGTACCACATGTCAAGACAATCGATCCAAAAACAGGATCACCCAATGGTGGCGCAAATGTAATTCTAACCGGTTCGGCTCTAAATGGATCAGTTGTTAAGTTTGGAGATGCAATTGCAAGTTGTGTTTCTACGTATTCACAAATTGAATGCATTTCACCGAAGCTTAATATAACAGGATCTGTTAATGTCAGTGTCTCAAATGGACATTTTATCGGTGTTTGTGAATGTAATTTCACATATAACAATAGCATAACGCCAGAAGTCACATCAGCAAATCCTACATCTGTGAGTTTAAACAGCTTAAAACAAATTTCATTTAGTGGAACAAAATTGGGAAATGTTGAAACTGTTTCAATAGGTGATGAGCAATGCATTGATATAAAAAAGTCTAACAATTGGGTAAATTGTACTGTTACCGCCATACCTGCAGGGTCTAATGAAGTTATTGTTCGGGATTTAAGTGTAGGCTACGCCAACATTGCACCTGGAATTAAAATAAACGTATCCCTGGAAGTGTCAACTATTACCCCTAATAAAGGAAGTATACATGGTGGAACAAATGTTACAATTCTTGGATTTGGATTTGCAAAACCAATAAGTTTAACATTTTGTGCTTACTTTGAAATTATAAATTTGACTCAAATTAAATGTGTGACCAAAGATAACAATGCAGAGATGGTAGCTTTTGATGTTGAGTCAAATGGTCAGACAGCATCTGTTAACTTTGAATATGAAGAAGCATCTACGCCATCAATATCATCAGTGGTTGTATCGAATGGTGTAGCAATAATTACAGGAACAGGGTATAGTAATAAAGGTATGTAAATGTAAACGTGTGCTAGATTTAAATTCAACCCCTTGTTACACTTGGTTATAACAACTTTACCTTACCATTTTTTAATCAGATATTAGCACCTATTAAATGACAAGATCTTAAAATAAAAATATACACAAATCAGATATTCGACATAACAGATGTCTAGGAGTTATCCAAAAGTCAGAATTCATTTCCTGCATACCACTCTGTAGTTTTCATCAATTTTCATATGCATTGATGGATTTCTATTGAGTTTTCAACAAATTCAATTGTTAACACTTGATTATGTCAGCCATGTGCTTTAGTTCACTTTTATAGAAGAAACTATGCATTGACATGAACTTTAATTAGTGAATCTGACATGACCTTTAATTCCAGATTTTTGCAGTGTGTTCTATATCATGTGATTTAAAGACTCTAATTGAAGTTGACTACATTCAATGAAACCATAATTGTTTTCTACATACATGGTTTTAGTAACACCAATAAGACGGCCACGATGACCCTAAATATCTCCCATTTGGTCCCATAACTCAGACAGTAAAATTACCAATTCAGGCATGTTATGAAATCTCGCACTACAGATTATTATTATTGTCAAAATCAAAGTTTTGTAAATCATATTTTGATAATACTAAAGCCATAACTAACCAGTTTTAAAAAATGTCCAACAATGTGATGGATGTTAAATTACTGTGTTTTTTTTGGTTAAAATATGAACATTGAATGAATAACATTAGCAACTATTGATGAATCAATACTCCAGTATCAATTTTCAAATTGTGATGGCTTCAGGTCTTGTAATACATGTACTATATTTATATAAAAATGTTTTGATAAAAATATCAATGCTCTTCCCGTCACGGTACAAGCCATATCAAATATTTGCTTGAGATGATTCCAAAGCCATTACTAATATTTTCTGTCATATGATCTGTTAGTGAGATATCTCTGCTATCATCCATCCATTGTAAACTTTTTTAAACTTTGTTTCATAATCTATTGCATGGCTAATTCTAAAAGTAGTGTTGATGTACAGACCATAATCCGTTCAAGTACTCCAAACGGACGCAAACGAAACAAATATCAAACACATTTTAAACGATATACAAACGGACTAAAAATGCAAACGAAACGATAAATGAAACGATAAACGAAATGAAACGATAAACGAAAAACGATAAACGAAACGATTCACTGACGCAATAGGGCGAATGATCCACGAACGATACAAAACTATAATGCAAACTTTAAACGCATCAAATAATAAAGATTCGGATATCCTCTAATATTGTCGTAGTTATATTGACAATGAAATAAATAATAAAACGTAATGATTGCTCTCTTTGTCATTTAAAATCTTTAAATTGCTATACCTGTAACTTAATTTAATTTCTTTGTTATAGGTTTTAATCCCGAATTATCCGTGAAAAACATTGCCTCGGGCATTGTTTCTTTACCTGTAAAAGTGTGATAAAACAATCAGATGACGCATGACCTGCTTACACAACTACCCCAATTAACTGATTTAATTATTTGAACACCGATTTATGTTGCTGTTCTGTTATTTGATTGCTAATCAGTAAAAGTTTTCACGCAATTTTAGAAAACCTGTTTGTTACACCAAAACCTTTCCACTTAGGGCTTTTCCAGAATTGTATATAAAAATAGTTCATATATATATAACAAACACACGTAAAGGGTTGGTGTTTGTTTGTTACTGGGTCTTATCTTCCAAAATGTTTGTTTTCAATATAGGCATTTGTTAAAAAAAAGATTACTATTAAGCTGATAGAGTTATTAACAACTACACATACCTAAATTTGCGTACAGAATGAACACGCTGTCCCTTTCACTTTCACCTTGTGCCAATGTCCGATGACATCACCAGTGAAACAAACATTTTATTCACTAAGTGGGTATCTTTGACATTTTTGATGGAAAGATATCAAAGAAATTCTATCAGTGTAATGTACATAAAATTCCTTGAAAGCGTCAGACAGAAGTACATGTACCAGCGATTTTAGAAGCCATGCCACAAGACATAAAACGTTTAACCTTAAAGGCATCTTTTTTATGGAAACATCCCCGCCTCCCCCATGCATTTACCGTAGTGAAATAGAACGCGACGTTAAATGACGCAAGAAACTGTCAGAGTGACGACATTGCACATTGCCACGAGGTCAAAAATAAATTGTGTCGGAGTTATAGACATAAAGTGTGTGCGTTCGCTACATAAATTAAGGCATGTGTATTTGTAAATATATTTATCTTTGCAGATTATAAATATTTTTTGTTTAATGAATTGTTATAATTGTTTAACATGACAATCTATCGAAATTCATAACTGGAATTAAAATTGAAAAAATACCTGTAAATAAAATAAATACTTGTTGAGGCGTCTATACTCTGTTTCTTGCATAATCAGATTATACACCACTGTAGATATAAAAAACACGGACTGGTTCACATTTATTTACTATATACTTTTTCGATACCGTAATATTAACGTTAGTGTAAACCAGTCTGGCAATGTTTGGCTAATCTAATGATTATGTGACCATAACATGTTTATCTGATGTAATTGACATGCCCGGTACAATGTGTATTAAATTTCAATGATTGAGTTTTATGAAACATATTAATCTGCTGTCACGCTACAAATCATCAACTATATGGTAGACCATATCTAACATAGGGTGGCTTAGTTAGCAATATTTCAGAATTATTTTAATCAATATTTCAGAAAGATTTTAATCAATAATAATTTAATTTATTTAATTAATATATTATCATATAAAACCCGGCGATTTCTTTAAATATCTAGTTCTTATTATTTATACAATTGGACAACCAGAGATGATGCGATTGGTGAACATGTCGTGTAAACGTTAAATGGTAAAAGATACACGGTAAACGATACACGCTAAACGATTCGAACGCAAACGCAAACTAAAATGCGTTCACTATCGTTTGAACTGCATTATCGTTTCTTCTCTAACGTTTATCATAAAAAAAATGCAAACCATTAACAAAACTAAAATGCATTTCAAATGCAAAACAAACGCGTTTGACAGGCAAAACGAACACAATTGAAATGCATTTTTGGTGTACTTGAACGGATTACGGTCTGTATCAGGGACATTTAGAGCAGCCCCATGGCTTATTCTAAAAGTAGTGTTGATGTATCAGGGACATTTAGAGCAGCCCCATGGCTTATTCTAAAAGTAGAATTGATGTATCAGGGACATTTAGAGCAGCCCCATGGCTTATTCTAAAAGTAGTGTTGATGTATCAGGGACATTTAGAGCAGCCCCATGGCTTATTCTAAAAGAAGTGTTGATGTATCAGGGACATTTAGAGCAGCCCGATGGCTTATTCTAAAAGTAGTATTGATGTATCAGGGACATTTAGAGCAGCCCCATGGCTTATTCTAAAAGTAGTATTGATGTATCAGGGACATTTAGAGCAGCCCCATGGCTTATTCTAAAAGTAGTATTGATGTATCAGGGACATTTAGAGCAGCCCCAATATGGTTTCAATTAAGCATTTTCAGAATATTCTCTTTAATAATTCAGTCAGTTACATGTACATGTAAATGCATTCATATTTGGCATAAATTACCCCTTAACATAGGGGTTTCAATTTTGTTGAAATCAGGGGGCTGATTTTTAAATTGCGCTACATTAGAGGAAGATGAAAGATGAATGTAATTTGTCCCTAAAACAGATAATTCGCATTTTCTTATATATATTAGTTTTATTCAGATTGAGATCTCGAATACTGTATATCATTTGATCCCATTTGGCCTAACATTCCAGTTTATTAAGCATTTCACAATTGTTCATAGGAGTGAACTACAATTTATTGATACCTGATAATGAGATTTTTATATATATATATACACATGTATATGGAAATCTAATGATGACACAGAAAATGTATAAATATTGTCCTTAAACTCTTGCATTAAGACATTGGTTCAAGTTGTGATTTACTTTGCACTCTTATAGTTATGTGAATGTAACTTGTCACAAGGGTGTATACTTAAGTTTAGTGTAAGATATCAGTGAGAAAAGAGGTATTTGAGTGTATCAATGTCGAGTTGTTAATAACTACATTACCTTCATTTTTTTATATGATACTTACTTTTATATATAATTATACTGCTCTGTTACCTATCAACTGTATCAGCTCCATCCCTACACACATACATTCCCTTTAAAAAAATGTGTTTGTATTCAATTAAATAATCTGCCACAATTTAACTTTGGTACCTGCTCAAGACCATCCCACATTTTTTTAAATTTTACTTTGTATCAAAATAACAATTTTACCCTCAGTTCTTTCAAATGACGTATCGGATGCCCCGTTGCACCTCATCGTCATTGCTGATATCTACAGTAGTGCTAGGTGGTTAGCAAGAACTGTATCTAATTATGATAGGTGCTGGGATAGACTATGCCAAGTGTTATAAGCACTGTCAGTATTGTTTGTTACTGGACATATATTTAACTTAGTTACCAGTATCATTATAGGTGTTAGTAGTTACTCGCTTATGTTCTGCATGATGAAAAAAGTACATAAACAGGCATAACATAATGCCCAATTGCCCATTGGTGCAAAAATATACCAAGTGCTTTCTTATTTCATATAAACTTGGTACCTTATGCTCTAATGGAGTGATACTTGGTTGCTAAAATAATTCAAGAAACTGTGTATTTGTATATAGGATCATTGTTTTGTCTTCACAGAATTATTCTAAAGCTATTTACATAACTTTGGAAAGTCACCTATATCAATAATAAAGGAAATGAGTGGCCAAGTTTATAGCATATATATGAGGCCCTCCCAGGGGTTGTCTCTGTTCCCTGGATCTCTTAAAGTAATGGTCATTGTTCCCCAGGTCCCTAAGAGTATTTGCCATTGTTCCCCAAGGTATTTCCCCAATATCTCTAAAATTAAGACTTCGATCACTGGATCCCTGAAGGTAATGGCTAATGTTCCCCAGATCTCTGAAAGTAATTGGCCATGTTCTCCAGATCTCCAAAACCCCTGAGAGGGCCTCATATATAACTGTTTTGTCACACACGTACCAAGCATGTTGTCATAACCCCCTTTATCCATCACTCCCAGTTCCCTATTCTACAACCCCAACCCCATAAAAACATTTTTATATTATTAGACCAAAATAATTTGGTCAGAATAATATATTTATACAGTGTTTAAGATATTTATAATTATATTATAGTATTTTTCAAGATGTGTGGTTGGGAGGGTTTGTAGATGTGGGAACAGGGGATGGGGATAATGGGGGTTATAAGACATGACAACATGCCCGGCACATGTGTTTGGTTATACATACATGAAACATAATATTGTTAATTTATAAGTCACCACCATGACAAGCATTTTAAAGAATTATTAGATATATAAAAATATTCATGAGTATACAGTGATTTGTTAATATGTATGTATTAAAGTTTGGTCCACCTCGAGGGAACGGTTTGAACATTTTTGGTTGAGAGAAAAAAAATATATAAGAAAACCTTTAAAAGTTGTACTTCTTTGAAAACTTAAACATCAGGCTTTTAGATATGTCCATTCAAAATTCACAAACGATTGATTCATGAGATTCATGGCTGTTACAATTGCATAGTTTACCTGTTATTTTCTCTTTTATTTATGCAGGGGAGGGTGACAATTATACTATTTTCCTTTTTTTTTGCAAAATATAGCATTAATTATCGCATCACAAATAGGAATGTAACATGTGCTAATTTCCTTCTTTTGCAACCATTTTGACAGCTGATGTGACAGTTGCTGTAGATGATACAAAACAATGTAATGTTACTGAAGCTTCAGCTACTGAAATAAAGTGTAACCTCGGTGCTACTACTTCAGGCAAACATAACATTAGCGTGCTTGTAGCTAAAAAGGGCAAATCGAACAGTAAAGACTTCACCAGCGTTATAACAGCTACAACAGTGACACCTTCAGCAGGTAAAATATTGCATTGTTATAAAGAAAACACATTATTCCTTTCTACTATCTAAAATGTCAAATTGGTAATGATTGGTCAAGTTGTTATGAGAAATGCTATGGTCTATCGAGTAGTTGTGAGACAGGTAACAATCTATCAAGTAGCTATGAGATGGATAATGATATATCATGTAGCTATGAGATGGGTAGTGATCTGCCATGTAGCTTTGAGATGGGTTATGGTCTGTCATGTAGCTGTGAGATGGGTAATGATCTGTCATGTACCTATGAGATGTGTAATGGTCTGTCATGTAGCTATGAGATGGATAATGATCTGTCATGTACCTATGAGATGTGTAATGGTCTGTCCTGTAGCTGTGAGATGGGTAATGATCTGTCATGTACCTATGATATGTGTAATGGTCTGTCATGTAGCTATGAGATGGATAATGATCTGTCATGTACCTATGAGATGTGTAATGGTCGGTCAGGTAGCTATGAGATAGATAATGATCTGTCATGTACCTATGAGATGTGTAATGGTCAGTCAGGTAGCTATGAGATGGATAATGATCTGTCATGTACCTATGAGATGTGTAATGGTTGGTCAGGTAGCTATGAGATGGATAATGATTTGTCATGTACCTATGAGATGTGTAATGGTCTGTCATGTAGCTGTGAGATGGATAATGATCTGTCATGTACCTATGAGATGTGTAATGGTTGGTCAGGTAGCTATGAGATGGGTAATGATCTGTCATGTACCTATGAGATGTGTAATGGTCGGTCAGGTAGCTATGAGATAGATAATGATCTGTCATGTACTTATGAGATGTGTATTGGTCAGTCAGGTAGCTATGAGATGGATAATGATCTGTCATGAACCTATGAGATGTGTTATGGTTGGTCAGGTAGCTATGAGATGGATAATGATCTGTCATGTACCTATGAGATGTGTAATGGTTGGTCAGGTAGCTATGAGATGGATAATGATCTGTCATGTACCTATGAGATGTGTAATGGTTGGTCAGGTAGCTATGAGATGGATAATGATCTGTCATGTACCTATGAGATGTGTAATGGTTGGTCAGGTAGCTGTGAGATGGGTAATGATTTGTCATGTACCTATGAGATGTGTAATGGTTGGTCAGGTAGCTATGAGATGGGTAATGATCTGTCATGTACCTATGAGATGTGTAATGGTCAGTCAGGTAGCTATGAGATGGATAATGATCTGTCATGTACCTATGAGATGTGTAATGGTCAGTCAGGTAGCCATGAGATGGATAATGATCTGTCATGTACCTATGAGATGTGTTATGGTTGGTCAGGTAGCTATTAGATGGATAATGATTTGTCATGTACCTATGAGATGTGTAATGGTTGGTCAGGTAGCTATGAGATGGATAATGATCTGTCATGTACCTATGAGATGTGTAATGGTTGGTCAGGTAGCTATGAGATGGATAATGATCTGTCATGTACCTATGAGATGTGTAATGGTTGGTCAGGTAGCTATGAGATGGATAATGATCTGTCATGTACCTATGAGATGTGTAATGGTTGGTCAGGTAGCTGTGAGATGGGTAATGATTTGTCATGTACCTATGAGATGTGTAATGGTTGGTCAGGTAGCTATGAGATGGGTAATGATCTGTCATGTACCTATGAGATGTGTAATGGTCAGTCAGGTAGCTATGAGATGGATAATGATCTGTCATGTACCTATGAGATGTGTAATGGTCAGTCAGGTAGCTATGAGATGGATAATGATCTGTCATGTACCTATGAGATGTGTAATGGTCAGTCAGGTAGCTATGAGATGGATAATGATTTGTCATGTACCTATGAGATGTGTAATGGTTGGTCAGGTAGCTGTGAGATGGGTAATGATTTGTCATGTACCTATGAGATGTGTAATGGTCGGTCAGGTAGCTATGAGATGGAAAATGATTTGTCATGTACCTATGAGATGTGTAATGGTTGGTCAGGTAGCTGTGAGATGGGTAATGATCTGTCATGTACCTATGAGATGTGTAATGGTCGGTCAGGTAGCTATGAGATGGATAATGATCTGTCATGTACCTATGAGATGTGTAATGGTTAGTAAGGTAGCTATGAGATGGGTAGTGATCTGCCATGTAGCTATGTGTTGGGTAATGATCTGTCCTGTAGCTATGAGATGAATAATGATCTGTCTTGATGTAGCTATGAGATGGATAATGATCTGTCAGGTAGCTATGAGATAGGTAATGATCTGTCAGGTAGCTTTGAGATGGATAATAATATGTCATGTAGCTATGAGGTAGGTAATGATCTGTCAGGTAGCTATGGTATGGGTAATTTTATGTCATGTAGTTGAGAGATGGAAAATGATATATCAGGTAGCTATGAGATGGGTTATGATCTGTCAAGTACCTATGAGATGGATAATGATATGTCATGTAGCTATGAGATGAGTAATTATGTCTTGTAGCTATGAGTTGGGTAATGATATGTCAGGTAGCTATTAGATGGATAATGATCTATCAGGTAGGTATAAGATGGGTAATGATATGTCATGCTTGTAGCTATGTGATTGGTTATGCTCTGTCATGTAGCTATGGGATGAGGAATGATCTGTCAGGTAGTTTTGAGATGAGTAATGGTCTGTTATGTAGTTATGAGATGGATAATGATCTGTCATGTAGTTGTGAGATAGGTTATGATTGTCATATAGATATGAAGTAGATAATGATCTGTCATGTAGTTGTGGGATGAGTAATGGTATGTCAGGTAGTTTTGAGATGAGTAATGATCTGTCATGTAGTTGTGAGATGGGTAATGATCTGTCAAGTAGCTATGAGAAGGGTAATGATCTGTCATGTATGATTGATACATGTAACTATTAATGAGCAGGCTAGGTAGTAATTACATGAGAAATGATTCATCATACAATCATAAGATGATAACGATATATCAGGGAGTAATATGATTGATATTTATTAATTAGCTGACTAGGTAATAATTACATGAGAATTGATTCATCATACAATCATAAGATGATAACGATATATCAGGGAGTAATATGATTGATACATGAAACTATTTATGAGCAGGCTAGGTAGTAATTACATGAGAAATGATTCATCATACAATCATGAGATGATAACGATATATCAGAGAGTAATATGATTGATACATGAAACTATTTCTGAGCAGGCTAAGTAGTAATTACATGAGAAATGATTCATCATACAGTCATGAGATCAGTAACGATATATCAGGGAGTAATATGATTGATACATGTAACTATTAATGAGATGGCTAGGTAGTAATTACATGAGAAATGATTCATCATACAGTCATGAGATGATAACGATATATCAGCGAGTAATATAATTGATACATGTAACTATTAATGAGATGGCTAGGTAGTAATTACATGAGAGATTATTCATCATAAAGTCATGAAGTTGGTAACTATATATCAGGGAGTAATATGATGGATAATTATTAATATGCTGGCTAGGTAGTAATTACATGAGAAATGATTGATGGTAACGATATATCAGGCAGTTATATGATGGATAACTATTAATGAGCAGGCTAAGTAGTAATTACATGAAAAATTATTCATCATACAATCATGAGATGATAACGATATATCAGCGAGTAATATGATTGATACATGTAACTATTAATGAGATGTCTAGGTAGTAATTACATGAGAAATGATTCATCATACAATCATGAGATGATAACGATATATCAGGGAGTAATATGATTGATACATGTAACTATTAATGAGCAGGCTAAGTAGTAATTACATGAGAAATGGTTCATCATACAGTCATGAGATGATAACGATATATCTGGGAGTAATATGATGGATAACTATTAATGAGCATGCTAAGTAATAATTACATGAGAAATTATTTATCATACAGTCATGAAGTTGGTTACGATATGTCAGGCAGTAATATGATGGATAACTATTAATGAGCAGGCTAGAAAGTAATTACATGAGAAATGATTCATCATACAGTCATAAGATGATAACGATATATCAGGGAATAATATGATTGATACATGTAACAACTAATGAGCAGGCTAGGTAGTAATTACGTGAGAAATGATTCATAATACAGTCATGAAGTTGGTTACGATATATATCAGGCAGTAATATGATGGATAATTATTAATGAGCAGGCTAGGTAGTAATTACGTGAGAAATGATTCATCATACAGTCATGAGATTATAACGATATATCAGGGAATAATATGATGGATAACTATTAATGAGCAGGCTAGGTAGTAATTACATGAGAAATGATTCATCATACAGTCATGAGATCGGTAACGATATATCAGGGAGTAATATGATTGATACATGTAACTATTAATGAGATGGCTAGGTAGTAATTACATGAAAAATGATTCATCATACAATCATGAGATGATAACGATATATCAGGCAGTAATTTTATGGAAATCTATTAATGAGCTGGCTAGGTAGTAAATACATTAGAAATATTTCAGCATACAATCATGTGATGATAACGATATATCAGGGAGTAATATCATAGATAATAATTAATGAACAGGCTAGGTGATAATTACATGAGAAATGATTCATCATACAATCATGAGATGATAACGATATATCAGGGAGTAATATCATAGATAATAATTAATGAACAGGCTAGGTGATAATTACATGAGAAATGATTCATCATACAATCATGAGATGATAACGATATATCAGAGAGTAATATTATTGATACATGTAACTATTAATGAGCAGGCTAGGTAGTAATTACATGAAAAATGATTGATCATACAGTCATGAGATCGGTAACGATATATCAGTCAGTTATATGATGGATAACTATTAATGAGATGGCTAGGTAGTAATTACATGAGAAATGATTCATCATACAGTCATGGAATTGGATATGTTTAATTGTAGTTAAAGGAATTTAAATTTGAAACACTCTTTTTTCTTTGCTTTGGTTTCATTGTTTGCATAGTTACAATAACGTGAGAGTTCTGTCATTACCTAAAAGTAACCGATACTTGATTATAACATTACGCATGTTACCATACTTAATGTATAATATTTACAACAATCTTGAGGGGCATGAAGGTTGAAACGTTAAAAAATGAAGTTTATATCACAATAATACTATGTTGATAATGTCTAGTTCTATTAATATTAAAAAATTGTATTGTTATTTTTTTATTTTTTTTTGTACATTAAAGCAATTACCGGTAGGCAAATTATTGTGAATTGTTTTTTGTGAAAGTTACACCAGTGGATTTAACTATAACATTTTGTCGAGATGTTATTCTTCCTTTAGCCTGACCTCGAACTGCTGTAACAAATCCGCCTGCACAAGTGAGTAGCTTTTCAGTGAGGATCACTTATGTGTACGTCTGGGAGTTTTCTAATGCATATGGGTAAATTTAACTATATCCATTTTTCATGTGTGGACAGTCTCGTTTGTGATAATTTCTCTTAAAGATGGTTGAATGGTGGTTTATATTGACATTTCAGGTGATACACGTGGGTCTCAGTTTTTAACTATCACCGGAAATGGGTTTTATTCATACTTGAAAGTAACCGTTTGTGGCAATGATTGTCGTGTAGAAACATTAACACAAACCGAAATTGTCTGTCAAACCCCACCTCATTCAGGTAAGTAAACTAGACTTACGTACATGTAACACTGTAAAGTTCACACTTATATAAAGCATTGTAATATGTATTTCTGTATCATACATTTATGGGCATAATATAATAAAATTAAAAATCATATTATGCACATTTGAAAGATCTTTGTAAATACATTATAATTGTAACTATTATACTTTAGATATTTTAGCTAATACATGGAGTTTTAACGTTTTCACTGCAGCAACCGATGTAGATTGTGACGTTAAAGTGGTAGATGAAAAGGGAAATACCATTGTTGCAACGGGAAAATACGCATACGTAACTGGTACTGCCCCAACTATATCAGAAATATCACCAACTAGGGGAGGCACCGCTGGCGGTACAAGCCTTACTATCACAGGGGTTCAATTCAGGTATTTTTCTTGCCACACCCAACTTTGCATTACTAAGGAATTCAATACAAGTTACTTCAAATGACTCATAACTTAGACATACTTTGATTCATTATGGAAACAGTCTAACCAATACATTGTAGTATATACCTTTGCTGTTTATTTGATCTGAAGAAAAACTGGTAAACCAGACCTTACTCTTCTCTCTTCGTCATAGAGACTAGACGCATAAGACTACAGCTGCTAATATGATGTTAATAATACTAATTCATAAATTATACATAAATGGGGATAATTATTTGTGAACACCCAAGCATAAATCTACAGATCCTGTATGCATATGACAAGTGAAGTTCAGCGAAACATGAGTGTTGGAGTAAATAAGGTAAATGTGACTGACTTTCCTAATTATTCATTGTATGTAAAAAAAGTTTCATGTTATAAATATTCTAATGTGTTAATGTTCTCATATTAACAGTGGGGCTGTGTCTGCCTCTGTTTCTGCGCCAACAGTCTCAATAGCTGGTTCCACATGCAGTGTCACATTTCACAATGCCACCGTAATTGTTTGTGAGACAGGTGCACATGCAGGGTCAATTCAGGCTAAACTAGATGTACTAGATAATGGAATAGTAGCATTAGTTGTAAGTATGGCATAATCTGTTGATTTGCATTTACCTGGTTACATATTAGGTAATTTTCAAAACAAGCTATTTGTGAAATACATTTTATTGAAAACAAGATATAAAAGAAAAAAATGAAAATAATAATTCAGGTTTTTGTTTAGCGGACTTAAATTTGGAATTGTTGTAACTGCATTGAGAGTGTCGAGTTTATACATGTACATACATATTGTATAATTAGTTATGGACTTTTCAGAAACTGTGGTATATCATAATTTTATGCACAGTTTTGCAAAACCAAAAATAAAAACTGTTATAAAAACAGATTATAGATTATATAATCTATAAATAAATGGATTCTCATTGGCCAGAATGATCCCTCATTGAAAAAAAAATACTATATGATATTGAACAGTTTTTACTTTGGGTTTTGCAAAACTTTACATAAATTACGAAATACCACTGGTTACTTAAAATAGCTGCTAGGAATTCCAAGTGTTAGCTGAACACAACAATGAAAACTGAGATGTTCCGAATGCAGCATTGTTTTCAAATGGCTATCAGCAAGAGATTTGCGTCCGATTTCAGCAAAATTATCGATAATAAAGATGCCAATACGACAAAAATGGAAATTGTTCAATTAATATGTCACCAGTTTTTACGAGAGAAACACTCAAATGATAAGTTTAAATATAAAGATAACAAACATGTTTTAAGACGTGTCTTTTGCCGAGTGGTGTTAAGACCTTGAACTTATGCAAGATTTTTTTTCCGGCATGGTTTGAATCTCACCTGGGGAATTTTGTTTCAATATCTTTTTTTAAGTTTAATTTATTTAATTTCTTTATTTAAATAGGTCTACTATTGTTACATAAAAAGTATACTCTTAATTTGGTGACTTTTCATCATTTCCCGTACAAAAAAGCTAGACTAGATATAGTAAAGGCTAATGGTGTGCTCGAGTAGTAGTTAACCTTCCAGGCTAAATATTAAAAGAAAGCAATATTTTACATCTATCAAAAATTATTGATACTATCTGAATATCGCTGTTTTGGCAACTAAAATCAATTTGCATGATAAATTTCTCATTTAAAATCAGGTTTTGTCTTACTAATTCTATAATAAAACAGTTGTTCTTTTGTGTGTGTTTTTTCACAAAAATGATTGGTCTCCTGATAAATAATTTATAAATCAGCAGTTATGAAATAAAATTAATTTGGCTGAAACAAGCGTCCCAAACAATATGTGGCGGTATGTCACAGTATAATATTTCGACAGTTTTTAGGCAAAGGACATTTCGATTGAGGCTTCATTCGTTGTTGGACAAATTGCATATGCATGATTTGTCCTGTCTGTGCAATGCTAAACATCCGTCTGTAAGACATATATTGAATATGTGACCATATCTCTGCAGCCTTTCAGATACAGTTCTTGATTGGAATGAATTTACCAATGAAGCCTGTATAGGAAGTGTCATAAGTTTTTTGTGAGGATATGGTTTTAGTATATCAAATGATTTTTTTTCATAAAAAATATAAACATATGCCTTTGAGATGAAGTTCTTATGCTTGGATAAACATATTTATTGAAGATTTAGATCAATAAATATATCACTTACAGTATGAAATAATTCCTTTTAGATGAAGGTATTTTAGTTACATTGTACATTGTTACATGCTCCGGATGCTATAGTATGTATTAACTGTATTGCATATTAGGTACTAGATATTGCTCCCGATTCTATAATATAGTATAAACTGTATTAAATATTAGTTACTAAATATTGCTTTTGATGCTATAGTATGGTATAAACTGTATTGAATATTAGTTACTAGATATTGCTCCTGGTGCTATAGTATGTATTAACTGTATTGAATATTAGTTACTAGATATTGCTCCCGATGCTATAGTATGTATTAACTGTATTGTATATTAATTACTAGATATTGCTCCCAATGCTAATTATATGATATCAACTATATTGTATATTAATTACTAAATATTGCTCCCGATGCTATAGTATGATATCATCTGTATTGAATATTAATTACTGGATATTGCTCCCGATGCTATAGTATGTATTAACTGTATTGTATATTAATTACTAGATATTACTCCCGATGCTATAGTATGATATTAACTGTATTGAATATTAGTTACTAGATATTGCTCCCGATGCTATAGTATGTATTAACTGTATTGTATATTAATTACTAGATATTGCTCCCGATGCTATAGTATGTATTAACTGTATTGTATATTAATTACTAGATATTGCTCTTGAAGCTATAGTATGTATTAACTGTATTGTACTATTAGTTACTAGATATTGCTCCTGATGCTATAGTATGTATTAACTGTATTGTATATTAATTACTAGATATTGCTCCCGATGCTATAGTATGTATTAACTGTATTGTATATTAATTACTAGATATTGCTCTCGATGCTATAGTATGTATTAACTGTATTGTATAATAGTTACTAGATATTGCTCCCGATGCTATAGTATGTATTAACTGTATTGCATATTAGTTACTAGATATTGCTCCTGATGCTAAAGTATGATATTAACTGTATTGCATATTAGTTACTAGATTTTGCTCTCGATACTATAGTACTATGTATGTATTAACTGTATTGTATATAAATTACTAGATATTACTCCCGATGCTATAGTATGTATTAACTGTATTGTATATTAATTACTAGATATTGCTCTCGATGCTATAGTATGATATTAACTGTATTGCATATTAGTTACCAGATATTGCTCTTGATGCTATAGTACTATGTATGTATTAACTGTATTGTATATTAATTACTAGATATTGCTCCCGATGCTATAGTACTATGTATGTATTAACTGTATTGAATATTAGTTACTAGATATTTCTCCCTATGCTATAGTATGATATTAACTGTATTAAATATTAATTACTAGATATTGCTCCCGATGCTATAGTATGTATTAACTGTTTTGTATATTAATTACTAGATATTGCTCCCGATGCAATAGTATGATATTAACTGTATTGTATATTAATTACTAGATATTACTGCCGATGCTATAGTATGTATTAACTGTATTGTATATTAATTACTAGATATTGCTGACGATGCTATAGTATGTATTAACTGTATTGAATATTAATTACTAGATATTGCTGCCGATGCTATAGTATGTATTAACTGTATTGTATATTAATTACTAGATATTGCTGCCAATGCTATAGTATGTATTAACTGTATTGAATATTAATTACTAGATATTGCTGCCGATGCTATAGTATGTATTAACTGTATTGTATATTAATTACTAGATATTGCTTCCGATGCTATAGTATGTATTAACTGTATTGAATATTAATTACTAGCTATTGCTGCAGATGCTATAGTATGTATTAAGTGTATTGTATATTAATTACTAGATATTGCTCCTGATGCAATAGTATGATATTAATTGTATTGTATATTAATTATTAGATATTGCTCCCGATGCAATAGTATGATATTAACTGTATTGTATATTAGTTACTAGATATTGCTCCCGATGCTATAGTATGATATTAACTGTATTGAATATTAGTTACTACATATTGCTCCTGATGCTATAGTATGTATTAACTGTATTGTATATTAGTTACTAAATATTGCTCCCAATGCTATAGTATGATATTAACTTTATTGAATATTAGTTACTATATATTGCTCCCGATGCTATAGTATGTATTAACTGTATTGTATATTAATTACTAGATATTGCTCCCGATGCTATAGTATGGTATAACTGTATTGAATATTAATTACTAGAGATATTACTCCCGATGCTATAGTATGTATTAACTGTATTGAATATTAGTTACTAGATATTGCTCCCGATGCTATAGTATGTATTAACTGTATTGTATATTAATTACTAGATATTGCTCCTGACGCTATAGTATGTATTAACTGTATTGAATATTAATTACTAGATATTGCTCCCGATGCTATAGTATGGTATTAACTGTATTGAATATTAATTACTAGAGATATTACTCCCGATGCTATAGTATGTATTAACTGTATTGAATATTAGTTACTAGATATTACTCCCGATGCTATAGTATGTATTAACTGTATTGTATATTAATTACTAGATATTGCTCCCGATGCTATAGTATGGTATTAACTGTATTGAATATTTTTTACTAGATATTACTCCCGATGCTATAGTATGTATCAACTGTATTGCATATTAATTACTAATTATTGCTCCTGATGCTATAGTATGTATTAACTGTATTGTATATTAATAACTAGATATTGCTCCCGATGCTATAGTATGATATTAACTGTATTGAATATTAATTACTAGATATTGCTTCCTATGCTATAGTATGTAGTAACTGTATTGTATATTAATTACTAGATATTGCTCCCGATGTAATAGTATGATTGTAACTGTATTGTATATTAATTACTAGATATTGCTCCCGATGCTATAGTATGATATTAACTGTATTGAATATTAATTACTAGATATTGCTTCCGATGCTATAGTATGTATTAACTGTTTTTTATATTAATTACTAGATATTGCTCCCGATGCAATAGTATGATATTAACTGTATTGTATATTATTTACTAGATATTGCTCCCGATGCTATAGTATGAATTAACTGTATTGTATATGAGTTACTAGATATTGCTTCCGATGCTATAGTATGTATTAACTGTATTGTATATTAATTACTAGATATTGCTCCCGATGCTATAATATGGTATTAACTGTATTGAATATTAGTTACTAGATATTACTCCCGATGCCATAGTATGTATTAACTATATTGTATATTAATTACTACATATTGCTCCCGATGTTATAGTATGTATTAACTGTATTGAATATTAATTACTAGATATTGCTCCCAATGCTAATTATATGATATCAACTATATTGTATATTAATTACTAAATATTGCTCCCGATGCTATAGTATGATATCAACTGTATTGAATATTAATTACTGGATATTGCTCCCGATGCTATAGTATGTATTAACTGTATTGTATATTAATTACTAGATATTGCTCCTGATGCTATAGTATGGTATTAACTGTATTGAATATTAGATATTAGATATTGCTCCCGATGCTATAGTATGATATTAACTGTATTGAATATTAGTTACTAGATATTGCTCCCGATGCTATAGTATGATATTAACTGTATTGAATATTAGTTACTAGATATTGCTCCCAATGCTATAGTATGGTATTAACTGTATTGAATATTAGTTACTAGATATTACTGCCGATGATATAGTATGTATTAACTGTATTGTATATTAATTACTAGATATTGCTCCGATGCATTAGTATGTATTAACTGTATTGTATATTAATAACTAGATTTTGCTCCCGATGCTATAGTATGTATTAACTGTATTGTATATCAATTACTAGATATTGCTCTTGATGCTATAGTATGATATTAACTCTATTGTATATTAATTACTAGATATTACTCCCGATGCTATAGTATGATATTAACTGTATTGAATATTAGTTACTAGATATTACTCCCGATGCTATAGTATGTATTAACTGTATTGTATATTAATTACTAGATATTGCTCCTGATGCTATAGTATGGTAATTACTGTATTGAATATTAGTTACTAGATATTGCTCCCGATGCTATAGTATGATATTAACTGTATTGAATATTAGTTACTAGATATTACTCCCGATGCTATAGTATGTATTAACTGTATTGAATATTAGTTACTAGATATTGCTCCTGGTGCTATAGTATGGTATTAACTCTATTGAATATTAGTTACTAGATATTTCTCCCGATGCTATATTATGATATTAACTGTATTGAATATTAGTTACTAGATATTTCTCCCGATGCTATATTATGATATTAACTGTATTGAATATTAGTTACTAGATATTGCGTCTGGTGCTATAGTATGTATTAACTGTGCTGAATATTATTAAGTAGATATTGTGTCTGTTGCTATAGTATGGTATTAACTGTATTGAATATTAGTTAGTAGATATTGCTCACGATGCTATAGCTAGTATGTATTAACTGTATTGCATATAAGTTACTTGATATTGCTTGCGATGCTATAGTATGGTATTAACTCTATTGAATATTAGTTACTAGATATTGCTCCCGATGCTATAGTATGGTATTAACTGTGCTGAATATTAGTTAGTAGATATTGCGTCTGGTGTTATAGTATCATATTAATTGTATTGAATATTAATTACTAGATATTGCTCCAGATGCTATAGTATGGTATTAACTCTATTGAATATTAGTTACTAGATATTTCTCCCGATGCTATATTATGATATTAACTGTATTGAATATTAATTAATAGATATTTCTCCCGATGCTATATTATGATATTAACTGTATTGAATATTAGTTACTAGATATTTCTCCCGATGATATATTATGATATTAACTGTATTGAATATCAGTTACTAGATATTGATCCCGATGCTAAAGTATGTATTAACTGTATTGAATATTAGTAAGTAAATATTGCTCTCGATGATATAGTATGTATTAACTGTATTGAATATTAGTTACTATATATTTCTCCCGATGATATATTATGATATTAACTGTATTGAATATCAGTTACTAGATATTGATCCCGATGCTAAAGTATGTATTAACTGTATTGAATATTAGTAAGTAGATATTGCTCTCGATGATATAGTATGTATTAACTGTATTGAATATTAGTAAGTAGATATTGCTCCGGGTGCTATATTGAATATGTATTAACTGTATTGAATATTAGTAAGTAGATATTGCTCCGGATGCTATATTGAGTATGTATTAACTGTATTGAATATTAGTAACTAGATATTGCCCCAGATGATATAGTATATATTAACTGTATTGAATATTAGTTACTAGATATTGCTCCCGATGCTATAGTATGAATTAAATGTATTGAATATAGTAAGTAGATATTGCTCCGGATGCTATGTTTAGTATGTATTAACTGTATTGCATATTAGGTACTAGATATTGCCCCAGATGCTATAGTATCATATTAAATGTATTGAATATTAGTTACTAGATTTTGCTCCTGATGCTATAGTACAATGTATGTATTAACTGTATTGAATATTAGTTACTACATTTTCCTCCTGATGTTATAGTACAATGTATGTATTAACTGTATTGAATATAAGTTACAAGATTTTGCTCCTGATGTTATAGTACAATGTATGTATTAACTGTATTGAATATAAGTTACTACATTTTGCTCCCGATGCTATAGTATGTATTAACTGTATTGAATATTTAAATGATGTTCTTTTAGGCTATAGGAGTGCATGTGTCATTTCATTATGTTGATTTGTGGAGTTCCGTGTTGACATGGGGTGGGGTATCAATACCCACCAAAGATGAGTTTGTTGTTATACCATCAGGACAAGCAGTGTTGCTAGATGTATCCACACCAGTACTGGCAATGCTTTTGATAAGAGGTGAGCAGTTATCAACATGCCATTTAAACAAACAGATCTCACAATATTTTCAACATATTATAGTTCACATGTATATGGCAGATCGTTAGTGTTGTTGTTTGGCATGTGTTTTTTGTTGTTGTTTTTTTTGTTATTATATAGGTGTCACGCTTGTCTGTCTGTGAGTCGGTCTGTCTATCTGTAGACAGATTTGGTGGCTTTTTCTCAGCAACAATTGCTGAACTCAATGAAACTTCACAAGGTTGATTTGTATCAAGTCTAGTTGTGAAAATTGTTGGCATGTTGCGCGAGAATATTTTTTCAATGAGTTATGGCCCTTTGAATTTTTCATTCATATTTTTTTGTGGTAACTATTTCTCAGCAACCATTATTGGTATTCGATGAAACTTTACAAAAGTGACTGATTACTCTAATTGGTTCACCACGTCAAAGCGAGCAGCAAAAGCATGCACTAACTGTGTCAGGGCGCAATCTTGGATATTAATCACCGTCAGTGATATTTGTTTTTTGTGGGGGTGTTTCTAGGAGAAGATTTAAATGAAGCTGATTAGAGCGGTCGTTTTTCCACAAGTAACAGACTGCACTTTGGTTGATGTTGTTATGCACATTTACAGGGAAAGACTGCACTTTGGTTGATGTTGTTATGCACATTTACGGGGGAAAGACTGCACTTTGGTTGATGTTGTTATGATACACTATTTTCAATAATATATAAGTGATAATTATCATTACACTGTTTGATGGAGAGTGTTACTACAGACCGTAATCCGTTCAAGTACACCAAATGGTCGCAAACGAAACGAATATTAAACACGTTTTAAACGATATACAAACAGGACTAAAAATGCAAACGAAACGATATACGAAACGATAAACGAAACGATAAACGAAACGATACACAGACGCAACAGGACGAAAGATCCACGAACGATACAAAACGATAATGCAAACTTAAACGCATCAAATAATAAAGATTCTGATATCCTCTAATGTTGTCGTAGTTGTTTTGACAATGAAATAAATAATTCAACGAAATGATTGCTCTCTTTGTCATTTAAAATTTTTAAATTGCTATACCTGTAACTTTAATTTAATTTCTTTGTAATAAGTTTTAATACCGAATTATCCTAGAAAAACATTACCTCGGGTATCGTTTTTTTACTTGTAAAAGTGTGATAAAACAATCAGATGACGCATGATCTGCTTACACAACTACCCCAATTAACTGATTTAATTATCTGAACACCGATTTATGTTGCTGTTCTGTTATATGACTGCCAATCAGGAAAAGTTTTCACGCAATTTTAGAAAATCTGTTTGTTACACCAAAAACCCTTAGGGCTTTTCCAAAATTGTATATAAAAATAGTTCATATATATATAACAAACACACGTAAAGGGTTGGTGTTTGTTTGTTACTGGGTGTCTTCCAAAATGTTTGTTTTCAATATAGGCATTTGTTAAAAAAAGATTACTATTAAGCTGATAGAGTTATTAATAACTACACATACCTAAATTTGTGTACAGAATGAACACGCTGTCCCTTTCACTATCACCTTGTGCCAATGTCCGATGACCTCACCAGCGAAACAAACATTTTATTCACTAAGTGAGTATCTTGGAAATTTTTGATGGAAGGATATCAGAGGAATTCTATCCGTGTAATGTACATAATAGTCCTTGAAAGCGTCAGACAGAAGTACATGTACCAGGAATTTTAGAAGCCATGCCACAAGACATAAAACTTTTACCCTTAAAGGCATCTTTTTTATGGAAACATCTCCACCTCCCCCATGCATTTACCATAGTGAAATAGAACGCGACGTTAAATGACGCAAGAAACTGTCAGAGTGACGACATTGCACATTGCCACGAGGTCAAAAATAAATTTTGTCGGAGTAATAGACATAAAGTGTGTGCGCTCGCTACATAAATTAAGGCATGTGTATTTGTAAATATATTTATCTTTGCGGATTATATAAATTATTTTGTTTAATGAATTGTTATAATTGTTTAACATGACAATCTATCGAAATTCATAACTGGAATTAAAATTGGAAAAATACCTTAAATAGTGCATTATTCCTGTAAATAAAATAAATACTTGCTGAGGCGTCTATACTCTGTTTCTTGCATGTTTATCTGATGTAATTAACATACCCCGTACCATGTGTATTAAATTTCAATGATTGAGTTTTATGTAACATATTAATCTGCTGTCACGCTACGTATCATCAACCATATGGTAGACCATATCTAACATAGGGTGGCTTAGTTTGCAATATTTCAGAATGATTTTAATCAATATTTCAGAAAGATTTTAATCAATATTATTTTAATTTATTTAATTAATATATTATCATATAAAACCCGGCGATTTCTTTAAATATCTAGTTCTTATTATTTATTCTACTGCGGTGTTACAATTGGACAACCAGAGATAATGCGATTGGTGAACATGTCGTGTAAACGTTAAATGGTAAAAGATACACGGTAAACGATACACGCTAATCGATTCGAACGCAAACGCAGGCTTATATGCGTTCACTATCGTTTTGAACTGCATTTTCGTATTTTTATCATAAAAAAATGCAAACCATTAACGAAACTAAAATGCATTTCAAACGCAAAACCAAAGCGTTTGACACGCAAAACGAACGCAGTTGAAATGCATTGAACAGATTACGGTCTGTAAAGTATAATACATCATAGACATTATAATGCCACTTCAAGCCTACAGCCTACATGTACCTGTCAGTGTCGTACATGTAGTACACAGAAAACCAGTTAGTATTTTATCTTGACGGTTAAGCAGTACATTTGCAGCCTGCGCCACTGGAGTGGGTGTGTTCTCCATCTTCTTATCAGTTTAAAAATTCAACGTCTTTATTCCTCTTTAAGTCTTATATATTATAGTATTAGTATTTTTTTTGGTTAATAATTTATTGTAATTAATAATTAGTTTGCATGAGCAAGAAAAAGACTGATGAAAAGTTCAAATCTCGTCAACATTGGCCAGGGATTTAGTAAAGAGTTATTGTCAAACATTGCTGTTTCTGTACAAACTTAAATTTAAATAAAATGTAATTATATGATTATGTATCTTATTTTTATGTGTTTGTACAGGTGGGTCAGTTATTTTTGCTGGCACTATGCCGGACTCAAGTATAACTTTGAACGCCAAAATTATTCTGATCATGGATGGTGGACGTTTACAGGTAATTTTCTAGTATATCTTATTTATGAATTAAAGTACATCAAGAGAGATGTTAGATAATATTTTCCTTCAAGATGTAGCTCTTCCATATACATGAATATGTGCACACATACTACTGAACATTATTGATTCGTATGGCATGCCAAAGGTTGCAGCATTCAAATTTTCATATTTCTATTTAATATTCATACATTTCTATTGTATATTGTTACATTTTTATTCTAAATCTGCCCATTTGTAAATAATTTTTTTTTTTATTTAAATTGTATGTTGTTTCATTTATATTCTTTATTTCTCATTTGTATTCAATAATTCTTGATTTATATTGTATATAATTTCATTTGTATTCTATATTTCTCATTTTTATTTAATAAAATTTATGTGGGTTCGTATTGTATATTTTGTATGATATTCTATATTTATATATTTATATTGTATCTCTTACATTAGTATTGTAAAATCTCTTCATTTAGGTCGTAAAACAAACATTTGTATTCATTACTGCAGTATTTGCACATCATTTCTATTTTTATTGTATAATTGCATTTTGGGGATGCTTGTTTACTTTGTAGGATCCTCGTAACAGAGCTAGTGAGAAACCACTTAGTCCATGTATATGAGGTGCCAAACGTCACTTTATTAAGTGACAGAAATATATATATATTGGTTATTTGACCATATTTATTTGTCGAGGGTGTATGTATATATATATATATCTACAAACAACATATATGTTTATATCACTGTCTATAATCATGTTTGGCGCCCCATAGATATCGTCAAACTTGCAGGCTGTGTTTACTTACTTACCCATGTGTATTTGATATGGGAATGCCGTCCAATTAAATCAAAATTGGACCTTCTTAACAAAGAAAACAAGCATGACCCAGAATGCAATTATATGAAACAAATGAAAATTATATATACTACAATTATAGAGGACTAAAAATAGAAATGTAGGTAGATGTTTAATGCTAATGAGCGGTTTTGAAAACATATGCTTTTTTACAGTCTAAATGAAAAGAATCTACAATGAAAATGTAAGTGTCAGATAAAATTTAAATACATATATAAATAAAAATCTAGACAATACAAATCAACAGTTATTAAATACAAATGAGAAAAATTTCTAGAATTCAAATAAAACAATATACAAAACGAATCAAGAATTATTAACTACAAATGAGAAATATAGAATACAAAATTAATGTTACAATAATATACAATAGTAATGTATGAAGACTGAATACAAATATTGAATATTGCAACAGCATGTCATAGCAACGGCCAAATACTTTGGATGTATTAAGCCTTGCTGAGATTTGAGGTTATATATGGTGCAAACCCATTGTGGTTAAATGTTTATTTTTGCGTCATAAATCAACAGGGAGTAAAACAAGAAGCGCAACTTTCAATGTCCCATTGACCAACTTTATTAATTGATGGATTCAGAAAATGATTTAAATGTACTATATTGGTGGGCTGAATGAGATACAATGGTGATACACGAGTACATGTATAATAGTGTAGGAAATTAATGTTATATTACTAAAGTATACTGTTTATATCTAACCAATATAGTATACTGATTATTTGTAGCCACTAAAGTATACTGTTTAGATGTAACCACTATAATATACTGATTATATGTAGCCACTTTAGTATACTGTTTATATATAGCCACAATAGCATACTGATTAGATGTAACCACTATAGTATACTGATTATATGTAGCCACTATAGTATACTGTTTATATGTAACCACTATAGTATACTGTTTATATGTAGCCACAATAGTATACTGATTATATGTAGCCACTATAGGATACTGTTTATATGTAACCACTAAAGTATACTGATTATATGTAGCCACTATAGTATACTGTTTATATGTAACCACTATAGTATACTGTTTATATGTAGCCACTATAGTATACTGTTTATATGTAGCCACAATAGTATACTGATTATATGTAGCCACTATAGGATACTGTTTATATGTAACCACTAAAGTATACTGATAATATGTAGTCACTATAGTATACTGTTTATATGTAACCACTGTAGTATACTGATCATATGTAGCCTCTATAGTATACTGTTTATATGTAACCACTGTAGTATACTGATTATATGTAACCACTGTAGTATACTGTTTATATGTAACCACTATAGTATACTGATTATATGTAGCCACTATAGTATAATGTTTATATGTAGCCACTATAGTATACTGATTATATGTAGCCACTAAAGTGTACTGTTTATATGTAACCACTATAGTATACTGTTTATATGTAGCCACTATAGTATACTGTTTATATGTAACCACTATAGTATACTGATTATATGTAGCCACTAAAGGATACTGTTCAGATGTAACCACTAAAGTCTATTGATTATATGTAACCACTATAGTATACTGTTTATATGTAGCCACTAAAGCATACTGTTTAGATGTAACTACTAAAGTATACTAATTATATGTAGCCACTATAGTATACTGTTTATATCTAACCACTATAGTATACTGATTATATGTAGACACTAAAGTATACTGTTTATATGTAGCCAATATAGTATACTGATTATATGTAGCCATTAAAGTATACTGTTTAGATATAACCACTATAGTATACTGTTTATATGTAACCACTATAATATACTGGTTATATGTAGCCACTAAAGTATACTGTTCAGATGTAACCACTATAGTATACTGTTTATATGTAGCCATTAAAGTATACTGTTTAGATGTAACCACTAAAATCTATTGATTATATGTAACCACTATAGTATACTGTTTATATGTAGCCACTAAAGCATACTGTTTCTATGTAACCACTAAAGTATACTGATTATATGTAGTCACTATAGTATACTATTTATATGTAACCACTATAGTATACTGATTATATGTAAACACTAAAGTATACTGTTTATATGTAGCCACTATAGTATACTGATTTTATGTAGCCATTAAAGAATACTGTTTAGATATAACCACTATAGTATACTGTTTATATGTAGCCACTATAATATACTGATTATATGTAGCCACTAAAGTATACTGTTTAGATGTAACCACTATAGTATACTGTTTATATGTAGCCACTACAGTATACTGTTTAGATGTAATCTCTATAGTATACTGTTTATATGTAGCCACTATACTATACTGATTATATGAAGCCATTAAAGTATACTGATAATATGTAGCCACTATAGTATACTGTTTATATGTAGCCTCTAATGTATACTGATTAGATGTAGCCACTATAGTATACTGTTTATATGTAGCCACTAAAGTATACTGTTTAAATGTAACCACTATAGTATACTGATTATATGTAGCCACTTTAGTATACTGTTTATCTGTAACCACTATAGTATACTGATTATATGTAGCCACTATAGTATACTGTTTATATGTAGCCACTATAGTTTACTGATTATATGTAAGTATATAAGTATACTGTTAATATTTAGCCTTTATAGTAAACTGTATATGTAGCCATGGTAGTATACTGTTTATATGTTGTCACTATAGTATACTGATTATATGTAGCCACTATAATATACTGTTTATATGTAGCCTCTAATGTATACTGTTTAGATGTAGCCACTATAGTATACTGTTTATATGTAGCCACCATAGTATACTGTTTAGATGTAACTACTATTATAGTATACTGTTTATATGTAGCCACTATAGTATATGGTTTATCTTTTACCATCATAAGATTCTGTTTAGATGTAGCCATTATAGTATACTGTTTAGATATAGCCACTATAGTATACTGTTTAGATGTAGCCACTATAGTATACTGATTATATGTAGCCACTATAGTATACTGATTATATGTAGCCACTTAAGTATACTGTTTATATGTAGTCTCTATAGTATACTGATTATATGAAACCACTATAGTACACTGTTTATATGTAACCACTATAATATACTGATTATAATTATGTAGCCATTTTAGTATGCTGTTTATATGTAGCCACTACAGTATACTGTTTATATGTAGCCACTACATTATACTGTTTATATATAGCCTCCAAAGTATACTGTTTTTAAGGTAGCCACTATAGTATACTGTTTATATGTAACCACTATAGTTTACTGTTTATATGTTACCACAATATGATGCTGTTTATATGCAACTACTATAAAATACTGTTTACATGTTACCACTATAGTATACTGTTTAGATGTAACCACCATAGTATACTGCTAAGATGTAGCCACTATAGTATACTGTTTATATGTAACAGCTAAAGTATACTGTTTAGATGTAGCCACTTAAGTATACTGTTTATATGTAGCCACTATAGTAAACTGTTTGTATGTAGCCACTTTAGGATACTGTTTATATGTAACCACTAAAGTATACTGATTATATGTAGTCACTATAGTATACTGTTTATATGTAACCACTGTAGTATACCGATCATATGTAGCCTCTATAGTATACTGTTTATATGTAACCACTGTAGTATACTGATTATATGTAGCCACTGTAGTATACTGTTTATATGTAGCCACTAAAGTATACTGTTTAAATGTAACCACTATAGTATACTGATTATATGGTGCCACTTTAGTATACTGTTTATCTGTAACCACTATAGTATACTGATTATATGTAGCCACTATAGTATACTGTTTATATGTAGCCACTATAGTTAACTGATTATATGTAAGTATATAAGTATACTGTTAATATTTAGCCTTTATAGTAAACTGTATATGTAGCCACTGTAGTATACTGTTTATATGTTGTCACTATAGTATACTGATTATATGTAGCCACTATAATATACTGTTTATATGTAGCCTCTATAGTATACTGTTTAGATGTAGCCACTATAGTATACTGTTTATATGTAGCCACCATAGTATACTGTTTAGATGTTACTACTATTATAGTATACTGTTTATATGTAGCCACTATAGTATATGGTTTATCTTTTACCATCGTAAGATTCTGTTTAGATGTAGCCATTATAGTATACTGTTTAGATATAGCCACTATAGTATACTGTTTAGATGTAGCCACTATAGTATACTGATTATATGTAGCCACTATAGTATACTGATTATATGTAGCCACTAAAGTATACTGTTTATATGTAGTCACTATAGTATACTGTTTAGATGTTACTTACTATTATAGTATACTGTTTATATGTAGCCACTATAGTATATGGTTTATCTTTTACCATCATAAGATTCTGTTTAGATGTAGCCATTATAGTATACTGTTTAGATATAGCCACTATAGTATACTGTTTAGATGTAGCCACTATAGTATACTGATTATATGTAGCCACTATAGTATACTGATTATATGTAGCCACTAAAGTATACTGTTTATATGTAGTCACTATAGTATACTGATTATATGAAACCACTATAGTACACTGTTTATATGTAATTACTATAGTATACTGATTATAATTATGTAGCCATTTTAGTATGCTGTTTATATGTAGCCACTACAGTATACTGTTTATATGTAGCCACCACAGTATACTGTTTATATATAGCCTCCAAAGTATACTGTTTTAATGTAGCCACTATAGTATACTGTTTATATGTAACCACTATTGTTTACTGTTTATATGTTACCACAATATGATGCTGTTTATATGCAACTACTATAGAATACTGTTTACATGTTACCACTATAGTATACTGTTTAGATGTAACCACCATAGTATACTGTTTATATGTTACAGCTAAAGTATACTGTTTATATGTTACAGCTAAAGTATACTGTTTAGATGTAGCCACTAAAGTATACTGTTTATATGTAGCCACTATAGTAAACTGTTTGTATGTAACCACTATAGTATGTAGCCACTATAGTATACTGTTTAGATGTAGCCACTATAGTATACTGTTGATATGTAGCCACTATAGTAAACTGTTTATATGTTACCAGTATGGTAACTGATTATATGTAACCACTATACTATACTTATTAGATGTAGGCACTATAGCATACTGATTATATGAAACCACTATAGAGTACTGTTTATATGTAACCACTATAGTAGACTGTTTATATGTAACCACTATAGTAAACTGGTTATATGTAGCCTCTTTAGTATAGTATATTGATTATATGTAGCCTCTTTAGTATACTGTTTAGATGTAGGCACTATAGCATACTGATTATATGAAACAACTATATTATACTGTTTATATGAAACCACTATATTATACTGTTTATAGGTAGCCATTTCAGTATACTGATTATATGAAACCACTATAGTATACTGATTATATGTAGCCTCTATAGTAAACTGTTCATATGTAACAACTATAGTATACTGATTATATGTAGCCACTGTAGTATACTGATTATAACTAACAGCTATAGTACACTGATTATATGTAGCCATTTTAGTATACTGTTTTTATGTACCCACTTTAGCATACTGTTTATATATAACCACTATAGTATACAGTTTATATGTAGCCACTATAGTATACTGGTTATATGTAGCATCTATAGTATATTGAATTTATGTAGCCACTATAGTATACTGATTATATGAAATCACTATAGTATACTGTTTATATGTAACAACTATAGTATACTGATTATATGTAGCCACTATAGTATACTGATTATATGAAACAACTATAGTATACTGATTATATGTAGCCATTTTAGTATACTGTTAATATGTAGCCACTATTGTATACTGCTTAGATGTAGCCACTGTAGTATACTGTTTATATGTAACCACTGTAGTATACTGGTTATATGTAGCCTCTATAGTATACTGATTATATGTAACTACTATAGTATACTGTTTAGATGTAGCCACTGTAGTATACTGTTTATATGTAACCACTGTAGTATACTGGTTATATGTAGCCTTTATAGTATACTGATTATATGTAACCACTATAGTATACTGTTTATATGTAACAACTATAGTATACTGTTTAGATGTAGCCACTGTAGTATACTGTTTATATGTAACCACTGTAGTATACTGGTTATATGTAGCCACTATAGTATACTGTTTATATGTAGCCTCTATAGTATACTGTTTATATGTAACAACTATAGTATACTGATTATATGTAGCCACTATATTATACTGATTATATGAAATCACTATAGTATACTGATTATATGTAACCACTATACTATACTATACTATACTGATTATATGTAGCCATTTTAGTATACTGTTTATATGTAGCCACTATAGCATACTGTTTATATATAGCCATTATAGTATATTGTTTATATGTAGCCATTTTAGTATACTGTTTATATGTAGCCACTATAGCATACTGTTTATATATAGCCACTATAGTATACTGTTTATATGTAGCCTCTATAGTATACTGTTTATATGTAACAACTAAAGTATACTGATTATATGTAACCACTATAGTATACTGATTATATTTAGCCATTTTAGTATACTGTTTATAAGTAACCACTATAGCATACTGTTTATATATAGCCACTGTAGTATACTGTTTATATGTAACCACTTTATTATACCGTTTAGATGTAGCCACTATAGTATACTGTTTATATGTAACCACTAAAGTATACTGGTTGTATGTAGCCTCTATAGTATACTGATTATATGTAACTTCTATAGTATAGTGTTTATATGTAACCACTCTAGTATACTGTTTAGATGTAGCCACTGTAGTATACTGTTTATATGTAACCACTATAGTATACCGGTTGTATGTAGCCTCTATACTGTTTAGATGTAGCCACTATAATATACTGTTTATAATGTAACCACTATAGTATACTGGTTGTATGTAGCCTCTATAATATACTGATTATATGTAACTACTATAGTATAGTGTTTATATGTAACCACTATGGTATACTGTTTAGATTTAGTCACTGTAGTATACTTTTTACATGTAACCACTGTAGTATACTGGTTATATGTAGCCTCTATAGTATACTGATTATATGTAACCACTATAGTATAGTGATTAACTGTTAGGTTGTAGACAAGACAGTATATGGTTTTTTTTAACTGCTTAGTTGTAGACAAGACAGTATATTGGTTGTTGTTTAACTGCTTAGTTGTAGACAAGACAGTATATTAGTTGTTGTTTAACTGCTTAGTTGTAGACAAGACAGTATATTAGTTGTTGTTTAACTGCTTAGTGGTAGACAAGACAGTATATTGGTTGTTGTTTAACTGCTTAGTTGTAGACAAGACAGTATATTAGTTGTTGTTTAACTGCTTAATTGTAGACAAGACAGTATATTGGTTGTTGTTTAACTGCTTAGTTGTAGACAAGACAGTATATTAGTTGTTGTTTAACTGCTTAGTTGAAGACAAGACAGTATATTGGTTGATGTTTAACTGCTTAGTTGTAGACAAGACAGTATATTAGTTGTTGTTTAAATGCTTAGTTGTAGACAAGACAGTATATTAGTTTTTGTTTAACTGCTTAGTTGTAGACAAGACAGTATATTGGTTGTTGGTTAACTGCTAAGTTGTAGACAAGACAGTATATTGGTTGTTTTTTAACTGCTTAGTTGTAGACAAGACAGTATATTAGTTGTTGTTTAACTGCTTAGTTGTAGACAAGACAGTATATTAGTTGTTGTTTGACTGCTTAGTTGTAGACAAGACAGTATATTGGTTGTTGTTTAACTGCTTAGTTGTAGACAAGACAGTATATTGGTTGTTGTTTAACTGCTTAGTTGTAGACAAGACAGTATATTAGTTGTTGTTTAACTGCTTAGTTGTAGACAATACAGTATATTAGTTGTTGTTTAAATGCTTAGTTGTAGACAAGACAGTATATTAGTTGTTGTTTAACTGCTTAGTTGTAGACAATACAGTATATTGGTTGTTGTTTAACTGCTTAGTTGTAGACAAGACAGTATATTAGTTGTTGTTTGACTGCTTAGTTGTAGACAAGACAGTATATAAGTTGTTGTTTAACTGATTAGTTGTAGACAACAGTTTACAGTTGAATGTCATCACCATTAAGAACATGTTATGCATAACTAGAGAATCACCTCCATTGTTGATAGCTTCATTGAATTGTTCTTTATTTCCAATTTAACTGTCATATAACACAATCTGTGTTATAAATTCCCACATTTCAAACAAGCAAACATACCACATCACATGCCAGTTCAGTTCATGAATATCATCTTATAATTATATCCCTTGCTGTTATTATTGCTTTTGGTTAGTCATGTTTGGATATATGTTTTCATTGTAATGGACCCATCATGGTATTTGAAATTCAATATCATATTGTTAATACAGTTACAGTTAGTTATGACAAAACAGTACCTGTTAACTTTAAAGAAGAAAATGTAACAGCCGCACATATTTATTTATTTTTATATAGGCTGGTACTGAAGAAAAACCATACCCAGCATTCGCTATCATTGAACTTCATGGTCACCGAAAGGATCCGGGACTACCAATATATGGATCTAAGGTTTTAGCCCTCAGAGATGGAGTCCTAGATCTTCATGGTAAAATTGTCAATTATACAAGTGTGCTGCAGATTTGTACAATGCAGCTTTTTTATCGTACAGTTTTCAATGTATACAATAATTGTACTATGCATAATATGAACATGCAGAGGAAGTGATGTTAGGATGACTTCTACTGGTTTACTTTTTGCATCGTACCTCGCTCGTTCTTCAAATCAGTGTAAATAAAAATAGCCCTGCCTAATGTTTATATATCTCACACATATTGTACATATAATCAGTTAGGAGAGAAACGTAAGTAAACAGTCCAGCTAGCTCATGCGGTAGAGCTGTCAGCCTGTAAGTAAAATGTCCTAGATCTGAGTTCTGACAGGCTGCAGATTGTATTTGTGTGTTTGTAATGTTGAATAAAGGGTTAATGTTAATATTATTTTACATCACAGATGTGTGCATGGTGTAAAATAGTAATATGGTGTAAATGAACACCATGCATGTGTGTTGTAGAGCCATGCTCGGGATGATATTGCTATACATCTTATTCCAATGTGTATGTCATTTAGAAATTCATTGAAGCCGAATTTACCCTTTTTTTTATTGTATGATAACTATTTCAGCAGCTCTAAGATTGGCAATGTTCCTTGTGTCAGATGTAAGTAGTTCTCACGTCTATTCCAGGAACCGATTGCCCATAATATTCATCACAATATACAACCTCTGTACTTCCCAAAGAATATTTTTAGTGTGTGTTCGGTCTGTTCCTGCCATGTCTGATCTGTTGATTTACCTCTTTGGCCTCAGATGCTGATTCGTATTTAACAACCAGGCGACTGACATCAGGACTTGCTAATATAAATCTTCTTAGTACTGATGGGTCTTTAATGATACCATCTGCACCACTGTCATTGTTCATAATGGTATTGGTCTGCTTGTTAGCTAGGTTGATGGTAAACCTAAGATTACACTTTATCTCTAAGATCATGTATAATTCTTACTGATGTTAGACAAAGACAAGATTGCCATTTCAGTTGACTGCGCTAGATTTTAGAACATTGAAATGGTTGACTTTGATTATTGCTTCTGACACGCACCAATGTTCAAAACGTTTGTCCATTTGCCTCTGTCTGGTTGTAAATGAGGACTTCATTAAGGAATTTTAAATAGCCGTTATATAAGAACAATCAGGGGCTCACAATTATCATGTTACCAGTTGTGGCCAGTATGTATGGACCTTAAAGAAAATAATGTCTGAACTCATAATTGTCTTATACTGGACTTCCATGTGCTTCATTCCCATACAACTGCCTTCTGCCTTATACTGGACTTACATGTGTTCCATTCCAATACAACTGCCTTATACTGGACTTACATGTGATCCATTCCCATACAACTGCCTTATACTGGACTTACATGTATTCCATTCCCATACAACTGCCTTATTCGAACTTACATGTGCTCCATTCCAATACAGTTGCCTTATACTGGACTTACATGTGATTCATTCCCATACAACTGCCTTATACTGGACTTTCATGTGCTCCATTTCCATACAACTGCCTTATACAGGACTTCCATGTGCTCCATTCCCATACAACTGCCTTATACTGGACTTACATGTGATTCATTCCCTTACAACTGCCTTATACTGGACTTTCATGTGCTCCATTTCCATACAACTGCCTTATATTGGACATGCATGTGATCCATTCCAATACAACTGCCTTATACTGGACTTTTATGTGCTCCATTCCCATACAACTGCCTTATACTTGACTTTCATGTGCTCCATTTCCATACAACTGCCTAATATTGGACTTTTATGTGATCCATTCCAATACAATTGCCTTATACTGGACTTACATGTGATCAAGTCCCATACAACTGCCTTATACTGGACTTTCATGTGCACCATTCAAATACAACTGCCTTATACTGGATTTACATGTGTTCTATTTCCATACAACTGCCTTATACTGGACTTACATGTGTTCTATTTCCATACAACTGCCTTATACTGGACTTACATGTGTTATATTTCCATACAACTGCCTTAAACTGGATTTACATGTGCCTTATACTGGATTTACATGTGATTTATTCAAATACAACTGCCTTATACTGGACTTACATGTGTTCCATTCCCATACAACTAGCTTATTCAAACTTACATGCGCTCCATTCCAATACAATTGCCTTATACTGGACTTACATGTGATCCATTCCCATACAACTGCCTTATACTGGACTTTCATGTGCTCCATTCTCATACAACTGCCTTATACTGGACTTTCATGTGCACCATTCCAATACAACTGCCTTATACTAGACTTACATGTGTTCTATTTCTATATAACTGCCTTAAACTGGACTTACATGTGATCCATTCCCATACAACTGCCTTATACTGGACTTACATGTGATCCATTCCCATACAACTGCCTTATATTGGACTTGCATGTGATCCATTCCCATACAACTGCCTTATACTGGACTTTCATGTGCACCATTCCAATACAACTGCCTTATACTGGACTTACATGTGTTTTGTTTCTATATAACTGCCTTATACTGGACTTACATATGATCCATTCCCATACAACTGCCTTATACTGGACTTTCATGTGCTCCATTCCTATACAACTGCCTTATATTGGACTTGCATGTGCACCATTTCAATACAACTGCCTTATACTGGACTTACATGTGTTCTATTTCTATATAACTGCCTTATACTGGACTTACATGAGTTCCATTTCCATACAACTGCCTTATACTGGACTTTTATGTGCACCATTCCAATACAACTGCCTTATACTGGACTTATCTGTGTTCCATCCCATACAACTGCCTTATACTGGACTTTCATGTGCTCCATTCCCATACAACTGCATTATACTGGACTAACATGTGCTCAATTCCAATACAACTGCCTTATACTGGACTTTCATGTGCACCATTCCAACACAACTGCCTTATACTCGACTTACATGTGTTCTATTTCTATATAACTGCCTTATACTGGACTTACATGAGTTACATTCCCATACAACTTCCTTATACTGAACTTACATTATTATGTTCTATGCCCATATAACTGCCTTATACTGGACTTATCTGTGTTCCATCCCATACGATTGCCTTATATTGGACTTTCATGTGCTCCATTCCCATACAACTGCATTATACTGGACTAACATGTGCGCCGTTCCAATACAACTGCCTTATACTGGACTTTCATGTGCACCATTCCAATACAACTGCCTTATACTGGACTTACATGTGTTCTATTTCTATATAACTGCCTTATACTGGACTTACATGAGTTACATTCCCATACAACTGCCTTATACTGAACTTACATAATTATGTTCTATGCCCATATAGCTGCCTTATACTGGACTTATATGTGTTCCATCCCATACAACTGCCTTATACTGGGCTTTCCTGTGTTGTAATTACATACAACTGCCTTATACTGGATGTACACATGTTCTATTCCCATACAACTACCTTATACTGGACTTACAAGTGTTCTATACCTATACAACTGCCTTATACTGGACTTACATGTGTTCCATTCCCATACAGCTGCATTATACTGGACTTACTTGTGCTTATTCCCATAAACTGCCTTATTCGAACTTACATGTGTTCCATTCCCATACAACTGCATTATACTGGACTTACATGTGCTCTATACCCATACAACTGCCTTATACTGGACTTACATGTGTTCCATTCCCATAAAACTGCATTATACTGGACTTACATGTGTTCCATTCCCATACAGCTGCATTATACTGGACTTACATGTGTTCCATTCCCATACAACTGCCTTATACTGGACTTACACGTGTTCTATTTCCATACAACTGCCTTATACTGGACTTACAGGTGATCCATTCCAATCCAACTGCCTTATACTGGACTTACATGTGTTCTATTCCCATACAACTAGCTTATTCAAACTTACATGCGCTTCATTCCAATACAATTGCCTTATACTGGACTTATATGTGCTCCATTCCCATACAGCTGCCTAATATTGGACTTGCATGTGATCCAGTCCCATACAACTGCCCTATACTGGACTTACATGTGCTACATTCCAATACAATTGCCTTATACTGGACTTTCATGTGCTCCATTCCCATACAATTGCCTTATATTGGACTTACATGTGATCCATTCCCATACAACTGCCTTATATTGGACTTACATGTGATCCATTCCCATACAACTGCCTTATACTGGACTTACATGTGATCCATTCCAATACAACTGCCTTATACTGGACTTACATGTGTTCTATTCCCATACAACTAGCTTATTTGAACTTACGTGTGCTCCATTCCAATACAATTGCCTTATACTGGACTTACATGTGCTCCATTCTCATACAACTGCCTTATATTGGACTTGCATGTGATCCATTCCCATACAACTGCCTTATACTGGACTTACATGTGCTACATTCCGATACAATTGCCTTATACTGGACTAACATGTGCTCCATTCCCATACAACTGCCTTATATTGGACTTACATGTGATCCATTCCCATACAACTGCCTTATACTGGAACTGCCTTATACTGGACTTACATGTGTTTTATTTCTATATAACTGCCTTATACTGGACTTACATGTGCACCATTTCAATACAACTGCCTTATACTGGACTTACATGAGTTACATTCCCATACAACTGCCTTATACTGAACTAAAATAATTATGTTCTATGCTAATATAACTGCCGTATACTGGATTTATCTGTGTTCCATCCCATACATCTGCCTTATACTGGGCTTACCTGTGATTTAATAACATACAACTGCCTTATACTGGACATACATGTGTTCCATTCGCATACAACTGCCTTATACTTGACTTACATGTGCTCTATACCCATACAACTGCCTTATACTGGACTTACATGTGTTCCATTCCCATACAACTGCATTATACTGGACTTACATGTGTTCCATTCCCATACAGCTGCATTATACTGGACTTACATGTGTTTCATTCCCATACAACTGAATTATACTGGACTTTCATGTGTTCCATTCCCATACAACTGCCTTATACTGGACTTACATGTGTTCCATTCCCATACAACTGCATTATACTGGACTAACATGTGTTCCATTCCCATACAACTGCCTTATACTGGACTAACATGTGTTCTATTCCCATACAACTGCCTTATACTGGACTAACATGTGTTCCATTCCCATACAACTGCCTTATACTGGACTAACATGTGCTCCATTCCCATACAACTGCCTTATACTGGACTAACATGTGTTCCATTCCCATACAACTGCCTTATACTGGACTAACATGTGTTCCATTCCCATACAACTGCATTATACTGGACTTACATGTGCTTTATTCCTATACAACTGCCTTATACTGGACTTACATGTGATCCATTCCCATACAACTGCCTTATACAGGACTTACATGTGATCCATTTCCATACAACTGCTTTATACTGGACTTACATGTGCTCCATTCCTATACAGCTACCTTATTCTGGACATGCATGTGCTCCATTCCCATACAGCTGCCTTATACTGGACTTACATGTGTTCTATTTCCATACAACTGCCTTATACTGGACTTACATGTGCTCCATTCTTATACAGCTACCTTATTCTGGACATGCATGTGCTCCATTCCCATACAACTGCTTACACTGACTACATTGTCATCCAATACAATTGCCATACACTGAACTTACATGTGATCCATTCCTATACAACTGCCTTATACTGGACTTACATGTGATCCATTCCCATACAACTGCCTTATACAGGACTTACATGTGATCCATTTCCATACAACTGCCTTATACTGGACTTACATGTGCTCCATTCCTATACAGCTACCTTATTCTGGACATGCATGTGCTCCATTCCCATACAGCTGCCTTATACTGGACTTACATGTGTTCTATTTCCATACAACTGCCTTATACTGGACTTACATGTGCTCCATTCTTATACAGCTACCTTATTCTGGACATGCATGTGCTCCATTCCCATACAACTGCCTTACACTGAACTTACATGTGATCCATTCCAATACAATTGCCATACACTGAACTTACATGTGATCCATTCCAATACAATTGCCTTATACTGGACTAACATGTTTTCTATTCCCATACAACTGCCTTATACTGGACTAACATGTGTTCCATTCCCATACAACTGCCTTATACTGGACTAACATGTGCTCCATTCCCATACAACTGCCTTATACTGGACTAACATGTGTTCCATTCCCATACAACTGCCTTATACTGGACTAACATGTGTTCCATTCCCATACAACTGCCTTATACTGGACTAACATGTGTTCCATTCCATACAACTGCCTTATACTGGACTAACATGTGTTCCATTCCAATACAACTGCCTTACACTAAACTTACATGTGATCCATTCCAATACAATTGCCTTATACTGGACATGCATGTGCTCCATTCCCATACAACTGCCTTACACTGGACTAACATGTGTTCCATTCCCATACAACTGCCTTATACTGGACTAACATGTGTTCCATTCATACAATTGCCTTATACTGACATGCATGTGCTCCATTCCCATACAACTGCCTTACACTGGACTAACATGTGTTCCATTCCCATACAACTGCCTTATACTGGACTAACATGTGTTCCATTCCCATACAACTGCCTTATACTGGACTAACATGTGTTCCATTCCGATACAACTGCCTTACACTAAACTTACATGTGATCCATTCCAATACAATTGCCTTATACTGTACTGACATGTGTTCCATTCCCATACAACTGCCTTATACTGGACTAACATGTGCTCCATTCCCATACAACTGCCTTATACTGGACTAACATGTGTTCTATTCCCATACAACTGCCTTATACTGGACTAACATGTGTTCCATTCCCATACAACTGCATTATACTGGACTTACATGTGCTTTATTCCTATACAACTGCCTTATACTGGACTTACATGTGATCCATTCCCATACAACTGCCTTATACTGGACTTACATGTGATCCATTTCCATACAACTGCCTTATACTGGACTTACATGTGCTCCATTCCTATACAGCTACCTTATTCTGGACATGCATGTGCTCCATTCCCATACAGCTGCCTTATACTGGACTTACATGTGTTCTATTTCCATACAACTGCCTTATACTGGACTTACATGTGTTCCATTTACATACAGCTGCATTATACTGGACTAACATGTGCTACATTCCTATACAACTGCCTTATTTGAACTTACATGTGTTCCATTCCCATACAACTACCTTATACTGGACATACATGTGCTCCATTCCTATACAACTGCATTATACTGGACTTACATGTGCTCTATACCCATACAACTGCCTTATACTGGACTAACATGTGTTCTATTTCCATACAACTGTCTTATACTGGACTTACATGTGATCCATTCCTATACAATTGCCTTATACTGGACTAACATGTGTTCTATTTCCATACAATTGCCTTATACTGGACTTACATGTGATCCATTCCAATACAATTGCCTTATACTGGACTTACACATGTTCCATTCCCATACAACTGCCTTATATTGGACTCATATGTGTTCCATTCCCATACAACTGCCTTATACTGGACTTACATGTGATCCATTCCAATACAATTGCCTTATACTGGATTTACACATGTTCCATTCCCATACAACTGCCTTATATTGGACTCATATGTGTTCCATTCCCATACAACTGCCTTTTACTGGACGTACACATGTTCCATTCCCATACAACTGCCTTATACTGAACTTACACATGTTCCATTGTGTTCCATTCCCATACAACTGCCTTATACTGGACTTACCTGTGCTCCATTTCTGTATGTCTGCCATATACTAAACTTACAAGTGTTCCATTCCCGTACAACTACCTTATACTGGACTTTCAAGTGTTCCATTCCCATACAACTACCTTATACTAGATCTACAAGTGTTTCATTCCCATACAACTACCTTATACTAGACTTACAAGTGTTCCATTTCCATACAACTACCTTATACTGGACTTACATGTGTTCCATTCCTATACATCTGCCTTATACTGGACCTACATGTGTTCCATTCCCATACAACTATCTTATGCTGGACTTACATGTGTTTTATTCCTATACAGCTACCTTATACTGGACTTACATGTGCTCCATTCCTATACATCTGCCTTATACTGGACTTACATGTGCCCCATTCCCATACATCTGCCTTATACTGGACTTACATGTGCTCCATTCCTATACATCTGCCTTATACTGGACTTACATGTACCCCATTCCCATACATCTGCCTTATTCTGGACTTACATGTGCCCCATTCCCATACATCTGCCTTATACTGGACTTACATGTGCCCCATTCCCATACATCTGCCTTATTCTGGACTTACATGTGCCCCATTCCCATATAACTGTCATATAAGGGGCATATATGTGGAGACTGCTTAGAATTATAGTGGCCTTATGCATATAACACACATAGTCAGGATTTCATGGCAGTTATGTGTACCTTATATGTTCCATATAGGACTTATATAAAGCGCATATAAATAACACATTTATTGGTGACCTTATATTCTGTATGGGAAACCACATGACCCACATTGTACCATGACATTTACAGGTTTTTTTTTTCTTTTTTGAATGACAGTTTTGATATATTGCAAATTCGGATTCTTCATGACAAATATTATTTGATTCTAAGATTATTCCAATCAGACTATCCAGTAAACCTTAATAACAAGTGAGGTATTTTACTGGAAATGCCAACCATTTTGATATTTAAAGCTAATTCATTACTTAGTATCCCAAACAAGTAGACCAACAGGAGCACCCACGGCAATTTTGGTGCTTGCAATTATTGTCTGGAATAACGACTTGGGCTATAAAGTCATCTATTCATTATGCTTGTAAAACTAAATTTTAAGCAATTACTGTTAAGCATGTATATACTTTTTTTGTTGGTTTACAGGTAAGCCTATCAGGAAAACATGGACCTTGTTGGCAACCAAAGCTGATGCTGGGGCAAAGAACATTATAGTACAGGTTCGTCTGTAAATAACGCTTTAATATAAATTAATCTCATGACAGGTCTGATTTAAGGTTCACCTGTAATTACTGCTTTATTACAAATAAATCTTGTGACAGGTCCGATTTTATGTTTGTCTGTAAATACCTTTATTACAAATGAATCTCATGACAGGTCCGATTTTATGTTTGTCTGTAAATACCTTTATTACAAATGAATCTCGTGACAGGTCCTATTTAAGGTTTGTCTGTAATAACCGCTTTATTATAAATGAATCTCGTGACAGGTCCGATTTTATGTTTGTCTGTAAATACCTTTATTACAAATGAATCTCGTGACAGGTCCTATTTAAGGTTTGTCTGTAATTACCGCTTTATTATAAATGAATCTCGTGACAGGTCCGATTTTATGTTTGTCTGTAAATACTTTTATTACAAATTAATCTCGTGACAGGTCCGATTTAAGGTTTGTCTGTGATTACCGCTTTATTTCAAATGAATCTCGTGGCAGGTCCGGTTTAAGGTTCATCTGTAATGACCACTTTATTACAAATGAATCTCGTGACAGGTCCGATTTAAGGTTAACCTGTAAATACCACTTTATTACAAATGAATCTAGTGACAGGTCCGATTTAAGGTTCAACTGTAAATACCGCTTTATTACAAATGAATCTAGTGACAGGTCCGATTTAAGGTTCACCTGTAAATACCGCTTTATTACAAATGAATCTAGTGACAGGTCCGATTTAAGGTTAATCTGTAATTAACCGCTTTATTTCAAATGAATCTTGTGACAGGTCCAGGTTTAAGGTTCATCTGTAATGACCACTTTATTACAAATGAATCTCGTGACGTTATAACATACTTCCAACACACTTTATGTTATACATTTCACCCAATTTAATAAGTGGTGCAGGAAGATGCAAGAACACAAACAAACAATCATCCATCCACCAGTAACTGGCAGTCTATCTTATATCATGACATGTTTAACAGTCTTTGATATATCAGGGAGGAGTTCAATTGTTGGTGTATTTTTTTTTTTCATCTACCAAATGAAGCATGTTTGTGGGCAATAAATGTATCCAATCTCAATCCAACTTTGTATGTAGATCCTTAATAAAATTGTACAGATTGACATTTTTCGGGTTATCTCATATTAAGTAGAGGTACCTAGGTTACTAAAAAACTATCAACCATCACCAGTGCTTACTAATCTGACATTTTTTTTAATTCAGATATAACTTGTATAGTACATGTATATTATCTGTGAATAAGTACAGGCCTTACTTTCAGATTTTTTCTTGTGTTGTGACTTTTATATTGTCAACATTTTACTCTTGGTTTACTATTCCCACATCATCAATATCATCAATCTTTCTATACAATCTCAATTTAAACCTGAAATGTACAAACTGCCCATCCAATCGTTCATGGTTCCATCCATAGTTATTGTACCCAACTCCTGGCATGTTTTGTGAACATTTTAGCATGCTCATAATCATGTAAGCAACCTCTACCAATACATCAATGACACTTTATGTTTTTGTTAATGGCTTCAGTTTTGATTTTCAGTAACGTATCGGGAAGCCTTTTAAGTTAAAAAATCAGTTATTTTTTAAACTTGCTCATATCTTTGTAACCACTTACCATGCATTAGGAAACTTTACATGTATGTTCAATACCAGAAAATGAAACCCTATTAAGTAAAGGTTGTTAAGTTACATCATGGCTATGTGTGGTGTTCTTGAGCAAGACACATTTTTCCGCATATACTTAGTACTGATACTACCCAGGAAAACATCGAGTGTGATTTGTTAAAGTTTTAAGAACTTGTTTCACTATCGAAGTAAAACAAATAAGTATTTAAGAATTACATCCCTTTATAATTATATACTTAGAAATTGGAACATATTTATAGCACATCCTTACCTTAGTAATGGCTAGTCACACTGGGCCTTTGAAGTTTTATACATGCATCATAGTATTGTCCTGTTCTCTTCATCAGACAGCTATTTGTCCTAAGATGGGTAAACAAAAGTGGAGCACGCTGTACATCTACAGCTCTGGTCATAACTTGATATTCATTTCGGTGTGGATTAGCGTAGCTTTATTAAATCTGATATCAATATTTAACATTTGAAAAATGCATTCCATTCAAATCTAGATTGTTATACGGACAGAAACGAAACTTGTCCTCCAAGAGTTTTTTGTCAATGCTTATGTAATTTCAGTTAGTTGTCTGTAGATTGAAGTCTCAAAATACTCGTTTAAGATGGTCACACTAGTATTGTGATATTTTCAGCTAATATTATGTTATATATAATAGATCTATTTTTGTCCAAACATTATACAGGGTGAGAAATAGATTTCATAAATTATAAAAGGCATTTAACTGTGGAATTGCTTAATCGCCCAATGTTTTAATAAGATAACCCACCCTGTTTTGTATGGTGAGAGTTATTCACATCTATGCTTATTGTAAGTATACACAGCATTATTGTTCTTAACCATATTTCAAAAGACTCTGCCTTCCTCCAGGCATATCTGCTTATATAATGTTGCTATATTGTGTTTGTTCATTATGCATTGTTTCTATCTTAGGGTCAAATGAAAGACTGGAGTAATGGCTGCCCGATTGTTATAGCATCCACTGGCAACAAAAACTCGGGCATGATGCAGAATGAAAAACGAACGATCATTGCGGCTGAATATAATGATGTTACTGATACCACAAACCTCACTTTGAACGAAACACTCATCTATAAACATCTGGGTGATGATGAAACATTTGGGTAACTTTGACTTCCAATCTCAGCTTGCTGGTAGCAATAATGAAAGTGTGTGTTATGTTGTTCCTAATGTTAACATTGACAATGGTAGATCTACATTGAGAAAAAAATTGGTTTTCATTCAGTGCTGATCTCCTATTGTTTTTGTTAATGTTGAGATACGATTTCTGTACTGGGTCCATATTCAATGATGGTGTACAACCCGAATTTCTATTGAGTATTAATCTACAAATGTAAACCAGTGGGTTGACCAGTCTTACCGTCACAAAAAAGGGTGCAACTAGGTATTGAGACGTTAACAACATAAAAATGGGAGCATGTATAGAGGCATGTATAAGGGGACGTTACGTTTTACAAAGGAATACTATGGGAAAATGGAGAATTATCATTTTTTTAACGATTTGTGTAAATATGTTGTTCAAATTTAAGATCTAAAACATTGTTTAGTAACAGTAAATTTGATTTTGTTCATTTATAAAGAGGGTTGAATGTCCATTAGGGTCATGGGGTGGGGGGAGCAATATGGTTAAAATTGGAAATTTTTATAAATCTTCCTCTCATTAACCTTTCTGTCAAACTTGTTCATATATGACATAAATTATTCTTACTTCAACAAGGAATTGAAGATTCTGCAAATCAATGGGCGGGATATATAGGGAATGTTTGCATCTATTTGTACAATAAAACTTCTTTTCTGCTCATAACAAATCCCTAAGAGTGGGTGATTGAAGTTTTGACAAGTCAAGGGGCTCGGATGTATAAGGGTTCTATATGGGAACTTTAATTTTTTACAGATGAATGGTATTGGAATTCAAAGTATTTCCTTTTCATGGCAATTAACTATTTGTTCAGTATGGTTGTGGTAGGAGTAATTATTCATAAGTTGTTAAGACGACCCCCAAAGAGGGTTAATATTGTGAAATTTCAAAAAGTGCTATGGTCACTATGAGCAAGTAGAGCATCCTTAAGCCCTCTTGGGCCTCTTGTTTGAAACAATTGAACATATTTTCCATACATAGGTACCTCAAGCAACCCTTCTCGAATTTGTTTTAATAAAATAATCACTCTGCTTTTTCAATTTAATTATCCTTAGCTTTGTAGCTTTTAATCACCTTTCCTGGAATAATTATCATAGGCTGGATAGCGTTTAACCACCTTTCCTGGAATAATAACCTTAGGCTGCATAGTGTTTAACCACCTTTCTTGGAATAATTATCATAGGCTGCATAGCGTTTAACCACCTTTCCTGAAATAATTATCCTAGGCTGCATAGCGTTTAACCACCTTTCCTGGAATAATTACCATAGGCTGCATAGCATTTAACCACCTTTCCTGTAATAATTATCATAGGCTGCATAGCGTTTAACCATCTTTCCTGGAATAATTACCCTAGGCTGCGTAGCGTTGAACAACATTTCCTGCAATAATTATCCTAGGCTTCGTAGCATTTGACCACCTTTCCTGGAATAATTACCCTAGGCTGCATAGCATTTAACCACCTTTCCTGTAATAATTACCCTAGGCTGCATAGCATTTAACGACCTTTCCTGAAATAACTACCTTAGGCTGCATAGCATTTAACCACTTTTCTTGGAATAATTACCTTAGACTGCATAGCGTTTAACCACCTTTCCTTAAATAATTATCCTAGGCTTTGTAGCGTTTAACCACCTTTCCTGGAATAATTACTCTATGCTTCATAGCATTTAACCACCTTTTCTGGAATAATTATCTTAAGTGGCATGGCGTTTAACACCCTTACCTAGTGTTATAAGCCTACGCTGCATAGCGTTTAACCACATTTCCTGGTATTACTATCCTAGGCTGCATAGCATTTAACCACCTTACCTGGTGTAATAAGCCTACGCTGCATAGCATTTAACCACATTTCCAGACATAATTACCCTAGGCTGCATAGCGTTTAACCACTTTTCCTGGGATAATTACCCTAGGCTGCATAGCGTTTAACAACCTTTCTAGACATAATTACCCTAGGCTGCAAAGCGTTTAACCACATTTCCAGACATAATTACCCTAGGCTGCATAGCATTTAATAACCTTTCCTGAAATAATTACCCTAGGTTGCATAGCATTTAACCACCTTTCCTGTAATAATTACCCTAGGCTGCATAGCATTTAACAACCTTTCCTGAAATAATTAACCTAGGCTGCATAGCGTTTAACAACCTTTCCAGACATAATTACCCTAGGCTGTATAGCGTTTAACTACATTTCCAGACATAATTACCCTAGGCTGCATAGCATTTAACCACCTTTCCTGTAATAATTACCCTAGGCTGCATAGCATTTAACAACCTTTCCTGAAATAATTACCCTAGGTTGCATAGCATTTAACCACTTTTCCTGGAATAACTACCTTAGGCTGCATAGCGTTTAACCACCTTTCCTGAAATTATTACCTTAGGCTGCATAGCATTTAACCACCTTTCCTTAAATAATTATCATAGGCTTTGTAGCGTTTAACCACTTTTCCTGGAATAATTACTCTATGCTTCATAGCATTTAACCACCTTTCCTGGAATAATTGTCTTAAGTGGCATGGCGTTTAACCACCTTACCTAGTGTTATAAGCCTATGCTGCATAGCGTTTAACCACATTTCCTGGTATTACTATCCTAGGCTGCATAGCGTTTAACCACCTTACCTGGTGTAATAAGCCTACGCTGCATAGCGTTTAACCACATTTCCGGTATTACTATCCTAGGCTGCATAGCATTTGACCACCCTACCTGGTGTAATAAACCTATGCTGCATAGCGTTTAACCGCATTTACTGGTATTTCTATCCTAGGCTGCATATCGTTAAACCACCTTTCCTAGTGTCATAAGCCTAGGCTGCATTTCGTTTAACCACATTTCGTGGTATTATTATCCTAGACTGCATAGCGTTTAACCACATTTCCTTGTGTAGTAAGCCTAGGCTATAGAGATTTTAACCCCATTTCCCGGTATTATTATCCTAGGCTGCATAGAGTTTAATCAAATAATTCTAGGCTGCATAGCATTTAATCACCTTTCCTAGAATGTTATTCTAAGCTGCATGATATTTGATCACCTTTCCTGGTATTATTAAACTAGGCTGCATAGTTATTAACCACATTTCCTGGTATAATTATAAACCTAGGCTGCATAGCATTTGACCACCTTCCCTCATTTAATTCTTCTAGGCAGAATAATGTTTAACCAACATACCTGGTATATGCTGGGTGCTTCACCACATTTCCTGGTATATGATGGACAGTAAACCACATTTCCTGGTATTACTATCCTAGGCTGCATAGCGTTTAACCACCTTACCTGGTGTAATAAGCCTAAGCTGCATAGCGTTTAACCACATTTCCTGGTATTACTATCCTAGGCTGCATATCGTTAAACCACCTTTCCTGGTGTCATAAGCCTAGGCTGCATTTCGTTTAACCACATTTCGTGGTTATTATTATCCTAGACTGCATAGCGTTTAACCACATTTCCTTGTGTAGTAAGCCTAGGCTATAGAGCTTTTAACCCCATTTCCCGGTATTATTATCCTAGGCTGCATAGAGTTTAATCAAATAATTCTAGGCTGCATAGCATTTAATCGCCTTTCCTAGAATGTTATTCTAAGCTGCATGATATTTGATCACCTTTCCTGGTATTATTAAACTAGGCTGCATAGCTATTAACCACATTTCCTGGTATAATTATAAACCTAGGCTGCATAGCATTTGACCACCTTCCCTCATTTAATTCTTCTAGGCAGAATAATGTTTAACCAACATACCTGGTATATGCTGGGTGCTTCACCACATTTCCTGGTATATGATGGACAGTAAACCACATTTCCTGTTATTTCTATCCTAGGCTGCATAGCATTTGACCACCTTACCTGGCTTCTGTTTCACCAACATTTAACTTAAATACTTAAAAACTTAACTAAGTTTTGACTGGTTATTTATCTATTATATAATCAATATCAATGACACAATATGCAGTTTTACTGGAACCAGTCTAAAATCATGATCACATGGCTGCTTTTCTTAGATTTAAGTTTTTAAGTATTTAAGTATATGTTGGTGAAACAGGAGCCAGGTGTAATAAGCCTATGCTGCATAGCGTTTAACCACATTTCCTGGTATTACTATCCTAGGATGCATAGCGTTTAACCACCTTTTCTGGTGTCATAAGCCTAGGCTGCATTTCGTTTAACCACATTTCCTGGTATTACTATCCTAGGATGCATAGCGTTTAACCACCTTTTCTGGTGTCATAAGCCTAGGTTGCATTTTGTTTAACCACATTTCATGGTATTATTATCCTAGGCTGCATAGCGTTTAACCACCTTTCCTTGTGTAGTAAACCTAGGCTGTAGAGCGTTTAACCCCATTTCCTGGTATTATTATCCTAGGCTGCATAGTGTTTAATCACATTTCCAGGTATAATAATTCTAGGCTGCATAGCATTTAATCGCCTTTCCTAGAATGTTATTCTAGGCTGCATGACATTTAATCATCTTTCCTGGTATTATTAAGCTAGGCTGCATAGCTATTAACCACATTTCCTGGTATAATTATTAACCTAGGCTGCATAGCATTTAACCACATTTCCTCGTTTAATTCTTCTTGGCAAAATAATGTTTAACCAACATACCTGGTATATGCTGGGTGCTTCACCACATTTCCTGGTATATGATGGACAGTAAACCACCTTTCCTGGAATATGCGGGGTAGTTAGCCACCTTTCCTTGCATATGCTGGGTGGTTAGCCATCTTGTCTGGTATATGCTGGGTGGTAAGCCACCTTTTCTGGTATCTGCTGGATGGTAAACCACTTTGCCTGGTATATGCTGGATGGTTAGCCACCTTTCCTGGTATATGCTGGATGGTTAGCCACCTTTCCTGGTATATGCTGGATGGTTAGCCACCTTTCCTGGTATATGCTGGATGGTTAGCCACATTTCCTGGTATATGTGGGTAGGTCAGCCACCTTTCCTGATATATGCTGGATGGTTAGCCACCTTTCCTGGTATCTGCTGGGTGGTTAGCCACCTTTCCTGGTATCTGCTGGTTGGTTAGCCACCTTTCCTGGTATCTTCTGGATGGTTAGCCACCTTTCCTGGTATATGCTTGATGGTTAGCCACCTTTCCTGGTATCTGCTGGGTTGTTAGTCACCTTTCCTGGTATATGCTGGATGGTTAGCCACCTTTCCTGGTATCTGCTGGGTGGTTAGTCACCTTTCCTGGTATGTTATGGATGGTTAGCCACCTTTCCTGGTATCTGCTGAATGGTTAGCCACCTTTCCTGATATATGCTGGATGGTTAGCCACTTTACCTGGTATATGCTGGGTGGATAGCTACCTTTCCTGGTATATGTTGGATGGTAAGCCACCTTTCCTGGTATATGTGGGTAGGTTAGCCACCTTTCCTGATATATGCTGGATGGTTAGCCACCTTTCCTGGTATCTGCTGGGTGGTTAGCCACCTTTCCTGGTATATGCTGGATGGTTAGCCACCTTTCCTGGTATCTGCTGGGTGGTTAGCCACCTTTCCTGGTATCTGCTGGTTGGTAAGCCACCTTTCCTGGTATATGCTGGATGGTAAGCCACCTTTCATGGTATATGCTGGATGGTAAGCCACCTTTCCTGGTATATGCTGGATGGTTAGCCACCTTTCCTGGTATATGCTGGATGGTTAGCCACCTTTCATGGTATATGCTGGATGGTAAGCCACATTTCCTGGTATATGCCTGATAGTTAGCCACCTTTCCTGGTATATGCTGGATGGTAAGCCACCTTTCCTGGTATATGCTGGATAGAAAGCTACCTTTTCTGGTATCTGCTGGATGGTTAGCCACCTCTCCTGGTAAATGTTGGATGGTTAGCCCCCTTTCATGGTATATGCTGGATGGTGAGCCAATTTTCCTGGTATATGCTGGTTGGTAAGCCACCTTTTCTGGTATCTGCTGGATGGTTAACCACCTTTCATTGTATATGCTGGATGGTTACCCACCTTTCATGGTTTATGCTGGAAGGTTAGCCACCTTTCATGGTATATGCTGGATGGTTAGCCACCTTTCTTGGTATATGCTGGATGGTTTGCCACCTTTCATGATATATGCTGGATGGTACACCACCTTTCATGGTATATGCTGGATGGTAAGCCACCTTTCATGGTATATGCTGGATGGTAAGCCACCTTTTCTGGTATATGCTGGATGGTTAGCCACCTTTCCTGGTATATGCTGGATGGTACGCCAACTTTCCTGGTATATGCTGGATGGTTAGCCACCTTTCCTGGTATATGCTGGATGGTAAGCCACTTTTCCTGGTATATGCTGGATGGTAAGCCACCTTTCCTGGTATATGCTGGATGGTTAGCCACCTTTCCTGGTATATGCTGGATGGTAATCCACCTTTTCTGGTATCTGCTGGATGGTTAGCCATATCATGGTATATACTGGGTGGTTAGCCATCTTTCCTTGTATATGCTGGATGGTTAGCCACCTTTCATGGTATATGTTGGATGGTAAGCCACCTTTCCTGGTATATGCTGGATGGTTAGCCACCTTTCCTGGTATATGCTGAATGGTAAGCCACCTTTCCTGGTATCTGCTGGATGGTTTAGCCACCTTTCATGGTATATGCTGGATGGTAAGCCACCTTTCCTGGTATCTTCTGGATGGTTAGCCACCTTTCCTGGTATATGCTGAATGGTAAGCCACCTTTCCTGGTATCTGCTGGATGGTTTAGCCACCTTTCATGGTATATACTGGATGGTTAGCCACCTTTCCTGGTATATGCTGGATGGTTAGCCACCTTTCCTGGTATATGCTGGATGGTAAGCCACCTTTCCTGGTATATGCTGGATGGTTAGCCACCTTTCCTGGTATATGCTGAATGGTAAGCCAACTTTCCTGGTATATGCTGGATGGTTAGCCACCTTTCCTGGTATCTGCTGGATGGTTAGCCACCTTTCCTGGTATATGCTGGATGGTTAGCCACCTTTCCTGGTATATGCTGGATGGTAATCCACCTTTTCTGGTATCTGCTGGATGGTTAGCCACCTTTCCTGGTATATGCTGGATGGTTAGCCACCTTTCCTGGTATATGCTGGATGGTAAGCCACCTTTTCTGGTATCTGCTGGATGGTTAGCCACCATTCCTGGTATATGCTGGATGGTTAGCCACCTTTCCTGGTATATGCTAGATGGTTAGCCACTTTTCATGGTACAGACCCTAAACCGCTCAAGTACCCCAAATGCACGCAAACGGAGTGCACTCAGAGCGTAAGCGGAGCGCGAGCGTAGCGCAGACGGAGCGCGAACGGAGCGCAGATTGAGCGCTGACGGAGCAGACCTGGACCGTAAGCAAACGCTGAATTTTTAATAATAAACGCACTCCTGAACGCATGAAATAGATCGAGTGCACTCAGACACGCTGAATGCACTCAGATACGCTGAGTGCACTCAGATGCGCAGTATATGCAGTATACGCTAGACACAGTAAGATAACTGATAACAGAACTATTCGTGCGCTACTGAGTGCACTCGTTCATTCGGATACACTCTTTTTTCATCATTTGATCGTGAAATCGATACTTAAAATCGAGATTAAAAAGAAAATTTCTTTCACATAAATATAAACCATGTATTTTATATAAATGTTTTATTGTAAAACGCATGATAAAACTTATTTTTGTCAACAATTTATCAATTATAGCATAAATATCAATATTTAGCTGATCAATACAATAATGTTTAAAATACCTATTATACAATAGACGACACATCAACGGTTATCTACGGTTAATTTAGTTGCATGTTTAAGCATGTTTTGGTTTTCAATTTAATTTGGACTTTAGTTTTATATTTTCCCCAAACATAGTTACACTGAGTTTGTGCTTAGTTGTGAACAAATGTACGTAAAACTGTTATATTGCAATTAAAGTGGAAACATTATACTCGTGCACATCTCATTAAAATAATAGTAATAAATTAATTGTATTCTAAAATATAAAGTGGGTCAGTAGTACAGCGGATAGGGTGCTGGCTTCAGGCGGTAGAGGTCGCGAGTTTGACCTAGGCTCTACCCGACCTCTCGAAACACAATTCAGTACTAGATCTAATAAGGGAATGCACTGGAGAACGATATGCATAAGCTCCGAGCTTACTTCACAATCAAGCTAAATTAAATTAATGTAAACTAAAAGTATGTATGCCAAATTAACACGACAGACCGAAATAACACATTAGACACAGGAAATAAAAACTAGTAAACGTAAATTTCAAGGTGACCTTTCTGAGGTTGTGATTTTATATTGACTAAAGAACAGCTTTTGATCATCTGGAAGGTTGAAATAAACAAAAAAAGAACATGTATTCACTGCCTATAAAATAGTAAATATATTGTTTTCCCGCTTTCCTACAAAATCGATACGCCTGATCACGTGCACGTAAGCACGTAACAATTAAGCCATTATATGAAAGCTGTGAAAGGGGCAACAAGTAAGAAATGACAATAATAATAAGAAGAATAATAATATTATAATATAATAATAAAGTAATATAGCAATAATAACAATACTATAAATAATAATGAAAATAATATTAGTAATAATAGTAATAAATAATGATAAAATATATAATAGATATTAATGATAATTATGATAATAACAATATTATAAAAAAAATCTGCATATTTTAGTATTGATTTTGACTATATATTTCTTATCCAATCACATGCCGCGGGTTAAATTAAGATTCATTCATCTGGCATTAAATATAATCAAAATGAAAATTACACACCGGCAGGGTTCTTCGTGATCAATGGACCGATAAATCACCAATTAACTTTTTATTGACACACATGTGGTTCTCACCATGGGTATCTGTTTTGATGATTGCCATGCAACTCTGCCTTCATAACAGTAATTAAATTGTTATATTAATTTTGAACGACTGACCAGATGCACGTCTCCAATATAAAAGCTGTGACAAATCAATAAGTCAATATGTATATTATAATAATAGCTCCAATGATAATAATATTAAAAAAAAAAATAAAACAATTAATGAAAGTAAAAAATAATACAAATAAAATACTACATTTTTACAAGGAATTATTTAGAGACATTTAATTTTTATTAGTTTTAAAATTGTAGGATTGTTTTATTTTGTAAATTAACAATTCTGATTTTTAGTTGTATCTGTTTTTTATATGAGGTCGCTAAGGCAGCTGTGGTAAAATGACAGCCCTGAATACACATCCCTTAATACGTGTATGTCACACTTTCCACCATTCATTCAGAACTGGCGTGGGGTTTTCGGTTCGTTAATTTAATGATATTAACATCATGATATTTACATACTAAAGCGTTCTGAAACTTCGAATAACAAATATCTTAAATAATTTTTTTATTTGTTGTTAATTGGCTGGCAGTTTTCCTTTTTTATCTTTTCTTTTCAATCACATAATGTTGGCTCAATTAAGATTCATCCATCTGGCACGAATTACAATCAAAATGAAATCATACATATCTTCCGTGGTCAATAGACCGATAAGTCACCGCTTTAGCATATAACCTAATTGACACGGCTCTCACTGGCATGTGACATAACGTAATTAACACCACGGGTGTGTTGCTGCGTGTCATATAATTAGCGGTATAGCACAGTGGGTGTAGTTTCAAACAAGTTTAATATAGTTTGTCATTTTAAATAATATATTAACATAAGCATACTATCAGTAAAATAATAATTTGAGAAACCCGCTGAAAAAAGTTCATTGCAAGTATATTTATATACATAATGATAACGAAAATTATTATAAAAACTTAAAATATCAGAATATATTTTTTAAGTCTAGTGAAGCCACAATTGGACCCAAATCGAGAAAAACACTACAAGATTATTATTTTTCAAAAATCATTTATTATAATGTCGAATTGCATTGCACGGGTTATAATAAAGTTTCCATCACCCTTGCAGTGCATATTATTGATTATAAAGCTTATTTTAGTTTGAACATTAACAAAACCAGTGATATATCCACATGTTGTTAAGTCACTGCTTACACTGAGCAGATTTATGGATTATTATAAGGCCAACGAGGTATCAACAGTATGGAATTATTAATTAAATTTAATTATTAATAACAATATATTTAGTTTATGTTGATGATGTATGTGTAAATTTTGTGGACAAACTTTATTGCTTTCCTGTTACAAACGGCTTACGGTATATCAAAGAAGATACTGACGCAAACACATGTCGGTCTGGATAACAGACGCCGGTATAACTTACGATATTCTTTGATCACCCGGACCACTGATCACATATCAAAACATAGACATTTCCGTTAAACATGCCTACTATCGATACTAGCTTATCGGAAATTTACAACCTTTCGCCCAGCGGGTGACATAATATGTAGACAAACAATCGGATTATGAATTAACTTACCTTGACTAAATCCCATGGATACATTTTATTGCTCCATTGGAACAGATTAAATTAAAAAGTCAATATAGAATCATTTTAAGAGTTGAGATGTTGCGATTGGATATTGGCCGGAAACCGAACTGAGCGAAATGAACGTTGAGTGAACGCTGAACGAAGCGAACGATAAGAGGAGTATTAAACAGAGCACTCAGATATACAGCGCTCGTGAGCGAATACCTGCGTTTGTGAGTGCATTAAATTAACCGCGTTTAATCGAGTGCACGCAAATGGAGCGCGAACGGAGTGCGAACTAAGCGCGAACGGAGTGCAAACTGAGCGCAAACGGAGTACAATTATGGGGTACTTGAGCGGTTTAGGGTCTGTATCTGCTGGGTGGTTAGCCACCTTTCCTGGTATATGCTGGGTGTTTAGCCAGTACCAGATATATTGTATCTCTGGAAGTCACTGACAACTTTATCTCATATTCAGAGATTGGATGATTCATGACTGTGATAACTCCATTACAATGTATGTGATTGGTGTGAGGATTTGACACCTGGATACTGAGCTTGCCAGACATAGACATATAACTATTATATAGCATGGTTAATATTTCTACTTGCATTAACATGTATATTTTTGATATTAAGGGTGATTTGATTGATAGAGATATGTATTTTTCTGATATTATATGTCATAGATATATAATACTAATCTGTGACAAAGCTATACTAACCAAGTTAAAGCTCTTCTCCAACAACTTCTGTTTAATTGATAATAATGGATATCTAAATTTAATGTCTGTTACATCAGTGTTATCAAGCCATATTTTAAATGTTATCTGACTTTGTTCATGTGTTATGTTACGTCTGCTAATTAGTACGCAAAAACAGGTTACGTCAGCTGATTTAGTACACAGTTAAATGATATCTTCCGTTTTTATTATGTCTCAAAGGAGTGTAACAGTACAAATGCGAGCTGAAGTGGCTTTACTGTGTAGGAATGTAATTGTAAGAGGCAACGATAATCCAGAGTGGCATGACAAGATCGAAGCTTGTAAGGAAGGATTTGATGCAGGTGAGATTTTGTTACTTTAAGTTTTTTAATATAGTAAAAGGGTTAATGCGTTGTTTGTTTTTAGTATAATGAATTTGAGCAGTTGTTTTGCTCACAGTTGTAACACATGTTTAATGTCTCGGGAAAATGGAATGAAATGTAAATAGACTTATGTAACTGACAAAGCTGGGCACCAGGTAGTGACTAGGTACAATGTCTCCTCGGTTAAAAATTGTTCAATTGTTGATTTTAACTCAAACGTGCATCTGATTTTTGTTCAGCTAGTGAAATTGAGTCAGTGAAAACATATGACACTACACGCTTCAACGTCAGCAGTGTTGACGTAAGTTCTGAAATTGAGAGAAATGAACTAAGAAGTTTAGTGGATCTAACAGATAAGCCATCGCATACTTCTGAAAACTATATCGTTGACATTATAAAGTTTGTACATGCGGAAAATTTTATAAATGAAATACCAAATGTCTAGTCACATTGTTTTTTCAAACAACAGATTTTCACAGATTACTGATGAAATTGTAGGCATGAAAAGACTTTTTTCTACACACCATACATCAACAAAACAAACTATGGAGGAGGTATCGGAAAACAAACTGCTATTAAAACGGAAGTTACATATACAGACAGAAAATGTAAATCTCCAACAGCATCTTCGGGGAATATTTGATCATTTTAAAACTCTTCATGAAAAAAATAACTCAGGTCGCATATCAATGTCAATGCCATTTAAGATTAGAGGTCCTACTTCAGACAATGACACACAATGCAGCATCTCACAAACCGAAAGTAATGACAGTTTTTAAATCAAACCGACAAGAACTGTTAACATAACACGTAACAAACAACAATCACCTCACTCTAACATATCAGTTAGCCAGTTACATTCCTTTTCACAAGTGAAAACAACTTGAATCAAATCCAGGCCCCGGTTTCACAAAAATACTTAAGTCTCTTATTTTACTTAAACTCAATAGTGTGCTCAATTTTATACTTAAATTGAGCACACTATTTGAGTTTAAGTAAAATAGCAGACTTAAGTATTTTCGAGAAACCAGGCACTGGACTCGATGGAAATGTTCATTGCTATCCATGCAGTGGCACAATATTTACAGATATTGCATATGAATTAAATAAAATGGACATGCAACAGTACGGCAATGTCATCATTTTCGTTGGCAGAAATGACATCAGTGGTAGCAAATGACCCGGTGTGTCACGCCAGAGCTGATGAAACTGACATGGTATCTTCAGCATCAACATTGCACAGTATACCTATGCACAGTAGCTCCGAGGAAGGACGCAAATGTATCTCTGTACAACAACAATGTCAGTCAAATATGTGCAGAGACTGAGGCTGACCTCATTGCCACAATAAATCAATGTGTCCAAATAGTGAAATGTTAAGACAGTCCAATGCAAAGCAGCTGCCACAATTTTGCACCGACAGATGAAGCGCAAAACCGGAAGTAATCTGCACTTAATACACTCTATGAGACGAAATCACGTGGGCTAGAACAGTAACACTGGATTTGGAAGACAGATGTACTACGAGAACTGTTGCCACTATAACCATACAACTGTAGATTGTATACCACCAAGATGTCATCTATTGAGGATGATGGAGAAATGGTAGAACACTATCAGTGAGAAATCAGTTAACACAAAAGGTGAAATAGACATGCTGCCATCTATCAAGACAGGCGATGAACTCTATGAGATCTTTCAGTGGAGTTTGATTTTCAATTTCAACAATAAATATGATTTTGAAAAAAAGACATGAAATTGAACAAAGTAAGCGCTCACTTGGTCCCGAGGCTACTGAAAAATGAACAAACTGGATAAATGAGAAAACTCTTCTCATGAGTTTGTTAATGGTATGACTCAGAGTGTGAATACTTTGTATCGACTAAGAGTAGAAAGTTTGAATGAGTAGATGAAGTTAAGGTAGAAACCCAGCGTATTGTCTCATCACCTAATGCAGTAATGGAATGAAGTAACATTTAAAAAATGTCTTACACATCATAAAAATGAAAGAATGAAAGACGTTTCATTTGAATAAAATGAGCGACGCTATACACAACATAGTTATTATTTGTGCCGTGCTCCGGATAGCCGTTGCAGACAGTAGAACATTTGGTAAAGAATTTTAACTGTTTTACATATCAAACTATAGTTTTTTTGTATTTAAAAGACAATTGAATACACTTTCAAGAGATATATAATTGTTTTATTTTTTCGAAAGCAGCTCTCTATTAAAAACAAGTTCACAAACTTATCTAACAACCCTGAATACAGTCCTTCTATTATATTTCACATGTATATATATGGTCAGCTACCACCATTGCGTTTCCCATACACTTATATTACAACGTTTGACCTAATTTTCACTATTTCTATCATTTGCGAACCGAAAATATCTATATCATACTATCCTAGACTCAAATATTAAAACTGGCTCAAAAATACCACTTTTTGCCCCCTGAAATAGAGTACCCCAACTTTCAGCATGAAAAAAATCAAAATTTCACCAATTTGACTTTCCATATAGTTTCCTTACTAAAATGAATTTAGTCAAGTCACAGAAACATATTTTTTATTTTTTTATTAACACAAACATAAACTTATATTTTATTGTGGTCAATTGCCAGTATGGCATTTTCATTCAACCAGTAATAAGCTTACTATAAAAATACACGCCCTGAACAGCCCTAAACTTTTTACAGCCAATCAGAGAGCTCATCTCAATGATGGTAGCTGACCATATACAAATTTGCCTGATATAAAATCAGTTATAGGGCCTGTATACAACATTAGCGATCACTATCCTGCTTTACACTGTACATCCGTACTACAAGTATAAATTCAAGGAATAAGAGAGAGAAAAGGAATCGCAACTGAATTGCCATAAACCCTAGGGTCATAAAGCCTGGGAGCATATTGTACACAAAATAGCATTGCCACATGCTGTGATATGCGGAAGGGGATAAGGACATCTAATGATTAATATAATTGCTTAAGATCTGTATTTATGTCTAAGTGTTTCTTTACCCTCGCACTTTGAATCTAGTCATTTTAGCGCGCAAGATAAGCTGGTTGAATAGCCAGTGGACAACATCGGCAGGGTCACTACTTTTCCCAGTGCTGCACCACTGGCTGGATAAGACATTTATTTTCTCAATGTCGGTTGATTTGTCAAATTAGTTGGTTCTTGTAGACAGTTGATTCTAGAAGGTTTCGCCGCTGAATAAATACACCGTCGTTTAGTCTTGGATATGCTGTTTGCTGTTTGTTGTACCATTGTTTGTTAAGTTGTTGGTTAGTTCTTTGCATTGAAACAATCCTTTCTAGGGTCACGTTAAAAACATAAAATCAATATGATATTTTGAAAAAGATGTGTCCACCAATCATCAAAGCAGAGACATCCATGATTGTAATGTAGTTCATCAATCATCAAAGAATGATAGGAATCATTTTGTACAATGTTGACCCACTTTTATAGGTCTTTCCATCTCGGTAGTCACTTGTAAAGTTTGCTATAGATCTAGTCTGCCAATATTTAATTATCTAAGCATGTTTTTTTTTGTTGTTGTTTCTCAATCTAATATGAATAAATGTTGTGTACAAGTTTTTAACAAGTTGGTCACTGTTTGTCCAGTTACTTTATTGTTTATTTGTCTCTGGTTTGTGATGTAATGTTGGTGATAATTTCATCATCACTGTTCAAGCAGGACGGACGTCTCTGGACACGCTCAAGCCTTCAAAGTTGGTCACAGTCCCTCCATTTCTACATGGAGGGATGCTTAACCTATCATCATGGTTATGCTTTTAATGTGGCATTAAAAAGGGTTGTTTTATAATAAACAAGAATCAGCATGCCTCTTCAGTACTCCAACAATCATCTTTTGACGAGAACCTTCACATCAACAAAATCATCATAAGGCATCGACTTTAATCGTTGTTTCTATATCCAACGAAATCAGCGACGAGTAATTCCATCAACGGGCGACAAAATTGATTCAAGCTTTTCTGGTTAGCTGGAGTTTGATCCTGTATATATGTCTTGCTCGAGCTCATCAGTTGGTCCATCTGTGGGGGAGCTAGTCATCAGCAGCCTTCAAACAACAGCTACATTCAACTAGAAACTGCATAAATCCTATCTACAAGAACCAACTTAGACATCCCAACAAACTCCTTAGAATATAAACCCCTTTTTGGTAATAACTGATACTTTTCCTAAATAGATAATGATAGACTTAACGTCAGGTTTAATGGGTTGTCATGTGTTTTGTCAAGGAATTAGAGATAGTTTTTATGGTATTTATACATTGAATCAGACTGCTTATATAAATGCAGATATTGTTCAAGACCAAAATGGGCACTTTTTTTACAGACATCTCGAGCAGAGTTTATTTTCCAACGATTTAACCCAAAGTGCAATTTTTTTTTCACTCAAAAAAAGATGAAGTTTAAAAGTAAAACATTATTATTTTTAATAAAGATATAATAAGTATAGATCTGGACAATAACTTTGGGAAATCAATTTCTCAAAACTGTACTAAGAAAACGTTTCTTGCTCATGCTCTAGGTAAAGCAAAACAATAGCTCAGCATTTATAGTTGAAACACAGTGTGTAATTTCTTCTGTAATATCAAGATGAGTTAATACAAAAACAAATAATGAATACAAATTAAAATATGGACATTAACATTAACCGTCAGTCTATAATGGTGTATAAAGCATCAAATCATTATAATGCACCAAGAAGTGATTTGAGCAATTGATTCAGATAGATAATTATTGCGAAAAAAGAGATTGATTTACGTTTTTGCTGACATCTCGCCCAGTTTTTTTTTAACAGTTTTAGCCCGATACTTCAAAGGAAGTTTATCAGGAAAACATGCTAAAAATGCCTTAAAAATAAGATAATTATTAAAATGGATAAAAGGCATCTCTTTGATTTGATTTGCAGGTATGGCAAATCCACCAAAACTTGACAAATCAATATTTAAATAGGAGTTGTAAACTTGAAACGAAATCCTCATTCTTAAAATAGACGGCATATAACTACTGCTTGACGTCATTCTGACTCGTTCTGAGATTAAACAATTTTTACTACGTGTAAACCTGTATCAATGGCAGATCTATTCTAAAAACGGCATTCGCCCCCACCTCTTAACTCCCATATGTTATTGAAATACAATATTTTTCCACTGAAACGTGTTTGCCCGTTCAGATTTTGTATTACTCTACCTCTTAACTGAAATCCTGGTTCCACCCCATAATATGTTGCACTTTTAAGCGGGAAATCTATTTTAATCTAACCTATGCACGTAGCCCAAGTTAGATAATTACTTTTTAATATATTGTTTTGACAGGTTTAATATATATAAATTGACAAAACGAGGTCAGTGAGTATACAATATAGGCCTGAGCAGAACTAGAACTAAGTAGATGCGAATAAATGTGTCTTGCACACATAACCGTGATGGCGGATTGAAGCCACGACCCTACGATCATGGATCTGATGGTCTACCACTAGGCTATGCCCTCCACCTATAGCACCTAAAGGTTCATCTCAATACACAGACGGCATTCGTCTTTGTTTTGTGAATTTTCATGAACTATTAAGAAAGTGATTATGCAAAAGTGTTACCTGTAGCAGGCACTTTTCTTTCGATAATCACACCATTCCATAGTACCAGATCATGTCATTTCAATGCTGCATGCAACTACAAAAAGATCACATCTCTTAAATTCACATTAATTTTCAGTGATGAACACACACCCTAAATCCATATAATCCAATGAAAACTTACAAGCAGCACTTGAAATGATTTTTATAATGTGCACGCACTCATGTTTGTGTCTGTCAAGCAATGAACCTAGGAACGACACGGTAGATCAACATCTAGGCCGGTTAGACGTTACGTGGAATTCAATATAACTTCTAACCTATGCTTGATTCTTACTAAGCATGCTCCTATGAAAGAAAAAATAAATGCGAAATAAAATATCATCAATGATTAAGAATAGTAAAAAGAATTTCCAAGTTACTTATGGATAAAACGTTAAAAGTATTGCCTCAGTACAGATAGAGGAAATGAATATGTTGTTTTATGATGAACACACAATTAAACAAAAATGTTGTAAATATATCGGATATCATTACAAGAACATCTTTTGTTAAAGACAATTTTTCAGAATTAGAATGTAAACATCATGCAAAATTACGCAATATTGAATTCAGAATTGAACCAATAACTCCATTTGAAGTTCGGAAACTTATTGATAAACTTAACATAAATAAGACTAAAGCCTGGATGACATTGGACCTAGAATTCTAAAATACTGTGGTGATTGTTTTACATGTGACTCCTGTACTAGCATAAATTATAAATAAATCAAATAACCAATGTATATTTCCAGATTCATTGAAGAAAGCATGTGTAATTCCCATTTACAAGGGAGGAAATAATCCTAACAATTACCAGTCCACGTCCATAATGCCGACATTAGCAAATATATATGAACAACATATTATAGCAAACCAGATACACGATTATTTTAAAAAGTATAAAATTAAGCATGAAATGCAATCAGGGTTCAGGGGAAATCACTCTAGACAATCTGCTTTGAATCATTTCATAGACACATGGCTTAAAGATGTAGATTCAAGAAATTATATTGTCGTTGTATTTCTCGATTTACCCAGACCTGTCACCCTTGTTGATTATGATACTAGTACATTAATTTACAAAATGAAACTTTACAATTTTCCAAATAAGCTGTTTAACTGTTTAAATCATATTTCTCGAATAGAAAACAATTAATTAGAGTGAAAAATCTGAAATCAGACATGCCTTTGATAAAATCTGCATACCACAAGGACCGCTACTTTTTATTTTATACATGAAGACATTACTTTTATTTCTGAAACTAGAAGTACTGATATCTATGCTGATGATACCACAATATGAGAAACATTAAGTAATTATTAGAAATACAAATTAAGTAAAAGGAACTGAATTCAACCATTAACAATGTGTTTATAAAATGTTACCTCTCAGAAATTATTAGGTGTCAATAGACAATACCCTATCACAGAAAACATGATACATTATGTAACATATGTGCCAAATTAAACTTAAAGATACTGGTAGTCCTTCTTAAAAGAATATCATATTATCAGACATGTGAAATGAATTATTATTTTACAATGCCTATATAATGTCTATATTTGATTATTGTTGTATTGTTTGGTGCAAAGGCAAACATATACAAAATACTATATATATATCTCAGAAAAGAGCAGTTGAATAATACTTAATAAGCCATTGAAAACAAATTCTCAAGAAATGTTCAATGAATTGCAACGGCTTCACTTTTCTAAAAGATGATATTATTACAGGTGTGGATACACCATTGATTTTTGTTCTTTAATCTATAGTAAATAATAAAAGTTTGAAGGCTTGTCATTCATAGAGAATCCCAAATGAAAGAAGTGAAACCTACATTTTACTGTTTGTATCAAAAAATGATGAGAAAAGTAGGGGTCATGTGTCATATAAGAGATTTTTTTTCTGCTCAGTGTGTACACTGGTGACAAAGTGAAAGTAGACTTTCGAAATCATGAATTCATACCCCAATTTCAAAGCATCATTTTTTTTTTCTAAATTCACAATTCAAACATGACAATGCTATCAAAATGTTCAAAATACATCAATAATGCCATTCAAATAAAAAATGATGCTTTGAAATTGGGCAAGTTGTATTTATACATTTTGATTTGTTAATATTATATTGTAATGTTTTAAATAATGTTGCAAAAGGCCAAATTAAAAATATGATGTGTACCTTGAAAGCAATAGTATTATGTTATAATATGTTACCTTCTGTAAATGAATTTATTATTATTACATGCTTTTAGAGCAAATTAACCTGCACTAAACAACAGCCTGATTTACTACTATAGCAATACTAAGAACAAACACGTGATTTTACAAATAGTATTTTAATTCTTAGCAACAGATAGCAAGTGGCTAAGCGGCAGACCAAATGCTCTCTCTGTATGAGATTCATTCAAAACCTCCCTCTCCGAGTCTCTGCATGTCTTATCTGCCCGGCCAAAATGTCCAGTTTATAAAGTCTCCGCACAAACAATAATGGACAATGATATTTCAGCATGACTTTAATGCAGCTGTAAGCAAATCAATCAAGCTTTCATTATTTCCCTGAAAAATACGCACAAACCTTTTCATGTGGACGTTTGATTGACTACTTTGATTATGACTGTACAATTCATGTGATCCGTGGGACACAATGGTCAACTTATTAAAACCTTCAAGGTTATACACGAGAAGTTTAAATCATGCCACTTTCTAGCAACAAGCTGGGATTATGGCTAAAGTGATGATGTACAACCCTTCCTAAATGAGACAGATTGACCAGCCCCAGATTCAATACACATTAGTATTAACACACTGTCTTAAAAGAACACCTTTGCTTCTTCCCTTGACTCACATCTTAAGACAGGTACAACAAATTTCATTGAAACTGTGTTTTGATTCTCTCAAAACATTCATCACCAAATGACCGCACAACTTCAATATCCTAATCCGATCTTTGAATATTTTTTTTAATTGCATTTTTCTTTTTCTGGGTATGGTGTGCAGATGTAACCATGCTATATTTGAAAAATATATTTCCATAGTTACAATTATAAATTGATGAAAATGCTGCATATCTTGTGATTTTTCAATTATAATAAGTAACACATTTAATATATTATGTTTGTTTTACAAAGTAACAGCCATTTTGTGTTTTTTTATCACTTCGATTGTTAAAAAAATATTGTTTTTGTTATTCATATACAAGTTAGACTTTTTCGATTTCTTGTTGATAAATTAATCCGATTCCAATGGCTATCACTTTGTTATAAGTTGGTTTTCACACATTGACTAATTATTGAATGGCTTGGCATGTTAATGACGCAAAGTCACCATTGACTTAAAATTATCTTGGTAACAAATTAGTACTGTTTGCTTTTTTGTTCGATTAGGGTTTCTTGCTCATAATACAATGTATGTTAATCGGCCATGTGACACATTTTAGTTACATGACTTCATCTTTCTGCACTCTAATTGGTTACGTTTATCACATGGTTTTCTAATACAATGTGGACTGCTTGTTCCCGGATTAAGACATTCAGGCATATTTGAGACAAGATGCAAAAGATGGAATTGTTTTAAATAAGAACTTTTCAATTTTACACAAAAAAATAGACTAACATAAAATTAATATATTACATCTTTATCTGATGCAAGAACCATTTACTATGTTTCTTCATACATTAATAAAACAACATCGGATTCCTATATATGAAAAAATGAGATTAATAAATTTGTTTATGCAATTGTATGCTATTGACTACATTAAAGCAAAGCAACAATAAAATATGTCATCGTATATCCCCCGGTTAAACAGACACAGGAATAAATGAAGATCTGAGATGTTTCTGTTGCACAAATATTTCTCAAGATAGGTTCATTTTAAGTGTAGAGAACAAAAATAATTTGATGGGTGGGAAAGCACTACACTATTTTAACCTTTTTTGTGTTATTGTTTCAGTATAAATAATGTTAAATTACTTGAATATCATCCAAGAAAGATATGTAAAATAGAGCGCGAGGAAAATATATGTGCTACTAAAACAGTGAAAAATTTGAGGTAGTTGTCCTGAATATTTGTGAAAAAAATATCTTTATATTATCGGCAAAAACAATTAAAATAAATTATAGTCAAAATTTTAATTACGACTAATAATGCTTAATTTTTGTTACGGTAATATAATGACTTAGCATCTTGCCGACAGTTATTTACTGTTCACCAGGCGTGTCAGCTGTCATCAGGGTCATCAATAACACATTGTTTTATATGTGATAGAAGGATTAATGACATGAAGCAAGTCAATTATATATATATGGGAGAGATAATAAATTAGTAAATTAATTAATACACCCAACAATACTGAATTCTTTAAAATTATTTTTAAAAAAACGAGTGCTTTCGGAATAAATATTATTCATTCTTCAGGGGATGAAAATGAAAAGAACAATGATGATAATGTTAAGATGTGAAGCAATTACGATGATAAAAACATGCTAGTATAAAAAAATCACAATGAAAAATTAATAGAACTGTGAAAACGTTCACAAATTATGATGTGCGCCTAATTATGATGTGCACCATTAGATGCGCATATACTTCACAAAAATATAGAGGCAATTGTGAAATTTATATGAAAAATACCGTTTTCAGTGAAATACGCCAGTAAAATTCAAACTGCTGAGTAAAATGTAAAGCACAAAGTTGTTATTAAAGAAAATGTCACTCTTACGTGACGTCACACAACATCGTATACTCTTTAGCACCCTGACGTCGTAAGTATTTGCACGGCGACATTTATTTTAAACATAAAAAATACAACTGGTTTTATTAAAAAGATTGCGCCGTATACACCAATTAGAGAAATGAAGTAGAGTTTTATTAGAACGTATGTATATAAAATACAGTATATTCAAACATCAAATTATGCAGAACCATTGCTTTTGTTTATACCTGATGGATAAAGGGTATTGAATTGTCTAATCCAATAAGTTTCACGATCTGTCCAATCAGGATCATGATCAATGCAGTGTAATATTACATCAGCAAACGAATGCCCGTCACTGTTGAAATATTCAGAGACGGGCGAGCAAATGAACCTACGTAGTTTCCAATCTGATCTATGCACGCTGGCTCAACGACAGTTTAGTTTCCCCAATGTACTGTTTACTACATTTAGAACATGTCATTACATACACAACATTAGTCGTTTTACAAGTAACGTGAGGCTTAATGGAAATACTGACTCCTGTAGAAGTTTGTTTAACTGTAGATGATTCTGGCATAATTTTACATGTTTGACAACGTGCTAAGCCACAAGGACCAGATTTTCCAACAACAGAACATTCACAACAGCTCTTTATCTTTGCTCATACAAGTAAGTCACGCAGATTCAGAGGCCGTCTGTATATTGTTTATGTAGCTGTTTGTCTTAAGATGTATAATTGTCATGCAATTTTTTATACTTTAATTTATTTGCAGGTGAATTTGCCACCCAGACTTGCTTTCAAGGACGATTTGGGGAAGAAAAAGGCAGCAGTCAATATGGAGGACATATCCTTATTCATTCATCAAACAGAACCATTTGTACTACATGTAGTAAGGCCAGATTGTCCAATATAGAGGTAACACATGCTGGCCAGGCTTTTAAACTTGGTAGATATCCTATACACTTCCATTTAAATGAAGATATGGATGGCTCATATGTGAAAGAGTGTGTTATTCATTATTCATTCAATCGTGCAATTAACATACATGCTACATATAATCTTGTAATAGAAAATAATGTTTTCTATAATATAATGGGCGGGGCAATGTTTCTGGAAGATGGTATTGAGACCGGAAATGTGATACAATATAATTTGGCTGTGTTTGTAAAAGCAAGTACGAGCCTGCTAAATGATGATATTACACCAGCAGCTTTCTGGGTTACGAATCCCAATAACACAATCCAGCATAACCATGCCGCTGGAGGAACTCATTTTGGATACTGGTACAGAATGCATGAACACCCAGACGGACCTTCATACACACCTAATATTTGTCCAAAACATGTTCCACTCGGAATTTTTTACAACAACACTGCCCATTCGCTTGGATGGTTTGGATTGTGGATCTTCCAAGATTACTTTCCACAAAAAGGCGGATCATGCAAAATGGGTTATCCAGAAACTGCTGTATTTCAGCTGTTGATTTGTTGGAATAATGGAAAATGTGCGGAAGCTGTCAATTTTGCACATTTGCACTTTGTCATGATTTTCGACGTGCAAAGCTGGACTGCTTCATTTGAAGCCAAACGCGCTTTTACTGGAGGAAGATTTGGCCCAGACAGGCCATTACTGTGCAATTCTGTAATTGTTGGTATAGCAAATAAAATAGATAACCAAAATATTGATGAAAAGACAAAAGATGCTCATGTGACAGAGAAAGGTGTTGTTCTTCCATTTGGAAATTTTGTAATGAAGAACGTTACTTTCGTGAACTTTATCAAAAACTCAGTAGCAATAGGATTTACATCCATTGATGGTACATGCACGGATCAATGTGGGGGATTCTTCTACTGGTTTTATAACTTAAATTTTAACAACACTATAGATCGCGTCTTATTTCGTTGGCCATTCGAGGGTGTTATTCATGATATGGACGGCACACTGTCTGGTAAAAAAAATGTGACTATTCAACCACAAAATTCTGTGTTGCCAGCAACCTGTACAACAAGTACTAACTTTACAAAAACTTCAGGCTTAAATGCAAAAATATGCTCCAACAGTGAAACATTCCACAGACTTGCTTTTAACAAAATATCACCAGAGTCACTGACATATAACAATCTGAGATTGAAAAGAAACAATAGCGTTATGCAGTCACCAAATAAACTGAAGCGACTCACACACAAACAAGGTTGGATGGTTGTATTGGTCGATGGAGAAGTGTATGCATTTAGTTTTGACGATGATGGCAAAACACACACCAACATGAGCTTTATAGGTACCTTAAGTGATATGCAGGTAAATATATATACAAAATTTATGCTTCAATGGAACCATGATTAGAACTCTTCATATCTAATTAAGTTTCGTTGGAAAACCTCATTTTAGTTAATTAGTTTAGTTTGGATCTAAGTTGGACCATATAGTTTAAGGGTTCCAAATAGATTGAAATTTTATAGGATGTACACTATGTTTTAAAAGCAGGCTAAACTGATTTTAAGCTCACATGGGCAAAGCTCAAGGTGAGTTATTCTGATCACTTGTTGTCCATCAACAAGCGTCCGTCGTCTGTCTGTCCATTTGTTAACTTTTTTATTATGTGCATTCTAGCACCCGCATTTTTTATTGAATCTTCACTCAAACTTATGTACATAGTTAAATAACTTTAATATCTCAGAAAAATTCTTGAACTTGTCAAATTAGATTATTAATGTCAGAGTTATTGCCCTTTAATAATTGAAAATGTACTATTTGACCTTGTGTGCACTCTAACACCTTCAATATTAATTTGATTCTCAGCAAACTTATACAATAGTTATATAACCATAATATCTCAGACAAGTTCTTGAACTGGCTAAATCGGATATTAATGTCTGAGTAATGGTCCTTGAATTGTCAAAAACAGCACTTTTTCACCTTGTGTGTACTCTAGCATCTGCAATGTCTATTCGATTCTCACCAAACTTACTACAGTTATATAACACCATAATATCTAAAGTTATTAAACTGACCAAATTGTGTAATTAATGTCTGCGTTTTGGCCCTTGAATTGTCAAAAATTGCATTATTTGACCTTGTGTGCATTCTAGTACTCACAGCTTTCTTTTCATACCCACCAAATTTACATGGTAGTTATATAGCCATAAAATCTTTGACAAGTTCTTGAACTGGTCAAATAGGATAGCTATTATCACATTTATGGCCTTTGAATCATCAAACATGCACTTTTTGATGTTGTGTGCACTCTAAGAGTTTTTATTTGATCCTCATTACACTAACACAGTATTTATTGAACTAGTACAAGTTTTTGAACTGAGCAAATTGGATAATTAATATTGAAGTTATGGCCCTTGAATTGTCAAAACCTGTGTTATTTGGCCTTGTGAACATCTAGCACTTACAGTTTTCATTTAATCTTCGACAAATTTACACAGTTATTATGTAACCGTAATATATTGAATGAGTTCTTGAACATTACTGGTTAATCGGATAAATATTGTCAGAGTTATGGCCCTTTAGTTATCAGATATTGTGTGTATTTGATGTTATGTGCACTCTAGTATTCACAGTTTATATTTGATCTTCATTAAACGTTCACAGTTGTTATGTAACCATTATATATTGGACAAGTGTTTGAACTGGCCATATTGGATAATTAATGTCAGGTATTATGGTCCTTGAATCGACAAAAATTGCATAATATGAATTTATGTACACTCTAGCACCTGCAAAATTTGACGTCTTTACCATTGTTTCCTTTGCCAAAGGTGAGCAATTTAGGGCCATACAGTTCCTCTTGTCTTATATTTACAATGTATATTTCAATTGATTTCTCACATATTGTTTTCTTTCTATTTCTGCATAACAGACCATTATAGAGCCATAATTGTTGTCTCAATAAATATGTCAAGCCTCATGCCTAAATTGGCATCAGAGATTAAATTCAATTCAATAGATGTTTATTGCATAAAGTACCATACATTTAGAGCAAAACTTCATCACTTATTCACAATGTAATGTTAAGGTAATGTTTAAACATGTTAATTACATATAGAAAAAGGGCTCAAACCGTCTTGAAAGTTAATATCATAATACAAACTTAACGGATACTTGTCCAAAGATAATTTGATTAAAAGATCAGTGTATGCTGGAACAGGAAGAAAAACAAAATTTAATATAAGTATTCATGTGGGATAGAAAAATGTCACCGAGGGGTCAAAATTACATGCAAGGATGAGGCTCTGTTCAGTTCATCTCAGTCAAATGATAGATCCTCGATAATGGCCTTCATCACAAAAATATTTTATTTTCAAATGCTTTTTTAACGCCCAAAATTTCACATCATATATATGAAGAAATGGACATTACCAGAAATTACACCTGTTAATCTTTTCGCACATTGTACATTTAAATAATTTACTTCAAATATAATTTTTACCCTGACCCTGTTCTTGTTGGTAAGCAAGACTTCATAAACATATAATTTTAAACCTATTGTCATAGACGTGAAAATATATATAAATAATAATATGATTACAGTTTGTGGATAAGGCAGTAGCTTACAAAAATTGTTTTAGTCCCAGATTTTTGTCAGGTCTTGTGAGAAAGCTGTCACGTGATATGGAAAATAGAGATTCTATGAGCAGAATTGGGAGAAATACAAAGATATAATGAAATGAAGGCAAAAATGAAGTTCATATGATTAAATCTTATTTTGTCAGTACACATATAAATAATATTATGTTAATTTCTAACTAGCAGTAACTTAAAAGGTACAGCATTGGACCTTAAAACATGTGCTTGATTGAAACTCATTTTTTTAATCTGTTTGATTATTTGAGAAAAATACATGTATGTCAAAAAAGAATCAAATCATGCATGAATGGAGCTGTATGGTATTCACTTATTTTGGTCATATTGATGACACATAATTTAGTTTTGGTCATATTTGTTGCACATAATTTATTTTTGGTCATATTGGTTACACATAGTTTAATTGTGGTCATATTTGGAACAAAAAATGCAATTTGGTAGCATTTGGAACACATAATGTAATTCAACCATATTTCGAACACATAATGTAATTTGACCATATTTGTTACATTTGCAAATCTGCTAAATGTAATTAAATTTTACCCATTATTTTGAAGAATTGTAGTTGTGTGATAATCGATTTTTCAATTGCGGAAATGCCTGATGTTGTGGACGTGGATGACAAAATTGAAACAGGAATTATGCAAAATGCAACATTTACATGCAAGAACAAAGGAACATTAAAATCAGGGGACTGGTTTTATGATACCACCAGCAGAAAACTCAGGATTATGTGTAAGCACTTATAATCTACTTTTAATAATATATTCGTAGCGCCGTGTATCATATTTATATTCTGTCCGTACAATTTCAGATTGTGTGCACCTGCTTCTTGTCACTGGGACTTCATCAAACTTAAACAGTATTGATATAACTGTGTAATATCTCAGTTCTTTAGCTAGTCAAATCAGATACAAATTGGCAGAGTTATGACCCTTAAACTTTCCAAATTTACACTATTTGACAATGTGTGTACTTTTCATTTGTTCATGACTCAACATTCAAAATAACAGGAGTACAATCGTGGTATCTCTGACAAGTTCTTCAAATGATCATTGAATCTGATAGTAATGTCACAATAATGACAAGAATGTATAATAATGAACATAAATATAAAAATATCAAACACAATAGAAAGTTGAACACCACGAATAGAAAACGAATGTGATAAAAAGTAGTCGTTTATATTCCATTAGATATCAGAATACATGCATTATTGAAACCATTTTAATGGAAAAATATTTTGTAAAGATTAACAGTTGCTGTTTAATTATTTTATTCTATTTCGATTTCACAGTATTCAATTTTAATGGAGACATAAAAACTCTTCTGTTTCCTTTTTAGTACTTCTATACATTTGATTCAAACATATTTTGTACCATTTACATTTTGGGAGGTTCAAACACATTGTAATGAAGTAATAGTGCCCTTTGAATAGTAACGCAACAACATATTTTGTATATTAAGAACAAAACTGAAATGCTTTCTCAACTCATGCAGCAATTTTTAGTATATTTGGATTTTAACTTGTAGCAAAACATTCAAATGGTTAATGCATGAGTGGTGGATGGATAAACCAATTTGTTCCAAATAAAACGCAATTGTAAGCGCATTTGGTTAGGTATAAAATGACCATTGTCTGGGACAATATGTTTAAATATATAGCTTAACTTATCTATTGTGTAGCAAGTCAAACAAGTTCTTTCGTATGCACGGATATTATTTGAACTATAGATTATATTCAGAAATTCAGAAAAGAAACTCTTGAGCTACATTTATTATAAGTTAAGCAAATGTATAATCTTGTTTATAATTTTTGTTTTATTACAGTTAAAGGACCCAAGTCAAACACTGCTGTAGATTTAGACATAAAACTGAAGATATACAAATGTTTTTACCCTGAGTGTAAGCCTCCTAAGGACCCAGAAACAAGTGATCCAGCTGAAACAAGGCCACGGTTATACAGTTTAATGAATGAAAACATTTGGGTAATAGTTAATAAAACTATCACTACTACCAATTCAAGTTCTGAAGGAAAAGCAATTGAACACTTTATGAACCCAGGTAATTAGAGCACAATTCTTAATATGTCTTATTCATTTATGTGTTATGTAGGTACCCCCGTATGTGTTGTGTTATGTAGGTACATCCGTATATGTTGCTGTGTTGTGTAGGTACATCCGTATGTGTTGTTGTGTTATGTAGGTACATTCATTATTCATCCATATATATTTGCGTGTTGACATGTGTGCGTGTTGCCGGTCTATGCTACCACTGCCTGTATATGTCTATGTGAGGATGTGTGAGCATGTTCGCAGCCTTTGCTACAGCTGGCCGTATGTCTATATGTGGTTGTATGTGTGTGTTGGTAGTCTGTGCTATCACTCTATATATGTCTTTGTGTGGACATGTGTGCGTGTTGGCGGTCCATACAACCACTGTCTGTATATGTCTGTGTGTGGACATGCTTGCGTGTTGGCGGTCCATACAACCACTGTCTGTATATGTCTGTTTGTGGACATGTGTGCATGTTGGCAGTCAATGCAAGCACTGTCTGTATATGTTTGTGTGTGGACATGTGTGAGTAATGGCGATCTATGCTACGACTCTCCATATATGATTGTGTTTGGACGTGTGTGCCTGTTAACGATCTATGCTACCACTGACCGTATACGTGTGCGTGCGGACGTGTGTATCTGTTAGCAGTCTATGCTACCACCGTCTATGTGTGGACGTGTTTGAGTGTTTGTGGTCGTTGTTCCACTAACCGTATATATCTGTGTGTGGACGTGTGTGCCTGTTGGCAGTCTATGCTACCACTGACCGTTTACGTCTGCGTGTGGACATGTTTGAGTGTTTGCTGTCCATGTTCCCATAACCGTATATGTCTGTGTGTGGACACATGTGCCTGTTGGCGGTCTATGCTACCATTGTCAGTATACGTCTGTATGTTCACGTGTGCGAGTATTAGTGGTCTATGCTACCACTGTCTATATACGTCTGTGTGTGGACATGTGTGCTTGTTGGGGGTGTATGCTACCACTGTCTATATACGTCTGTGTGTGGACGTATGTGCCTGTTGGTGGTCTATGCTACCACTGTCAGTATACGTCTGTGTGTGGACATGTGTGCTTGTTGGTGGTGTATGCTACCACTGTCTATATACGTCTGTGTGTGGACGTATGTGCCTGTTGATGGTCTATGCTACCACTGTCAGTATACGTCTGTGTGTTCATGTGTGCGAGTATTGGTGGTCTATGCTACAACTGTCTGTATACGTCTGTGTGTAGACATGTGTGCTTGTTGGTGGTGTATGCTACCACTGTCTATATACGTCTGTGTGTGGAGATATGTGCCTATTGGCGGTCTATGCTACCACTGTCTGTATACGTCTGTATGTGGTTGTATGTGCCTGTTGGTGGTCTATGCTACCACTGTCAGTAAACGTGTGTGTGTGGACATGTATGAGTGTTGGCAGTCTATTCTACTACTGTTTGTATACGTCTGTGTGTGGAGGTGTGTGAGTGTTAGTGTCTATGCTAGCACTCACAGTATATGTCTGTGTGTGGACGTATGTGCAGTGTTGGCGGTCTATGCTACCACTCACCGTATATGTCTGTGTGTGAACGTATGTTCCTGTTGGCATTCTATGCAACCACAGTCAGTATACATCTTTGTGTGGACGTGTGTGAGTTTTGGCAGTCTATGCTACCACTGCCTGTATATGTCTGTGTGTGGATGTGTTTGAGTGTTGGCGGTCTATGCTACCACTCACCATTAATGTCTGTGTGTGGACGTATGTGCCTGGTGGCGATCTATGCTACCACTCTCAGTATATGTCTGTGTGTGGAAGTTTGTGAGTGTTGGTGGTCTATGCTATCACTGTCTTTATACGTCTGTGTGTGGATGTGTGTGAGTGTTGGTGGTATATGCTACCACTCACCATATATGTCTGGATGGGACGTTTGTGCCTGTTTGCGGTCTATGCTAACACTGTCTGTATTTGTCTGTGTGTGGATGTGTGTGAGTGTTGGCGGTCTATGCTACCACTGTCTGTATATGTCTGTGTGTGGATGTGTGTGAGTGTTGGCAGTCTATGCTACCACTGTCTGTATATGTCTGTGTGTGGATGTGTGTGAGTGTTGGCGGTCTATGCTATCACTGTCTGTATATGTCTGTGTGTGGATGTGTGTGAGTGTTGGCGGTCTATGTTACCACTGTCTGTATATGTCTGTGTGTTGATGTGTGTGAGTGTTGGCGGTCTATACTATCACTGTCTGTATATGTCTGTGTGTGGATGTGTGTGAGTATTGGCGGTCTATGCTAACACTGTCTGTATATGTCTGTGTGTGGATGTGTGTGAGTGTTGGCGGTCTATGCTAACACTGTCTGTATATGTCTGTGCGTGGATGTGTGTGAGTGTTGGCGGTTTATGCTACCACTGTCTGTATATGTCTGTGCGTGGATGTGTGTGAGTGTTGGCGGTCTATGCTAACACTGTCTGTATATGTCTGTGCGTGGATGTGTGTGAGTGTTGGCGGTCTATGCTACCACTGTCTGTATATGTCTGTGCGTGGATGTGTGTGAGTGTTGGTGGTCTATGCTACCACTGTCTGTATATGTCTGTGCGTGGATGTGTGTGAGTGTTGGCGGTCTATGTTACCACTGTCTGTATATGTCTGTGCGTGGATGTGTGTGAGTGTTGGCGGTCTATGCTACCACTGTCTGTATATGTCTGTGTGTGGATGTGTGTGAGTGTTGGCGGTCTATGCTATCACTGTCTGTATATGTCTGTTTGTGGATGTGTGTGAGTGTTGGCGGTCTATGTTACCACTGTCTGTATATGTCTGTGTGTGGATGTGTGTGAGTGTTGGCGGTCTATGCTATCACTGTCTGTATATGTCTGTGTGTGGATGTGTGTGAGTGTTGGCGGTCTATGCTATCACTGTCTGTATATGTCTGTGTGTGGACATGTGTGAGTGTTGGCAGCCTATGCTGCCACTGACAGTATATGTCTGTGTGTGGACGTATGTTCCTGTTGGTGGTCTACGCTACCACTGTTTGTATACGTCTGTGTGTGGACGTGTGTGTGTTGGCGGTCTATGTTACCACTCACAGTATATGTTTGTGTGTGGACGTGTGTGAGTGTTGGCAGTCTATGTTACCACTCACAGTATATGTCTGTGTGTGGACGGATGTGTGAGTGTTGGTGGTCTATGTTACCACTCACAGTATATGTCTGTGTGTGGACGTGTGTGAGTGTTGGTGGTCTATGTAACCACTTACAGTATATTTCTGTGTGTGGACGTGTGTGAGTGTTGGTGGTCTAAGTTACCACTCACAGTATATGTTTGTGTGTGGACGTATGTGTGAGTGTTGGTGGTCTGTGCTACAAATATGTCACTGCCCGTATATGTTTGTGAGTGAGAGGTTCACTGATTGCTGTATATGTTTGACGATCATTCAATATATTATGCAACCTTTCACATAAATCATTTAATATGAAAATAAATGTAAATACCGTGTTATAATCCCTCAAAATAATATCCCCTGTTTCGGCAGTTCTTTTATTCCCATTGCTAGTCAACCGCGCTCATATACTTTCAATCTTTTCCAGGTTAGCGAATCGAATTTCCCTCATATTTTTATAGTCTTGGGAATAATTCAATCATAATCACAAGGATTAATGTCATAAGAATTGGAGGTTGGTCCAGCGTTTCCCATTCATATTGCGCTAAAATTGACGTCACACCCTGTGAAGTGTGCAATGAAGTATGATTGAACTGGCCTGCAATAGTTATGGGTGCTTTTTGGCTGGTCGTAGTCATTTTTGTAGTCTGTGCTGTTGGCGGTTTGACAGACTTGGAACTTTCTGACTTGTCAGAACTCCATGAATATCATAGTTTTACGCGAATATCATCGGTTGCTTTATTTTTTCTTGCACCCGACAGAACTTTGCCGGTCTCGATGAGTTCGGGATGTGCCTCTCGGTCAATTGTCGCTTCACCTCTGGTTCTAAATATCCATGTATCATCTATGGCAACGATTTTTTGAAAGAATGCATTGAAGCGCAAACGTTAGTTCTGTGACTATTAGGCGATGTTAAATTTGATCCGATGATCATGAGGAAACTTTTCGATTTTCAAATGGTTCTGTATAATTGTATGAACAGATCCCACACTAATGCCCAATTCCTGTGTTATTTTTTCACATGTCAATCTTCTGTGTGAATGTAAAAGTTCCATCCCTTTTTCGGTATTGAAAGTATCTGTTACGGTAACATTTCACCCACTTCGCTGGTTATCTGCAATTGAGTATCAACCATTCTTAAGTTCATTATTTGAGAATATGAAACAGAACATTCGCCTCAAGCTTCTTGTAATGCATTAAACATTTCTCTTGCATTCTTATTATATCTAGACTCGATTTTTAAGAAGCTGCGCTGATCAATTGACGTGACCGCATCCATTGTGTTTAGTGACGTCTTTTAAAGATGCACGCTGATGATGTCATTCAAGATTACCTGCTCAGGGCTTGCAGAATATTTAGCAAATAATTGATTCTGTGCATGTCAAGTTTCATCACAATACTATAAGTAGTTTAAGAGATAATTAATAGGTTGCATTATATATTGAATGACCACAGTATTTGTACTGTGCATTGTTTGTATTTTATTGAAAATCACTGACATACTTTTCATTGCAGGAAGCAGACGGAGACGAAGTAGTACTGCTACGAAGCCTGATGTTACCATACCAGCAGGACAAGGTTTGAATTTTGATTACATACTTAAAAAATACATCATGAATTAAAAAATATTAAGCTATGATAACCATTGTATATATAGTTTATAACATAATTTAATATCTCCCATTTTTTCACATTATTATGAATTGAGAAATAAATACAAAATTAGACAAGTGTAGATATGACTTATTTGGAATGTATACTGAGATGTGTTCTGCCATTTTTACCAATAATATATATTGATATATTAGGATAATAGACTACGGCAAGCACTCCTAGCTAGTAAATCATGTTCACAAGATTAGAATATAGCACGTCAGCCATGATAGCTTTTACACCAGGATCTAACACGTGACACGTCTAGACTGTTGAGATAATTTACATATATTTATTGATAGCATATATGAGTAGAATTCAACTAAGGGTATACTATTCACATGCTATATAAAGTAGGAAACCCATTGCATCATGAAGATTCAGTGAAATCATCTGAATAAAGTTAGTTGATAACTTGAAGAGTAATTATCACAACAATGGTATTTAAATAAGGTTTATTGGAGAAGAAATACCTCAGAGTGAATCTGCATAGAAAGTCTGTCCTTCCGCAACAATCTGCTCAACTTTCTCAAATAATCTATATATATGCATTCTTGTATCAATTTTGGCTGGCATGCATTCTTGTACATGTTTCAAAACTGGCTGGCATTCTTGTACATGTATCAAAATTGACTGGCATGCATTCTTGTACATGTATCAACATTGGCTGGCATGAAATCTTGTATTAAAAATTGGCTGGCATGCATTCTTGTATCAAAATTGGCTGGTGTGCATTCTTGTATCAAAATTGGCATGTATTCTTTGTTGAAAATTGGCATGTGTCTGTTTGTCAAGATTGGAGTGCATTCTTTTATCAAAATTGGCATGTATTCTTTGATAAAATTTGATGTGTATTCTTTGATCAGAATTGATATGTATTCGTTTTTGAAAATTGACGTGTTTTCTTTTATAAATATTGGCGTGTGTCTGTTTGTTACAATTCGAGTGTATTCTTTTATCAAATTTGGCGTGTAATCTTTCGTGAAAATGTGCCGGCATGTATATTTTATAAAAATTGTTGTGTATCCCTTTGTCAAAGTTGGAGTGTATTTTCTTATCAAAATCGATGGGCGTGTATTCATCATCAAAATCAGTTTATTTGTGTATTCTTTAATCAAAATTTACCTGTATCCCTTTGTCGATGTGTATTCTTTGGCAAAAAATTGCATGTGTCGTATGATGTTGAGGTAGAAATTATGAAATATAATTATAGGTAGAGATTATGAAATATAATTATAGGACCATAAATTATTTGCATATATTGATTTTATCATTTACAATATTTTAGAAATAAGGTAACATAACTTCCAGACATTATTTGAACATTTATGTATGTGCCATTTCAAAAATAGTCCCTAGCATCAACATTTTAATTTTGACATCAATTGCTTTCTGATGATTTAAGTTCAACCTCATGACATTAAACATTTTGAGTTGTAAATCTTAACTCATGTTTGTCTATATGTTTGCAGGAAAGCATAATTGGGTTGTGGTTAAAACTGTAACTGACATCAAAGTTAGAAGATTGCTTGTGCAAGGTGGATTAGAGTTTGACTATTCACAAAGAACAAAGAAGTTCTCACTAGAAGTTGATTTCCTCATCATCCAAGGTGGAAGGTTTGTGGCAGGTTGGCCAAATAATCCAATGCTCGGGGCATTGTCGATCAAACTGACTGGTAAAAAAGGCAGTCCAATGTACTCGCCTCATGTTGGTGCTCCTGTTGGTACAAACGCTATTGGTAAAATTATGTTTATATATACGAACTCTAATCAGCTATAATGAAACTATGTCATGCTATTTTTAGATGGAATCTATCATATTAGGGATGAATAGTAGTTTGACAGCAGCATTACCTGTTACATAAATTATACATTAAAATAGCTATCATTTTATTGCCTTCATTTCGTCATGGTCACATTTGTAACAACAGGCAATGATAAATAATCAATTAAAAAGAAAGGATAACATTTAACCTAATATCAACATAATATAAAAAATGTCTTTGTTAATATCAATATAAGTAATGCATTTTGTTTTACTTGGTAATATAGGCCTCTGGCCCAAAATACAAACACACAAACAGTACAATTTTACAATAGAGTGACAAATATACAAATAATAAATGTAGTTGAAGCATTACAATGGATAATATTAAAGTAACTATAGAATATTAACTTCTAGTTTTCTAGTGTTCATTGCATGATACAAATATTAAGCAATTGACAAAATTTCATCTTTTTTAAAGACGACATAAAGGAATTGAATAATTTATGAGTGCTATTTCTGTAAAATAAGTATCTCTCATATTGTTATACAATGGACATTTGAAGAAGTATATTTATCTTCAATAACATATGTGTTTGTCCTAAAGCAGAAAAAACAGTATCTTAAATGCCTATCAATTCCTATATGTCTAACCTTTTCTATCATTAAACTATGGTTAGAGCAACGAAAATTAGACATATAGCCCTACAAGTTATTGGACGCCCTAATGGGGACAGTGAGAATCATATTCAATAACCTACCTGTATTGGACAATTCTAACTATAAATAGAATGACATCATTTCAGATAAGTATGTTTGCTATATAGTTGCTATAATATTGTTATCTGTACATATCCAGTATTAAATAGTATGGTCTGTCCATGGGATGCTTATACTTGTCAATTTTAGTAGGACCAACTAGCTAAAGTTGGGTGTCTGCATAAAACTTCACAATGGAGGATACATATCATTGTAGGACCAACTAGCTAAAGTTGGGTGTCTGTATAAAACTTCACAATGGAGGATACATATCATTGTAGGACCAACTAGCTAAAGTTGGGTGTCTACATAAAACTTCACAATGGAGGATACATATCATTGTAGGACCAACTAGCTAAAGTTGGGTGTCTGCATAAAACTTCACAATGGAGGATACATATCATTGTAGGACCAACTAGCTAAAGTTGGGTGTCTGCATAAAACTTCACAATGGAGGATACATATCATTGTAGGACCAACTAGCTAAAGTTGGGTGTCTGCATAAAACTTCACAATGGAGGATACATATCATTGTAGGACCAACTAGCTAAAGTTGGGTGTCTGCATAAAACTTCACAATGGAGGATACATATCATTGTAGAATGGACACAGTTCTCCTAATTGTGTCCATTAAATAGCAATGATGGGACAGCCACATTTCAGCACGTTGATTGGTCAGTTGCTTCAACTGAAAATTTGAATTACGTCACAGTTTAGTTCAATTGGTATGACAGTCATGGAATACCCTGCTTTTCATTGGGAGTTAATAGACCCGATCCGGGAGATATCAAGTTCTTGGGTAGACTTGTGCTTATAAGCACATGTAGATCTTAGTTACTGATTTGGCAAAAATATGACAGAAACAATTATCTGACACCTATAAGGTCAGGGATGTGACAGACAATTATCTGACACCTGTAAGGTCAGGGATGTGACAGAAACAATTATCTGACATCTATACGGTCAGGGATGTGACAGAAACAATTATCTGACACCTATAAGGTCAGGGATGTGACAGAAACAATTATCTGACACCTATAAGGCCAGGGATGTGACAAACAATTATCTGACACCTCTAAGGTCAAGGAAATTGTTTTGATAGTTTTTGAGAAAATACATACTATATCCGGTATATAAAATGTCATGTGGTAGGTTTACTGCTCCGGTCAGTATGCAAGGTCGTAAAATAGGTGACAAATGATACAAACGTAAATCATGTTTAATGGTTGAACACAGTTATTCAAAACATTATAACTCAAACATTTTACACAATTCTATTGCCCAATGTATTGGTTTGAGAGTGCTTTTTAGATCTCACTTCCTTGTCTATAATAGCAAAGGTGGCCTCAATTCCTTGTCTATAATAGCAAAGGTAGCCCCACTTCCTTGTCTATAATAGCAAAGGTGGCCTCACTTTCTTGTCTATAATAGCAAAGGTGGCTTCCATTCCTTATATATAATAACAAAAGTGGCTTCCCTTCTTTGTCTATAATAGCAAAGGTGGCTTCACTTCCTTGTCTATAATAGCAAAGGTGGCTTCACTTCCTTGTCTATAATAGCAAAGGTGGCTTCACTTCCTTGTCTACAATAGCAAAGGTGGCCTCACTTCCTTGTCTATAATAGCAAAGGTGGCTTCACTTCCTTGTCTATAATAGCAAAGGTGACCTCACTTCCTTGTCTATAATAGCAAAGGTGGCTTCACTTCCTTGTCTATAATAGCAAAGGTGGCTTCACTTCCTTGTATATAAAAGCAAATGTGGCTCCACTTTCTTGTCTGTAATAGCAAAGGTGGCCCCACTGCTTTGTCTATAATAGCAAAGGTGGCTTCCCTTTTTTGTCTATAATAGCAAAGGTGGCTTCACTTCCTTGTCTATAATAGCAAAGGTGGCTTCATTTCCTTGTCTTGTCTATAATAGCAAAGGTGGCTTCATTTCCTTGTCTATAATAGCAAAGTTGGCCTCACTTCCTTGTCTATAATAGCAAAGGTGGCCTCACTTCCTTGTCTATAATAGCAAAGGTGGCCTCACTTCCTTGTCTATAATAGCAAAGGTGGCTTCACTTCCTTGTCTATAATAACAAAGGTGGCCTCACTTCCTTGTCTATAATAGCAAAGGTGGCCTCACTTCCTTGTCTATAATAGCAAAGATGGCCTCACTTCCTTGTCTATAATAGCAAAGGTGGCCTCACTTTCTTGTCTATAATAGCAAAGGTGGCTTCCATTCCTTGTCTATAATAACAAAGGTGGCTTCCCTTCTTTGTCTATAATAGCAAAGGTGGCTTCACTTCCTTGTCTATAATAGCAAAGGTGGCTTCACTTCCTTGTCTATAATAGCAAAGGTGACCTCACTTCCTTGTCTATAATAGCAAAGGTGGCTTCACTTCCTTGTCTATAATAGCAAAGGTGGCCTCACTTCCTTGTCTATAATAGCAAAGGTGGCTTCACTTCCTTGTCTATAATAGCAAAGGTGACCTCACTTCCTTGTCTATAATAGCAAAGGTGGCTTCACTTCCTTGTCTATAATAGCAAAGGTGGCTTCACTTCCTTGTATATAAAAGCAAATGTGGCTCCACTTTCTTGTCTGTAATAGCAAAGGTGGCCCCACTGCTTTGTCTATAATAGCAAAGGTGGCTTCCCTTCTTTGTCTATAATAGCAAAGGTGGCTTCACTTCCTTGTCTATAATAGCAAAGGTGGCTTCACTTCCTTGTCTATAATAGCAAAGTTGGCCTCACTTCCTTGTCTATAATAGCAAAGGTGGCTTCACTTTCTTGTCTATAATAGCAAAGGTGACCTCACTTCCTTGTCTATAATAGCAAAGGTGGCTTCACTTCCTTTCGATAGATTGTCATGTTAAACAATTATAACAATTCATTAAACAAAATAATTTATATAATCCGCAAAGATAAATATATTTACAAATACACATGCCTTAATTTATGTAGCGAGCGCACACACTATATATCTATTACTCCGACACAATTTATTTTTGACCTCGTGGCAATGTGCGATGTCGTCACTCTGACAGTTTCTTGCGTCATTTAACGTCGCGTTCTATTTCACTATGGTAAATGCATGGGGGAGGCGGAGATGTTTCTATAAAAAAGATGCCTTTAAGGGTAAAAGTTTTAAGTCTTGTGGCATGGCTTCTAAAATCGCTGGTACATGTACTTCCGTCTGACGCTTTCAAGGACTTTTATGTACATTACACGGATAGAATTCCTCTGATATCCTTCCATCAAAAATTTCCAAGATACCCACTTAGTGAATAAAATGTTTGTTTCGCTGGTGACGTCATCGGGCATTGGCACAAGGTGATAGTGAAAGGGACAGCGTGTTCATTCTGTACACAAATTTAGGTATGTTGCTTAATAGTAATCTTTGTTTAACAAATGCCTATATTGAAAACAAACATTTTGGAAGACACCCAGTAACAAACAAACACCAACCCTTTACGTGTGTTTGTTATATATATATGAACTATTTTTATATACAATTTTGGAAAAGCCCTAAGGGTTTTTGGTGTAACAAACAGATTTTCTAAAATTGCGTGAAAACTTTTCCTGATTGGCAGTCATATAACAGAACAGCAACATAAATCGGTGTTCAGATAATTAAATCAGTTAATTGGGGTAGTTGTGTAAGCAGGTCATGCGTCATCTGATTGTTTTATCACACTTTTACAAGTAAAGAAACGATGCCCGAGGTAATGTTTTTCTCGGATAATTCGGGATTAAAACTTATTACAAAGAAATTAAATTAAAGTTACAGGTATAGCAATTTAAAAATTTTAAATGACAAAGAGAGCAATCATTTCGTTTAATTATTTATTTCATTGTCAATACAACTACGACAACATTAGAGGATATCCGAATCTTTATTATTTGATGCTAAAGTTTACGTTTGCATTATCGTTTTGTATCGTTCGTGGATCGTTTGTCCTGTTGCGTCCGTATATTGTTTCGTTTATCGTTTCGTTTTGTTTATCGTTTCGTATATCGTTTCGTATATCGTTTCGTTTGCATTTTTAGTCTGTTTGTATATCGTTTAAAACGCGTTTGATTTTTTCGTTTCGATTGCGATCATTTGGTGTACTTGAACGGATTACGGTCTGTAACTTACCTTACCGTAAAAATAATAATATGAACGTTATCTAATGTCCTATTTAAATATATATGTTGTAGGTGTGTTCGGCGGTCTAGATCTAAACGGACCCGATATCAACTCCACGTGGACACGTCTTGCCAACACTGCTGCTAAAGGTTCTAAAACTATCAACCTAGAGGAGGATGTCTCAAGCAGCTGGAAGTCAGGTGATTGGATAATAGTGACATCAACATCTTACAACCCAAAGGAAGCAGAGAAGATGGAGATTGATTCCGTTAATTCAAAAACAGTAACATTAAAATCAGCTCTAAAGTATAGGCACCAAGGTATATGCAATATTATTTACTCATATTTCTCTTTTTCTTCTTCCTTCTCAGTAGAAAACATGTGGACAATATTTTGACAATATACATTTGAATAAACATGACAAACTAACTTACGCCATCAGATAATAAAATATGTTCAACTATGGTACATGTAGCATAATTCTTAATTACGTCGAAAAAATAACCCAATGTTTTTTTCTCCATAAAATGTTATATTTACATCAAACATTTTCACAGTCTTGCATAAATTATACAACAATTATATACTTTTAACAGAACACACATATAGACACACATATAGACACACATATATACTAGAACAATCATACCGTTTTACTTATTTAATAAGTTATTTACATATCTTGTGTACTATTTATTTATGGTAAAACTGTAACATAGTTGTCTCCCCAACCTCACACACTAAAATAATAAATTTGGGTAGCAAAAAGTAATCGCAGTTCCGTCCGTCTGTGCATTTGTTGCCATGCATAGTTCGATTTTATGAATACATGTACTTGCTACAAATGATCAACATAACATGACGACGTGTTGTGCATAAAACCTATACTGTATCTTAAAGGTCAAAGCCACACTTTGAGTTTGTTTGCGACACATTTAGTCTGTGTGAGATTTCTTGTCCAGTCTGTAACTTTGTCATGCATAGATTGATTTTATAAACACTTGCAACAAATGATCAGCATGACATGAAGACATGTTACGCCTAACACCAAGACTCCCACTTCAAAGGCCAAGGTCACAGTTTAACTTTGTCTGACGACACTTTCAGTCTGTTTGAGATGTCCTGTCTAGTCTGTTACTTTGCCTTTGAGTTGGCTCAATTGATCAAAATGACATGACGATGTGTTGCACGTACATGTAAGACCCAGAACCATACCTAAAAGGTCAAGGTCACACTTAAACTTTCAGTCATGCCCTAACTGTAACTTTGTCACCTTTGGATCAATTTCAAAAACAATTGGCTCAATTCATCAGCATGACCTGACAACGTGTTGCACGTAAGACCCAGACCCATACCTAAAAGGTCAAGGTCACAATTTGAGTGTGTTTGACAGCACTTTGAGTCTGTGTGAGATTTCAAGTTCAGTCTGTAGCTTGATCATACATGGATGGATTATAAAAACACTGTTCAATTGATCAACATGACATGATGACGTGTCACATGTTAGGCTCAGAACCTTACCTCAAAGATCAAGGTCACACTTTAAGTTTGTTTGATATTTCATGTCTGGTCTGTAACTTTGTCTTTCATGGAGGGACTTCAAATAAGCTTTACACAAGTGATAAACATGCCATGATGGTGTGTCACCTGCATTAACCTGTAGATATACCAAGACCTTTACATCAGATGTCAAGGTCAAGATTACACAAAAGTCAAGGTCACATTTTAAAGTAAGAAAACATGAAATTGCTTGTCAAGTCTGAAACGTCAATCATTGCTCTTGATATTCATGGATACATTGCTGTCTATTGTAATGTATATCATTATTTTCACAGACCATTTTGTGGGCATGTGACACTTACCATTGACAATTTGTGTTTTCTTTTGTATACTGCAATAGCAAAAGGATAGCTTAGAAAAGTATAGATAAGAAAATAAAGAGGATCAATTGTTAAAAAGTGAAAGAAAAAAACTTCTACTATTAAAGACTTATAATTTTATATTTCTTTAATTTAAATCATATAAAATGTTCTTCTTTGATTGGATTGAAGCAAATTATTTAGAAATGTTTCTTTTGATGGATATTTATATTTTCTGATTTACGTTGTGTTGTCCATTCTAAAAATTATTCGCAATTAAAGTGGCATAAGATCAAATAAATAAGCTCTGGTAATTCATGTTATTCATTACAATCGGTGAATTTATGAAACTCAATATTTCTTATATTCATAATAATACTCAATATATTGTATTCCTATACTCATACCCAAAAAATCTCTAATATTTAGATCACTTTTGCAAAATGTTTTCCCGCCATAGTTGTTGATTTTTTTTTTATAAAAAAGCCATAATAAATAACTATAAGAAGTATCCAAAAGTCTTTTAATCTTATTTGATTTTAATGATTTAATTAATTAATAGATATTAATCATTTTGAGGCCACCATTTCCAAAATTTCAATTCGTGTTTTATGTTTAACTATATCAGGCTTTTATCCATAAAACTTTGTACATAATATTATTTTTTAACTTTAATTGAATGTCTGGTGGATTTGGTAAAATAGTAAGAGGATATAATAAGCTTTGGTCAAACACTTTCTTCTCAATATCGGAGACAAAGAGAAGAGAAATAGAGATTATTCTATCATCTGGGTGAATTCTTTCATGAGAGGAGGGGCGTGGTTGTGTTTTACATTCCATTCATTTAGTATTTATGTTTTATTTTACATTGATCCTGTCCGGAAACACCTCATGAATATTATGGGTGTGGTGAAAATATTATGATTTCCTTAAATGGAGTCTCGTGTAAATCAAAACGCAGTAACTATGATACAAGACTTCCGCTCTATACGTCACAGAACTATACATAATATTGGTCATATTTAATTAAATTCTATTGTTTCAATAAGAGTTTAATATACAAATAGCCCACAATCTCATTTGAGAAGAGGCCAGGTTGATAGTTATGTATTTGTAACGAAAAGTACGCTTCCGCCTAGATAGGGCAGTGATTAGGTCTAGTCAACCATTTTGAATATTGTCGCATATTTTCAAATCCATATTTAAAACATATTTAAAACATATCTGCATATGTGATGCATATTAGACAGATAAAACGGGAAATGTTGACAAAACTGGACATTTTTTCTGGAGTATATATATATATATATATATTGTGGTATTAACAAAATTGGCGAAGAAAAGCTGTGCAAGACAGTTTCTTGGAAATGGAAAACTATGTTGACAGACGGTGGGTGGAGAGTGGGTTCAACTACCGGTATTCTAAGTTGTTAAAGAATGACACAGTCATACATTATTGTGAAATACTGTCATATATTTTCTTTATTATTGTGAGATACTCCCAGGATTAACAATAACAACAACAAAGACGAAAAACAGCAGTAGCTGCCAGCAATTTCAACAACATATCAGATGAACAGTGCATGCATGCAAATATGAGAAACAAATTAATTTATTATGTCAGATGATCTCTGTCAGTTCACTATTGACCAAAAGTCAGGACTATTCACTGTCATAGTAGATGATGGGCAATATGCACTTAAATTTCTTTCATGGTGGCTCTTCATCACCACCATTGATACTACTATGAAAGTGCCTCCATTAATTGTTGTTGTCCCAAAATATGTTGACATCACTTGCTGACCGTAAGCATAGGAATCCATGGAAGATGCTGCTTGATGTGCTGGGTCAAATGAAGACGGATATGGTGAACAGTTGACTTGGTGAGTTGATTTTTCTAGAGTTTGTTCCGAATAAGTCGATACTAAAGGCTGAGCACATTTTATTTTACCCAACACCTTAGATACCATTTTTTGTTTTTCATTGTTCATTTGACTGTAGTTATAAATGCATTGTACATTTTTATGACCACTGATCTGAACCGTATCTGTAGGTGCTAGTTGAAGATCGCAGCATTTCTGAACTAGATGTTTTCTGACACTGATTTGTAATTCATCTGTCGTTGTCGATCTCACTGCACTGTTCTTTCATATTTTTTGTTAGTTGATAAATTTTGTTGATGCCCATGGGACTGTTTTTGAACCAAGCCTGGCCAGGCTTTGGCTCTTTTACATTGATAGCCAGGTAAAAGGGTGATTCTGGTGAAAGCATATTGGCAGGCCTTTTTGATGCATACAGACCCTAAACCGCTCAAGTACCCCAATTGCACGCAAACGGAGTGCACTCAGAGCGCCAGTGGAGCGCAGACGGAGCGCGAACGGAGCGCAGATTGAGCGCTGATGGAGCGGACCTGGACCGTAAGCAAACGCTGAATTTTGAATAATAAACGCACTCCTGAACGCATGAAATAGATCGAGTGCACTCAGACACGCTGAATGCACTCAGATACGCTGAGTGCACTCAGATGCGCAGTATATGCAGTTTACGCTAGACACAGTAAGATTACTGATAACAGAACTATTCGTGCGCTATTGAGTGCACTCATTCATTCGGATACACTCTTTTTTCATCATTTGATCGTGAAATCGATTCTTAAAATCAAGATTAAAAAGAAATTTTCTTTCACATAAATATTAACCATGTATTTTATATAAATGTTTTATTGTAAAATGCATGATAAAACTTATTTTTGTCAACAATTTATCAATTATAGCATAAATATCAATATTTAGCTGATCAATACAATAATGTTTAAAATACCTATTATATAATAGACGACACATCAACGGTTATCTACGGTTAATTTAGTTGCATGTTTAAGCATGTTTTGGTTTGCGCAACAAAAATATAAATAATTAAAAATGTAATAAAATGTATATATATTGTGTAAATAACAATTCGAAAAGATGTAATATGAATTCACTATTTGCCATGTTATTTCGATATAAATTAGTTATAGAACATACAAAACATTTTCTTTATTTCGATTTAAGCGTATACTGTTCCAAATACAAAAATATCAAAGCATGCGTGAAATAAACAAAACATAGATATGCGGAAATTTATATGATTATGATTCTATTTGTATGGGTATTTCGGCAAAATAAAAATTACCAATTTTCAATTTAATTTGGACTTTAGTTTTATATTTTCCCCAAACATAGTTACACTGAGTTTGTGCTTAGTTGTGAACAAATGTACGTAAAACTGTTATATTGCAATTAAAGTGGAAACATTATACTCGTGCACATCTCATTAAAATAATAGTAATAAATTAATTGTAATTATAATCTAAAATATAAAGTGGGTCAGTAGTACAGCGGATAGGGTGCTGGCTTCAGGCGGTAGAGGTCGCGAGTTTGACCCAGGCTCTACCCGACCTCTCGAAACACAATTCAGGACCAGATCTAATAAGGGAATGCAATGGAGAACGATATGCATAAGCTCCGAGCTTACTTCACAATCAAGCTAAATTAAATTAATGTAAAATAAAAGTATGTATGCCAAATTAACACGACAGACCGAAATAACACATTAGACACAGGAAATAAAAACTAGTAAACCTAAATTTCAAGGTGACCTTTCTGAGGTTGTGATTTTATATTGACTATAGAACAGCTTTTGATCATCGGGAAGGTTGAAATAAACAAAAAAGAACATGTATTCACTGCCTATAAAATAGTAAATATATTGTTTTCCCGCTTTCCTACAAAATCGATATGCCTGATCACGTGCACGTAAGCACGTAACAATTAAGCCATTATATAAAAGCTGTGAGAAAAGTAAGAAATGACAATAATAATAATAATAAGAAGAAGAATAATAATATTATAATATAATAATAAAGTAATATAGCAATAATAACAATAATATTAGTAATAATAGTAATAACTAATGATAAAATATATAATAGATATTAATAATAATGATGATAATAACAATATTATAAAAAAAATCTGCATATTTTAGTATTGATTTTGACTATATATTTCTTATCCAATCACATGCCGCGGGTTAAATTCAGATTCATTCATCTGGCATTAAATATAATCAAAATGAAAATTACTTACCGGCAGGGTTCTTCGTGATCAATGGACCGATAAATCACCAATTAACTATTTATTGACACACATGTGGTTCTCACCATGGGTATCCGTTTTGATGATTGCCATGCAACCCTGCCTTCATAACAGTAATTAAATTGTTATACTTATTGAGAACGACTGACCAGATGCACGTACGCACGTATCCAATATAAAAGCTGTGACAAATCAATAAGTCAATATGTATATTATAATAATAGCTCCAATGATAATAATATTTAAAAAAAATAAAACAAATAATGAAAGTAAAAAATAATACAAATAAAATACTACATTTTTACAAGGAATTATTTAGAGACATGTCTTTAATTTTTTTTAGTTTTAAAATTGTAGGAGTGTTTTATTTTGTAAATTAACATTTCTGATTTTTAGTTGTATCTGTTTTTTATACGAGGTCACTAAGGCAGCTGTGGTAAAATGACAGCCCTGAATACACATCCCTTAATACGTGTATGTCACACTTTCTACCATTCATTCAGAACTGGCGTGGGGTTTTTGGTTCGTTAATTTAATGATATTAACATCATGATATTTACATACTAAAACGTTCTGAAACTTCGAATAACAAATATCTTAAATAATTTTTTTATTTGTTGTTAATTGGCTGGCAGTTTTCCTTTTTTATCTTTTCTTTTCAATCACATAATGTTGGCTCAATTAAGATTCATCCATCTGGCACGAATTACAATCAAAATGAAATCATACATAACTTTCATGGCCAACAGACTGATAAGTCACCGCTTTAGCATATAATCTAATTGACACGGCTCTCACTGGCATGTGACATAACGTAATTAAAACCACGGGTGTGTTGCTGCGTGTCATATAACTAGCGGTATAGCACAGTGGGTGTAGTTTCAAACAAGTTTAATATAGTTTGTCATTTTAAATAATATATTAACATAAAACATACTATCAGTAAAATAATAATTTGAGAAACCCACTGAAAAAAGTTCATTGCAAGTTTATTTATATACATATTGATAACGAAAATAATTATAAAAACTTAAAATATCAGAATATCTTTTTTAAGTCTTGTGAAGCCACAATTGGACCCAAATCGAGAAAAACACTACAAGATTATTATTTTTCAAAAATCATTTACTATAATGTCGAATTGCATTGCACGGGTTATAATAAGTTTTTCATCACCCATGCAGTGCATATTATTGATTATGAAGCTTATTTTAGTTTGAACATTAACAAAACCAGTAATATATCCACATGTTGTTAAGTCACTGCTTACACTGAGCAGATTTATGGATTATTATAAGGCCAACGAGGTATCAACAGTATGGAATTATTAATTAAATTTAATTATTAATAACAATATATTTAGTTTATGTTGATGATGTATGTGTAAATTTTGTGGACAAACTTTATTGCTTTCCTGTAACAAACGGCTTACGGTATATCAAAGAAGATACTGACGCAAACACATGTCGGTCTGAATAACAGACGCCGGTTTAACTTACGATATTCTTTGATCACCCAGACCACTGATCACATATCAAAATATAGACATTTCCATTAAACATGCCTACTATCGATACTAGTTTATCGGAAATTTACAACCTTTCGCCCAGCGGGTGACATAATATGTAGACAAACAATCGGATTATTAATTAATTTACCTTGACTAAATCCCATGGATACATTTTATTGCTCCATTGGAACAGTTTAAATTAAAAAGTCAATATAGAATCATTTTAAGAGTTGAGATGTTGCGATTGGTTATGGGCCGGAAACCGAACTGAGCGAACTGAACGTTGAGTGAACGCTGAACGAAGCGAACGCTAAGAGGAGTATTAAACAGAGCACTCAGATATACAGCGCTCGTGAGCGAATACCTGCGTTTGTGAGTGCATTAAATTAACCGCGTTTAATCGAGTGCACGCAAACGGAGTGCGAACTAAGCGCGAACGGAGTGCAAACTGAGCGCAAACGGAGTGCAATTATGGGGTACTTGAGCGGTTTAGGGTCTGTACAACTTGAATGCCTTTACAGGACATCTTTCAGGAATATCACAATTCCATGCCTTTGGTTTAAATTTCCTTACGTTTGTGATGTCCAAACCGGTTCTTGTTTTAGTGGCCCGCTCTTTTACATGAACCACATATTCATCCCCATCTTCGTCTGAAGCCATTTCTGTCAAAACAGACCGTAATCCGTTCAAGTACACCAAACGGACGCAAACGAAACGAATATCAAACTCGTTTTAAACGATATACAAACGGACTAAAAATGCAAACGAAACGAAACAATAAACGAAACGATACACGAGCGCAACAGGGCGAACGATCCACGAACGATACAAAATGATAATGCAAACTTAAACGCATCAAATAATAAAGATTCGGATATCCTCTAATATTGTCGCAGTTATATTGACAATGAAATAAATAATTAAACGAAATGATTGCTCTCTTTGTCATTTAAAATCTTTAAATTGCTATACCTGTAACTTTAATTAAATTTCTTTGTTATAATTTTAATCCCGAATTATCCGTGAAAAACATTGCCTCGGGCATCGTTTCTTTACTTGTAAAAGTGTTATAAAACAATCAGATGACCCATGACCTGCTTACACAACTACCCCAATTAACTGATTTAATTATCTGAACACCAATTTATGTTGCTGTTCTGTTATATGATTGCCAATCAGGAAAAATTTTCACTCAATTTTAGAAAATCTGTTTGTTACACCAAAAACCCTTAGGGCTTTTCCAAAATTGTATATAAAAAATAGTTCATATAATTATATATATATAACAAACACACGTAAAGGGTTGGTGTTTGTTTGTTACTGGGTGTCTTCCAAAATGTTTGTTTTCAATATAGGCATTTGTTAAAAAAAGATTACTATTAAGCTGATAGAGTTATTAATAACTACACATACCTTAATTTGTGTACAGAATGAACACGCTGTCCCTTTCACTATCACCTTGTGCCAATGTCTGATTACGTCACCAGTGAAACAAACATTTTATTCACTAAGTGGGTATCTTGGACATTTTTGATGGAAGGATATCAGAGGAATTCTATCGGTGTAATGTACATAAAAGTCCTTGAAAGTGTCAGACGGAAATACATGTACCAGCGATTTTAGAAGCCATGCCACAAAACATAAAACTTTTACCCTAAAAGACATCTTTCTTTATGGAAACATCTCCGCCTCCCCCATGCATTTACCATAGTGAAATAGAACGCGACGTTAAATGACACAAGAAACTGTCAGAGTGACGACATCGCACATTGCCACGAGGTCAGAAATAAATTGTGTCGGAGTAATTGACATAAAGTGTGTGCGCTCGTTACATAAATTAAGGCATGTGTATTTGTAAATATATTTATCTTTGCGGATTATATAAATTATTTTGTTTAATGAATTGTTATAATTGTTTAACATGACAATCTATCGAAATTCATAACTGGAATTAAAATTGGAAAATACTTGTAAATAATGCATTATTCCTGTAAAAAAAATAAATACTTGTTGAGGCGTCTATACTCTGTTTCTTGCATAATAGCAGATTATACACCACTGCAGATATAAAAAAAACACGGACTGGTTCACATTTATTGACTATATGCTTTTTCGATACTGTAATATTAACGTTAGTGTAAACCAGTCTGGCAATGTTTGGCCACTCTAATGATTACGTGACCATAATGTGTTTATCTGATGCAATTGACATGCCCCGTACCATGTGTATTAAATTTCAATGATTGAGTTTTATGTAACATATTAATCTGCTGTCACGCATATAATCATCAACTATATGGTAGACCATATCTAACATAGGGTGGCGTAGTTAGAAATATTTCAGAATGATTTAAATCAATATTTCAGAAAGATTTTAATCAATATTATTTTAATTTATTTAATTAATATATTATCATATAAAACCCGGCGATTTCTTTAAATATCTAGTTCTTATTATTTATTCTACTGCGGTGTTACAATTGGACAACCAGAGATGATGCGATTGGTGAACATGTCGAGTAAATGTTAAATGGTAAAAGATACACAGTAAACGATACACGCAAAACAATTCGAACGCAAACGCAGGTTAAAATGCATTCACTATCGTTTTGAACTGCATTTTCGTATTTTCTCTAATGTTTATCATAAAAAAATGCAAACCATTAACGAAACTAAAATGCATTTCAAACACAAAACAAACGCGATTGATACGCAAAACGAACGCAATTGAAATGCATTTTTGGTGTACTTGAACGGATTACGGTCTGTATCACTCATTCGAATAAATGATATCACCTATTCAAATGTGATATCACTTATTCATATTCGAATAAGTGTATCACTTGTTCAAATAGGTGGTATCACTTATTCGAATGAGTGATATCACCTGTTAGAATAAGTGATATCACTTATTCATTTCAAATAAGTGATATCACCTATTCAAATAAGTGATATCACCTATTCGAAACAAGTAAGTGATATCACTGATTCGATTTCTCAAGCAAGAAAAACAGACTGATCCCTGCTTAAATGATTCAGCATTCGAAACAAATGAGTGATATCACTTATTCGAATTGGTGATATCACTTATTCATTTCAACTAGGTGATATCACTTATTGGAATAAGTGATATCACTCATATATCATTTATTCAACCCCATAGTGCTCTTACCTACTGACTCAAGTTTGCAATTACCCAAAATATTTTCTATCATTTTAGAGATATTATGATAAAGTTAATTGTACAATTTTGATAATCTTCGAAATTATAAAAAAACACACACACAACACACACACAACACACACACACTTGAATACTTGGTTTCATTGTTATCTGTTTATTTTTCAGGTGCCACAGACCATTTGGCCACCTCTCGCAACTAAGAAGGAACACTGAACATTTTGAAAATTGATTTTATTGTAAAATTAGACAGATAAATGATATCAAGACTTACTGTTGTTTTTTGTTGACTGTTTGTTTTCATCTGGGAATGGGTCATAATCTTTCAGTATCTCGCTGATATGGGTAGTCTATATCTTGCAACAGATCTGATATTTTAATGTTTGATGTTTGTGACAGCGTTTGTTGTGTGTTTACATAATTTGCATAAAAAGTAGTCCCACAAAAATCACACATGGGCATTGGAGACTTGCTTATCTTTCACATGTGTGTAATAACAATATTGTGAAATGATGGTGATATCTTTCGCTGAGTGATCCTAATCTTTCTCTGGTTCAAATGTAATAAAGTTAATTATTTGCATCTTAATGATCTAAAATTTCTAAACAAAAACTAGATGGTTTTCTATGAGAAAGTAAGCTAACCTACAAAGATAATTGGTTTCAATCATAAAGTAAATTAACCTACAAAAGACAGATGGTTTCTATGAGAAAGTAAGCTAACCAACGAAAGATAGGTGGTTTCTTTGAGAAAGTAAGCTAGCCTACAAAATATATATGGTTTCTATAAGAAAGTAAGCTAAACTACAAAAGATAAATGGCTTCTTTGAGAAAGTAAGCTAACCTATAGAAGATAAATGGTTTCTATGAGAAAGTAAGTTAACCTACAAAAAATAGATGGTTTCTCTGAGAAAGTTAGCTAACCTACAGAAGATAGATGGTTTCTTTGAGAAATAAAGGTAACCTACAGGAGATAGATGGTTTCTTTGAGAAAGTAAACAAAGCTACAGAAGATGGATGATTTCTATGAGAAAGTAAGCTAACCTACAGAAGATAGATGATTTCTATGAGAAAGTAAGCTAACTTACAAAAGATAGATGGTTTCTATCAGAAAGTAAGCTAACCTACAAAAGACAAATGGTTTCTATGAGAAAGTAAGTTAACCTTCAAAAAATATATGGTTTCTATGAGAAAGCAAGCTAACCTAAAGAAGATAGATGGTTTCTTTGAGAAAGTAAACGAAGCTACAGAAGATAGATGATTTCTGTGAGAAAGTAAGCTAACCTACAGAAGATAGATGATTTCTATGAGAAAGTAAGCTAACTTACAGAAGATAGGTGGTTTCTATGAGAAAGTAAGCTAACTTACAGAAGATAGGTGGTTTCTATGAGAAAGTAAGCTAACCTACAGAAGATAGATGATTTCTATGAGAAAGTTACCTTACTTACAGAAGACAGATGGTTTTTATAAGAAAGTATGCTAAAAAACAAAAGATAAATGTTGTTGTTTTTTTTGAGAAAGTAAGCTAATCTATAGAAGATAGATGGTTTCTATGAGAAAGTAAGTTAACCTACAAAAAATAGATGGTTTTATGAGAAATTAAGCTAACCTACAGAAGATAGATGGTTTCTTTGAGAAAGAAAGCTAACCTACAGAAGATACATGGTTTCTTTGAGAAAGTAAGCTAATCTACAGAAGATAGATGGTTTCTTTGAGAAAGTAAACAAAGCTACAGAAGATAGATGATTTCTATGATAAAGTAAGCTAACCTACAGAAGATGGGTGATTTCTATGAGAAAGTAAGCTAACCTACAGAAGAAAGATGATTTCTATGAGAAAGTAAGCTAACCTACAGAAGACAGATGGTTTCTATGAGAAGTAAGTTAACCTAAAATAAAAAGATGGTTTCTATGAGACAGTAAGCTAACCTACAGAAGATAGATGGTTTCTTTGAGAAAGAAAGCTAACCTACAGAAGATAGATGGTTTCTTTGAGAAAGTAAACAAAGCTACAGAAGATAGATGATTTCTATGAGAAAGTAAGCTAACCTACAGAAGATGGGTGATTTCTATGAGAAAGTAAGCTAACTTACAGAAGAAAAATGATTTCTATGAGAAAGTAAGCTAACCTACAGAAGACAGATGGTTTCTATGAGAAGTAAGTTAACCTAAAAGATAGATGGTTTCTATCAGAAAGTAAGCTAACCTACAAAAGACAAATGGTTTCTATGAGAAAGTAAGTTAACCTACAAAAAATAGATGGGTTCAATGAGAAAGCAAGCTAACCTACAAAAAATAAATGGTTACTTTGAGAAAGTAAACTAACCTACAGAAGATAGATGATTTCTATGAAAAAGCAAGCTAACCTACAGAATATAGATGGTTTGCTATGAGAAAGTAAGCTAACATACAAAAGATAAATGGTTTCTATGAGAAAGTATGTTAACCTACAAAAAATAGATGGTTTCTATGAGAAAGCAAGCTAACCTACAAAAAATAGATGGTTTCGATCAGAAAGTAAGCTAACCTACAAAAGTCATATGGTTTCTTCGAGAAAGTAAGGTAACCTACAGAAGATAGATTGTTTATATGAGAAAGTAAGCTAACCTACAGAAGATCGATGGTTTCAATGAGAAAGTAAGTTAACTTTCAAAAGATACATGGTTTCTATGAAAAGTAAGTTAACCAACAAAAGATATATGGTTTACATGAGAAAATAAGCCAACCTACAAAAAATAGATGGTTTCTATGAGAAAGTAAGCTAACCTACAGAAGATAGATAGTTTCTTTGAGAAAGAAAGAAAGCTCATCTACAGAAGATAAATGATTTCTTTGAGAAAGTAAACAAAGCTACAGAAGATAGATGATTTCTATGAAAAAGTAAGCTAACCTACAGAAGATAGGTGGTTTCTATCAGAAAGTAAGCTAACCTACAAAAGACAGATGGTTTCTATGAGAAGTAAGTTAACCTAAAAGATAGATGGTTTCTATCAGAAAGTAAGCTAACCTACAAAAGACAAATGGTTTCTATGAGAAAGTAAGTTAACCTACAAAAGATAGATGGGTTCAATGAGAAAGCAAGCTAACCTACAAAAAATAAATGGTTACTTTGAGAAAGTAAACTAACCTACAGAAGATAGATGATTTCTATGAAAAAGCAAGCTAACCTACAGAATATAGATGGTTTTCTATGAGAAAGTAAGCTAACCTACAGAAGATCGATGGTTTAAATAAGAAAGTAAGTTAACTTACAAAAGATACATGGTTTCTATGAAAAGAAAGTTAACCAACAAAAGATATATGGTTTCTATGAGAAAGTAAGCCAACCTACAAAAAATAGATGGTTTCTTTGAGAAAGTAAGCTAACCTACAGAAGATAGATGGTTTCTTTGAGAAAGAAAGCTAACCTACAGATGATAGATGGTTTCTTTGAGAAAGTAAACAAAGCTACAGAAGATAGATGATTTCTATGAGAAAGTAAGCTAACCTACAGAGGATAGGTGGTTTCTATGAGAAAGTAAGCTAACCTACAGAAGATAGATGATTTCTATGAGAAAGTAAGCTAACCTACAGAAGATAGATGATTTCTATCAGAAAGTAAGCTAACCTACAAAAGATAAATGGTTTCTATCAGAAAGTAAGCTTACCTACAAAATATAGATGGTTTGTATGAGAAAGTAAGCTTATGTACAAAAAATAGATGGTTTCTTTGAGAAAGAAAGCTAGCCTACAGAAGATAGATGGTTTCTTTGAGAAAGTAAACAAAGCTACAGAAGATAGATGATTTTTATGAGAAAGTAAGCTAACCTACAGAAGATGGGTGGTTTCTATGAGAAAGTAAGCTAACCTACAGAAGAAAGATGATTTCTATGAGAAAGTAAGCTAACCTACAGAAGACAGATGGTTTCTATGAGAAGTAAGTTAACCTAAAAGATAGATGGTTTCTATCAGAAAGTAAGCTAACCTACAAAAGACAAATAGTTTCTATGAGAAAGTAAGTTAACCTACAAAAAATAGATGGGTTCAATGAGAAAGCAAGCTAACCTACAAAAAATAGATGGTTTCTTTGAGAAAGTAAACTAACCTACAGAAGATGGATGATTTCTATGAAAAAGTAAGCTAACCTACAGAATATAGATGGTTTTCTATGAGAGAGTAAGCTAACATACAAAAGATAAATGGTTTCTATGAGAAAGTATGTTAACCTACAAAAAATAGATGGTTTCTATGAGAAAGCAAGCTAACCTACAAAAAATAAATTGTTTCGATCAGAAAGTAAGCTTACTAACAAAAGTCATATGGTTTCTTCGAGAAAGTAAGGTAACCTACAGAAGATAGATTGTTTATATGAGAAAGTAAGCTAACCTACAGAAGATTGATGGTTTCAATGAGAAAGTAAGTTAACTTTCAAAAGATACATGGTTTCTATGAAAAGTAAGTTAACCAACAAAAGATATATGGTTTCCATGACAAAAATAAGCCAACCTACAAAAAATAGATGGTTTCTATGAGAAAGTAAGCTAACCTACAGAAGATAGATAGTTTCTTTGAGAAAGAAAGAAAGCTCATCTACAGAAGATAAATGATTTCTTTGAGAAAGTAAACAAAGCTACAGAAGATAGAAGATTTCTATGAAAAAGTAAGCTAACCTACAGAAGATAGGTGGTTTCTATCAGAAAGTAAGCTAACCTACAAAAGACAAATGGTTTATATGAGAAAGTAAGGTAACATACAGAAGACAGATTGTTTCTATGAGAAAGTAAGCTAACCTACAGAAGATCGATGGTTTCAATGAGAAAGTAAGTTAACTTACAAAAATACATGGTTTCTATGAAAAGAAAGTTAACCAACAAAAGATATATGGTTTCTATGAAAAAGTAAGCTAACCTACAGAAGATAGATGGTTTCTTTGAGAAAGTAAGCTAACCTACAGAAGATAGATGGTTTCTTTGAGAAAGAAAGCTAACCTACAGATGATAGATGGTTTCTTTGAGAAAGTAAACAAAGCTACAGAAGATAGATGATTTCTATGAGAAAGTAAGCTAACCTACAGAGGATAGGTGGTTTCTATGAGAAAGTAAGCTAACCTACAGAATATAGATGATTTCTATGAGAAAGTAAGCTAACCTACAGAAGATAGATGATTTCTTTCAGAAAATAAGCTAACCTACAGAGGATAGGTGGTTTCTATGAGAAAGTAAGCTAACCTACAGAAGATAGATGATTTCTATGAGAAAGTAAGCTAACCTACAGAAGAACTATGATTTCTATCAGAAAGTAAGCTAACCTACAAAAGACAAATGGTTTCTATCAGAAAGTAAGCTAACCTACAAAATATAGATGGTTTGTATGAGAAAGTAAGCTAACGTACAAAAAATAGATGGTTTCTTTGAGAAAGTAAGTTAACCTACAAAAGATAGGTGGTTTCTATGTGAATGTAAGCTAACCTACAAAAAAAAGTTTTTTATGAGAAAGTAAGCTAACCTACAAAAGATAGATAGTTTCAATAAAAAAGTAAGCTAACCTTCAAAAGACAAATGTTTTCTATGAAAAGTAAGCTAACCTACAAAAGACAGATAATTTCTATGAGAAAGTAAAATATTGTTTCTATGAAATAATTAGCTAACCTACAAAAGGTAAATTGTTTCTATGAGAAAGTAAGCTAACCTACAGAAAAAAATGGTTTCTATGAGTAAGCTAACCAACAAAAGATAAAGTGTTTCTATGAGAAAGTAATCTAAACTGCCAAACATAAATTGTTTCTATGAAAAAGTAAGCTAAACTACAAAAGATAGATGTTTTTTATGAGAAAGTAAGCTAACCTATAAAAGATAAATGGTTTCTTTAAGAAAGTAAGCTAACCTACAAAACATAAATTGTTTCTATGAGAAAGTAAGCTAACTACAAAAGATAGATGGTTTCTATGAGAAAGTAAGGTAACCTGCAAAAGATAAATGGTTTCTATCAGAAAGTAAGCTAATATGCACTAACCTACAAAAGATAAATGGTTTCTATGACAAAGTAAGCTAAACTACAAAAGATAGATGGTTTCTATGATAAAGTTAACTAACCTACAAAAGATAGATTGTTTCTATGATAAAGTTAGCTAACCTACAAAAGATAGATGGTTTCTATGATAAAGTTAGCTAACCTACAAAAGATAGATGGTTTCTATGATAAAGTTAGCTAACCTACAAAAGATTGATTGTTTCTATGATAAAGTTAGCTAACCTACAAAAGATAGATTGTTTCTATGATAAAGTTAGCTAACCTACAAAAGATAGATGGTTTCTATGATAAAGTTAGCTAACCTACAAAAGATAGATTGTTTCTATGATAAAATTAGCTAACCTACAAAAGATGGGTGGTTTCTATGATAAAGTTAGCTAACCTACAGAAGATAGATTGTTTCTATGATAAAGTTAGCTAACCTACAAAAGATAGGTGGTTTCTATGAGAAATTAAGCTAACCTACAAAAGATAGATTGTTTCTATGATAAAGTTAGCTAACCTACAAAAGATAGATTGTTTCTATGAGAAAGTAAGCTTACCTACGAAAGATAGATGGTTTCGTGTATGAGTGTACTGTATACTTTATTGGTTTAAGTTTTAAACTATGCCAAAACATCTATATAATTGAACATTGCCAGTATAAAATAGAGAATTATTAATTTTGTCATTACATTTGTGTGTGTGTTCTCACAGCTATTCTTGTTATCAACTAGTTTATTTAAAATTGTATTGAAGTCATCCGTAATAATGAAACCATTTTGTTCATTAATTAACAGATAATTTGTGGGGATTTTTTAAATTAAAATGTATCATCTTCATTTGGTTCATAAATATTAAAAATTGTAACAATTTTATTATCAATATTAATTTCAAGTGCTTGCAGTCAGTCTGGAACTGATGGATTTATTAAGGTACAAATACAATTTAGCACTGTTATAGCTAGTACCACCGGAGAAAAAATAAGTATTTATATAAGCAAGTTTATTTTAGCTTATAATTATATCATTATATTCATTAATAAAATTGATATCACCATATAGAGTATGAATCCGTTCATAAACGTACATATGCATATTTATAATAAAGCATACATCTCCACATAATCACTGGCATAAGCACTCATACATGCCTCTTTTCATTCATGCACACAAAAGCATAAACCAGGCATGCACACAAACAATACATTCCACAGACACTTATGCTTGTCGCTTGTACCCCCCCCCCCCACACACACATGCACACACACACACACACACACACACACACCACACACACACACACACACACACACACACACACACACACACACACACACACACACACACACACACACACACACACACACCGAATGCCATTTTATTTCATTTTATTTTAATATTTGCATTATTGAGAAGAAAATAGGTCAACAGGGTTCAAGAATGCCATTCAGTATTTTCAACAGTGTTCAGGTGTTTTCAACAGGGTTCATGAATGCCATTCAGTGTTTTCAACAGGGTTCATGAATGCCATTCAGTGTTTTCAACAGAGTTCAGGAATGCCATTCAGTGCTTTCAACAGGGTTCAGGAATGCCATTCAGTGTTTTCAACAGGGTACAGGAATGCCATTCAGTGTTTTCAACAGGGTTCAGGAATGCCATTCAGTGCTTTGAACAGGGTTCAGGAATGCCATTCAGTGTTTTCAACAGGGTTCAGGCATTCAGGAATGCCATTCAGTGTTTTCAACAGGGTTCAGGAATGCCATTCAGTGCTTTGGCTCAAAGTTTATTGGGATGAAGTACTAATTCAGGACAAATAAGCGATAGGCATCATTGAAAGTACTGCTTAAAATATATTTAATAAAAGAAGAATGTTAAAGTGTTTCGGTTAAACTGTTACTAGAGTTATGCGTTTATCATGTTTAAGTTGATTAATTTGAGTGCGAAAAAAACATAATTCTGCTTTCTAGGGTGTCCTTGGCCATAGGGGATTGATTCACAAAATGTTACTTTCTATGGTGTCCTTGGCCACGGGAGATCGATTCTGTGCTTAAACTCATGTTAATAGAGCTGATGTTGATTTCCCGCTTTTTATTGTTCAAGATGCAGCCATTTTTAGACCATGATGTTTTAATTTTATCTGGAAGTGTTTTCTTCAGACACAATATAACCAGCTGATCTTTGTATGTAAGGTCTTCATTGAGAAATATACTAAAGCCCTTTAAACCCTTCTTATCCCGTATAACATGACACTTTCCCTTTTCATTTCTGAGACAAAATTTACGATGATTTGTCGTTTCCCCTCTGACTTCGTATTGCCCAACCTATAGACCACAATGATATCTTCTGTTCTTATATTTATGTTGCTTTTACTTTTCATCAAGGGTTTTAACTTCATGCGATATCGTCTTGTATGCATTTTCATTTTTTTCTTCAATCAGTCAATCTATTCGGATATTAGTGCTCCAAGTCATTGATTTTCTCTTCAGTTTTTAAACTTGCTCTTCTGTTTCTGCGATAAGATCATATTTTTCAGTTTTTCTCTCACATGTTTCTTTTTATAGTGCTGCAACTCTAGATCTCAATTTATCCCCTTCAATTTCTGTTTTGAACAACCCTTCTAATGTTTCTATTCTTTTTAAACACCGATTTTAATAAATCGCCTTTCATTGTTTAGTTATGTGCTTGTTATCTATGTTTTTAAGCCTTTGTCATCTTTGGTTATGACATTTGACAGCTTTTCATTCATGTATATCTGTTGTTTACCTAGACATTCCAAGGATAATTCAGGCACCTTCAGCTTCTTTTGCTTTTCCTTCTGTTCAGGCTATTTTTTGGCTTTTGTTCTTCTGTTAATCTGATGTTGTTGTTAAGCTTGTGTCTATGTCCCTCAGAGGTTGGACTGCCTGAGCTGAGTGAGTGAGTTTCTCTTTTTTTCATTAAGTATGTCAGTGTTTAACATAACTTTTGCTCCACGGTATAGATTTTTGACAGATTGTGACCAGTTTTATACCATTTAGCGATGGCATAGGTAAAATCAATAGATGGAATACTAGCACATATAAGGTTAAACCTTTTTTTTGTAGTATTTGTTTTGTGTTTTTTTTCATTTTTATATATTTGATACTTTGATAGCAACTCATTCTATGTATTCATTTGAACTTCAGCTGCTGTTGCCAATTTCAAAGGTAAAACTGTTAAAATGGGGGCAGCAGTAGGATTGTTGACACGCTCTATTGTAGTAGAAGGTCAGACTCAGGCAGGTGGCTCTTTGTATGGAGGGAGAGTACTTGTATCTGTCACAACAATTACAGATGCAAAGGGCAACATGGTTACTCGTACAGGTGAGATATCAACAAAATATGTCCTAATATTTCACCTCGTATCCACAAAAACACCAGCTGTATGTTAGCTGTTGTTAATCATGTAAGACAATCAGAACTGATCAAATTTGATAATAATTGACTGATTTTTTTCTTTTTGAATGAGGTTTAATGGCATTTTCAACACATTTCAGATTATTTATGGCATATCCAGTTTGGCTGGTGGAGGAAGACCTCAGACTGAGTAGAAACACCATCCTTCCGCAAGCAAATGGCATCGACTGAATTAAGAACCTTAGATAGTATTAGCGGGTTGCCTATACCATGGCCATTTCCAATACATCGAATCGCAATACGTTTCATTATGAAGTTATATTCATTGATTTCCTATTTGATATACAAATATACTATAAACAAGAGGATCCCTTGGCAGCACATAACATAAAATTTTAAATAAATAGCAAACTTGGTTGTATCTAGCCTGTGCAATAGGGGTCATGATGCACATATCCCTAGCATCTGTTTAAGGGACATTCATTTCCGAAGAAATAATATAAATCTCTGGATTGAGTGATATAATTTATATATTGGCATTTGTTGATTTCTTTTGAAGGATTTGCAAGGGTGACAAATGTAGAGTTTAGGAACATGGGTCAAGAGGGTTGGAATTCACCTACTGATCCTAGATATGCTTTGGCCTGTGTCAGCGTAGGTGCCTGGAGAACAGCAAAACCATCACTGATTAAAGGCAACTCATTCCATGACTTGCACAACACGGCTGTCGGTGTTTTTGGCTGTGGTAATTTGACAATCGCAGATAATGTTGTTTTCGAGCCAGTAGGACCAGGTATGTATACAGACGTCAATTCCAATATATGCATGATGTTTGAATTGTCATAATAAATGCAAACCATTAAGGCATTGAAGTTGAGTGGTCAAAGTCATGCTACACATGTACATGTTTATACATGTATGTTATGTCTGCATGTTGGATTTTATAGAGTGCAAGACGCTTTGTTATTCAAATCAAACAGGTACAATACATGTAGTTGTATTATCTTTATAATAAAATAATGTGACCACGCGATGTTCTTTTTTCTTCCTGCTTTAGCAGTCACAACACCAAATGATCCCTATGGACAGAAGTTTTACTAAACCCTATAATGTTTGAAATTTCCTTCACTGTTTGCCTCCTGTATGTGTTGATTAAAATCTCTTATGGCTTCAATGTTTCTTCATTAGTGACATCAATCACTTCATTAGTGACATCAATCACTTGATTAACATCAGTCACTTCAATAGTGACATCAGTCGCTTCATTAGTGACATCAATCACTTCATCAACGACCGTGATAAGTTTTTATCTTTGCAGGATCGTATACTATATTAAGGCCCTTAAAACACGTTGGAAAAAATGCACTTTATTTCACTTTTAACAGGGCTGCCGTTTATAGGATTTAGGATACAGATACACAATCAAGCATCTAATTGCACCACAGACATTTTTTCTGTAGGTTCTGTACTTAGGAGTGTTTAAAAGAGCAATTTTTACATTTAAAGAGAGTAATATTTGAGCTTTTAAGATTTTTTTTCTCTCAAACACTATATTTTATAAATTACTCGTATATCTTTCTTTTCACATTTTCCTTGACTTGTCGTGAGAATCGAGATTAGGTCAACAATATCCGAAAGCTACAAATAGTCGCCTGAGCATGGAATCTACGAGATTGTCGATGGGACCAGTCTATAAGAAGGAACGAATCTATGAGAATAAGGCATACAAGATATGTTTCAGTTCTATTCACACATGTACAAGAAAAAGTGATTTATTTTAATATTTACTAATAACATGACATCTTCTACTTGTTTGAATGAAACTGAAACATTTTTCTTCACCTTTGAATTGAACTGAACCATTTTTTGTACATGTGTGAATAGAACTGAACCATTTCTTCTACACCTGTGAATAGAACTGAACCATTTTTTGTACATGTGTGAATAGAACTGAACCATTTCTTCTACACCTGTGAATAGAACTGAACCATTTCTTGTACATGTTTGAATAGAACTGAACCATTTCTTCTACACCTGTGAATAGAAATGAACCATTTCTTGTACATGTGTGAATAGAACTGAATCATTTCTTCTTCACCTGTGAATAAAACTGAACCATTTCTTGTACATGTGTGAATAGAACTGAAACATTTCTTGTATGCCTTATTCTCATAGATTAATTTACTGTGTTTTATTGAAAATAATAAAATATATATGAAACAGGAGACTTAGAAAATATGGTTAAAGTTTTGCATGCAAGTTCCATCAAGTTCAAATATCACCAACCACTTAATGTATTTGATTGAAACTTCACACAATAATTCCCAGTCATCAAACCTACTACCTAAGTTACATAACTATTGGATGACTATAATACAAATTATTGTCCTTGTTTGACTTAGAAAATCTGATTAAAGTTTTGTGTGCAAGTACATGTATCATCAAGTCCATATTTTACCAACCACTTAGCGACTTCCCAGTCATCAAGCCGACTATAATAACAAAGTTAGATAACTCTTGCATAAATATTATTCAAATTAGTGCCCTTGTTTGACTTTGAAATTCTGGTTAAAGTTTTGCTTGCAATTACAATCAAGTCCATATCTCACCAACCACTCGATTGAAACTTCAGACAATACTTCCCGGTCATTAATCATACTACAATAACTAATTTGAATAACGCTTGCATGAATATAATGCAAATTAGTGCCCTTGTTTAACTTGGAAATTCTGGTTATAAAGTTTTGTGTAAATACCATCAAGTCCGTATCACAAAAACGCCTCAATTAATTTAATTAAAACTTTATGTACGGCTTTGTAGTCATGAAACAAACTAAATTGATTTAGTGGGATAACTGTTGCTCTATTTTCTTGCATATTATGGCATTTGTTTGACTGCAGCCACAGAATGTATTGGATTGAAACCTCATACAAGGTATTGCAAATATAATAACTATACAAATTAGTAAGTTATACAATTTGTGTTTGCTTGGATTTTTCATCAGTCTCAATCAAATTTGTACTTTTGTGACAAATATTTGAATAGTCAAGCACACTGTCCCTATGACAGCTCAAAACTTCTCCAAAAGTAAAAGGCCTGTAGCTATAATTGTTCGTATGTGGTATTGCCTAATCAGTTTCTTTCATAATTGTTCAAGCCATGACCATCCTAGGGTCAAAATTGGCCCTGCCCTGGGGACTTACACCTATTCTCAAAATAGTTACATTTGAGTGGATATAATTTAAAAAATATGAAAGACAAAGAAACGCCTTTATTTCCTTTTTAAACCCTTAACATATATTTCAAGAATATACATTAACATTTCTAGGTCTCAAACTTCATCTTATCTTGAGTTATGAGCAGTAGTACAAAGTAGGGGTAACTTTCTCACCGTATCTACATGTTTAGGTTCCAAAATAAAGTATTTGATCTCATTAGCATAGAATCTGATGTGTTCAATGAAAACAAAGGAGGTTATTGATGAAGCTATATATTTTGAATAAATGGAAACATGATTAATTTCAGCAATAGTTGTACATCACTTACATTTTTTCACAATGATCATATATCCGTCTCATTATTAACTGGTTTTAATCATTAAATTATTTGCGTAGACAGAACTTTGCAAATATATTCCATTTTTCTGGGAAAATGTCAGTAAAATATAATTATTACAACATGAATGACCTTGGAAATTAGCATCAACCGAACACAACAGAACTATTTGTGGAACTAATTTGAATGTTCTACAAAAATAGCTGCCAACTTAAATACGTTTTTTATTATAATTGTGTTTTTTTGCCTATATTAAAGTTTCCATATGTCCACGTCATGTAGGTTACAGATATGTTATATGCATCTAGCGCTCACTTAGCATTGTTTCAATGGTTGTGCTTCAGTCCTTAAATTTGACATCATTCTTTTCAATCAACCTGAATAATAATTTATTTTGGTAGGTAAATGTGTTTGGGTAATCTACGTTATTTTTGACAGCTACGTTGCCACTCCTTTTAACCACATTGGCTGATTATAAGAGTATATCAATATAATGTTGCCATAGTCAAATTGCACAACTTCATGCTAAACATGCATCATGTCTATTTACATGTAGCAGGTATCAAAACTCTGCTAACAATAGAGTAATGTAATTTTCGGTAAGCTACGTTACCGAGGTTTCAAATGCGCAATATATTCAAACTAATGTACAATGTAGATATCATTTTATACTCAAACATTTACAAACAAATGAAACAATTCAAAAATATGTCATTGGTAAGGATCTATGCAGACAAAAATAAATAGGATTGATTACACTTGATGGTAAACAAAATGTAAACACCACTGAAGAAAATACCCTTCCCATTTGTTTGCTTCTTCATTCGCTATTTTTGTATGAATAAATTTGAATACAGCAATTTTATGTACACATATATTAATATGCACTTTATGCATTCTAAACAAATGTTTGCAAAATTTACTTACTGTTAATTGTGGATGGAAACAAGTTGGAACGGATATGTTCATATAATATCGTTTGCAGATAAAATGACCTTGTCAGGATAAAATGAATAAAAAAATGGAGGAACCTTTCAAGCACTGTAAAGTGAATTGGGGTTTAAAAGTAGAAGGAAAAACTTAAGTTTGTTGTTCATTGAAAATAGTAAAGAATGGTTTAATTAAGCATAAAAGCATCATCATGTAGATTACATCATGTAATAACGGTATGCAAGTGTTTGAAAAAAAACCAGTACTGTCCACTATAATTTCCTGAATATTTCTGATCAAGTAGCTTACATTTTAAAAAACGTTGTTTGGACAGACATAGTTCTCCATTATTGACAGATGGTATCCATATTTTTTTATCCTTTTTAGAGTATTTTTGCTTTTAGACAAGATATTAAATTAACAATACATGTTTTCTTTATATATTTTTTTCTGGCATGTTGTTGTTATAATGTAGCTTACACAAAAAAATGGCAACAGCCTTAGTAAGATGTTGGTAGTAACAACAAATGTTTATTTTTGGTAATTCTGATTATTTAAAATGTCATGACATTAATATGCCTTATTCAGTAAACCCCATGATGATATCACATGTTTTGAAGTAATTACTTTGTTTAAAGCTACAGCAATGCTGTAGTAAATGAGATTGAAATTGTATACAAACAAGTAAGAAACACACATATAATGAATATAAAGTCAGAAAATCACATTGCCTATCACAATAACCAATAACAAATGCATTCGACATAGGTGTTATTTATTTGTAAATGTATGTATTCAGAGAATAGCGAGATGCTTATCAGTTTAGCATAGGAAATTTTTTATTTAAGAATTTTTTTCTCAAGAACAGCTGACCAGTTTATATTTGGTATAAAGAACCATATGTATTGAGTAGGGGTTCCAAGTTTGTTCAAATAAAAGGACTAGGGTCCATTGGGGCCCAGTAAAGGTTCTTCGATTTTTACATAGTAATACTATGGGAACACAGGAAATGTCATTTATTTTAGGTATAATTTCAAATATTTTTTTGTCATATGAGACAGGGTGATTAAAGGGAATTTAATACACCTACAGACCCTAATCCGCTCAAGTACCCCATAAATGCACAACGTTTGCGCTCAGTTTGCACTCCGTTTGCGCTCCGTTTGCGCTCCCTTTACGCTCCGTTTGCGTGCACTCAATTAAGTGCGGTTAATTTAATGCACTCACAAACGCAAGTATTCGCTCACGAGCGATGTATACTATCTTTATTTTATACTCCTCTCAACATTCGTTCAGCGTTCACTCAAAGTTCAATCTGCCCAGTTCGGTTTTCGGCCCATAACCAATAGCAACATCTCAACTCTTACAGTGATTCCATATTGACTTTTTAATTTAAGCTGTTAAAAATGGAGCAATAAATAAAATGTATCCATGGGATTTAGTTAAGGTAATTGAATTTATAATCCAATTGTTTGTCTACATATTGTGTCACCCGCTGGGCAAAAGGTTGTAAATTTCGGATAAACCATTACTGATAGTACAGAAGATTAACAGAAGAGTCTATATTTTGATATGTGATCGGTGGTCTGTGTGATCAAAGAATATCGCACATTCTACCGACTTCTACTATCCAGACTGAAATGTGTTTGTGTCAGTCACTTCTTTGATATACCGTAAACCGTTTGTTACATGAAAGCAAAAAAAGTTGTCCACAAAATTTACAGATACATTATCAACATAAACTAAAAATATTGCAATTGTTATTAATAATTCATACCGTTTATACATCTTTAGATTAACAGTAATCCATTCATTTGATCAGTATAAGCAGTAACCTAACAATATGTGGATATGTCACTGGTTTTTGTCAATGTTCAAACTAAAATTAGCTTTATAATCAACAATAAAATTATGCACTGCATGGGTGATGAAAAATTTATTAGAATTCGTGCGATGGGATTTGACATATAAAATAAAAAATGATTTTTGAAAAATAATAATCTTGTAGTGTTTTTCTCGATTTGAGTCTAAATGTTGCTTCACTAAACTTAAAAAAGATATTCTGATATTATAAGATTTAATAAATATTTTTATATTATTATGTATATATACGTACCTGAAATGAACTTTTTTACAGTGTTTCTCAAATTATTTTTTTACTGATAGTATGATTCATGTTACCGGTAATATATTATAAAAATACAAACTATATTAAACTTGTTTGAAAATATACCCACTGTGCTATACCGCTACTTATATGACACGCAGCGATACAGACACCCTTGGTGTTAATTACATTATGTCACATGCCAGTGAGAGCCATGTCAATTAGATTATACTCCAAAGCGGATACTTACCGGTCTATTGACCACGGAAGAACCCTGCGGATGCTTTCATTTTGATTGTAATTAGTGCCAGATGGACAAATCCTAATTGAACCCGCAGTATGTGATTGAAAAGAAAAGATATAAGAAAAACTGCCAGCCAATTAACAACAAATCAAACTAATTAATTTAAGATATTGGTTGTTCGAGGTTTCAGAATGATAATTTAGTATGTAAACCCATGGTATTAGTATTTTTAAATTAATGAAACAAAAACACCATGTTATAAAATATAATCAGTACTGAGTGAATGGTAGAAAGTGTGACATACACATATTAAGGGATGGGTACCTGGGGCTGTCAATTTACCACAGCTGGCATTCTGGATCTTGACTTTTGATGTAAAATAAATAAATTTAAAACAAAAATAAATCAACGTGCATGCATGGGCATTATAATTAAGATTTAGTTGTTTTATTTTCCGTAACAAATGCATTTATTATAAATTACGAACATATTTGACAGTTTGCAGTTTTTGTACAAAATTATCTGTCATTAGTCCCGTGGGTCAAAATAAACAAGTCAATTACATTCCCAATCTGCAGGAGATGAATGTCAGCATATCTTTTGATAAAAAACAGATAAAACTAAAAATCAGAATTGTTAATTTTACAAGATAAAAACAATCCTACAATTTTAAAACTAATGAAAGTTTATTATTATTATTATTATTATTATTATTATTACAACTTCATTTATTATTATTTTTTATTATTATCATTGTTATCATTATAAATATTATTGTGAATTTTGCTTTTATAATTATTATTACTTTTTATACTTTTTATTTTTATTATGATAATCATTATTATTATTATTGTTATTATTTTATTGCTATTATTATCATTATTATTATCATTATTATTATTATTATTATTATCTTAGTATTCATCTTCTTCATAATTATTACTATTATCGTTATTATTATTACTATTATAATTATTATTATTGTTGTTAATTCTTACGTTTTGCCCCTTGTCACAGCTTTTATAATGCATAAATTGTTACTTGCTTACATGTGCACGTGAATAGGAGTATTGATTTTGTAGGAAATCAATATATTTACTATTTTATAGACAGTGAATACATGTTCTGTTTTGTTTATTTAAACCATCTGCATGATCAAAAGCTGCTCCTTTTCTAATGTTCTAAAGGCAATATAAAATCACCACTTGAAATCGCAAATGATTTTACATTAATTTAATTTAGCTTGATTTTTGAATAAGCTCGGAGCTTATGCATATCATTCTCCAGTGCATTCCTTTATTAGATCTGGTACTGAATTGTGTTTCGAGAGGTCATAGGGTAGAGCACGCGGGGTCAAACTCGCGACCTCTGCCGTCTGAATCCAGCACTCTTTCCACTGCACTACTGACCTACTTTATATTGTAGAATGATATTAAATTGGTACTATTATTTGCATAATCTAATGAGATGTGCACGAGTATACTGTTTTCATATTAATTGCAATATAACAGTTTTACGTACATGTTTTTCACAACTAAGCACCGACTCGGTGTAACTATGTTTGGGGAAAATATAAAACTAAACTCCAAATTGAATTGAAAACGGGTAATTTTTATTTTGCCAAAATACTCAAACAAATAGAATCATAATTATATAATTTTCTGCATATCTATGTTTTGTTTGATTCACAAATGCATTGATTTTTTTGTGTTTAGAGCTATACACTTAAATCCAATTGAAATGTTCTGTATGATTTATAACTAATTTATTATATAATTGACAAATTGTTAACCAGAACTAGTTTTATCATGTTTTATACCAAAAAACAATTATATATACTACATGGTTTATATTTATGCGAACAGAAAATTTCTCATTTATCTCGATTTTGATTATTGATTTCACGCTCAAATAATGAAGAAAGAGTGTATCCGAATGAGTGAGTGCACTCAGTAGCGCACGAATAGTTTAGTTATCAGTTATCTTACAGCGTCTAGCAAATAGTGCATATACTGCGCATCTGAGTGCACTCATGCGTTCAGGAGTGCGTTTATTATTATAAAATCGGTCCAGTTTCGCTCCATCAGCGCTCAATCTGCGCTCTGTTTACGCTCTGAATGCACTCCGTTTGCGTGCAATTGGGGTACTTGAGCGGTTTAGGGTCTGTAAGGGTCAGCAAGGTTCCAAAAAGAGATAAAATTGTGAATTTCTAAAAATATTTTTCTCAAGAACAAATTACTCCAATTTATTCATAGTTGGTATTAATGGGGTTTCAAGTTTCTTCTAATAAAGGAGCTAGTGTTCATTTGGACCAAGTGAGCGGGGGATCAAACCGCAACCTATGGTGTGAGTGGCCAACACTCTGTCTTCATGTACCACACTACTGTCCCGCTTCACTTTAATTTTTACCTAGGAATACTATGTAAACATAGATAATTCTCAAAACTGGAACAAAGTGACAGTGAAATCAGGTGAGCGACTTAAGCCATTTAGACATCTTGTTTCACCTCTTGTCTAAGGATATAATGAAGGAGGAAGAGCCAAATTTGGTACCTTTGTTTTGATGCCTCGTCTGCTGTTGTTTTGATGCCGCATCAGCTGTTGTTTTGATGCCACATCTGTTGTTGTTTTGATGCCACGTCTGCTGTTGTTTTTGATGCCATGTCTGCTGTTGTTTTGATGCCTCATCTACTGTTGTTTTGATGCCACGTCTGCTGTTATTTTGATGCCACATCTGCCTTTGTTTTGATGCCACGACTGCTGTTGTTTTGATGCCACGTCTGCTGTTGTTTTGATGCCGCGTCTGCTGTTGTTTTGATGCCTCGTCTGCTGTTGTTTTGATGCCTAGTCTGTTGTTGTTTTGATGCCACATCTGCTGTTGTTTTTATGCCACGTCTGCTGTTATTTTGATGCCACATCTGCTGTTTTTTTATGCCTAGTCTGTTGTTGTTTTGATGCCACATCTGCTGTTGTTTTGATGCCACGTCTGCTGTTGTTTTGATGCCACATCTGCTGTTGTTTTGATGCCACATCTGCTGTTGTTTTGATGCCTAGTCTAGTGTTGTTTTGATGCCTGGTCTGCTGTTGTTTTGATGTTACGTCTGCTGTTGTTTTGATGCCACATCTGCTGTTATTTTGATGCCACATCTTCCTTTGTTTTGATGCCACGTCTGCTGTTGTTTTTGATGCCATGTCTGCTGTTGTTTTGATGCCTAGTCTGTTGTTGTTTTGATGCCACATCTGCTGTTATATTGATGCCACGTCTGCTGTTTTTTGATGCCACGTCTGCTGTTGTTTTGATGCCTAGTCTGTTGTTGTTTTGATGCCACATCTGCTGTTGTTTGGATGCCACGTCTGCTGTTGTTTTGATGCCTCGTCTTTAAAAATTATATATTTTCTTATTCATTTTGATTTAATAAAATGCTGTAGATAGCATTCAAATTATTGATGTGTAGTAGCAGTTTCAGTAGTTTTGGTATTTTTTGTTTGAATATTTGGCGTTATTTATTATGCAATGTAAGGCTAACAGATGATTAGTTACCATACCCAATCTTTCTTGGGACCCCGGATGGTTAACCAGTACTTAAGCACACCCATCCTGACAAGTAACTGAAAACTTCCCCATATGAATCAGCGGTGAGAGCCAAATTACAATGAGACGTATATCAATCATCAAGGAAGCGGTGACTGGGTAGCAATTTGAACTTACAAATCCCTGGATTGATATACAGGCATGCTACCAACTGAACTAACTGTTCCAGTTTTGCTTAGTTGATATGCAAGATATTGTTTTTCAAATGAGTAAATAATTCATTCAATAATCATAACTATTATGGTTGTGATTTGTATTCTGTATAATGTATCTTTACATAAGAGTTCATTTTTCTTTCTGTTTGTTTTCAGCACTTGTAACCACATCCGATGCCACAACTCTGACACATAACCTTTTTGCGAATCTTAAATGGGATGGAGGTATCAATGGTCGTAAAGAATATAACAATAAAAGATATGACGCCTTGGTAGAAAGTATGGAAGCCAGCAATACGAAGTTACTTAACAACTATGTAGCTGGATCAGAAAGGGTCGGCTTTCATGTCAGGGGGTATGACTGTAAAACCCTGGATAAAGATGATGATTATACAAATAATTATGCATTTGGTAGTCTTATGGGTGTGGTAGTTTTCCCTGCAGATGACATTAAAGTGAAGTGCCTAAAAATATCAGGTTTTCACATTCAAAAGAACAGAGACTACGGACTATATTACCACAATGAGCCAGACGGCTTGATTTCAGACGTGACATTTACAGACAATTATGTTTCGTTGTTCACCCTGGTAATAGGCCCCAGTGCTGTTTCCTTAACTTGCGAAAACAAAACTATTGTAGTGAAAAATTGTGTAATCATTGGAACATTTCCGGGAACTGACTGTATAGATGAAACATCTCCATCTGGCACATATTTCGACTTAAGTGAAGCTAATCGTGGCCTGATGGGAGCACACAAACTGAGATTAGGCATTTTAATTGCTCAGTTCACACAGGGTTCGAATAAATGTCCAGATAAACCATGTGGACATATCATGGCATATAATACAATTTGTGGTAATATGACACTGATTGGTAAGCATGCCTTTGAAATTTGTTGCCATAACTTTGTAATCTATTAGAAGTATCTTCCTTTTCACACTTGAGAAATTGACCACTTATGATGTTGTGTGTTTGATTTTAAGACAGACGTCACAGCATTGTCCAGTGCTCTGTTGATTGACAGCTACTATTTTGAAACAAGATTTTAAAAGTTGAGCATAATGTCTTTCGACAGCTCTTGTTTTAGTCCGTATTCCTGATTTACATGAAAGCCAATCTTGTTTTCAAATTAGAATGGTCTACATGCCTACATGTCAAAGATAAGCTCTCTTTTAGCAATGGTTAAATGATTTAGGGCAAATAAAAAGGGCGAAAACAAAATGTCTCTGGTAAACCGATAATGAATAATTACAGCAACTTCTAGATACTCGTATAATGTTAGAAATTTTTAAGAAGTTTAAGTTAAGTTAAATTATGCGCGATTGTAAAGAAAATTTAGAGTCTATATGAACCACTCTTGAGTCCGATTCCTCGTTAGTGAGAACAAGCACTGAGTGTTGTTGTTGATAATAGGCATCAGGTAGAGCTTGTTATCATCACTTTGAGCTACCAGCACTCTATCCGCTTCACTATCAACCTGCTTTATTGTTTTAGTTGTCGCTGAATATCCTCAAAAAAGCTATATAATACATGAAGATCATCAACTGACTTTCGAAATGCTTCAGAATAATTATGTACTGTCTAATTATCAACTAAATGGACATTTAATTATGGAACAAAATTAAATTATTAATTTAATAATTTGATCCAGGTAACACGTTTGCAAACTTTGGCCCGCATGCATCATGCGGGGCATCCGTTGGTCTGGCTACCAGCCCAGAAAATGATGACCTACATCACCCAGTCACAATGAAATTAACTCAACGACAGGATGTGGTGTCAAGCCATATAGTTTATTATCATAGACCAAATGTGGGGTAAGTTGAAATTCATATAAGTTTATTTCAATGATAGTCATAAGCGAGGAGAGAAAATAATATTACATATATATGAAATACTACGGAAGATGAATATGTTTTCAATAGATCAAAAAGGATTATACTTTTTAAAAGATCTACTGACCATAGCTGATTGCATTATAATATGTCTGTTGTTCGTCCATCGTCCATCTATTAACTTTTTTGTAAACGCGGAAGCATTTTTATTTTTTCTGATTATCAGCTGATCTGGTCAGATTATAAACACTAAAGAGATTTTATACTAGCCATATTGGACTTAAATATCACTCTTGATAGTAGGATTGATTTAATGATTGATTGATTGATTGATTGATTGATTGATTGATTGATTGATTAATTGATTGAAAATGCTAATGTTTGTCTTATAACATTGTAGCACCTTTTGCTTATAACTGAAAGTGACAGAAGCTGGTCAGAATGCTTATAGACAATTACAGCTTAGTTGAGTTCTTGAACTGGTCAGAATGTTTATAGACAAGTACAGCTTAGTTGATATCTTGAACTGGTCAGAATGTTTATAGACAGTTACAGCGTAGTTGAGTTCTTAAACTGGTCAGAATGTTTATAGACAATTACAGCTTACTTGAGTTCTTGAACTGGTCAGAATGTTTATAAACAAGTACAGCTTAGTTGAGATCTCAAACTGGTCAGAATGCTTGTAGACAATTACAGCTTAGTTAAGTTCTTCAACTGATCAGAATGTTTATAGACAATTACAGCTAAGTTAAGTTCTTGAACTGGTCAGAATGTTTATAGACAAGTACAACTTAGATGAGATCTTGAACTGGCCAGAATGTTTATAGACAAGTAAAGCTTATTTGAGTTCTTGAACTGGTCAGAATGTTTATAGACAAGTACAACTTAGATGAAATCTTGAACTGGCCAGAATGTTTATAGACAAGTACAGCTTAGTTGAGATCTTGAACTGGCAAGAATGTTTATAGGCAATTACAGCTTAGTTGAGTTCTTGAACTAGTCAGAATGTTTATAGACAATTACAGCTTAGTTGAGATCTTAAAATGGTCAGAATGTTTATAGACAATTACAGCATAGTTGAGTTCTTAAACTGGTCAGAATGTTTATAGACAATTACAGCTGAGTTGAGATATTGAACTGGTCATAATGTTTATAGACAATTACAGCTTAGTTTAGTTCTTGAACTGGTCAGAATGTTTATAGACAAGTACAGCTTAGTTGAGATCTCAAACGGGTCAGAATGCTTATAGACAATTACAGTTTAGTTAAGTTCTTGAACTTTTCAGAATGTTTATAGACAATTACAGCTTAGTTGAGTTTTTGAACTGGCCAGAATGTTTATAGACAATTACAGCTTAGTTGAGATCTAGAACTGGTCAGAATGTTTATATAAATTACAGCTTAGTTGAGTTCTTGAACTGGTCATGATGTTTATAGACAATGACAGATTAGTTGAGTTTTTGAATTGTCCAGAATGTTTATCTCAAACTGGTCAGAGTGTTTATAGGCAATTACAGCTTAGTTGAGTTCTTGAACTAGTCATAATGTTTATAGGCAAGTACAGCTTAGTTGAGTTACTGAACTGGTCATGATGATTATAGGCAAATACAGCTTAGTTTAGATCTCAAACTTGTCAGAGTGTTTATAGACAATTACAGCTTAGTTGAGATCTTGAACTGGCCACAATGTTTATAGACAAGTGTAACTTAGTTGAGTTCTTGAACTAGTCAGAATGTTTATAAACAATTACAGCTTAGTTGAAATCTTGAACTGGCCAGAATGTTTATAGACAATTACAGCTTAGTTGAGTTCTTCAACTGGCCAGAATGATTATATACAATTACAGCTGAGTTTGAGATCTTGAGCTGGTCTAATGTTTATATACATTTACAGCTTAGTTGAGTTCTTGAACTGGTCAGAATGTTAAAAGACAAGTACAACTTAGATGAGATCTTGAACTGGCCAGAATGTTTATAGACAAGTAAAGCTTAGTTGAGTTCTTGAACTGGTCAGAATGTTAATAGACAAGTACAACTTAGATGAGATCTTGAACTGGCCAGAATTTATATAGACAAGTACAGCTTAGTTGAGATCTTTAACTGGCCAGAATGTTTATAGGCAATACAACTTAGTTGAGTTCTTTAACTAGTCAAAATGTTTTTAGACACTTACAGCTGAGTTGAGATCTTGAACTGGCCAGAATGTTTATAGACAATAACAGCTTAGTTGGGTTATTGAACTGGTCATGATGTTTTTAGGCAATTACAGCTTAGTTGAGATCTTAAACTGGTCAGAATGTTTATAGGCAATTACAGCTTAGTTGAGTTCTTGAACTAGTCAGAATGCTTATAGACAATAACAGCTTAGTTGAGATCTTGAACTGGCAAGAATTTTTATAGACAATTACAGCTTAGTTGAGTTCTTGAACTGGTCATGATGTTTATAGGCAATTACAACTGAGTTAAGTTATTGAACTGGTCAGAGTGTTTATAGGCAATTACAGCTTAGTTGTGTTTTTTGAAATGGTCATGATGATTATAGGCAATTACAGCTTAGTTGAGTTATTGAACTGGTCAGAATGTTTATAGATAAGTACACTTTGGTTAAGTTCTTGAACTGGTCAGAAAGTTTATAGACAAGTACAGCTGAGTTGAGTTCTTGAACTGGTCAGAAAGTTTATAGACAAGTACAACTTAGTTGAATTCTTAAACTAGTCAGAATGTTTATAGACAGTTACAGCTTAGTTGAGATCTTGAACTGGCCAGAATGTTTATAGATAATTACAGCTTAGTTGAGTTCTTGATCAGGCCAGAATGTTTATAGACAATTACATGTGAGTTGAGGTCTTGAGCTGGTCATAATATGTATAGACAATTACAGCTTAGGTGAGTTCTTGAACTGGTCAGAATGTTTATAGACAAGTACAGCTTAGTTGAGATCTGAAACTGGTCAGAATGCTTATAGACAATTACAGCTTAGTTGAGTTTTTGAACTGGCCAGAATGTTTATAGACAATTACAGCTCAGTTTGAGATCTTGAGCTGGTCATGATATTTATATACATTTACATCTTAGATGAGTATTTGAACTGGTCAGAATGTTTATAGACAAGTACAACTTAGATGAGGTCTTGAACTGGCCAGATTGTTTATAGACAAGTATAGCTTAACTGAGATCTTGAACTGGTCTAAATGTTAATAGACAAGTACAACTTAGATGAGATCTTGAACTGGCCAGAATGTTTATAGACAAGTACAGCTTAGTTGAGATCTTTAACTGGCCAGAATGTTTATAGGCAATACAGCTTAGTTGAGTTATTTAACTAGTCAGAATGTTTTTAGACACTTACAGCTGAGTTGAGATCTTGAACTGGTCAGAATGTTTATAGACACTAACAGCTTAGTTGAGTTATAGAACTGGTCATGATGTTTTTAGGCAATTACAGCTAAGTTGATATCTTGAACTGGTCAGAATGTTTATAGGCAATTACAGCTTATGTGAGTTCTTGAACTAGTCAGAATGTTTAAAGACAATAACAGCTTAGTTGAGATCTTGAACTGGCAAGAATGTTTATAGACAATTACAGCTTAGTTGAGTTCTTGAACTGGTCATGATGTTTATAGGCATTTACAACTGAGTTAAGTTATTGAACTGGTCAGAATGTTTATAGACAAGTACACTTTGGTTAAGTTTTTGAACTGGTCAGAAAGTTTATAGACAAGTACAACTTAGTAGAGTTCTTGAACTGGTCAGAAAGTTTATAGACAAGTACAACTTAGTTGAGTTCTTGAACTGGTCAGAATGTTTATAGACAATTACAGCTTAGTTGAGATTTTGAACTGGCCAGAATGTTTATAGACAATTACAGCTAAGTTGAGTTCTTGAACTGGCCAGAATGTTTATAGACAATTACAGCTGAGTTGAGATCTTGAGCTGGTCATAATATTTATAGACAATTACAGCTTAGTTGAGTTTTTGAACTGGCCAGAATGTTAATAGACAAGTACAGCTTAGTTGAGTTCTGAAACTGGTCAGAATGCTTATAGACAATTACAGCTTAGTTGAGATCTAGAACTGGTCAGAATGTTTATATAAATTACAGCTTAGTTGAGTTCTTGAACTGGTCATGATGTTTATAGACAATGACAGATTAGTTGAGTTTTTGAATTGTTCAGAATGTTTATCTCAAACTGGTCAAAGTGTTTATAGGCAATTACAGCTTAGTTGAGTTCTTGAACTAGTCATAATGTTTATAGGCAAGTACAGCTTAGTTGAGTTATTGAACTGGTCATGATGATTATAGGCAAATACAGCTTAGTTTAGATCTCAAACTTGTCAGAGTGTTTATAGACAATTACAGCTTAGTTGAGATCTTGAACTGGCCACAATGTTTATAGACAAGTGTAACTTAGTTGAGTTCTTGAACTAGTCAGAATGTTTATAAACAATTACAGCTTAGTTGAAATCTTGAACTGGCCAGAATGTTTATAGACAATTACAGCTTAGTTGAGTTCTTCAACTGGCCAGAATGTTTATATACAATTACAGCTGAGTTTGAGATCTTGAGCTGGTCTAATGTTTATATACATTTACAGCTTAGTTGAGTTCTTGAACTGGTCAGAATGTTAAAAGACAAGTACAACTTAGATGAGATCTTGAACTGGCCAGAATGTTTATAGACAAGTACAGCTTAGTTGAGTTCTTGAACTGGTCAGAATGTTAATAGACAAGTACAACTTAGATGAGATCTTGAACTGGCCAGAATTTATATAGACAAGTACAGCTTAGTTGAGATCTTTAACTGGCCAGAATGTTTATAGGCAATACAACTTAGTTGAGTTCTTTAACTAGTCAAAATGTTTTTAGACAGTTACAGCTGAGTTGAGATCTTGAACTGGCCAGAATGTTTATAGACAATAACAGCTTAGTTGGGTTATTGAACTGGTCATGATGTTTTTAGGCAATTACAGCTTAGTTGAGATCTTGAACTGGTCAGAATGTGTATAGGCAATTACAACTTAGTTGAGTTCTTGAACTAGTCAGAATGCTTATAGACAATAACAGCTTAGTTGAGATCTTGAACTGGCAAGAATTTTTTATAGACAATTACAGCTTAATTGAGTTCTTGAACTGGTCATGATGTTTATAGGCAATTACAACTGAGTTAAGTTATTGAACTGGTCAGAGTGTTTATAGGCAATTACAGCTTAGTTGTGTTTTTTGAACTGGTCATGATGATTATAGGCAATTACAGCTTAGTTGAGTTATTGAACTGGTCAGAATGTTTATAGATAAGTACACTTTGGTTAAGTTCTTAAACTGGTCAGAAAGTTTATAGACAAGTACAACTGAGTTGAGTTCTTGAACTGGTCAGAAAGTTTATAGACAAGTACAACTTAGTTGAATTCTTAAACTAGTCAGAATGTTTATAGACAGTTACAGCTTAGTTGAGATCTTGAACTGGCCAGAATGTTTATAGATAATTACAGCTTAGTTGAGTTCTTGATCAGGCCAGGATGTTTATAGACAATTACATGTGAGTTGAGGTCTTGAGCTGGTCATAATATGTATAGACAATTACAGCTTAGGTGAGTTCTTGAACTGGTCAGAATGTTTATAGACAAGTACAGCTTAGTTGAGATCTGAAACTGGTCAGAATGCTTATAGACAATTACAGCTTAGTTGAGTTTTTGAACTGGCCAGAATGTTTATAGACAATTACAGCTCAGTTTGAGATCTTGAGCTGGTCATGATATTTATATACATTTACATCTTAGATGAGTATTTGAACTGGTCAGAATGTTTATAGACAAGTACAACTTAGATGAGGTCTTGAACTGGCCAGATTGTTTATAGACAAGTACAGCTTAACTGAGATCTTGAACTGGTCTAAATGTTAATAGACAAGTACAACTTAGTTGAGATCTTGATCTGGCCAGAATGTTTATAGACAAGTACAGCTTAGTTGAGATCTTTAACTGGCCAGAATGTTTATAGGCAATACAGCTTAGTTGAGTTATTTAACTAGTCAGAATGTTTTTAGACACTTACAGCTGAGTTGAGATCTTGAACTGGTCAGAATGTTTATAGACACTAACAGCTTAGTTGAGTTATAGAACTGGTCATGATGTTTTTAGGCAATTACAGCTAAGTTGATATCTTGAATTGGTCAGAATGTTTATAGGCAATTACAGCTTAGTTGAGTTCTTGAACTAGTCAGAATGTTTATAGACAATAACAGCTTAGTTGAGATCTTGAACTGGCAAGAATGTTTATAGACAATTACAGCTTAGTTGAGTTCTTGAACTGGTCATGATGTTTATAGGCATTTACAACTGAGTTAAGTTATTGAACTGGTCAGAATGTTTATAGACAAGTTCACTTTGGTTAAGTTTTTGAACTGGTCAGAAAGTTTATAGACAAGTACAACTTAGTAGAGTTCTTGAACTGGTCAGAAAGTTTATAGACAAGTACAACTTAGTTGAGTTCTTGAACTGGTCAGAATGTTTATAGACAATTACAGCTTAGTTGAGATTTTGAACTGGCCAGAATGTTTATAGACAATTACAGCTAAGTTGAGTTCTTGAACTGGCCAGAATGTTTATAGACAATTACAGCTGAGTTGAGATCTTGAGCTGGTCATAATATTTATAGACAATTACAGCTTACTTGAGTTTTTGAACTGGCCAGAATGTTAATAGACAAGTACAGCTTAGTTGAGTTCTTGAACTGGTCAGAATGTTAATAGACAAGTGCAACTGAGATGAGATCTTGAACTAGCCAGAATGTTTATAGACAAGTATAGCTTAGTTGAGATCTTGAACTGGCCAGAATGTTTATAGGCAATTACAGATTAGTTGAGTTCTTTAACTAATCAGAATGTTTTTAGACAATTACAGCTGAGTTGAGATCTTGAACTGGCCAGAATTTTTATAGACAATTACAGCTTAGTTGAGTTATTGAACTGGTCAGAATGTTTATAGGCAATTACAGCTTAGTTGAGATCTAGAACTGGTCAGAATGTTTATATAAATTACAGCTTAGTTGAGTTCTTGAACTGGTCATGATGTTTATAGACAATGACAGATTAGTTGAGTTTTTGAATTGTTCAGAATGTTTATCTCAAACTGGTCATGATGTTTATAGACAATGACAGCTTATATAGTTGAGTTCTTCAACTGGTAAGAATATTTATAGACAAGTACACTTTAGTTAAGTTCTTGAACTGGTCAGAATGTTTATAGGCAACTACAAATTTTTTATAGATAATAACAACTAAGTTTAGTTCTTGAACTGGTCAGAATGTGTATAGGTAATTACAGGTAGTTGAGTTCTTGAATTTGTCACAATGGACTGAGTTATAGTTTTTGATTTTCAACAGTACAATGTAGCACATTTGTTTCCCATCAGATCATTATCAAACTTGGTCAGAATGTTACAAAATAAGAAATAAGAAAGTATCTGTTATTCATTGTAAAAATAGTCGGTTGCAAAAACTAAGTATTTCATGTGGTCTTGTATACATTGTTTGGTGTGTGGTCTTGTGTACATTGTTCGTCATGTGGTCTTGTAAACATTGTTCGCTGTGTTATCTTGAATGCATTGTTTACATTGTTTACCATGTGGTCTTGTATGCATTGTTTAATTTGTTCGCAGTGTGGTCTTGTTTGCATTGTTTACATTGTTCACCATGTGGTCTTGTATGCATTATTTACATTGTTCACCATGTGGTCTTGTATGCATTGTTTACATTGTTTGCCATGTGGTCTTGTATACATTGTTTACATTGTTCTCCATATGGTCTTGTATGCATTTTTTACATTGTTTGCCGTGTGGTCTTGTATGCATTGTTTACATTGTTCGCCATTGGGTCTTTTATGAATTGTTTACATTGTTCACCATGTGGTCTTGTATATATTGTTTACATTGTTTGCCATGTGGTCTTGTATGCTTTGTTTACATTGTTCGGCATGTGGTCTTGTATGCCTCGTTTACATTGCTCGGCATGTGGTCTTGTAAAAATTGTTTACATTGTTCGCCACATGGTCTTGGGTGCATTGTTCGCCATGTGGTCTTGTATATATTGTTCTCCATGTGGTCTTGTGCACATTGTTCGCTGTGTGGTCTTGTATACATTGTTTGCCGTGTGGTCTTGTATACATTGTTCTGCATGTGGTCTTGTATGCTTCGTTTAAATTGTTCGCCATGTGGTCTTGTATACATTGTTTACATTGTTCGCCACATGGTCTTGTGTGCATTATTTGCCATGTGGTCTTGTATACATTGTTCCCCATATGGTCTTGTGCACATTGTTCGCTGTGTGGTCTTGTATACATTGTTTGCCATGTGGTCTTGTATACATTGTTCGCTATGTGGCCTTGTATACATCGTTCGCCGTGTGGTCTTGTGCACATTGTTCGCTGTGTGGTCTTGTATACATTGTTTGTCATGTAGTCTTGTATAAATTGTTCATTATATGGTCTTGTATACATTGTTTACATTGTTCACCACATGGTCTTGTGTGCATTGCTAACCATGTGGTCTTGTATACATCGTTCGCCGTGTGGTCTTGTGCACATTTTTCGCTGTGTGGTCTTGTATACATTGTTTGTCATGTAGTCTTGTATATATTGTTCACTATATGGTCTTGTATACATTGTTTACATTGTTCACCACATGGTCTTGTGTGCATTGTTCACCATGTGGTCTTGTATACATTGTTCTCCATGTGGTCTTTTGCACATTGTTCACTGTGTGGTCTTGTTTACATTGTTCGCCGTGTGTTCTTGTTTACATTGTTTGCCGTGTGATCTTGTGCACATTGTCCGTCATGTAGTTTTGTGTACATTGTTTGCCGTGTGGTATTGTGAACATTGTTCACCATGTGGTCTTATATACATTGTTTACATTGTTCTCTATGTGGTCTTATATGCATTGTTTACATTGTTTGCCGTGTGGTCTTGTATGCATTCTTTACATTGTTCGCCATGTGGTCTTGTATACATTATTTACATTGTTCGCCATGTGGTCTTGTATGTATTGTTCACCATGTGGTCTGGTTTACATTGGTTACATTGTTTGCCATGTGGTCTTGTATGCTTCATTTTCATTGTTCGGCATGTGGTCGTGTATACATTGTTTACATTGTTTGCCATGTGGTCTTGTATACATTGTTAACATTGTTCACCATGTGGTCTTGTATACATTGTTTACATTGTTCACCATATGGTCTTGTGTGCATTGTTCGCCATGTGGTCTTGTATACATTGTTCATCATGTGGTCTTGTGCACATTGTTTGCTGTGTGGTCTAGTATACATTGTTTGCCATGTGGTCTTGTATACATTGTTCACCGTGTGGTCTTGTATACATTGTTTACATTGTTCTCCATGTGGTCTTGTGCACATTGTTTGCTGTGTGGTCTTGTATTCATTGTTTGCCGTCTGGTTTTGGGCACATTGTTTGCCATGTGGTTTTGTATACATTGTTCGCTGTGTGGTCTTGTATACATTGTTTACATTGTTTTCCGTGTGGTCTTGTGCACATTGTTTGCTGTGTGGTCTTGTATACATTGTTTGCCGTCTCGTTTTGTGCACATTGTTCGCCATGTGGTCTTGTATACATTGTTCGCCGTGTGGTCTTGTATACATTGTTTGCCATGTGGTCTTAAATACATTGTTCACCATGTCGTCTTGTATACATTGTTTACATTGTTCTCCGTGTTGTCTTGTGCACATTGTTTGCTGTGTGGTCTTGTATAAATTGTTTGCCGTCTGGTTTTGTGCACATTGTTCGCCATGTGGTCTTGTATACATTGTTCGCCATGTGGTCTTGTATACATCGTTCGCCGTGTGGTCGTGTATACATTGTTAACATTGTTCTCCGTGTGGTCTTGTGCACATTGTTCGCCGTGTGTTCTTGTATACATTGTTCACCATTGTTCTCCGTGTGGTCTTGTGTACATTGTTCGCCATGTGGTCTTGTATACATTGTTCATCATGTGTTCTTGTATACATTGTTCTCTGTGTGGTCTTGTATACATTGTCTGCCATGTGGTCTTGCATACATTGTTCACCGTGTGATCTTGTATACATTGTTTACATTGTTCTCCGTGTGGTCTTGTGCACATTGTTTGCTGTGTGGTCTTGTATACATTGTTTGCCGTCTGGTTTTGTGCACATTGTTGGCCATGTGGTCTTGTATACATTGTTCGCCATGTGGTCTTGTATACATTGTTCGCCGTGTGGTCTTGTATACATTGCTAACATTGTTCTCCGTGTGGTCTTGTATACATTGTTAACATTGTTCTCCATGTGGTGTTGTGCACATTGTTGGCTGTGTGATCTTGTATACATTGTTCATCATGTGTTCTTGTATACATTGTTCACCATTGTTCTTTGTGTGGTCTTGTATACATTGTTCACCATTGTTCGCTGTGTGGTCTTGTATACATTGTTCACCATTGTTCTCCGTGTGGTTTTGTGCACATTGTTCGCTATGTGGTCTTGTATACATTGTTCGTCATGTGTTCTTGTATACATTGTTCACCATTGTTCTCTGTGTGGTCTTGTGCACATTGTTCGCTGTGTGGTCTTGTATACATTGTTCACCATTGTTCTCTGTGTGGTGTTGTGCACATTGTTCGCTGTGTGGTCTTGTATACATTGTTCATCATGTGTTCTTGTATACATTGTTCATCATGTGTTCTTGTATACATTGTTCACCATTGTTCTCCGTGTGGTCTTGTTAACATTGTTCATCATGTGTTCTTGTATACATTGTTAACATTGTTCTCCGTGTGGTCTTGTGTACATTGTTCACCATGTGGTCTTGTATACATTGTTCATCATGTGTTCTTATATACATTGTTCACCATTGTTCTCTGTGTGGTCTTGTATACATTGTCTGCCATGTGGTCTTGCATACATTGTTCACCATGTGGTCTTGTGCGGATTGTTCGTCTAGTGATCTTGTGTACATTATTCGCCATGTGGTCTTGTGCACATTGTTCACCATGTGGTCTTGTATACATTGTTAACATTGTTCTCCATGTGGTCTTGTATGCATTGTTTACATTGTTTGCCATGTGGTCTTGTATGCATTGTTTACATTGTTCGCCATGTGGTCTTGTATACATTATTTTCATTGGTCGCGATGTGGCCTTGTATGCATTGCTCACAATGTGGTCTTGTATACATTGTTTACATTGTTTTCCATATGGTCTTTTATGCTTTATTTACATTGTTCGGCATATGGTCTTGTATACATTATTTACATTTTTTTCGCCATGTGGTCTTGTGCACATTGTTCTCTGTATGGTCTTGTATACATTGTTTGCCATATGGTCTTTCATACATTGTTCACCATGTGGTCTTGTGCACATTGTTCGCCTAGTGATCTTGTGTACATTTTTCACCTAGTGGTCTTGTGCACATTGTTGGCCATGTGGTCTTGTATTACATTGTTCACCATGTGGTCTTGTGTACATTGTTCGCCATGTGGTCTTGTGCACATTGTTTGCCACATAGTATTGTATACATTGTTTGCCATGTGGTCTTCTGTACATTGTTTGCCATGTGGTCTTGTGTACAATGTTTGTTGTGTAGTCTTGTATACATTGTTTGCCATGTGGTCTTGTATACAATGTTGTCATGTGGTCTTGTATACATTGTTTACCATGTGGTCTTGTATACATTGTTGTCATGTGATCTTGTATACATTGTTTGCCATCTGGCCTTGTATACATTGTTTGCCATGTGGTCTTGTATACAATGTTGTCATGTGATCTAGTATACATTGTTTGCCATGTGGTCTTGTATACATTGTTTGCCATGTGGTATTGTATACATTGTTGTAATGTGGTCTTGAATACATTGTTTGCCATGTGGTCTTGTATACATTGTTTGCTTTGTGATCTCGAGTACATTGTTGTCGTGTCGTCTTGTATACATTGTTTGCCATGTGGTCTTGTATACAATGTTGCCATGTGGTCTTGTTTACATTGTTTGCCATGTGGTCTTGTTTACAATGTTGTCATGTGGTCTTGTATACATTGTTTGCCATGTAGTCTTGTATACATTGTTTGCCATGTGGTCTGGTATACAATATTGTGATGTGGTCTTGTATACATTGTTCTCCATGTGGTCTTGTATGCATTGTTTACATTGTTTGCCATGTGGTCTTGTATGCATTGTTTACATTGTTCGCCATGTGGTCTTGTATACATTATTTTCATTGGTCGCGATGTGGCCTTGTATGCATTGCTCGGCATGTGGTCTTATATACATTATTTTCATTGGTCGCGATGTGGCCTTGTATGCATTGCTCGGCATATGGTCTTGTATACATTGTTTACATTGTTTGCCATATGGTCTTTTATGCTTTATTTACATTGTTCGGCATATGGTCTTGTATACATTGTTTACATTTTTTTCGCCATGTGGTCTTGTGCACATTGTTCTTTGTATGGTTTTGTATACATTGTTTGCCATATGGTCTTTCATACATTGTTCACCATGTGGTCTTGTGCACATTGTTCGCCTAGTGATCTTGTGTACATTTTTCACCTAGTGGTCTTGTGCACATTGTTAGCCATGTGGTCTTGTATTACATTGTTCACCATGTGGTCTTGTGTACATTGTTCGCCATGTGGTCTTGTGCACATTGTTTGCCACATAGTATTGTATACATTGTTTGCCATGTGGTCTTGTGTACAATGTTTGTTGTGTAGTCTTGTATACATTGTTTGCCATGTGGTCTTGTATACAATGTTGTCATGTGGTCTTGTATACATTGTTTACCATGTGGTCTTGTATACATTGTTTGCAATCTGGCCTTGTATACATTGTTTGCCATGTGGTCTTGTATACAATGTTGTCATGTGATCTAGTATACATTGTTTGCCATGTGGTCTTGTATACATTGTTTGCCATGTGGTATTGTATACATTGTTGTAATGTGGTCTTGAATACATTGTTTGCCATGTGGTCTTGTATACATTGTTTGCTTTGTGATCTCGAGTACATTGTTGTCGTGTCATCTTGTATACATTGTTTGCCATGTGGTCTTGTATACAATGTTGCCATGTGGTCTTGTTTACATTGTTTGCCATGTGGTCTTGTTTACAATGTTGTCATGTGGTCTTGTATACAATATTGTGATGTGGTCTTGTATACATTGTTCTCCATGTGGTCTTGTATGCATTGTTTACATTGTTTGCCATGTGGTCTTGTATGCATTGTTTACATTGTTCGCCATGTGGTCTTGTATACATTATTTTCATTGGTCGCGATGTGGCCTTGTATGCATTGCTCGGCATGTGGTCTTGTATACATTGTTTACATTATTTGCCATATGGTCTTTTATGCTTTATTTACATTGTTCGGCATATGGTCTTGTATACATTGTTTACATTTTTTTCGCCATGTGGTCTTGTGCACATTGTTCTCTGTATGGTCTTGTATACATTGTTTGCCATATGGTCTTTCATACATTGTTCACCATGTGGTCTTGTGCACATTGTTCACCTAGTGATCTTGTGTACATTTTTCACCTAGTGGTCTTGTGCACATTGTTAGCCATGTGGTCTTGTATTACATTGTTCACCATGTGGTCTTGTGTACATTGTTCGCCATGTGGTCTTGTGCACATTGTTTGCTACATAGTATTGTATACATTGTTTGCCATGTGGTCTTGTGTACAATGTTTGTTGTGTAGTCTTGTATACATTGTTTGCCATGTGGTCTTGTATACAATGTTGTCATGTGGTCTTGTATACATTGTTTACCATGTGGTCTTGTATACATTGTTGTCATGTGATCTTGTATACATTGTTTGCCATCTGGCCTTGTATACATTGTTTGCCATGTGGTCTTGTATACAATGTTGTCATGTGATCTAGTATACATTGTTTGCCATGTGGTCTTGTATACATTGTTTGCCATGTGGTATTGTATACATTGTTGTAATGTGGTCTTGAATACATTGTTTGCCATGTTGTCTTGTATACATTGTTTGCTTTGTGATCTCGAGTACATTGTTGTCGTGTTGTCTTGTATACATTGTTTGCCATGTGGTCTTGTATACAATGTTGCCATGTGGTCTTGTTTACATTGTTTGCCATGTGGTCTTGTTTACAATGTTGTCATGTGGTCTTGTATACATTGTTTGCCATGTAGTCTTGTATACATTGTGTGCCATGTGGTCTGGTATACAATATTGTGATGTGGTCTTGTATACATTGTTTGCCATGTGGTCTTGTATACAATGTTGTCATGTGGTCTTGTATACATTGTTTGCCATGTGGTCTTGTATACATTGTTGTAATGTGGTCTTGTATACATTGTTTGCCATGTGGTCTTGTATACATTGTTTGCCATGTGGTCTTGTATACAATGTTGTTATGTGGTCTTGTATACATTGTTTGCTGTGTGTTCTTGAGTACATTGTTGTCGTGTCATCTTGTATACATTGTTTGCCATGTGGTCTTGTATACATTATTTGCCATGTGGTCTTGTATACAATGCTGTAATGTGGTCTTGTATACATTGTTCTGTGCGTGATCTTGAGTACATTGTTGTTGTGTCATTTTGTATACATTGTTTGCCATGTGGTCTTGTATGCATTGTTCACCATGTGGTCTTGTAAACATTGTTTACATTGCTCTCCATGTGGTCTTGTATGCATTGTTTACATTGTTTGCCGTGTGATCTTGTATGCATTGTTTACTTTGTTCACTGTGTGGTCTTGTATGCATTGTTTACATTGTTCGCCATGTGGTCTTGTATGCATTGTTTACATTGTTCGCCATGTGGTCTTGTTTACCTTATTTACATTGTTTGCCTTGTGGTCTTGTATGCATTGTTCACCATGTGGTCTTGTATACATTGTTTACATTGTTCGGCATGTGGTCTTGTATACATTGTTTACATTGTTCGCCATGTGGTCTTTTATACATTGTTTACATTGTTTGCCATGTGGTCTTGTGTGCATTGTTCGCCATGTGGTCTTTTATACATTGTTCGCTGTGTGATTTGTGCACATTGTTTACATTGTTTGCCATGTGGTCTTGTATAAAATGATTTACATTGTTAGCAATGTGGTCTTGTATACATTGTTCGCTGTGTGGTGTTGTGCACATTGTTAGCTGTGTGGTCTTGTATACAATGTTTGCCATGTGGTCTTGTATACATTGTTTGCCGTGTGGTTTTGTGCACATTGTTTGCTTTGTGGTCTTGTATACATGTACATTGTTCGTCATGTGGTCTTGTACACATTGTTCACCTTGTGGTCTTCTGCACATTGTTGGCAGTGTGGTCTTGTGTAATACATTGTTCACCGTGTGTTCTTGTATACATTGTTCACACTGTGGTTTTGAGTACATTGTTGGCCCTGTGGTCTTGTATACATTGTTCACACTGTGGTCTTGTATACATTGTTCACCCTGTGGTCTTGTATACATTGTTGGCCCTGTGGTCTTGAGTACATTGTTCACTGTGTATTCATGTATACATTGTTTGCCCCGTGGTCTTGAGTACATTGTTGACCCTGTGGTCTTGTATACATTGTTTGCCATGTGGTCTTGTATACATTGTTTACATTATTCGCCATGTGGTCTTGTATGCATTGTTTACATTGTTCGGCATGTGGTCTTGTGTGCATTGTTTACATTGTTCACCATGTGGTGTTTTATACATTGTTCACCATGTGGTCTTTTATACATTGTTTACATTGTTTGCCATGAGGTCTTGTATATATTGTTTGCCCTGTGGTCTCGTGCACATTGTTCACTGTGGTTTTGTATACATTGTTCCCCATGTGGTCTTGTATACATTGTTTACATTGTTCGCCATGTGGTCTTGTATACATGGTTTACATTGTTCTCCATGTATACAAGACCACATGGCAAACAATGTGAACAAGACCACACGGCAGACAATGTATACACAGTCACATGGAAAACTATGTATACAAGACCCAATGCGAAAAATTAACACAAGACCACACTGTGAACAATGTTCACAAGAACACAAGACCCATAGGTGAACAATATTCAAAAGATGACAAGGTGAACAATGTATACAAGACCACACTGTGAACAATATCCACAAGACCACACGGTGAACAATGTTAACAAGACAACAGGTAAACAATGTATACAAAACCACACGGCACACAATGTATACAAGACCACACAGCGAACTAAGTATTCAAAACCACACATTGAACAATGTTCACAAGACGACACGGCAAACAATGTATACAAGACCACACGGAGAACAATGTACACAGGACAAAACAGCGAACAATGTACACAAGACAACACGGTGAACAATGTACACATGACCAACGGCGAACAATGTACACAAGACCACATGGCAAAAAATGTATACAAGACCACATGGAGAACAATTTATACAAGACCACACAGCAAACAATGTGCACAAGACCACATGGCGAACAATGCACACAAGACCTCACAGCGAACAATGTAAACCATGTATACAAGACCACATGGCGAATAATGTAAAAACAATGTATGCAAGACCACATGGTGAACAATGTATACAAGACCACATGGCAAACAATGTATACAAAACCACACAGCAAACAATGTGCACGAGACCACACCGCGAACAATATATACAAGACCTCATGGCGAACAATGTAAACAATGTATAAAAGACCACATGGTGAAAAATGTAAACAATGCACACAAGACCACATGCCGAACAATGTAAACAATGTATACAAGACCACATGGCGAATAATGTAAACAATGTATACAAGACCACAGGGCGAACAATGTATACAAGAACACATTGTGAACAATGTATTACACAAGACCACACTGCCAACAATGTATACAAGACCACATGGTAAACAATGTATGCAAGACCACATGGTAAACAATGTACACGAGACCACATGGCAAACAATGTATACAAGACTACATGGTAAACAATGTATACAAGACTACATGGCGAACAATGTACACAAGACTACATGGCGAACAATATACACAAGACCACATGGTGAACATTATAAGTCCACAAGACCACATGGTGAACATTATAATTCTGCAAGACCACATGGTGAACATTATAAGTACACAAGACCACACGGTAAACATATTTTACGAGACTACATGGCTAACAATATACACAAGACCACACAGTGAACATTATAAGTACACATGACCACAGGACAATCATAGTACAGAAGACCACATGGCAAACAAAGTACACAGAACCACACAGCAAACATAATAAACAAGACCTCACAACTAACAATATACACAAGACCACAGGGCAAACAATGTAAACAAGACACGTGGTGAACATTGTATACAAGACATCTTGGCAAACAATGTATACAAGACCACACTGCAAACAATATGCACACGATCACACGGCCAACAATGTATACACAATCACATGGAAAATGATGTATACAAGACCACACGGCGAACAATGTACATAAGACCACACTGTGAACAATGTTCATAAGAACACAAGACCATTAGGTGAACAATGTTTAAAAGATGACACGGTGAACAATGTATACAAGACCACACTATGAACAATGTTCACGAGACCACATGGTGAACAATGTTCACAAGACGACACGGCGCACAATGTATACAAAACCACACAGCGAACAATGTATACAAAACAACAAGGTGAACAATGTTAACAAGGCGACGCGGCGAACAATGTATTCAAGACCACATGGCAAACAATGTGCACAAGACCACACGGCAAACAATGTATACACAATCACATGGAAAATGATGTATACAAGACCACACGGCGAAAAATGTACACAAGACCACACTGTGAACAATGTTCTCAAGAACACAAGACCACATGGTGTAATTATAATATTAGCAATGAGGTCTTGTTAACTATGTTTGCTGTGTGGTTCTGAGTACTATGTCTGCCATGTGGTCTTGTGTACTACTGCCCAGTATGGTCATGTGCACCTACAATGTTCGCTGTGTGGTTCTGAGTACTATGTCTGCCATGTGGTCTTGTGTACTATGTTCCCAGTGTGGTCATGTGCACTTATAATGTTCGCTGTGTAGTTCTGAGTACTATGTCTGCCATGTGGTCTTGTGTACTATGTTCCCAGTGTGGTCATGTGCACTTATAATGTTTGCTGTGTGGTTCTAAGTACTATGTCTGCCATGTGGTCTTGTGTACTATGTTCGCAGTATGGTCATGTGCACTAACAATGTTTGCTTCGTGGTTCTGTGTACTATGTTTGCCATGTGGTCTTGTGTACTATGTTCGCAGTGTGGTCATGTGCACTTATAATGTTCGCTGTGTGGTTCTGAGTACTATGTCTGCCATGTGGTCTTGTGTACTATGTTCCCAGTGTGGTCATGTGCACTTATAATGTTTGCTGTGTGGTTCTAAGTACTATGTCTGCCATGTGGTCTTGTGTACTATGTTCATAGTGTGGTCATGTGCACTTATAATGTTTGCTGTGTGGTTCTGAGAACTATGTCTACCATGTGGTCTTGTGTACTATGTTTGCAGTATAGTCATGTGCACTAATAATGTTTGCTTTGTGGTTCTGTGTACTATGTTTGCCATGTGGTCTTGTGTACTATGTTCACAGTGTGGTCATGTGCACTTATAATGTTCGCTGTATGGTTCTGTGTACTATGTCTGCCATGTGGTCTTGTGTGCTATGTTCGCAGTGTGGTCATGTGCACTTATAATGTTTGCTGTGTGGTTCTAAGTACGATGTCTGCCATGCGGTCTTGTATACTGTGTTCGCAGTTTGGTCATGTTGTGCACTTGTAATTTTTGCTGTGTGGTTCTGTGTACTATGTCTGCCATGCGGTCTTTTGTACTATGTTCGCAGTGTGGTCATGTGTACTTATAATGTTCGCTGTGTGGTTCTGTGTACTATGTCTGCTATATGGTCTTGTGTACTATGAACGCAGTTTGGTCATGTGCACTTATAATGTTCACTGTGTGGTTCTGAGTACTATGTCTGCCATGTGGTCTTGTGTACTATGTTCGCAGTTTGGTCATGTGCACTTAAAATGTTCGCTGTGTGGTTCTGAGAACTATGTCTGCCATGTGGTCTTGTGTACTATGTTCCCAGTGTGGCCATGTGCACTTATAATTTTCACTGTGTGGTTCTGAGTACAATGTTTGCCATGTGGTCTTGTGTACTATGTTCGCAGTTTGGTCATATGCACTTATAATGTTCACTGTGTGGTTCTGTGTATTATGTCTGCCATGTGGTCTTGTGTACTATGTTCGCAGTGTGGTCATGTGCACTTGTAATGTTCCCTGTGTGGTTCTGAGTACTTTGTCTGCCATATGGTCTTGTGAAATATGTTCAAGTGTGGTCATGTGCACTTATAATGTTTGCTGTGTGGTTCTGAGTACTTTGTCTGCCATGTGGTCTTGTGTACTATGTTCGCAGTGTGGTCATTTGCACTTATAATGTTTGCTGTGTGGTTCTGAGTAATATGTGTGCCATGTGGTCTTGTGTACTATGTTCGCAGTGTGGTCATGTGCACTTATAATGTTCGATGTGTGGTTCCGTGTACTATGTGTGCCATGTGGTCTTGTGTATTATGTTAGCAGTGTGGTCATGTGCACTTATAACATTTGCTGTGTGGTTCTGAGTAATATGTCTGCCATGTGGTCTTGTGTACTATGTTCGCAGTGTGGTCATGTGCACTTATAATGTTCGCCGTGTGGTTCTGAGTACTATGTCTGCCATGTGGTCTTGTGTACTATGTTAGCAGTGTGGTTATGTGCACTTATAATGTTTGCTGTGTGGTTCTGAGTACTATGTCTGCCATGTGGTCTTGTGTACTTTGTTCGCATTGTGGTCATGTGCACTTATAACGTTCGCTGTGTGGTTCTAAGTAATTTGTCTGCCATGTGGTCTTGTGTACTATGTTTGCAGTGTGGTCATGTGCACTTATAATGTTCGCTGTGTGGTTCTAAGTACTATGTCTGCAATGTGGTCTTTTGTACTATGTTCGTAGTGTGGTCATGTGCACTTATAATGTTCGCTGTATGATTCTAAGTACTTTGTCTGCCATGTGGTCTTGTGTACTTTGTTTGCAGTGTGGTCATGTGCACTTACAATGTTTGCTGTGTGGTTCTGAGTACTATGTCTGCCATGTGGTCTTGTGTACTTTGTTCGCAGTGTGGTAATGTGCACTTATAATGTTTGCTGTGTGGTTCTGAGTACTATGTGTGCCATGTGGTCTTGTGTACAATGTTCACAGTGTGGTCATGTGCACTTATAATGTTCGCTGTGTGGTTCTGAGTACTATGTCTGCCATATGGTCTTGTGTACTATGTTCGCAGTGTGGTCATGTGCACTTATAATGTTTGCTGTGTGGTTCTGTGCACTTATAATGTTTTCTGTGTGGTTCTGTGTACTATGTCTGTCAAGTGGTCTTGTGTACTATGTTCACAGTGTGGTCATGTGCACTTATAATGTTTGCTGTGTGGTTCTGTGCACTATGTCTGCCATGTGGTCTTGTGTACTATGTTTGCAGTGTGGTCATGTGCACTTATAATGTTCGCTGTGTGGTTCTGTGTGCTATGTCTGCCATGTGGTTTTGTGTACTATGTTCACAGTGTTGTCATGTGCACTTATAATGTTCGCTGTGTGGTTCTGTGCACTATGTCTGCCATGTGGTCTTGTGTACTATGTTCCCAGTGTGGTCATGTGCACTTATAATGTTCACTATATGGTTCTGTGTACTATGTCTGCCATGTGGTCTTGTGTACTATGTTCGCAGTGTGGTCATGTGCACTTATTATGTTTTCTGTGTGGTTCTTAGTACTTTGTCAGCCATGTGGTCTTGTGTACTATATTTGCAGTGAGGTCAGGTGCACTTATTATGTTTGCTGTGTGTTTCTAAGCACTATGTCTGCCATGTGGTCTTGTGTACTATGTTTACAGTGTGGTCATGTGCACTTATTATGTTTGCTGTGTGGTTCTAAGTACTATGTCTGCCATGTGGTCTTGTTTACTATGTTCGCAGTGTGGTCATGTGCACTTATAATGTTCACTGTGTGGTTCTGAGTACTATGTCTGCCATGTGGTCTTGTTTAATATGTTCACAGTGTGGTCATGTGCACTTATAATGTTCACTGTGTGGTTCTTTGTACTATGTCTGACATGTGGTCTTATGTATTATGTTTGCAGTGTGGTCATGTGTACTGATAATGTTCGCAATGTGATTCTGTGTGCTATCTCTGCCATGTGTTCTTGTGTACTATGTTCGCAGTTTGGTCATGTGCACTTATAATTTTCACAATGTGGTCTTGCGTATATTGTTCACGCTGTGGCCTTGTGTATATTTTTAAGGTGTGGTCTTATGTATATTGGTTGCTATGTGGTCTTGTGTATATTATTCGCCATGAGTTCTTGTGTATATTGGTCGCCATGTGGTCTTGTGTATATTGTTCACTATGTGGCCTTGTATACATTGTTCGCGATGTGGTCTTGTGTACTTATAATGTTAGCTGGGTGGTCTTGTGACCTAGAAATGTTTGCCCTGTGGTCACGTACACTTACAATGTTTGCTGTGCGGTCTTGTGTACATATAATGTTTGCTGTGCGGTCTTGTGTACATATAATGTTCGCTGTGTGGTCTTGTGTACTATAATCGCCATGTGGTATTGTGCACTATTAATATTTGCCATGTGGTCATGTGTACTTATAGTCTTCACCGTGTGGTCTTGTGTACATATACATATAATGTTCACCGTGTGGTCTTGTGTACTATAATTGCCGTGTAGTTTTGTGTACCTATAATGTTCGCCATGTGGTCCTGTGTATATTGTTTACCTTGTGGTCTTTCTATATTGTTTGCCATGTGGTTTTGTGTACTATGTTTGCCTGTGGTCCTGTGTACTATGTCTGCCATTTGGTCCTGTGTACTATATTTTCCGTTTGGTCCTGTGTACTATATTTGCCTTGTAGTCCTGTGTACTGTATCTGCCATGTGATCTTGTGTACTATATTTGCTGTGTGGTCCTGTGTTCTATGTTTGCTGTGTGGTTCTGTGTACTATGTTCGCCATGTGAATTTGTGTGCCTGCAATATTCGCCATGTGGTTTTGTGTATATTGTTTATCGTGAAGTGTTGTGTATATTGTTCGCAGTGTGGTCTTGTGTATATTGTTTGCAGTGTGGTCTTGTGAATATTGTTCACAATGTGGTTTTGTGTACTATATTTATCTTGAGGTCTTGTGTACATTGTTTGCCATCTGATCTTGTTTCAAATATGTTTGCCGTGTGGTGTCATGTACTTACAATGTTGCATTTGGTCTTGTATTCTTATAATGTTTTCCATGTGCTCTTGTGTACTTATAATGCTCGCCATGTGGTCATGTCCATTTATAATGTTTTCCATGTGGTAATATTGTAGTTATAATGTTCGCTGTGTGGTCTTGTGTATATATAATGTTTGCCATGTGGTCTTGTGTACTTATAATGTTTGCCATGTGGTCTTGTGTATATATAATGTTTGCCATGTGGTCATGTGTACTTATAATGTTTGCCATGTGTCTAGTGTACTTATAATTCTCGCTGTGTGGTCTTGTGTATATAAAATGTTTGCTGTAGTGGTCATGTGTACTTATAATGTTCGTCGTGTGGTTTTGTGTACCTATAATGTTCGCCATGTTGTCTTGTGTATATTGTTAATGGCGTGTGGTCTTGTGTTTATAATTATAATGTTTTCTGTGTGGTCTTATGCACTATGTTCGCCATGTGGTTTTGTGTACCTATAATGTTCGCCATGTGTATATTGTTTACCGCATGTGGTCTTGTGTTCTATATTTGCTGTGTGGTCTTGTTTACTATGTTCACCATGTGTTCTTGTGTACTATAATTGACATGTAGTTTTGTGTACATATAATGTTCACCATGTGGTCTTGTGTACTATAATTGCCATGTGGTATTGTGCACTATTAATATTTGCCATGTGGTCATGAGTACTTATAATCTTTGCTGTGTGGTCTTGTATATATACATATATACATGTTATGTTCATCGTGTGGTCTTGTGTACTATTGCCGTGTAGCTTAGTGTACTTATAATGTTCAGTATGTGGTCCTGTTTATGTTGATTACCGTGTGGTCTTGTGTATATTGTTCATCGTGTTGTTTTGTGTACTATGTTTGCCTGTTGTCTTGTGTACTATGTCTGCCATGTGGTCTTGTGTACTATGTTTTCCATGTGGTCCTGTGTACTATATTTGCCATGTGGTCCTGTGTTCTATGTTTGCTGTGTGGTCATGTGTACTGTATTTGCCGTGTGGTCTTGTGTTCTATGTTTGCCGTGTGGTCCTATGTACTGTATTTGCTGTGTTGTTTTGTGTACTATATTTGCTGTGTGGTCCTGTGTTCTATGTTAGCAATTTGGTTTTGTGTATATTGTTTACCATGTGGTCTTGTGTATATTGTTCGCCGTGTGGTCGTGTGTATATTGTTCTCCGTGTGGTCTTGTGAATATTGTTCACCATGTGGTATTGTGAACTTTGTTTGCCTGTGGTTTTGTGTAATTTGTTTGCCTGTGGTTTTATGTACTATATTTACCGTGAGGTCTTGTGTTTATTGTTCGCCATGTTATTTTGTGTCAGATATAATGTTTTCCGTGTGGTCTTGTATATATATAATGTTTTCCTTGTAGTCTTATGCACTATGTTCGCCATGTGGTTTTGTGTACGATATTTACCGTGAGGTCTTGTGTATATTGTTCATCATGTGTCAAATATTATGTTAGCCGTGTGGTCTTGTGTACTTTCAATGTTTGCCGTTTGGTCTTGTATTCTTATAATGTTTTCTATGTGGTCTAGTATACTTATAATGCTCGCCGTGTGGTTTTGTGCACTTATAATGTTTGCCATGTGGTCCTGTGTACTATGTTCGCCATGTAGTCTAGTGTACTAATAATGTTCACTATGTGGTTTTGTGTATATTGTTTGCCATGTGCTCTTGTGTACTATATTTGCTGTGTGGTCCTGTGTTCTATGTTTGATGTGTGGTTCTGTGTACTATGTTTGCCATGTGGACTTGTGCACTATGTTTGCTGCGTGATCTTGTGAACTGTTTTTGTCATGTGGTCTTATGCACTACATGTATATTCACCATGTGGTCTTGTGTACTATGTTTGCCTCAGGGTTTTGTGTACTTTGTTTGCTATTTGGTTTTGTGTACTATGTTTTCCATGTGGTGTTGTGTTCTATTTTTGCCGAGTGGTGTTGTGTACTATTTTGCCGTGTGGTGTTGTGTACTGTGTTTGCCGTGTGGTCTTGTGTATTATATTTGTTGGGTTGTCGTTTGTACTCTGTTTGCCGTGTGGTTTGTGTACTATGTTTGCCGTGTGGTCTTGTGTACGTTGTTCGCCATGTGGTCTTCTGTTCTATGTTTGCCATGTGGTCTTGTGTACTTTGTTTGACATGTGGTTGTGTGCACTATGTACATGTATATTGGACATGTATAGTGCACATATATAGTGTACATATATATTGTACATGTATAGTGCACATGTATGATGCACATGTATAGTGCACATGTATATCGCACATGTATATTGTAAATGTACAGTGCACATGTATAGTGCACATGTATATTGTACATGTATATTGTACATGTTTAGTGTACATGTATAGTGCACATTTATAGTGTACATGTATAGTTAACATGTATAGTGCACATGTATAGTGTACATGTATTGTGTACATGTATACATGTATTGTATATGTACAATACATGTATATAGTAAATGTTATGTTGCTTGAGTTTAACAATAGTAACGTTATTCATAAGTAATGTAGGAAGCACAAGGCAAAGATTTTCATTGATATTATGAGTGATCTGTTTTTCATTGGTTAAAATCCACAAGCATTGGTTGAACCAAGTATGTATTTTATTAAGATTGGAGGTATTTGCTGTTACATCTGTTACATTTAAGTTGTCAACAATTACAAATAGACTACATGCCGTATAAAATATAGTTGGAAGGTCAGCTGATGCTTAAGATGCAATAATTATGATAGCGTTGATATCAGGATCATAATTTTATAGTGTAACGTAAGTTGCTTATTTATATCAATTGCAGTAAAGTGAATCCATCTGACTGTGTAGACATGGACTGTGATGCTATGAAGAAAGCATTGATAAAGGATGAGGATGGCTCATATATTGGTTATAAGGGTGCCATCGTACCAGAAGCTGAATACGAGTGGGGCGGAGATCCCAGACACGGTACTTCGTAGTGTATATTAACACATCCATTTGTATATCAAATATCAATTTATGGAACCTCCATTTTCATTACATAATTGAGTTATTTATACAAGTATTATATACTAGGATAACCACAATTTATACTTTCAAACCAGGGCCGGGTCAAGGATTTCAGTTTATAGGGTAGTGTGCAACACAAAATCTAAATAAGCACACATGTTTTTCAGTAGAAATATAGTGGATATTGGAATTTACAGTACATCAGTTTTTTTAAGAGTAAATCTGCCATTTCACACATTGTCCAACACTTACATTCAATAATGTCTTATCTTTAATATTACATTGAACCTATTGCTAGCCCCATACACTGTACCACAAAACATCAAACTACTGATACTTTCAGTAGAAATTGATCTACATACAAGTTTGTTGCACACATGGCCAAGTTCCGGTTCATGTTGACCCCATATATTTATTTTGACACTCCCCTTTCCTCTACTACTGTAAAGCTACTATGGTTGTAGAGATAATAAATGATAACATTATTGATTTATATTGAAGGTTTTTTTTATTCTAAATTCTATTATGAGTACATAACATGGTAATAGGAGATTTGAAATTCATTTGTGTTTGACAGGAGTTGGAGATTACAGAATTCCAAAATCAATGTTGACCGACTCAAATGGAAAGAGAATACTACCAAACCAACTTGCTACCAAAAGAGGTACGTAAAGACATTGGGTCTTAAAACTATTTTAATAGTAATTAATCATAAACGGTCATAATACTTGCTCACAGGTTATGCCCACTAGATTGGTTATCTACAGGTTTTGACAATAATAACTCTTATCTCACAGATTAAGCTTACAGGTTATGCCCACTGGATTGAGTATCTACAGATATTGACAATACTAACTCTTATCTCACAGATTATGACAACTGGATTGGGTATCTATAGATTTTGACAATAATAACTCTTATCTCACTGATTATGCTCACTGGATAGAGAATTTACAGGTTTTTAAAATAATAACTCTTATCTTACAGATTATGCTCACAGGTTATGCCCACTGGATTGAGTATCTACAGGTTTTGACATTAATTACTCTTATCTTACAGGTTATGCCAACTGGATTGGGTATTGACAGATTTTGACAATAATAACTCTTATCTCACAGGTTATGCCCACTGGATTGGGTATCTACAGATTTTGACAATAATAACTCTTATCACACAGGTTATGCTCACAGATTATGACCACTGGATTGGGTATCTAGAGATTTTGACAATAATAACTCTTATCTCACAGGTTATGCCCACTGGATTCGGTATCTACAGATTTTGACAATAATAACTCTTATCTCACAGGTTATGCCCACTGGATTGGGTATCTACAGATTTTGACAATAATAACTCTTATCTCACTGATTATGCTCACTGGATAGAGAATTTACAGGTTTTTAAAATAATAACTCTTATCTTACAGATTATGCTCACAGGTTATGCCCACTGGATTGAGTATCTACAGGTTTTGACATTAATTACTCTTATCTTACAGGTTATGCCAACTGGATTGGGTATTGACAGATTTTGACAATAATAACTCTTATCTCACAGGTTATGCCCACTGGATTGGGTATCTACAGATTTTGACAATAATAACTCTTATCACACAGGTTATGCTCACAGATTATGACCACTGGATTGGGTATCTAGAGATTTTGACAATAATAACTCTTATCTCACAGATAATGCCCACTGAATTGAGTATCTACAGGTTTTGACAATAATAACTCTTATCTCACAGATTATGCCCACTGGATTGGGTATCTACATATTTTGACAATACTCACTCTTATCTCACAGATTATGCCTACTGGATTGAGTATTTACAGGTTTTGAAAATAATAACTCTTATCTCACAGGTTATGCCCACTGGATTGGGTATCTACAGATTTTGACAAAACTAACTCTTATCTCACATATTATGCCCACTGGATTGAGTATCTACAGATTTTGACAATACTAACTCTTATCTCACAGGTTATGCCCACTGGATTGAGTATCTACAGATTTTGACAATAATAACTCTTATCTCACAGATTATGCCCACTGGTTTGGGTATATCCAGATTTTGACAATTATAACTCTTATCTCACAGGTTATGCCAACTGGATTGGGTAATTACAGATTTTGACAATACTAACTCTTATCTCATAGATTATGCCCACTGGATTTGGGTATCTACAGGTTTTGACAATAATAACCCTTATCTCACAGGATATGCCCACTGGATTGGGAATCTATAGATTTTGACAACGGGGCAACACTAACTCTTTTCTCACAGATTATGCCCACTTGATTGGGTATCTACACTGGGTTTTGACAATAATAACTCTTATCTCACAGGTTATGCCCACTGGATTGGGAATCTACAGGTTTTGACAATAATAACTCTTATCTCACAGATTATGCCCACTGGATTGGGTATCTACAGGTCTTTACAATAGTAACTCTTATCTCACAGGTTATGCCCACTGGATTGGGTATTTACAGGTTTTGACAATACTAACTCTTATCTCACAGATTATGCCCACTGGATTGGGTATCTACAGGTTTTGACAATAATAACTCTTATCCAACAGATTATGCCCACTGGATTGGGGATCTACAGGTATTGACAATAATAACTGTTATCTCACAGGTTATGCCCACTGGATTGGGCATCTACAGGTTTTGACAATACTAACTCTTATCTCACAGGTTATGTCCACTCGATTCGGTATCTACAGGTTTTGACAATACTAACTCTTATCTCACAAGTTATGCCCACTGGATATGGAATCTACAGGTTTTGACAATAATAACTCTTTATCTCACAGATTATGCCCACTGGATATGGAATCTACAGGTTTTGACAATAATAACTCTTTATCTCACAGATTATGCCCACTGGATTGGGAATCTACAGGTTTTGACAATAATAACTCTTATCTCACAGATTATGCCCACTGAACTGGGTATATACAGGTTTTGATAGTAATAACTCTTATCTCACAGATTATGCCCACTGGATTGGGTATCTACAGGTTTTGAAAATAATAACTCTTATCTCACAGATTATGCCCACTGGATAGGGTATCTACAGGTTTTGACAATAATAACTCTTATCTCACAGGTTATGCCCACTGGATTGGGTATCTACAGGTTTTGACAATACTAACTCTTATCTCACAGGTTATGCCCACTAGATTGGGTATTTACAGATTGTGACAATAATAACTCTTATCTCACACATTATACTCACAGGTTATGCCCACTGGATTGAGTATCTACAGATTTTAAAAATACTAACTCTTATCTCACAGATTATGACAACTGGATTGGATATCTACAGATTTTGACAATAATAACTCTTATCTCACAGGTTATGCCAACTGGATTCGGTATCTACAGATTTTGACAATAATAACTCTTATCTCACAGGTTATGCCCACTGGATTGGGTATCTACAGATTTTGACAATAATAACTCTTATCTCACTGATTATGCTCACTGGATTGAGTATTAACAGGTTTTATAAAATAATAACTCTTATCTTACAGATTATGTTCACAGGTTATGCCCACTGGATTGAGTATCTACAGGTTTTGACATTAATTACTCTTATCTCACAGGTTATGCCAACTGGATTGGGTATTGGGAGATTTTGACAATAATAACTCTTATCTCACAGGTTATGCCCACTGGATATGGTATCTACAGATTTTGACAATAATAACTCTTATCACACAGGTTATGCCCACTGGATTCGGTATCTACAGATTTAAACAATAATAACTCTTATCACACAGGTTATGCTCACAGATTATGACCACTGAATTGGGTATCTACAGATTTTGACAATAATAACTCTTATCTCACAGATAATGCCCACTGAATTGAGTATCTACAGGTTTTGACAATAATAACTCTTATCTCACAGATTATGCCCACTTGACTGGGTATCTACATATTTTGACAATACTCACTCTCATCTAACAGATTATGCCTACTGGATTGAGTATTTACAGGTTTTGAAAATAATAACTCTTATCTCACAGGTTATACCCACTGGATTGGATATCTACAGATTTTGACAATACTAACTCTTATCTCACATATTATGCCCACTGGATTGAGTATCTACAGATTTTGACAATACTAATTCTTATCCTACAGGTTATGCCCACTGGATTGAGTATCTACAGATTTTTACAATAATAACTCTTATCTCACAGATTATGCCCACTGGTTTGGGTGTCTCCAGATTTTGACAATAATAACTCTTATCTCACAGGTTATGCCAACTGGATTGGGTATCTACAGATTTTGACAATACTAACTCTTATCTCATAGATTATGCCCACTGGATTTGGGTATCTACAGGTTTTGACAATAATAACCCTTATCTCACAGGTTATGCCCACTGGATTGGGAATCTATAGATTTTGGCAACGGGGCAACACTAACTCTTATCTGACAGATTATGCCCACTGGATTGGGTATCTACATGTTTTGACAATACTAACTCTTATCTCACAGGTTATGCCCACTGGATTGGGAATCAACAGATTTTGACAATACTAACTCTTATCTCACAGATTATGCCCACTGGATTGGGAATCTTCAGGTTTTGACAATAATAACTCTTATTTCACTGATTATGCCCACTGGATTGGGTATTTACAGGTTTTGACAATAATAACTCTTATCTCACAGATTATGCTCACAGGTTATGCCCACTGGATTGGGTACATGTATCTACAGATTTTGACAATAGTAACTCTTATCTCACTGATTATGCCCACTGAAATGGGAATCTACAGGTTTTGACAATAATAACTCTTATCTCACAAATTATGCCCACTGGAATGGGCATTTACAGGTTTTGACAATAATAACTCTTATCTCACAGATTATGCCCACTGGATTGGGTATCTACAGGTTTTGACAATAATAACTCTTATCTCACAGATTATGCCCACTGGTTTGGGAATATAAAGGTTTTAACAATAATAACTCTTATCTCACAGATTATGCCCACTGGATTGGGTATCTACAGGTTTTGACAATAATAACTCTTATCTCACAGATTATGCCCAATGGATTGGGTATCTACAGGTTTTGACAATAATAACTCTTATCTCACAGATTATGCCCACTGGATTGGGTATCTACAGGTTTTGACAATAATAACTCTTTTCTCACAGATTATGTCCAGTGAATTTGGAATATACAGGTTTTAACAATAATAACTCTTTATCTCACAGATTATGCCCACTGGATTGGGTATCTACAGGTTTTGACAATAATAACTCTTATCTCACAGATTATGCCGAATGGATTGGGTATCTTCAGGTTTTGACAATACTAACTCTTATCTCACAGATTATGCTCACATGTTATGCCCACTGGATTGAGTATCTACAGATTTTGACAATACTAGCTCTTATCTCACAGAATATGCCCACTGGATTGGGAATCTACAGGTTTTGACAATAATAACTCTTATCTCACAGATTATGCCCACTGGATTGGGTATCTACAGGTTTTGTCAATAATAACTCTAATCTCACAGGTTATGCCCACTGGATTTGGTATCTACAGGTTTTGATTAAAATAACTTTTATCTCACAGGTTATGCCCACTGGATTTGGTATCTACAGGTTTTGACAATAACAACTCTTATATCATAGGTTATGCTCACAGGTTACACCCACTGGTTTGTGTATGTACAGGTTTTGACAATAATAACTCTTATCTCACAGGTTATGCTCACAAATTATGCCCACTGGTTTGGGTATCTACAGGTTTTGACAATAATAACTCTAATCTCACAGGTTATGCCCACTGGATTTGGTATCTACAGGTTTTGACAATAAAAACTCTTATCTCACAGATTATGCCCACTGGATTGGGTATCTACAGGTTTTGACAATAAAAACTCTAATCTCACAGGTTATGCCCACTGGATTTGGTATCTACAGGTTTTGACAATAAAAACTCTTATCTCACAGATTATGCCCACTGGTTTGGGTATCTACAGGTTTTGACAAAAATAACTCTAATCTTACAGGTTATGCCCACTGGGTCAGGTATATACAGGTTTTGACAATAATAACTCTTATCTCACAGATTATGCCCACTGGATTGGGTATCTACAGGTTTTGACAATAATAACTCTTATTTCACTGATTATGCTCACTGGATTGGGTATCTATAGGTTTTGACAATAATAACTCTTATTTCACTGATGATGCCCACTGGATTGGGTATTTACAGGTTTTGACAATAGTAACTCTTATCTCACAGATTATGCTCACAGGTTATGCCCACTGGATTGGGTACATGTATCAACAGATTTTGACAATACTAACTCATATCTCACTGATTATGCCCACTGAACTGGGAATCTACAGGTTTTGACAATAATAACTCTTATCTCACAGATTATGCCCACTGGAATGGGCATTTACAGGTTTTGACAATAATAACTCTTATCTCACAGATTATGCCCACTGGATTGGGTATCTACAGGTTTTGACAATAATAACTCTTATCTCACAGATTATGCCTACTTGATTGGGTATCTACAGGTTTTGACAATAATAACTCTTATCTCACAAATTATGCCCAATGGATTGGGTATCTACAGGTTTTGACAATAATAACTCTTATCTCACAGATTATGCTCACAGGTTATGCCAACTGGATTGAGTATCTACAGATTTTGACAATACTAGCTCTTATCTCACAGATTATGCCCACTGGATTGGGAATCTACAGGTTTTGACAATAATAACTCTTATCCCACAGATTATGCCAAATGGATTGGGTATCTACAGATTTTGACAATACTAACTCTTATCTCATAGATTATGCCCACTGGATTTGGGTATCTACAGGTTTTGACAATAATAACCCTTATCTCACAGGTTATGCCCACTGGATTGGGAATCTATAGATTTTGACAACGGGGCAACACTAACTTTTATCTAACAGATTATGCCCACTTGATTGGGTATCTACAAGTTTTGACAATAATAACTATAATCTCACAGGTTATGCCCACTGGATTGGATATCTACAGGTTTTGACAATAAAAACTCTTATCTCACAGATTATGCCCACTGGTTTGGGTATCTACAGGTTTTGACAATAATAACTCTAATCTTACAGATTATGCCCACTGGATTGGGTATCTACAGGTTTTGACAAAAATAACTCTAATCTTAGAGGTTATGCCCACTGGATAGGGTATCTACAGGTTTTGAAAATAAAAACTCTTATCTCACAGTTTATGCCCACTGGATTGGGGATCTACAGGTTTTGACAATAATAACTCTTACCTCACAGGTTATGCATACTGGTTTGGGTATCTACAGGTTTCTACAATAATAACTCTTATCTCTCAGATTATTCTCACTGGATTGGGTATCTACAAGTTTTGACAATAACAACTCTTCTCTTACAGATTATGCCCACAAGATTGAGCATCCACAGGTTTTGACAATAATAACTCTTATCTCACAGATTATGCTCACTGGATTGGGTATCTACAAGTTTTGACAATAACAAATCTTCTCTTACAGATTATGCCCACTAGATTGGGTATCTATAGGTTTTGACAATAATGACTCTTATATCACAGATTATACCGACTAGATTGAGTATCTACAGGTTTTGACAATAATAACTCTTATATCACAGATTATAACGACTAGATTGAGTATCTACAGGTTTTGACAATAACTCTTATATCACATATTAAACCCACAGGATTGAGTATCTACAGATTTAGATTTTTACATCAGTGTGGTTTTGTTTATGAGTGTTGTTTTTGTTGTTTGGGGATTTGTAGTTATTGTAGTATTTTTGTAAATTAAGTTAAAGTTGTTTAATTTTCTGATGAACAATATTCATGAACACTTCAGAGGCTGTAGTTCTTTGTTAAAAACATTTTTACTACAGAATCCATGTATATTAAGACTGGACGTTTTTGCAATCGCCTTTTGTCCGTTGTCCTGTATTGTGCGTCTGTGAACAATTCACATTTTTTACTTTTTTTACCTGATTGTAATGAAATTTTGTATGAAGCTTTGATACTTAAAGGTGAATTTATTTTGTGATTTTTATGGTCCCCACCCCATTGGCATATTACTGTCAATTCCCTGTCCTAAATACACGTGCCCAGCATGAAGATACACTTATAACTTAGAGATATACGCATCTAAAGTGTCTAATTGCATAACCTCTTTATTACAAACATCGGGTTTCTGAAGCCACGTTTTTGTTTTTGTTTACATTCGCCATTTTCAACAAACTGCTTTCGGGTTTCCGATCTATCATTGGATAACATCGTGAAGACTCGTTCCCAATCTCGTTTTCGAGGCTATGTTCGGGAAGTATACAGAGTTCAATGTAAACATTGCGCAATACTTTATTGCAGGACGTATTAAAGTTTTGGCCAATATTCAATTACTGTTAATTTGATAACTTTCAAGTAAATAAAGGTTATACATCAATACATAAGCATTATTTTGTGCACACTGCATATAGGAAAAGTCTAGATTAACAGCGTGTTTGTGTTACTTGCCAATATAATCCCTTTAATATGTGAAGCGCTGAGAATCAATTTGTAAGCATAATTATTGAGGCCGATGAGGCTTTCATAAAAATTGTGAATTGCATGATCCTGGGTAACTGCATCATTTGGTCCCGGGGTTGGGGCCAACTTTACTAAATCTGTATAGAGGAAATGACAAAAAACGGTTAGTTCTCACTCATGACTGAAGTAATGTATTGAATGGTTTTTGGTGTAATTTGTTGATGACATGACAGTTTATAAAGATGTTTTATTGAGTGCTACTCAAGGTAAACTTTAAAAATTGTCCTATTGTAGGAAACACTAGGAAGTAAATGGGAAACATGATTATTGAGGCCTATTGGTCCTTTATAAAATGTGAATTGCATTCCCCTGGGTATTAGCATTTGGCCTTGGGGTGGGGTGGGGTGTACTTTACTAAATCTATACAATGGAAAATGACAAAAAAAAACGTTATTTCTCATGGCTGAATAGACTCATTTGAATGTTGTTGGTGTTATTTGTTGTTGCTGACATGACAGTCCAAATGTATGTTTGGATTTAAGTCTTTGACCCCTGGGACCTAGGACATAGACCTTGGGGATGGGCGAATTATAAGCATGATTAATGAGGCTTACAGGTCCTTCATAAAAAATGTGAATTTCATGCCCCTGGTTCTCACCGTTTGGCTCTGGGGCTGGGCCTGTGTTGCTAAATCCATACAGAGAAAGTGACAAAAAATGTTACACGTGTTTCTCATGACTAAAATAATTTGTTTGAATGGTGTTTGGTGTGTGTTGTTGTTGCTGAAATGACAGTTGGTATCTTTGTTTATTTAAGTGTCCCAACCCCTCTGTGGCCTTTGGGATAACAATGATAATAATAGTGTTTTTATTTCGAGAAGGGAAACTCATTAAGTTTTATAATTAAATATAAATCTTATTTTCAATTAGGCTCTCGGAATAACGCATTTAAATCGATAATATCAATATTACAATGTTTTTCTTCAATAATAGTTGGAGCAGATACCTGCTTAAATCAATACAATGTTAACAATGATAAAGTGCATTATTTTATTTTCATGCGAAAGATGTTTTATTAATCAGAAATTCTTTGTACACATATTTAAATGTAGCAATGTTATTCAATTTTCTGATAAATGAAGGTATATTGTTCCAGACTTCCATAGCAGAATAAGAAAATGCACTAAAATTATTAATTGCTTATTAATAAATTTAAATACAAAAAATCCAATTTATAATTTTATACTGTCAGAAAATGATAACCATAAAAGTTAATTCTTTAAAAAGTTTAAAAGAAGGTGTTTTATACAAAGTTATGGCACATCCAATATGAATCTACCAGCTTTTTTCTGTATTTTAAATATCTTATTAGTATTAGAAAGTGTACCAGTACCCCAAATAGCCGAGCAATAGTCCAATGTAGGCTGAATATACACATGTTGAATAATGTTTCATTTTAAGATTTAAGTATTTAGATATATGTATAAACAAATATAATTTTTTAGTTTATCACATACTTTACTGAATTGGGTCTTAATGTTTCATGAATAAATAAGCCAAGTAGGTTTTCACATCCTACATGTTTGATTTATGAATTGTTGACTAAAATACATAATTTTCCAGAAAGTTCAATTTTGTTGTGTACCTATAATCATATAATAAATTATGTAGTTTTGTTAGGATTTAGAGCCATATTGCTATTTTTACACCAACTTTCAATTTTTATAACAGATTTTTGTAATTCTGTTTCAATATATCATAATATACACTCGCTAACATGGATAGAAGAATCGTCAGTGTACATGTCAACACTTGAATCATCAACAACTATTGGAAAATCACTAACATAAATCAAGAAAAGTAGAGAACCTAGAATTGAACCTTGCGGAACATGTAAACCACCACAATGAATGGTAGCTAATTTAACACTTTGACATCAGATTTCTTTGTTAGATAGGACGAAAATCACTGTATTGTATGAACAGTAAAACGACAGCGTTTTAATTTTATGTAAAAAAATATTATGGTTTACTAAATCAAATGTCTTTCGTAGATTCAAAAACACACAAAACAAGCAACATTAATATTCTCTTTATTAAAGGAACAACTAAAAAGCAAATAGTAAGCATGATTATTGAGCCTATGGGTCCTTTATAAAAAAATGCCAATAGCATGCCCCTTGGTCTCAAAATTTGGCCCTGGGGATGGAGCCTCTTTACTAACTCTATATAAGATAAAATGACAAAAGTCTTTGTTTCTCATTACTGAATAGACTTATTTGAATGGTTTTTGGTATGATTGTCTGTTGCAGACTTGACAGTCTAAATCGATGTTTGAATATGTGCCCCTTACCCCACAATGACCTAGGGCCGATGCATATACTTATCTTAGAGGCAGTTAGCTTGTGGTAAAATATATTTTTCTGATTAGAAAAGCATGTATGTGTGGTTTAAAACATCACTTTTAAAGTGTAAACAATCATTAGAATTTATTTGAAAAGTTTCAAATAAATTTGAATCTAAAAAGGTTTAGATCCAAAAATATCTTGAATGTTTTATTTTCGAGTCTGATATGAATGCGTCCTCCATATCAAACATTGTATGATTTATGGGTGTTCATGGATTGAGTACTGTGCCTGGCTCAGGTGACCGTAATGGCCTATAGGTATTTTGTGTATATTTTATCTCACACAGGTACAGACCGTAATCCGTTCAAGTACACCAAACGGACGCAAACGAAACGAAAATCAAACGCGTTTTAAACGATATACAAACGGACTAAAAATGCAAACAAAACAATAAACGATAAACGAAACGAAACGATACACAGACGCAACAGGGCGAACGATCCACGAACGATACAAAACGATAATGCAAACTTAAACGCATCAAATAATAAAGATTCGGATATCCTCTAATATTGTCATAGTTATATTGACAATGAAATAAATAATTAAACGAAATGATTGCTCTCTTTGTCATTTAAAATCTTTAAATTTCTATACCTGTTACTTTAATTAAATTTCTATGTTATAAGTTTTAATCCCGAATTACCCGTGAAAAACATTGCCTCGGGCATCGTTTCTTTACTTGTATAAGTGTGATAAAACAATCAGATGATGCATGACCTGCTTACACAACTACCCGAATTAACTGATTTAATTATTTGAACACCGATTTATGTTGCTGTTCTGTTATATGATTGCCAATCAGGAAAAGTTTTCATGCAATTTTAGAAAATCTGTTTGTTACACCAAAAACCCTTAGGGCTTTTCCAAAATTGTATATAAAACTAGTTCATATATATATAACAAACACACGTAAAGGGTTGGTGTTTGTTTGTTACTGGGTGTCTTCCAAAATGTTTGTTTTCAATATAGGCATTTGTTAAAAAAAGATTACTATTAAGCTGATAGAGTTATTAATAACTACACATACCTTAATTTGTGTACAGAATGAACACGCTGTCCCTTTCACTATCATCTTGTGCCAATGTCCGATTACGTCACCAGTGAAACAAACATTTTATTCACTAAGTGGGTATCTTGGAATTTTTTGATGGAAGGATATCAGAGGAATTCTATCGGCGTACATAAAAGTCCTTGAAAGCGTCAGACGGAAGCCATGCCACAAGACATAAAACTTTTACCCTTAAAGGCATCTTTTTTTATGGAAACATCTCCGCCTCCCCCATACATTTACCATAGTGAAATAGAACGTGACGTTAAATGACACAAGAAACTGTCAGAGTGACGACATCGCACATTGCCACGAGGTCAGAAATAAATTGTGTCGGAGTAATAGACATAAAGTGTGTGCGCTCGCTACATAAATTAAGGCATGTGTATTTGTAAATATATTTATCTTTGCGGATTATATAAATTATTTTGTTTAATGAATTGTTATAATTGTTTAACATGACAATCTATCAAAATTCATAACTGGAATTAAAATTGGAAAATACTTGTTAATAATGCATTATTCCTGTAAATAAAATAAATACTTGCTGAGGCGTCTATACTCTGTTTCTTGCATAATAGCAGATTATACACCACTGCAGATATAAAAAAAACACGGACTGGTTCACATTTATTTACTATATACTTTTTCGATACTGTAATATTAACGTTAGTGTAAACCAGTCTGGCAATGTTTGGCCACTCTAATGATTACATGACCGTAACGTGTTTATCTGATGTAATTGACATGCCCCGTACCATGTGTATTAAATTTCAATGGTTGAGTTTTATGTAACATATTAATCTGCTGTCACACTACAAATCATCAACTTTATGGTAGACCATATCTAACATAGGGTGGCTTAGTTAGAAATATTTCAGAATGATTTTAATCAATATTTTAGAAAGATTTTAATCAATATTATTTTAATTTATTTAATTAATATATTATCATATAAAACCCGGCAATTTCTTTAAATATCTAGTTCTTATTATTTATTCTACTGCGGTGTTACAATTGGACAACCAGAGATGATGCGATTGGTGAACATGTCGTGTAAACATTAAATGGTAAAAGATACACGGTAAACGATACACGCAAAACGATTCGAACGCAAACGCAGGTTAAAATGCATTCACTATCGTTTTGAACTGCATTTTCGTATTTTCTCTAACGTTTATCATGAAAAAAATGCAAACCATTAACGAAACTAAAATGCATTTCAAACGCAAAACAAACGCGTTTGACACGCAAAACGAACGCAATTGAAATGCATTTTTGGTGTACTTGAACGGATTACGGTCTGTAACCGTTAAGGCCCATAGCATCTTGTATATTTGATCTCACTGAGGTAACCATTAAGGCCCATAGCATCTTTTATATTTGATCTCACTCAGGTAACCATTAAGGCCCATAGCATCTTTTATATTTGATCTCACTCAGGTAACCATTAAGCCCATAGCATCTTGTATATTTTATCTCACCCAGGTAACGGTTAAGGCCCATAGTATATTGTATATTTTTTCTCACCAAAGTAACCGTTAAGCCCATACTATCTTGTATATTTCATCTCACTCAGGTAACCGTTAAGGCCCATAGCATATGTATATTTTATATCGCCCAGATAACCGTTAAAGCCCATAGCATCTTGTATATTTTATCTCACTCAGGTAACCGTTAAGGCCCATAGCATATTGTATAGTTTTTCTCACCCAGGTAACCATTAAGGCCCATAGCATCTGGTATATTTTATCTCACCCAGGTAACCGTTAAGGCCCAAAGCATCTTGTTTATTTTATCTCACCCAGGTAAATGTTAAGGCCCATAGCATCGTGTATATTTTATTTCACCCAGGTAACCGTTTAGGCCCATAGCATCTTGTATATTTTATCTCAGTCAGGTAACCATTAAGGCCCATAGCGTCAAATCATTTTTTCCCTCAGCACTTACATTGAATACCAAACATTCCAATTTAAATTTTTTTTCTAAATATTTTCAAATAAATTATAGTATGATTTATAAATATTGCAGGAATTGTTCGAACGAATAACTGCGAGTTAAAGCAATATTTTAACATTCCCTACTACTACCAATGTCGAAATGAAGAATACGGAATGCTGGTTATCGAAAGTATGGATAAAGACAGGGAGACACGTAGATTGTCACCAGTAGCTGTTCTTAGTAATGATTGCCTCGATTTGATAAATGGACCCCAGGATCATGGCTGGTGTGCAGGTTACACATGCCAGAAGCGCATCTCTTTATTCCATGCTCTTGTTTTACGTGGTAAGCATAATAATGTAAATATTGATCTCTTTCAGGTTAAGTTCTCTTTATGTTGAATGTTTTCACCCAATTTAAAATCTTATTAATATATGTTCAGTTATATATATTTGTAAAAACATATGTTTTACTCACAGAATCATTTTTAAAAATCATATTTCATATCCATTTTTTTATTAATCTAATGAAAAGCTTTCAATCCGTAGATAGGAAACCATTTAATTGGCTTTCACATTTTAAGTCTGCTTTGAATTTTCGATAAAAAAGTGACTTTAAGACTTGGAACAATAAAGTTGTCTTTATTGTATTTGTTCAGGTAATATGCCTGAAATTGCTATTACAGTATAATAAGTTTTTATCTTGACAATGATTTATTTTAACCTGCCAAGCCACAGGCAGCCCAGATAAGCAATCGTAAACAAGATTTATATTAGATTTGACTCTGATTGGTAACTAAAAAACAACTAACATGCGCTATAAGAAATGGGACAATGTTTTCCTTGTTTTAATCAGATAATGGTAAATCATCTTTTATTTCTATATACCCTATTATACTGTGAGAATTTGGACAATTATCTTTGTTTGTTATGTTGTCAAAATTCATAATACACGTGTATGATTATAAGATTAGCAGATGTATGAGTTTTGACACAGTGCGGAAAAATTGATAGAAATGAACCAGACCCAGGTCAGTAAGCTCAAAGGTCAACCCAGTTCTGTAGCTCAAAGGTCAACCCAGGTCTGTAGCTCAAATGTCAACCCAAGTCTGTAGCTCAAAGGTCAATGTCATAATTAGTCATTAAAGGTAAGAAAAAGGAAACATTTCCATGTCCACTCTATTTCTAATAAACCGTCTGGCATATTTTCAAATAACATGGCACAAATGTTCATCATGATTAGGCAATGTGCCACACACAATCTCAGGTCGATCAATGTCACACTTAGAGGTTCGATGAGATGTAAGGTCAGCAATACATATGAAATGTTGTGTCAGCTTCATATCTTTTAAACCAGTTGACAGAATTTGAAATAACATGGCGCAAATATCCATCATAATCAAACAATGTGTTGCACACAATACCTATGTCCGCATTTCAAGATCAAGGTCATACTTAGAGGTTCAATGTTAGAAAAATGGACACAATATCGTTTCTGTTTCATATTTTGTAACATACCATAAATTTTCACCATAATGTCACAGCATTTGATCATATGTCTGTCCTGATGATCCCGACATTGGAGCCTTGAATAGACGTTTTCAATATGTTTAAAAAAAGGCATCATCTACATCACGCTTGAACATAGTTTATATTAATTTTTAATGTATACTTTCAACCTTATGAGAAGTGCTGCAGTCTTGTTTGTGGGAACTCTTCTAATATAAATATAGATATAATTACAAAATTGCGTCATTTACTCTCATTTATATATTCAGGGGTAGGTGGGAAAGGGTCATTCTAGAAATTATTTGTTACATTTTTTTTTCTTTTGATGAATTAATTTTTTATCAAATTATAACATATTAAGGGAATTACCAGCGTTTCAAGACTATTTACATATAACTCACCTAAGCAAAGCTCAATGTGAGCTATTCTGATTGCCTGTTTTCATCATCCGTCTTCCATATACGGCGTCTCACCCAATATGGTTTTCATCACAATTCAATCATACTCATACAATAAAATCTCATATTGTACAAAACACTGTAAAATAACCTATATTTTAAGGCATTGCTTATATGGCAAGAAAATTATTGTCAGAAAACGCTCTTGTTGTACTAAGTAATGAGTCGGCAATATCATTTACATACCGGTAAATTCAAAACAAAAGAGGTCATAAGTAATACCCATGCGGCACACCAGCATTTAAATATTGTGTAACATGGGGTTCTCCATGATTGAGTGGTACATGTATAAGGCGCTGTCTCAATATTACTTACCTCTTGCCCCTATGATTCTCCAAAGGTTTTATCTGGGAAACTTACTCATTCTGAGGTCTACCTCCACCAATAAAACTGGATATGCCATATATACCGGTAACCTGAAAAAAATACTTTGTTAATGTTTTAATGTATACTTTGTAATAAACCGTTATAAACGGAGATTCTTCCTGAAGGTACATATTGGTTTGGCTTAAACAATGCTGTAACAATGTAGAAAATGTTACATATATCTAATGATGAGGTAAACAAATACCTCACTAATTCTTGATAAAGTTTATCAACAACTGTTGCTATTCAGATAAATATAGAAATATAAAATCTAACAGTCTGTTGTTGTTTTCAGATTTCCAAGTTACCGTCTACCTGAGTAGCACTGAGCCACACAAAATCCGCTTCTTTCTCCTCGACGTTCCCCATGATTTCTGTACAGTGGTCGTCTTTTATTACATAAACCCAAACCGTATAGACCTGTATAAAGAAGATACGCCTAACAATCTCGAATTTAAATATCCGCAAAATGCAAAAAGTGAAGCAGGAACATTCACATACAAAAATGATGCTAAAACAAATTACATTCCTACTTGTGCACATGAACACGGCGCATACTACGTTGACACTACTGCTAAATTGGTATACTTCACTCTTAAGGGAAGTCGGATGGTTCAGTTGCATAGAGCTTCTGTTATCGTCATTTCATTCCGCATGGCGCCAATAAGCGAGGCCAATTTCTTTAAGACTAACGTCATAAGGAATCTTGCACTTTTGTTAAACATTGTGCCATCTAAAATTCGCCTAATGAAAGTAGTTTCAGGATCAACAACTGACCGTCGTCGCAAACGGTCTACGGAATCATCAACAGTTACCTTGGAAGTTGGAGAGCCGCCCAAAGTCAGTAAGTAAAACGTGTATTACTTATTGACAAGTACTGATACGCATAAGACATTGACATATTTTGTTATGTTAGTGAAGATGTTTTGCTTCATTATATCTCAGCTGGCTAGAGTAGAGGAAATGAATCTAAGTTACATAAAACAGCAACAATGTTGAATTGGGAATTGAAAATGATTAATAGTAAATAAAATAGGTAATCAAATAAAAATATCATTTAATATGTCACTATCACCAATTTTTCTTCTCAATTACAGTACAGCTTTTTGTTAACACATTTTATAACTTTTGACATAGTCTTTAAAGGGAGTATATCAGTGGGGTAATGCTATACTTTAAAGGGAATATATCAGTGGGGTAATGCTATACTTTAAAGGGAATATATCAGTGGGGAAATGCTATACTTTAAAGGGAGTATATCAGTGGGGAAATGCTATAATTTAAAGGGAGTATATCAGTGGGGAAATGCTACTTTTGTTTAAATGGATACAAAGCATCTAATTATCATTAATAAATAAAATATGCAGTTTGAAATGTCAAATCCTTGAAAATGTGACAAAATCATTATTTAGATTGATTGATAAACTTAAAACGGCATCCCTGTTCTAAAATAAACATCACTTAAATACTACTTGACAAAATTCACAACGTCATTTAGATTTTTTCTAAGATGAAACAATTTCTACTACATGTAAACCTGTAGGGAGGTCCTTAAAAATATTTGTTTGCTGTGTTCTGATCCAGTGTTTTTCATGTGGGTAGGTAGGCAGCTAATTTGTTTTGGCTATATTTTTATTTTAAATAGTCATTTTTAAGAAAATAGACAGAAATCACAAACAAAATTAAATGCAAGTCAATAAAAAGGTTTGTGTAGCGATAAATTTGAGTGACTAGGTAGTAGCACAGTAAAAAAAATTTTAAGGGTGGCCTAGAATGGATAAGGTCGACATTCAAAATGAAATCACATGCCTCATTTAATATGTCACAAAATATAATGCTATTTTAGTTCAGCTAAGGCATGTAGCCAAAGAAACCCCTTTTAAATCATTTTGGCATGTTTGAATCAATATCCTTTTGGCAATGTGAGGTCAGTGAATATTCATAGCATTCAAAATGGGACCTTCTTGTCCTTAAATTGACAATAAACATAAATTATTATAAAAAAAAACAATCAACATGATTTTGATATCCTGATATAATGTGACTTTAAAAACATTCTTATTTTAATATTAATGAAGGTAATATATCGGCATTTGATGAGTGTTTAGAAATGAATGTAACTGGGTGTGCCACAGTAGAATTGGACTTTAACATACTAGCCTCATGGTACTGCAATTTGATTTTTAAGACTACAGAATTCTTTACCTTTTTGACACTGATAGTTTGTCATGTCTTGTTCACCATTCGCTTGGGTTTGAAAAAAATGAACTGATGTTTTGTCCCTAGTAACAATATTTTCTGTTCATCAGAATGCAAGAATGGTATCCATTTGGCACAGACCTTACACATGTTATATAATGGTATAATCAGCTCTTTTTGATATGCCAACATGTTTAGCTATTTGTTTAGTTGAGTATCATGCATCCAAACTTACTATTTCCTTCTCCTTGGCGATCATTTTAGTGTCTGTTCTCCTTACAGCTGACAATACTGCTGGTCACCTTGCACTGATATTATTTCACTTTTAAATTTCTGAGACTAGCATTTAACCATGGAATAGGGTGTCACCATTAAGTCAATAGACAAAACTCAACACTATATTTGACGTATTTTGGAAGTATGTTGTGATCATCTTCAAACCTTTATTACATAAATATAAAAAGAAGGCAGTGTGCTACAGTAATGAATGGATCAAATCATTACAATTTTAGCAAAAACAAGACACTTAATACATGAAGGTATGTATGCGTTAAAATTTCACCTGGATACCTTGAATATTAAGACAGAGCTACACCCAGTAACATTTATATTTGGATGCTCTTTGTACAAACTTGTGCTCTGTTGCATGAACACTACTACATTTTCTGAAACATTGTTGTGCAAAAGTTCTTTGAAGTAATGCAATTTTAAAGAACTTGTTTGATATAATATATCAATTGCTCAATGTAAGCAAACAAGACCGTAAGCCACGTTAGACACAAATCTTCGTGTCTTCAATGAAATGTTTAAGGCATCCAGTCATAAATTAATTATAAATCAAAACATGTACTGAGGTTCTAACAAGGTTACCGCCAAACGGTGATACCAGGGTTTGAAGTTTTGTCATCTTGATAGTATGCTTGTTATTGATTTTCTTTTTCTTGTGTACCAAATACATGTTTCATTCTGAAGCAGAAAGCGTAGGTTAATTATCGTGATGTCATACTTATGTCTCCCCTTACAACTGTAAAATATTAGATTGTATGAATCTTACATTGTTATGAGGTTTGGATAGACAATTTAGTCATGAAGGATATTGTTTGGAGAGTACTTGGAGCACTTGGAGGGTACGTAGGATGAAATTTCTGAACCCGGGAAAATAATTACAAAATCTATGCTTGGTATGAAAGAAAGAAATATCTCACATTGGTAGAATATCAAATATACTTTACCGATATGTAAGAAATTGGCTATTTGCTTATTGATTGTTTAAAAAATGTTAATTGTGCATTGAGAATATGGACTAATACAGTTTATGTTAATTTATGCTTCATTTGTAAAAATCACCATATTGTATTTATAAAAGGCAACTCCCAGGCAACAGGTAAGGATGGAAACTGTTTCTATTTCACTTAAGCTGTTGTATCAGTATCGATTGATTGGGTTGTTCTGACTCCTTAGAATAATGAACTCAGTCAGTTTCTAGAAAATATAATACTCCTTAAGACGATGCATGGCCCATTATCTGTCATGAACAGTCTCAACATCTGGTTGTGTAACTGTTTTGTTCTTGCAATGGGTCATCTAATCAGATATAACTGGACCTGAAAAGTTCACAGGATGAATAATCATGTTTCAGAAAATTGAAATATTCTTAAAGAAGCGGTGTTTTGCTCTAAATCTGTGGAAAAGTAGAATTATATGGGTAAACCATACCGTTTTAAATAATGTAGATGTGATAACACAGTCTTTTTTCATTGAATCTTAACCACACTTGCACAGCAATTATATCATCACAAGACCTAAGATTATTTCTTGAACCAGTGTGATTTGACCATAAATGTCCCCGTCATAGGGCTTATAAGCACACCGAAAAAGAAACTAAAAAACATTTTCTCTGAAAGAACCAGCCATAGACCTCATATATTTTACATGTAGCATTGTATGGAGGTCCCTTGAAATGGTTGTTGAAATCAGTCTCCAGGGTCAAATTTTAGACCACCACAGGGGGTCACTGTTTTACATAGAGCTATATAGGGAAAAGTTAAAAAAAAATGTGTACACACGATAACACATTCTTTTTCATTGAATCTTAACCACACTTGCACAGCAGTTATATAACTATAATATATCGGTGAAAATTTACTGCAGATTATTTGTTTCCAGTTGATTGACTCAGGCCATCTTGGGCCTCTTGTAAACATTGTATGTCTGCATCACAGAACAAAGTTTGTCTCTTTGGTTTACATAAACTTTGTTTGTCTGCATCAACGAATGAAGTCACTTTGGCTTAAGTAAACTTTGCATGTCTGCATCAACGAACGAAGTCACTTTGGCTTAAGTAAACTTTGTATGTCTGCATCAATGAACGAAGTCACTTTGGCTTAAGTAAACTTTGTATGTCTGCATCAACGAACGAAGTCACTTGGCTTACGTAAACTTTTTATGTCTGCATCAACGAAAGAAGTCACTTGGCTTACGTAAACTTTGTATGTCTGCATCAACGAACGAAGTCACTTTGGCTTAAGTAAACATTGTATGTCTGCATCAACGAACGAAGTCACTTTGGCTTACATAAACTTTGTATGTCTGCATCAACGAACGAAGTCACTTTGGCTTAAGTAAACTTTGTATGTCTGCATCACAGAACAAAGTTTGTCTCTTTTTGTTTACATAAACTTTGTATGTCACAAATATCACAGAACGAAGTTTGTCTTTTTGGTTTACCTAAACTTTGTATGTCTGCATCAACGAAGTCACTTGGCTTAAGTAAACTTTGTATGTCTGCATCAACGAACGAAGTCACTTTGGCTTAAGTAAACTTCGTATGTCTGCATCAACGAACGAAGTCACTTGGCTTAAGTAAACTTTGTATGTCTGCATCAATGACCGAAGTCACTTGGCTTAAGTAAACTTTGTATGTCTGCATTAACGACCGAAGTCACTTGGCTTACATAAACTTTGTATGTCTGCATCAACGAATGAAGTCACTTTGGCTTAAGTAAACTTTGTATGTCTGCATCAACGAATGAAGTCACTTTCGCTTAAGTAAACATTGTATGTCTGCATCAACGAATGAAGTCATTTTGGCTTAAGTAAACTTTCCATGTCTGCATCAACGAACGAAGTCACTTGGCTTAAGTAAACTTTGTATGTCTCATCAACAAACAAAGTCACTTTGGCTTAAGTAAACTTTGTATGTCTGCATCAACAAACGAAGTCACTTTTGCTTAAGTAAACTTTGTATGTCTGCATCAACGAATGAAGTCATTTTGGCTTAAGTAAACTTTGTATGTCTGCATCAACAATCGAAGTCACTTTGGCTTAAGTAAACTTTGTATGTCTGCATCAACGAATGAAGTCACTTTGGCTTAAGTAAACTTTGTATGTCTGCATCAACGAACGAAGTCACTTTGGCTTAAGTAAACATTGTATGTCTGCATCACAGAACAAAGTTTTTCTCTTTGGTTTACATAAACTTTGTATGTCACAAATATCACAGAACAAAGTTTGTCTTTTTGGTTTACCTAAACTTTGTATGTCTGCATCAACGAATGAAGTCACTTGGCTTAAGTAAACTTTGTATGTCTGCATCAACGAACGAAGTCACTTTGGCTTAAGTAAACTTTGTATGTCTGCATCAACGACCGAAGTCGCTTGGCTTACGTAAACTTTGTATGTCTGCATCAACGAATGAAGTCACTTTGGCTTAAGTAAACTTTGTATGTCTGCATCAACGAATGAAGTCACTTTGGCTTAAGTAAACATTGTATGTCTGCATCAACGAATGAAGTCATTTTGGTTTAAGTAAACTTTCTATGTCAGCATCAACGAACGAAGTCACTTGGCTTAAGTAAACTTTGTATGTCTCATCAACGAACAAAGTCACTTTGGCTTAAGTAAACTTTGTATGTCTACATCAACAAACGATGTCACTTGACTTAAGTAAACTTTGTATGTCTGCATCAACGAATGAAGTCATTTTGGCTTAAGTAAACTTTGTATGTCTGCATTAACAATCGAAGTCACTTTGGCTTAAGTAAACTTTGTATGTCTGCATCAACGAACGAAGTTACTTGGCTTACGTGAACTTTGTATGTCTGCATCAACAAACGAAGTCACTTGGCTTAAGTGAACTTTGTATGTCTCATCAACGAACGAAGTCACTTTGGCTGAAGTAAACTTTGAATGTCTGCATCACAAATGAAATCACTTTGGCTTAAGTAAACTTTGTATGTCTGCATCAACGAACGAAGTCACTTTGGCTTTAGTAAACTTTGTATGTCTGCATCAACGAACGAAGTCACTTTGGCTTAAGTAAACTATGTATGTCTGCATCAACGAATGAAGTCACTTTGACTTAAGTAAACTTTGTATGTCTGCATTACACACGAAGTCACTTTGGCTTAAGTAAACTTTGTATGTCTGCATCAACGAACGAAGTCACTTTGGTTGAAGTAAACTTTGTATGTCTGCATCAACAAACGAAGTCACTTTGGCTGAAGTAAACTTTGTATGTCTCATCAACGAATGAAGTCACTTTGGCTTAAGTAAACTTGTATGTCTGCATCAACGAATGAAGTCACTTTGACTTAAGTAAATTTTGTATGTCTGCATTACACACGAAGTCACTTTGGCTTAAGTAAACTTTGTATGTCTGCATCAACGAACGAAGTCACTTTGGTTGAAGTAAACTTTGTATGTCTGCATCAACAAACGAAGTCACTTTGGCTGAAGTAAACTTTGTATGTCTCATCAACGAACGAAGTCACTTGGCTTAAGTAAACTTTGTATGTCTGCATCAACGAACGAAGTCACTTTGGCTGAAGTAAACTTTGTATGTCTCATCAACGAACGAAGTCACTTGGCTTAAGTAAACTTTGTATGTCTCATCAACGAACGAAGTCACTTGGCTTAAGTAAACTTTGTATGTCTGCATCAACGAACGAAGTCACTTGGCTTAAGTAAACTTTGTATGTCTGCATCAACGAACGAAGTCACTTGGCTTAAGTAAACTTTGTATGTCTCATCAACGAATGAAGTCACTTTGCTTAAGTAAACATTGTATGTCTGCATCAAGGAACGAAGTCACTTGGCTAAAGTAAACTTTGTATGTCTCTTCAACGAATGAAGTCACTTGGCTAAGTAAACTTTGTATGTCTGCATCAACGAATGAAGTCGCTTGGCTTAAGTAAATTTTGTATTTCTGCATCAACGAACGAAGTCACTTTGGCTTAAGTAAACTTTGTATGTCTGCATCAACAAACGAAGTCACTTGGCTTAAGTAAACTTTGTATGTCTGCATCAACAAACGAAGTCACTTGGCTTAAGTAAACTTTTTATGTCTGCATCAACAAACGAAGTCACTTTTGCTTAAGTAAACTTTTTATGTCTGCATCAACGAACGAAGTCACTTTGGCTTAAGTAAACTTTGTATGTCTGCATCAACGAACGAAGTCACTTTGGCTTAAGTACACTTTGTATGTCTCATCAACGAATGAAGTCACTTTGGCTTAAGTAAACTGTTTCTTTGGTTTACATAAACTTTATATGTCTGCACCAAGGTAAATTTTGTATGTTTGCATCACACAACAAAGTTTGTCTCTTTGGTTTACGTAAACTATGTATGTCTGCATCACAGAACAAAGTTTATCTTTGTCAGTTTACATAGACTTTGTACATCTGCACCACAGAGTGAAGTTTATCTCTATGGTTTATGTAAACTTCATATGTCTGCATCACAGAACGAAGTTTGTCTCTTTGGCTTACGAAAACTTTGTATGACACAAGTATCACACAACGAAGTTTGTTTCTATGGTTAACGTAAACTTTGTATGTCTGCATCACAGAACGAAGGTTGTCTCTTTGGTTTTTAGTAAACTTTGTATATCTGTCTCACAGAATGAAGTTTGTCTCTTTGGTTTATGTAAACATTGTATGTCACAAGTATCACACAATGAAGTTTGTCTCTTTGGTTTATGTCACAAGTATCACACAATGAAGTTTGTCTCTTTGGTTTATGTCACAAGTATCACACAATGAAGTTTATCTCTATGGTTTATGTAAACTTTATATGTCTGCATCACACAACGAAGCTTGTCTCTTCTGTATCGAACAACCAAATTCATCTGCATTGGTTTATGTGAACTCTGTCTGTTTCACACTATGAAGTTCGTCAGCATCGGTTGATGTAAACTCTGTCCGTTTCACACAACAAAGTTCAGGGGCATCAGTTTATGAAAACTTTGTCTATTTCACACAACAAAGTTCATCTGCATCGGTTTATGTAAACTTTGTCTGTTTGACGCAACAAAGTTCATCTGCATCGGTTTATGTAAACTCTGTTTCACACAACGAAGTTCATCTGCATCGGTTTATGTAAACTCTGTCTGTTTGACACAACAAAGTTCATCTGCATCGATTTATGTAAACTCTGTCTGTTTCACACAACGAAGTTCACCAGCATCAGTTGATGTAAAACTCTGTCTGTTTCACACAACAAAGTTCACTGGCATCGGTTGATGTAAACTCTGTCTGTTTCACACAACGAAGTTTACCAGCATAGGTTTTTGTAAACTCTGTCTGTTTCACACAAAGAAGTTCATTGGCATCTGTTTATGTAAACTTTGTCTCTTTCACACAACTAAGTTCATCGGCCTCAGTTTTTATAAACTCTGTCTGTTTCACACAATAAAGTTCAGCGGCATCGGTTGATGTAAGTTCTGTCTGTTTCACACAACGAATTTCATCTGCATTGGTTTATGTAAACTCTGTCTGTTTGACACAACAAAGTTCATTTGCATCAGTTTATGTAAACTCTGTCTGTTTCACACAAAGAAGTTCATCGGCATCGGTTGATGTAAACTCTGTCTGTTTCACACAACAAAGTTCACCCAAACTCTGTCAGTTTCACACAACGAAGTTCAGCGGCATCAGTTTTTATGAACTCTGTCTGTTTCACACAATAAAGTTCAGCAGCATCGGTTTTTGTAAACTCTGTCTGTTTCACACAAAGAAGTTCATTGGCATCTGTTTATGTAAACTCTGTCTGTTTCACTCAACAAAGTTCATCGGCATCAGTTTTTATAAACTCTGTCTGTTTCACACAACAAAGTTCATCGGCATCGGTTTATGTAAACTCTGTCTGTTTGACACAACAAAGTTCATCTGCATCGATTTATGTAAACTCTGTCTGTTTCACACAATGAAGTTCACCTGCATCGGTTGATGTAAACTCTGTCTGTTTCACACAACGAAGTTCACCCAAACTCTGTCTGTTTAACACAATGAAGTTCAGCGGCATCAGTTTTAATAAACTCTGTCTGTTTCACACAACAAGGTTCATCGGCATCAGTTTTTTGGAAGGCGAGTCGAGCTCTGACTTCCTTAGCTGTTGTGCAGCTCTAGCATCTGTTATACACTACTACGTATGGCAGGAACCGCCATATCCGTCCGACCGATAAAGAATTCACAAGTTTCAAAATGCATTTACAGTAGCAAAGGACGTATTACACAACAAAAGATTCAAAGTTTTTTAAAATTGCGGATATTTTTCTTTACAAAAGTTCAAAAATACGATACGGGAAGCATACAATTTGCATGGAAATGCGGATGAATACACTAATAAAATAACGTGGCAATTTTCATTGATAAAAAAATGTTTTACGCATTTACTACTATGCATACGTTCGTAACTACTCGGCGATCTCCGGCATGCTTGGATAATAACGTTATTACGTAGTAATAGCCAAGGTGTTCCGAGTGCTATGCATAGTGACGTCATCTGGTGAGGGGGGGATATAATCTCTAACACCATTCGACATGTAATCATTAATGGGGTGAAATATTGACATATTTTCGATATAATAACTCGTAGTTTGAGTAAATAGTAATTGTTAGTGAAATTTGATTCACTACGGATTGTCCTCTTTTAATTTTGATAGTAAAATAATGAAATTAGGTTTGGGGCTACATTTGTTGTTTATAGAAAAACGCGCCAATCTGTCATCTTATGCAAGCAGAGTTTAACGGTTAATTAGGTCATCCGACCGTTATGTTTGTTGTGTTTCTGTGTTGTATTTTTTAGATTGATTCAATCTAGGTCACGCAACACCCTTTATAATGCTATTTATTGATTATTTATATTGATGATTGAAAGCTATATGAGAATCGAACATAACTCAAGTCAATATACGCGTAAATCTATAAGTAGGTCATGTTTGTTTTGGTCTAGACAAAGAGTTATGGATATGTGTTGTATATTCTCGGACAATCAGGAACATTTTGTGCTGAATGCGTTTCCTTATCCATCAATCATAACTATTGAACTGGAGATATTAAAATTTACTGGAGTTGTACATCACTACTCAATTCTTTCGATATTGGAGAAACATCAGAATATGAAGGTTTGTTTGTTAAGCTTTCATATAGGTTGTTCATGTTGATAACTTTATGTGGAGATGTGGAAAGGAATCCTGGACCACCACGTTACGAGTTTACAAAATGTCCTGAAATGGATATTTTTACCAGGGTCATCAAATATTCAGTCAATTTTCACACGGAAGACGGTGTGTACCATGGTGTTTGCATTTTTTTCAAATGCATTATTAAAACTGGTTTAATAGCTACTGTTGGAAAAGTATTGATATGGACTCTGAAATGCATGCAGGAGATTATTTATACAGATACACAAAAGAAATATTAAACACACCACATTCTTTTTTAAATCCCAATAAAATGCCTTTTAACATATCAGAAATCTAACTAAATTTTTCAATTTTCTGAACCTACATTTTCGAATTAACACAAGCAGCGAGCCTTCCTTCCGGCCCTTCAAGCCTTTGATATAAACTCTGTCTGTTTCACACAATAAAAGTCAGCGGCATCATTTTTTGTAAACTTTGTCTGTTTCACACAACAAAGTTCATCTGCATCGGTTTATGTTAACTCTGTCTGTTTCACACAACAAAGTTCATCTGCATCGGTTTTTGTAAACTCTGTCTGTTTCACACAAAGAAGTTCATCTGCATCGGTTTATGTAAACTCTGTCTGTTTCACACAACAAAGTTCATCTGCATTGGTTTTTGTAAACTCTGTCTGTTTCACACAATAAAGTTCATCTGCATCGGTTTATGTAAACTCTGTCTGTTTCACTCAACAAAGTTCATTGGCATCAGTTTATGTAAACTTTGTCTGTTTCACACAACAAAGTTCATCTGCATTGGTTTATGTAAACTCTGTCTGTTTCACACAAGGAAGTTCACCGGCATCGGTTTATGTAAACTCTGTCTGTTTCACACAATAAAGTTCATCTGCATCGGTTTATGTAAACTCTCTCTGTTTCACACAACGAAGTTCATCTGCATCGGTTTATGTGAACTCTGTTTCACACAACAAAGTTCATCTGCATCGGTTTATATAAACTCTGTCTGTTTCACACTATGAAATTCATCTGCATCGGTTGATGTAAACTCTGTCTATTTCACACTATGAAGTTCATCTGCATTGGTTTATGTAAACTCAGTCTGTTTGACACAATGAAGTTCATCTGCATCGGTTTATGTAAACTCTTTCTGTTTCACACAACAAAGTTCATCTGCATTGGTTTATGTAAACTCTGTCTGTTTCACACAACAAAGTTCATTTTCATCGGTTGATGTAAACTCTGTCTGTTTCACACGACAAAATTCATCTGCATTGGTTTATGTAAACTCTGTCTGTTTCACTCAACAAAGTTCATTTGCATTGGTTAATGTAAACTCTGTCTGTTAAACACAACAAAGTTCATCTGCATCGGTTTATGTAAACTCTGTCTGTTTCACACAACAAAGTTCATCTGCATCGGTTTATGTAAACTTTGTCTGTTTCACACAACAAAGTTCATCTGCATTGGTTTATGTAAACTCTGTCTGTTTCACACAATGAAGTTCATCTGCATCAGTTAAGTAAACTCTGTCTGTTTCACACAACAAAGTTCATCGGCATCAGTTTATGTAAACTCTGTCTGTTTCACACTATGAAGTTCATGTGCATTGGTTTATGTAAACTCTGTCTGTTTCACACAATAAAGTTCATCTGCATCGGTTTATGTAAACTCTGTCTGTTTCACACTATGCAGTTAATCTACATCGGTTTATGTAAACTCTGTCTGCTTCACAAAACAAAGTTCATCTGCATCGGTTTATGTAAACTCGTCTGTTTCACACTATGAAGTTCATCTGCATTGGTTTATGTAAACTCTGTCTGTTTCACACTATGAAGTTCATCTGCATTGATTGATGTAAACTCTGTCTGTTTCACACAACAAAGTTCATTTTCATCGATTTATGTAAACTCTGTCTGTTTCACACAACAAAGTTTATCTGCATCGGTTTATGTGAACTCTGTCTGTTTCACACTATGAAGTTCATGTGCATTGGTTTATGTAAACTCTGTCTGTTTCAAACAACAAAATTCATCTGCATCGGTTTATGTAAACTCTGTCTGTTTCACTCAACAAAGTTCATCTGCATTGGTTTATGTAAACTCTGTCTGTTTCACACAAGGAAGTTCAACGGCATCAGTTTATGTAAACTCTGTCTGTTTCACACAACAAAGTTCATCTGCATCGGTTTATGTAAACTTTGTCTGTTTCACACAATAAAGTTCATCTGCATTGGTTTATGTAAACTCTGTCTGTTTCACACAACAAAGTTCATCTGCATTGGTTTATGTAAACTCTGTCTGTTTCACACAACGAAGTTCATCTGCATCGGTTGATGTAAACTCTGTCTGTTTCACACAACAAAGTTCATCTGCATCGGTTTATGTAAACTCTGTCTGTTTCACACTATGAAGTTCATCTGCATTGGTTTATGTAAACTCTGTCTGTTTCACACAACAAAGTTCATCTGCATCAGTTTATGTAAACTCTGTATGTTTCACACAACAAAGTTCATCTGCATCGGTTTATGTAAACTCTGTCTGTTTCACACTATGAAATTCATCTGCATTGGTTTATGTAAACTCTGTCTGTTTGACACAACAAAGTTCATCTGCATTGGTTTATGTAAACTCTGTCTGTTCGACACAATGAAGTTCATCTGCATTGGTTTATGTAAACTCTGTCTGTTTCACACAAGAAAGTTCAACGGCATCAGTTTATGTAAACTCTGTCTGTTTCACACTACAAAGTTCATCTGCATTGGTTTATGTAAACTCTGTCTGTTTCACACAACGAAGTTCATCTGCATCGGTTGATGTAAACTCTGTCTGTTTCACACAACAAAGTTTATCTGCATCAGTTTATGTAAACTCTGACTGTTTCACACTATGAAGTTCATCTGCATCGGTTTATGTAAACTCTGTCTGTTTCACACTATGAAGTTCATCTGCATTGGTTTATGTAAACTCTGTCTGTTTAACACAACAAAGTTCATCTGAATTGGTTTATGTAAACTCTGTCTGTTTCACACTATGAAGTTCATCTGCATTGGTTTATGTAAACTCTGTCTGTTTCACACAACAAAATTCATCTGCATCAGTTTATTTAAACTCTGTCTGTTTCACTCAACAAAGTTCATTTGCATTGGTTTATGTAAACTATGTCTGTTTCACACAACAAAGTTCATCTGCATCGATTTATGTAAACTCTGTCTGTTTCACACAACAAAGTTCATCTACAGCGGTTTATGTAAACTTTGTCTGTTTCACCGACAAAGTTCATTTGCATTGGTTTATGTAAACTCTGTCTGTTTCACACAATGAAGTTCATCTGCATCGGTTTATGTAAACTTTGTCAGTTTCACACAACAAAGTTCATCGGCATCAGTTTATGTAAACTCTGTCTGTTCGACACAACAAAGTTCATCTGCATCGGTTTATGTAAACTCTGTCTGTTTCACACAAGGAAGTTCACCGGCATCAGTTTATGTAAACTCTGTCTGTTTCACACAATAATGTTCATCTGTAAACTCTGTCTGTTTCACACAAGGAAGTTCACCGGCATCAGTTAATGTAAACTCTGTCTGTTTGACACAACAAAGTTCATCGGCATCGGTTTATGTAAACTCTGCCTGTTTCACACAACAAAGTTCATCGGGGTCGGTTTATGTAAACTCTGTCTGTTTCACACAACAAAGTTCATCGGCATCAGTTTATGTAAACTCTGTCTGTTTCACACAATGAAGTTCATCTGCATCGGTTGATGTAAACTCTGTCTGTTTCACAAAAGGAAGTTCACCTGCATTGGTCGATGTAAACTCTGTCTGTTTCACACAATGAAGATCATCGGCATCATTTTTTATAAACTCTGTCTGTTTCACACAACGAAGTTCATCGGCATCAGTTTATGTAAACTCTGTCTGTTTAACACAATACAGTTCAGCGGTATCGATTAATTTAAACTCTGTCTGTTTCACACAAAGAAGTTCATCTGCATTGGTTTATGTAAACTCTGTCTATTTCACCCAACAAAGTTAATCTGCATCGGTTTTTGTAAACTCTGTCTATTTCAAACAACAAAGTTCATCTGCATCGGTTTATGTAAACTCTGTCTGTTTCACGCATTGAAGTTCGTCAGCCTCAGTTTATGTAAACTCTGTTTATTTCACACAATGAAGTTTATCTGTATCGGTTGATGAAAACTCTGTCTGTTTCACACAACGAAGTTCAGCAGCATCAGTTTTTATAAACTCTGTCTGTTTAACACAATAAAGTTCAGTGGTATCGATTGATTTAAACTCTGTCTGTTTCGCACACAGAAGTTCATTGACATCGGTTTATGTAAACTCTGTCTATTTCACACAACAAAGTTCATCTGCATCGGTTTATGTTAACTCTGTCTGTTTCACACAACGAAGTTCATCTGCATATATTTATGTAAACTCTGTCTGTTTCACACAACAAAGTTCATCTGCATTGGTTTATGTAAACTCTGTCTGTTTCACACAAGGAAGTTCAACGGCATCAGTTTATGTAAACTCTGTCTGTTTCACACAACAAAGTTCATCTGCATTGGTTGATGTAAACTCTGTCTGTTTCACACAACGAAGTCCATCTGCATCGGTTGATGTAAACTCTGTCTGTTTCACACAACAAAGTTCATCTGCATCGGTTTATGTAAACTTTGTCTGTTTCACACAACAAAGTTCATCTGCATCGGTTTATGTAAACTCTGTCTGTTTCACACAACAAAGTTCATTTGCATCGGTTTATGTAAACTCTGTCTGTTTCACACAACAAAGTTCATCTGCATCGGTTTATTTAAACTCTGTCTGATTCAGACTATGAAGTTCATCTGCATCAGGTTTATGTAAACTCTGTCCGTTCGACGCAATGAAGTTCATCTGCATTGGTTTATGTAAACTCTGTCTGTTCGACACAACAAAGTTCATCTGCATCGGTTGATGTAAACTCTGTCTGTTTCACACTATGAAGTTCATCTGCATTGGTTTATGTAAACTCTGTCTGTTTGACACAATGAAGTTCATCTGCATCGGTTTATGTAAACTCTGTCTGTTTCACACAACGAAGTTCATCTGCATCGGTTGATGTAAACTCTGTCTGTTTCACACAACAAAGTTTATCTGCATCAGTTTATGTAAACTCTGACTGTTTCACACTATGAAGTTCATCTGCATCGGTTTATGTAAACTCTGTGTGTTTCACACTATGAAGTTCATCTGCATTGGTTTATGTAAACTCTGTCTGTTTCACACAACAAAGTTCATCTGCATTGGTTTATGTAAACTCTGTCTGTTTCACACTATGAAGTTCATCTGCATTGGTTTATGTAAACTCTGTCTGTTTCACACAACAAAATTCATCAGCATCAGTTTATTTAAACTCTGTCTGTTTCACTCAACAAAGTTCATTTGCATTGGTTTATGTAAAGTATGTCTGTTTCACACAACAAAGTTCATCTGCATCGGTTTATGTAAACTCTGTCTGTTTCACCGACAAAGTTCATTTGCATTGGTTTATGTAAACTCTGTCTGTTTCACACAACGAAGTTCATCTGCATCGGTTTATGTAAACTTTGTCAGTTTCACACAACAAAGTTCATCGGCATCAGTTTATGTAAACTCTGTCTGTTCGACACAACAAAGTTCATCTGCATCGGTTTATGTAAACTCTGTCTGTTTCACACAAGGAAGTTCACCGGCATCAGTTTATGTAAACTCTGTCTGTTTCACACAATAATGTTCATCTGTAAACTCTGTCTGTTTCACACAAGGAAGTTCACCGGCATCAGCTAATGTAAACTCTGTCTGTTTGACACAACAAAGTTCATCGGCATCGGTTTATGTAAACTCTGCCTGTTTCACAAAACAAAGTTCATCGGGGTCGGTTTATGTAAACTCTGTCTGCTTCACACAACAAAGTTCATCGGCATCAGTTTATGTAAACTCTGTCTGTTTCACACAACGAAGTTCATCTGCATCGGTTGATGTAAACTCTGTCTGTTTCACACAACGAAGTTCATCTGCATCGGTTGATGTAAACTCTGTCTGTTTCACAAAAGGAAGTTCACCTGCATTGGTTGATGTAAACTCTGTCTGTTTCACACAATGAAGATCATCGGCATCATTTTTTATAAACTCTGTCTGTTTCACACAACGAAGTTCATCGGCATCAGTTTATGTAAACTCTGTCTGTTTAACACAATACAGTTCAGCGGTATCGATTAATTTAAACTCTGTCTGTTTCACACAAAGAAGTTCATCTGCATTGGTTTATGTAAACTCTGTCTATTTCACCCAACAAAGTTAATCTACATCGGTTTTTGTAAACTCTGTCTATTTCAAACAACAAAGTTCATCTGCATTGGTTTATGTAAACTCTGTCTGTTTCACGCATTGAAGTTCATCAGCCTCAGTTTATGTACACTCTGTTTATTTCACACAATGAAGTTCATCTGCATCGGTTAATGTAAACTCTGTCTGTTTCACACTATGAAGTTCATCTGCATTGGTTTATGTAAACTCTGTCTGTTTGACACAATGAAGTTCATCTGCATCGGTTTATGTAAACTCTGTCAGTTTCACACAAGGAAGTTCAACGGCATCAGTTTATGTAAACTCTGTCTGTTTCACACAACAAAGTTCATCTGCATTGGTTTATGTAAACTCTGTCTGTTTCACACAACAAAGTTCATCTGCATCGGTTTATGTAAACTCTGTCTGTTTCACACTATGAAGTTCATCTGCATTGGTTTATGTAAACTCTGTCTGTTTGACACAATGAAGTTCATCTGCATCGGTTTATGTAAACTCTGTCTGTTTCACACAAGGAAGTTTACCGGCATCTGTTTATGTAAACTCTGTCTGTTTCACACAACAAAGTTCATCTGCATTGGTTGATGTTATCTCTGTCTGTTTCACACAACAAAGTTCATTTGCATTGGTTTATGTAAACTCTGTCTGTTTCACACAACAAAGTTCATCTGCATCGGTTTATGTAAACTCTGTCTTTTTCACACAACAAAGTTCATCTGCATCGGTTTATGTAAACTCTGTCTGTTTCACACTATGAAGTTCATCTGCATTGGTTTATGTAAACTCTGTCTGTTCGACAAAATGAAGTTCATCTGCATCGGTTTATGTAAACTTTGTCTGTTTTCAACACAACAAAATTCATCTGCATTGGTTTATGTAAACTCTGTTTGTTTCACACAACAAAATACATCTGCATTGGTTTATGTAAACTCTGTCTGTTTCACACAATGAAGTTCATCTGCATCTGTTGATGTAAACTCTGTCTGTTTCACACAACAAAGTTCATCTGCATCAGTTTATGTAAACTCTGACTGTTTCACACTATGAAGTTCATCTGCATTGGTTTATGTTAACTCTGTCTGTTTCACACTATGAAGTTCATTTGCATTGGTTTATGTAAACTCTTTCTGTTTCACACAACAAAGTTCATCTGCATTGGTTTATGTAAACTCTGTCTGTTTAACACAACTAAGTTCATTTGCATTGGTTTATGTAAACTCTGTCTGTTTCACCCAACAAAGTTCATCTGCATCGGTTTATGTAAACTCTGTCTGTTTCACACTATGAAGTTCATCTGCATTAGTTTATGTAAACTCTGTCTGTTTCACACAACAAAGTTCATTTGCATCGGTTTATGTAAACTCTGTCTGTTTCACACTATGAAGTTCATCTGCATTGGTTTATGTAAACTCTGTCTGTTTCACACAACAAAGTTCATCTGCATTGGTTTATGTAAACTCTGTCTGTTTCACACTATGAAGTTCATCTGCATTGGTTTATGTAAACTCTGTCTGTTTCACACTATGAAGTTCATCTGCATTGGTTGATGTAAACTCTGTCTGTTTCACACAAGGAAGTTCAACGGCATCAGTTTATGTAAACTCTGTTTGTTCGACACAATGAAGTTCATCTGCATCGGTTTATGTAAATTTGTCTGTTTCACACAACAAAGTTCATCTGCATTGGTTTATGTAAACTCTGTCTGTTCGACACAACAAAGTTCATCTGCATAGGTTGATGTAAACTCTGTCTGTTTCACACTATGAAGTTCATCTGCATTGGTTTATGTAAACTCTGTCTGTTTGACACAATGAAGTTCATCTGCATCGGTTTATGTAAACTCTGTCTGTTTCACACAACAAAGTTCATCTGCATCGGTTTATGTAAACTCTGTCTGTTTCACACAACAAAGTTCATCTGCATCAGTTTATGTAAACTCTGTCTGTTTCACACTATGAAGTTCATCTGCATTGGTTTATGTAAACTCTGTCTGTTTGACACAATGAAGTTCATCTGCATCGGTTTATGTAAACTCTGTCAGTTTCACACAAGGAAGTTCAACGGCATCAGTTTATGTAAACTCTGTCTGTTTCACACAACAAAGTTCATCTGCATTGGTTTATGTAAACTCTGTCTGTTTCACACAACAAAGTTCATCTGCATCGGTTTATGTAAACTCTGTCTGTTTCACACTATGAAGTTCATCTGCATTGGTTTATGTAAACTCTGTCTGTTTGACACAATGAAGTTCATCTGCATCGGTTTATGTAAACTCTGTCTGTTTCACACAAGGAAGTTTACCAGCATCTGTTTATGTAAACTCTGTCTGTTTCACACAACAAAGTTTATCTGCATTGGTTGATGTTATCTCTCTCTGTTCCACACAACAAAGTTCATTTGCATTGGTTTATGTAATCTCTGTCTGTTTCACACAACAAAGTTCATCTGCATCGGTTTATGTAAACTCTGTCTTTTTCACACAACAAAGTTCATCTGCATCGGTTTATGTAAACTCTGTCTGTTTCACACTATGAAGTTCATCTGCATTGGTTTATGTAAACTCTGTCTGTTCGACAAAATGAAGTTCATCTGCATCGGTTTATGTAAACTTTGTCTGTTTCACACTATGAAGTTCATCTGCATCGGTTTATGTAAACTCTGTCTGTTTCACACTATGAAGTTCATTTGCATTGGTTTATGTAAACTCTTTCTGTTTCACACAACAAAGTTCATCTGCATTGGTTGATGTAAACTCTGTCTGTTTCACACAACTAAGTTCATCTGCATCGGTTTATGTAAACTCTGTCTGTTTCACACTATGAAGTTCATCTGCATTGGTTTATGTAAACTCTGTCTGTTTCACACAACAAAGTTCATTTGCATCGGTTTATGTAAACTCTGTCTGTTTCACACTATGAAATTCATCTGCATTGGTTTATGTAAACTCTGTCTGTTTCACACAACAAAGTTCATCTGCATCGGTTTATGTAAACTCTGTCTGTTTCACACTATGAAGTTCATCTGCATTGGTTTATGTAAACTCTGTCTGTTTCACACTATGAAGTTCATCTGCATCAGTTGATGTAAACTCTGTCTGTTTCACACAAGGAAGTTCAACGGCATCAGTTTATGTAAACTCTGTCTGTTCGACACTATGAAGTTCATCTGCATCGGTTTATGTAAATTTGTCTGTTTCACACAACAAAGTTCATCTGCATTGGTTTATGTAAACTCTGTCTGTTTCACACAAGGAAGTTCAACGGCATCAGTTTATGTAAACTCTGTCTGTTTTACACAACGAAGTTCATTTGCATCGGTTTATGTAAACTCTGTCTGTTTCACCCAACAAAGTTCATCTGCATCGGTTTATGTAAACTCTGTCTGTTTCACACTATGAAGTTCATCTGCATTGGTTTATGTAAACTCTGTCTGTTTCACACAACAAAGTTCATTTGCATCGGTTTATGTAAACTCTGTCTGTTTCACACTATGAAATTCATCTGCATTGGTTTATGTAAACTCTGTCTGTTTCACACAACAAAGTTCATCTGCATCGGTTTATGTAAACTCTGTCTGTTTCACACTATGAAGTTCATCTGCATTGGTTTATGTAAACTCTGTCTGTTTCACACTATGAAGTTCATCTGCATTGGTTGATGTAAACTCTGTCTGTTTCACACAAGGAAGTTCAACGGCATCAGTTTATGTACACTCTGTCTGTTCGACACAATGAAGTTCATCTGCATCGGTTTATGTAAATTTGTCTGTTTCACACAACAAAGTTCATCTGCATTGGTTTATGTAAACTCTCTCTGTTTCACACAAGGAAGTTCAACGGCATCAGTTTATGTAAACTCTGTCTGTTTCACACAACGAAGTTCATCTGCATTGGTTTATGTAAACTCTGTCTTGTCCACACAACGAAGTTCATCTGCATCGGTTGATGTAAACTCTGTCTGTTTCACACAACAAAGTTCATCTGCATCGGTTTATGTAAACTTTGTCTGTTTCACACAACAAAGTTCATCTGCATTGGTTTATGTAAACTCTGTCTGTTTCACACAACAAAGTTCATCTGCATTGGTTTATGTAAACTCTGTCTGTTTCACACAACGAAGTTCATCTGCATCGGTTGATGTAAACTCTGTCTGTTTCACACAACAAAGTTCATCTGCATCAGTTAATGTAAACTCTGACTGTTTCACACTATGAAGTTCATCTGCATCGGTTTATGTAAACTCTGTCTGTTTCACACTATGAAGTTCATTTGCATTGGTTTATGTGAACTCTTTCTGTTTCACACAACAAAGTTCGTCTGCATTGGTTTATGTATACTCTGTCTGTTTCACACAACAAAGTTCATTTGCATCGGTTTATGTAAACTCTGTCTGTTTCACACAACAAAGTTCATCTGCATCGGTTTATGTAAACTCTGTCTGTTTCCCACTATGAAGTTCACCTGCATCGGTTTATGTAAACTCTCTCTGTTTCACACAACAAAGTTCATCTGCATCGGTTTATGTAAACTCTGTCTGTTTCACACAACAAAGTTCATCTGCATCGGTTTATGTAAACTCTGTCTGTTTCACACTATGAAATTCATCTGCATTGGTTTATGTAAACTCTGTCTGTTTCACACTATGAAGTTCATCTGCATTGGTTTATGTAAACTCTGTCTGTTCGACACAATGAAGTTCATCTGCATCAGTTTATGTAAACTTTGTCTGTTTCACACAACAAAGTTCATATGCATTGGTTTATGTAAACTCTGTCTGTTTCACACAACAAAGTTCATCTGCATCAGTTTATGTAAACTCTGACTGTTTCACACTATATAGTTCATCTGCATTGGTTTATGTAAACTCTGTCTGTTTCACACTATGAAGTTTATCTGCATTGGTTTATGTAAACTCTGTCTGTTTCACACAACAAAGTTCATCTGCATTGGTTTATGTAATCTCTGTCTGTTTCACACAACAAAGTTCATTTGCATCGGTTTATGTAAACTCTGTCTGTTTCACACAACAAAGTTCATCTGCATCGGTTTATGTAAACTCTGTGTGTTTCACACTATGAAGTTCATCTGCATTGGTTTATGTAAACTCTGTCTGTTTCACACAACGAAGTTCATCTGCATCGGTTTATGTAAACTCTGTCTTTTTTTACACAACGAAGTTCATCTGCATCGGTTTATGTAAACTCTGTATGTTTCACACTATGAAGTTCATCTGCATTGGTTTATGTAAACTCTGTCTGTTTCACACTATGAAGTTCATCTGCATTGGTTTATGTAAACTCTGTCTGTTTCACACAAGGAAGTTCAACGGCATCAGTTTATGTAAACTCTGTCTGTTCGACACAATGAAGTTCATCTGCATCGGTTTATGTAAAATTGTCTGTTTCACACAACAAAGTTCATCTGCATTGGTTTATGTAAACTCTGTCTGTTTCACACAAGGAAGTTCAACGGCATCAGTTTATGTAAACTCTGTCTGTTTCACACAACGAAGTTCATCTGCATCGGTTTATGTAAACTCTGTCTTGTCCACACAACGAAGTTCATCTGCATCGGTTGATGTAAACTCTGTCTGTTTCATACAACAAAGTTCATCTGCATCGGTTTATGTATACTTTGTCTGTTTCACACAACAAAGTTCATCTGCATTGGTTTATGTAAACTCTGTCTGTTTCACACAACAAAGTTCATCTGCATTGGTTTATGTAAACTCTGTCTGTTTCACACAACGAAGTTCATCTGCATCGGTTGATGTAAACTCTGTCTGTTTCACACAACAAAGTTCATCTGCATCAGTTAATGTAAACTCTGACTGTTTCACACTATGAAGTTCATCTGCATCGGTTTATGTAAACTCTGTCTGTTTCACACTATGAAGTTCATTTGCATTGGTTTATGTGAACTCTTTCTGTTTCACACAACAAAGTTCATCTGCATTGGTTGGTGTATACTCTGTCTGTTTCACACAACAAAGTTCATTTGCATTGGTTTATGTAAACTCTGTCTGTTTCACACAACAAAGTTCATCTGCATCGGTTTATGTAAACTCTGTCTGTTTCACACAACAAAGTTCATCTGCATTGGTTTATGTAATCTCTGTCTGTTTCACACAACAAAGTTCATTTGCATTGGTTTATGTAAACTCTGTCTGTTTCACACAACAAAGTTCATCTGCATCGGTTTATGTAAACTCTGTCTGTTTCACACTATGAAGTTCATCTGCATTGGTTTATGTAAACTCTGTCTGTTTCACACAACGAAGTTCATCTGCATCGGTTGATATAAACTCTGTCTGTTTCACACAACAAAGTTCATCTGCATCAGTTTATGTAAACTCTGACTGTTTCACACTATATAGTTCATCTGCATCGGTTTATGTCTGATTCACACAACAAAGTTCATCTGCATTGGTTTATGTAATCTCTGTCTGTTTCACACAACAAAGTTCATTTGCATCGGTTTATGTAAACTCTGTCTGTTTCACACAACAAAGTTCATCTGCATCGGTTTATGTAAACTCTGTGTGTTTCACACTATGAAGTTGATCTGCATTGGTTTATGTAAACTCTGTCTGTTTCACACAACAAAGTTCATCTGCATCGGTTTATGTAAACTCTGTCTGTTTCACACAACGAAGTTCATCTGCATCGGTTTATGTAAACTCTGTCTGTTGCACACTATGAAGTTCATCTGCATTGGTTTATGTAAACTCTGTCTGTTTCACACTATGAAGTTCATCTGCATTGGTTTATGTAAACTCTGTCTGTTTCACACAAGGAAGTTCAACGGCATCAGTTTATGTAAACTCTGTCTGTTCGACACAATGAAGTTCATCTGCATCGGTTTATGTAAAATTGTCTGTTTCACACAACAAAGTTCATCTGCATTGGTTTATGTAAACTCTGTCTGTTTCACACAAAGAAGTTCAACGGCATCAGTTTATGTAAACTCTGTCTGTTTCACACAACAAAGTTCATCTGCATTGGTTTATGTAAACTCTGTCTTGTCCCCACAACGAAGTTCATCTGCATCGGTTGATGTAAACTCTGTCTGTTTCACACAACAAAGTTCATCTGCATCGGTTTATGTAAACTTTGTCTGTTTCACACAACAAAGTTCATCTGCATTGGTTTATGTAAACTCTGTCTGTTTCACACAACAAAGTTCATCTGCATTGGTTTATGTAAACTCTGTCTGTTTCACACAACGAAGTTCATCTTCATCGGTTGATGTAAACTCTGTCTGTTTCACACAACAAAGTTCATCTGCATCAGTTAATGTAAACTCTGACTGTTTCACACTATGAAGTTCATCTGCATCGGTTTATGTAAACTCTGTCTGTTTCACACTATGAAGTTCATTTGCATTGGTTTATGTGAACTCTTTCTGTTTCACACAACAAAGTTCGTCTGCATTGGTTTATGTATACTCTGTCTGTTTCACACAACAAAGTTCATTTGCATCGGTTTATGTAAACTCTGTCTGTTTCACACAACAAAGTTCATCTGCATCGGTTTATGTAAACTCTGTCTGTTTCCCACTATGAAGTTCATCTGCATCGGTTTATGTAAACTCTGTCTGTTTCACACAACAAAGTTCATCTGCATCGGTTTATGTAAACTCTGTCTGTTTCACACAACAAAGTTCATCTGCATCGGTTTATGTAAACTCTGTCTGTTTCACACTATGAAGTTCATCTGCATTGGTTTATGTAAACTCTGTCTGTTTCACACTATGAAGTTCATCTGCATTGGTTTATGTAAACTCTGTCTGTTCGACACAATGAAGTTCATCTGCATTGGTTTATGTAAACTTTGTCTGTTTCACACAACAAAGTTCATCTGCGTTGGTTTATGTAAACTCTGTCTGTTTCACACAAGGAAGTTCAACGGCATCAGTTTATGTAAACTGTGTCTGTTTCACACAACAAAGTTCATCTGCATTGGTTTATGTAAACTCTGTCTGTTTCACACAATGAAGTTCATCTGCATCGGTTGATATAAACTCTGTCTGTTTCACACAACAAAGTTCATCTGCATCAGTTTATGTAAACTCTGACTGTTTCACACTATATAGTTTATCTGCATCGGTTTATGTAAACTCTGTCTGTTTCACACAATGAAGTTCATCTGCATTGGTTTATGTCAAATTTGTCTGTATCACACAACCAAGTTCATCTGCATCGGTTTATGTAAACTTTGTATCACACAACCAAGTTCATCTGCATAGGTTCATGTAAACTTTGTATCACACAATGAAGTTCATCTGCATAGGTTCATGTAAACTTTGTATCACACAACAAAGTTTATCTGGATTGGTTTATATAATATTTGTATCCCACAACCAAGTTTGTCTGCATCGGTTTATATAAACTTTGTATCATACAACAAAGTTTATCTGGATTGGTTTATATAATATTTGTATCACACAACCAAGTTTGTCTGCATCAGTTTATGTAAACTTTGTATCACACAATGAAGTTTGACAGCATTACATTTTACTGCATGTATGAAGGGGCGTTGACAAATGTTTCAGTAAACATCAATTTTTGTTCCTTATAGACACAGAGTTGGTTAACATTTATTGGCTTCATGATTATACTACCCAGCTTTGGTTTGAATACAAACACGAATATTCCACTGAAATTAAAAATAATTGATAATGTGTATAGCCATCAAAACATACAGTGATAACATACACATATCGCATACACCAAAACAACTGTAGCATTTGTCCTGTGTATTCTATATATTGGTTGTCAGGGTCTAGAAAATCACCAGAACCACAAATAATTTGGTGATCAATGCATCACAAATGTATTTTTTGGCAAACATGAGGTCCAATTTAATAGTTATAGACAACAAATGTTTTATAACAATTTCAACAAGCATGTTTTCTATACACACAATATGACATCACTCAATAACATATTTACAATGACATCACACTTTGCTATATTGAATTCTTTAAAAGTAATGAGATGTTATGTTTTGCTATATTATGCTTATTGAATGTTCATTTTTCCTGTTTTTTACATTGTAGTTCATTTATATGTCACAAAGTCTTTATTTATTTTAAGTATATATGCTATTATATCTCTCAAAATATGAAGGAAATGAAAATTTAACTTCTACTATATTGTGAAAGCATTAAGTTAGTCAGATACTTATGGAAGGTCCCACCCAGATTCACTCTGTGGCAATTTACTCCCTCAAGTGAACTGGATGCCATCTGCAACTTGTAATGTGTTGATGACGATGCTAAAGCCCATTTTAGGATTTTAGTTTTGTCACATTTGTAATTCCCCTCCTTGCAAATACTGCAGATATTGATCTTAGTGACACATCTAGCGAGCCAGACACTGAACCAGACACAGACAAGGCGAGTAAACTTAATGATCAATGCCAGGAGAATACGTTAAGCAGTACACTGGGTACGTATAACTAAATGTCAAACTAACATGGAATATGCATCTTGGCGGTAATTCATTCCAAAAATCTCTTTTCTGGAAAATTCAGGAAAACTGTTAGGGAACAATTTTAGATGTGTTTTATTTGAGATTATTACAATGGTAAGGTTAAGAACATGGTTCTTAGATTGGTTGACTCGGTTTTTGTGAGATACATATCGTACCTTGGTGTCATTGCGTGTCAAATGTTTACACAATGAAACGTGTACTGTATTAAATAAAATACATTTGAAGCTTTATAACTCTCGTAAATAGACATTGGCAATTAACTACCAACACATGTTTGATACGAGCAACACCAAAATAACATTTAAACTCATTTAATTAAAAAGAAGATAGAATGTATCATAATGCTCCAAAGTTAATTACTTCTTTGGTATTATTTTATGTAAACTGTATCTATCAGGTGTTATTACAATAAGTAGTAATTGCATTTTACAAGCATTTTACAGAATATAAACTCTAGAGACATATTCAATCAGGCATTTTCTTATCTAACCTGCATATACTTGTTGGAGTGTGTGCAGAGACAGGCCCAGTGGAAGAGCCAAACTCATGATCGGAGGCTCATGGGTTAAATCCTCCACCATAGCTATGAGTGGCGTCCTTGAGCAAAACACATATTCTTAGTACTGGTTCTTCCCCGGAATACTTCGAGTATGATTTGTCTATGTTGTAAGAAGTAAAATATATAACTTTAAACTTAATTTGGTGAAATTGAAATAAATTGAATTTACTGAGATTTCAAGTAACGTACATTAAATAACGTTACAGTCTTACCTGATTAACATATGCTAGCAGTCAACAGTACACTTTTCTCAGCCTCACATGATAAACGTTCTTTGTCTCAACATGCGGTTAATAACTAAGTATTATCAGAAAGACATATTTTCAATTGATTGCAGGTGAGGATGTTGTATGTGAGCAACTCATCATTGCCGAGTCCGTCTACAATCCTATTGTACCATCACAACTATATTTCCAAGAAGCAGCCACCATGCAACACGAGGGAGTTCATTTTGAAACTCAACCTAAAATCCGGGCTATAGACTCAGAAGTAATTACATATTTTAGCTTCTCTGTGTTTAAAAATATACGAGAGGTGTTCAAAATGTTTGCGGAAAATGCTTATTAAATCTTTATCTGTCATTTGTATGATATGAAATTTAATCTAAACAAAGGTCTACATATTCTTTATAAATTCACTAGAAAACAGCACTGTCGTCATATTAATAATATTTTTATCGTTAATACAGTAACGTGCATCGACCGTGACCGGATCACTTTTTAATACTTGGCTGGTATTTTCGAAAATTGCTACTACTTAACATACTCATAACTTTTTAATGCGCTGATGGATTTTAGTAAAAATTGCATCCCATCCACCTACAGCTCAGGTACTTTCATACTGTGATGTCAGTAGCATTTTGATGTTATCTGTGACGTCACTACGTCTTAATTGTACACACTGTATATAACCAAGCTGTTTTTACTTCACAATGTCTTTTAAACTGCGGTAAGGATTAAAATTTTATTTTTTGCAAAAGAAAACTAAATCAGACACTGCGACTTACATTATGAAAACATATGGCAAAAAATCATCCAAAATGATTCTAGATGGGGATAGGCACATAAGTATTACAGATTAAGACTGTGTCTACGGGAAGTGCCTACTCTAGTATTACGGATACTTTGAAAATGCGTCGCGTTGCAGCTAGGTGGATGCCATGGTTAATTTCAAGCGAATACAAAGAGATGAGAATTGCGGCGACCAAATATCATCAGTTTGGAAAACAACAGCATCTTCATTACCAGAGAAGCTCAACAAAGAAGCAGATTTTTTCCGGTTTCTGCGACGTGGGTAATGTTTTGACTCATGCTTCACCTATTGGAACTACAATCAATTTCAACTACTATTCAAAGACATGCACACAATCTTTATTATTCATACATTTTTTCTGTTTGTTATTTTAACTAATTTTTTGCTGGATGTTTTATAATTGTTATAGAATGTTACTTTGAAGTAACTTAATTTGAGAATGGCATGACGTTAATAAATTAAGTGTATTTTGAAGTTGATCCATTCACGCTTGGTAGGCATTACTAAAATTACTGTAACATTTTCAGTTTTAAAGATAAATTGGTAAAATTTGTAGTACATTTCTATATATGTATTTATATCAATATGAAAAACATGATTACAACTAAAATGATAAAAAAAAATTATATAAACTTTCCGCGTACTTTTTGAAACCCCCTCGTACACATGTGCCAAGCCCGGTTCCGAGTAATGTTGTTGTTGTATTGTGTTTAGTGTCACTTTGAAGATGTTTCCAGTTAACTCACAATGGTGTCTACATGAGATAGCATTGCTGTCACACTAGGGTCTCATGTCGCAGACACATGGTATGATACCCACCCAGTCACATTATACTGACATCGGGCAGACCAGGCCTAGAACTATCATCTAAATGCTGAGCGCCAAGCGAGGAATTTTAGGTACCATTTTTCAAGTCTTTGGTATGATCTGGCCAGAGATTGAACCCTCGACCTTCCCCACGGATGTTCTACACATAGACCACTGCTGCGATTTGTTCTGATTAAAAAAATAAATACTTTTTTTCCTAGAACACTGTCATTCCTACACTCGGTATTGCTGAAAATCCTTGGCAGATCACTGCTTCACTTCGCAATGGTACGGGACATGCAAAGGCTGTTCTCAGTGGAACACTGACAGTTGTCTTTTCTGACGGATGGTTCAACTTCACAGACCTGGCTATATCACACGCCGGTAGTGGCTATATCATAGACTATGTCATAAGCTCACCAGCATGTAAGTAATGATCAGTATAAATGTTTAACCCTTTACTCCATAGATACGCATTTTCCCCGCACCAATCACAGAAGGCCTTTGAAAACAGTGCAGGAAGAGTTCAGATTGCTCGTAACGAGCAATCTGAACACTTCCTGCACTGTTTTCCACTCTGTCAGTTAATATAAACATAATTCACCCAATAATTCAAAAGCCTTCTATATCATGTCTCCAAAGGCGTCTATATTAGAGGTGTCCAAAGGAGTCTATATGAAGTATAGGGTTAAATATATACTCAGCAGAAATAGAAACATAAATCAACATCATTTCAATATATACTCAGCAGAAATAGGAACTGTCCATAAATCAACATCAGTTAAATATATACTCAGCAGAAATAGTAACTATCCATAAATCAACATCAGTTAAATATAAACTCAGCAGAAATAGGAACTATCAATAAATCAACATCAGTTAAATATATATACTCAGCAGAAATAGGAACTATCAATAATGAGATATGTAGCTCAACTGTTAACACACACACGGTATCAACAGTATCTGTTTTCAGGGTGTTAAACTGTTACTGGTTTTAAAAAATGTGCATTAACATTTTATTTATGGATTAAGTCATTTAAAGTTTGGATTATTTTGAAACACTAAATTGTTATAAATATCACATTTCAATAAAGACAGAGGCTTTTGTTTCTCAGGTCCTTATCAATTTTTGTTTACCGTGAAAAACTTTGATCTGAAATATATATAGGCTTCATAAAATTATTAAAAAAGTGTATTATATATTTGTTTTTAAAAAAAAGACAGTGAAGATAATGGTGATGTTTAGATAGGGTTTCACTTTCCTAGCCACCATTTATTAGTTGTGATGTTGTTTTTACTTATATAGCTGCCAATCTGAGTGTGGAGTCAAGCCCGTTCACTGTTCCAAGAGTTCCACTCTCCGCCGGTATACATCTGAGTGACAGTGACACTTTACAATCCACAGTCTTCTCAATGACACTGGATCTTCGTGATAGTGTAACCAATACTGAGATAGCTGACATCTCATGGAGGGTAAGTTATGGAGAATAATATAATACTGAGAAAGCTGACATCTCACAGAGGGTTAGTTATGGAGAGTAATAAAATACTGAGATAGCTGACATCTCACGGAGGGTAAGTTATGGAGAGTAATATAATACTGAGATAGCTGACATCTCACCAGAGGGTAAGTTATGAAAAGTAATAAAATTCTGAGATAGCTGACATCTCACAGAGGGTAAGTTATGGGTCTCACGGTTTGGCCCTGAGGGTGGGGCCTACTTTACTAAATCTATATACATGTAGCTGACATCTGACGGAGGGTAAGTTATGGGTCTCACAGTTTGGCCCTGAGGGTGGGGCCTACTTTACTAAATCTATATACATGTAGCTGACATCTGCGGAGGGTAAGTTATGGGTCTCACGGTTCGGCCCTGAGGGTGGGGCCTACTTTACTTAATCTATATACATGTAAGAAAAAAAATAATGTGATTTGTGTAAAATATTATGATAAAACATTCAACGTTTCGTAATACAGATTTGACAAATATTTAAAAAGTTTTAACATACATTTCTGAAAAGGATTACATCCATCAAAATTTTACATTGATATTTCAAACCCACATCACTTGGGAGTGCATTGTGGTGTATTCTATATCCGGTATTGTTTTTGACAAAATATTCATACAAATTGATCCGTGGTTTTTGTTTATAAAATTTCATTATCAGATTCTACTTATAAACATTGACAAAACCAAGTATGCTCTGGTTCTGGTTTTGCATTCACAAAACGTATCAACGTAAGTATGCTCCCGGGCACAACTTTCTATTTTCTATCAAAACTACTATTTATAAACAGTATCAATATCATTGTTAATTATTATGTTGATATTTATAAACAGTATCAATATCATTGTTAATTATTATGTTGATATTTATTAACAGTATCAATATCATGTTAATTATTATGTTGATATTTATAAGCTTTGTTATTTGAACATTTTATATTGAAATTTATTCAAGTGAGATATATTATCATTGTTATATTACTAGGATCACACATTTACCATCACATGTGGAATGGTAGTGGAGCTTGAATCGGGTGTGTTATCGGGACTGCTGACACAGGACTTTGAGTCGAGCAACGGTAGGGCACAGTTTTACGCCTTGTCATACTCAGGATTTGGACCGATTTACCTGGGTTGTAGAGTAATGTCAAGTAAGTACACTCTGTTAATACAGTATGTTGTTTGTCAAGTAAGTAAAATCAGTTAATACTGTAAATACAATTGGTTAATAATGTGTGTTGTTTGTTCATTAAGTACAATCATTTAATACTTTGTGTTGATTTTAAGTAAGTATAATCGTTTAATACTGTGTGCTGATTGTCAAGTAAGGGCTTTTCCAGAATTAAATGTATGAGGTCGGACGGCACTTTTTTTTTTTTTACCCACAGAACATAAAATTTAATTGTGATATATACCACAATGCATGAAATTTTAATTTGATAAAATACCACCAAGCACAAAATAAAAAAATTGGCTAAAAAAATCCCCTTTCTAAAGTTTTCTCATTGTAACGCTTGCAAAATTACTAGTCTGAACGGTTGCCTACTTTCTTTGAAGTACGCCGACGTTGCACTTTTGATCTAATGCCAATATGCAAGTGATTACGTCACAATTTACCTCAGGTCGAGAATTAAATAAAGGGGCACTACAGATAACAAACGAAAAAAAAACATATAATAATAATTAAAGGTTAGTGTTTGTTTGTAACTAGTTGTCTTCTAAAATGTTTATTTTCAGTATACTAATTTCTCAAAAAAATGATTATATTTAATTGATACAATCCGTAAAGAGAGTTATGTTTATAACTACACCATGCCTAAATTTATGCACAGAATGAACACGCTGTCCCTTTCCTTAACGCCTTGTGCCAGTGTCTGATGACGTCACTCTGACAGTAAAACAAACATTATTATGACACATGTTATTTACTCCCTACTATCGATAAAGGTTTTATCTAATTTGACCTCATTTCGCACACTTGATGGCAAACAATCCGGTTATGGATGCTCAAAGACAATTTCACAGTCCAATTTATGTTTTTGTACGACCGCTAAGAAATATCTGCTTTTCCCCATGATTTTTTCAGACGCTGGGGTAAGAATGAGGCATAGGGCGTGGGATGACAAATCTGAGAATGTGGATGTTATTTTCACTGCTGACGCAATGTCCCAATTTAGATTTTTTGTTACAATCGACTTTGCATGTTTTGGTGTTTCTTTTTGCTGAATAAATTAGCGTTTTACACCATCTGACAAACAGTGCGGATACGCATACAATTATAGCAATGCAGCCGTAGAGTTGAATCGTAGTTTTTGCAGAATTTAATATTATACACGTCTGTATATTCGTATCCGTATCGGAGTAAACATATCCGATACGTCAAATATTGATATATAATTCGTGAAATTTACTTGAGGAGATAACTTTGTGACACGGCATCTCGGCATCAATTTAATAAAGTAGACAGGGTTACGGCCTGCTACGAGTGTATTAGGCCATCTGATTAGCTTGTACATTTCCGTGTTAAAGCAACACATCCACGTTTAAACTTTTTTATAAGTTTTTCAATTGAGTTGTGAGCACATTTCCCATACATAAATATATGGTCAGTGAGCTGTATATGTGCTAATAAACACTATCCAGAACGCTTTAGAATTATAAAAAAAGATGTCCAAATTATAAAGCGTGACAAACGCTTTATAAATTATTTTTAAATTGCCGAGGATTCCAACTTGGCTTCAAATTGAATTATGCGAGTCATATTAAAAAACTTCACGTTTTAGTGCGTAGTGTACTTTACCTGCCTTGAAAGTCATTTTGACAATTTTTTTTGACTCGGGTGAGTTACACACTTGTTTTATAAAGTGTTAGTCACGCATTATAATTTGGGCATCATTTTGTTCGGGATTGTGTTTATATGCTCATATACAGCTAATTGATCATATGTGTGTATGGGAAATGTGCTCATAACTCAATTAAAATTTTTTTTTTAAAAGTTCAAACGTGGATGTGTTGCTTTAATAATTTATTCAAGATCAAGAGTATGTTTCTTGTCACTTTTTGGGAAGTCCGAAGGTAGATCATTATACTTTGTTTCAAACAAACAAATTAAATCATAATTATGTTGTTGTAGGGTGATGTAATTATATTATGGCGGTCTTAACAAAAAAGATCAATCAGTTTGAGATGAAAAAGTTAATTGAAGACAATCCCTAACATAAACAACACCAGTTTATTGAGTGTAAAACTGTGTAGTTGCGTAAAACGTTCACTTTGTCCTGATGTCTGGAGGTTGTGTACTACAATCGTTACAACACGCGTGTCTGTGGCAAACATGTAGGTCAAATCAAGGTAAATTTAAAAGACCTGCAGTTTCTGCTGCAATAAAGATAAGACGCTCGCCGAAATCTTGACGCTGCAGTATATTGACTCGCTGCGGTAGGCCTACATGCGGAAGGACAATTTTTTGTTTTTGTATGCGACGGGAGAAAATATCTGGGCAGAAAATGTATAAAAGTTCAAGAAGAGAAACTGTGTTGAAGAAAAAACTTGGTTCAGAGTCGGAAATATCGACAAGGCATAAAATTGTAATAAACTTTTACCCCACAAGGCATCATTTTTTTTTATGAAAACACCCACTAGGCATAAAATTTTAGTTATACTGACTCCCCCCCCCCCCCCCCCCCCCCCATACATTTAATTCTGGAAAAGCCCTAAGTACAATTGGTTTGTATTGTATGTTATCTGTCAAGTAAGTACAACCAGTTAATACTGTGTGTTGTTTGTCATGTAAGTACAATCAGTTAATACTGTATTGTGTTTGTCAAGTAAGTACGATTGGTTGAGACTGTGTGTTGTTTGTCATGTAAGTACAATCAGTTAATATAGTATGTTGTTTGTCAAGTCGCATCATTACATTCCATTAATATGTATGTTGATTGCCAAGTAAGTGGAATTGTTTAATACTGTGTGTTGTTTGTCAAGTAAGTACAATTGGTTGATACTGTATGTTGTTTGTCAAGTAAGTTAAATCGGTAAATATTATATGTTATTTGTCAAGTAATTGTATATGGTTGTTACAGTATGCTGTTTGTCATGTGAATGCAATCTGTTTTTACTGTGTATTGATTGTCAAGTAAATACAATCGGTTAATACTGTGTGTTGATTGTCAAGTAACTGCAATCGGTTAATTTCGTGTGTTGTTTGTCAAGTAAGTACAATCAGTTAATACTGTATGTTGTTCGTCAAGTAAGTACAATTGGTTGATACTGTATGTTGTTTGTCAAGTAAGTGGAATCGGTTGAAACTGTGTGTTGCTTGTCAAGTACTGTAAGTGGAATTGGTTGATACTCTACGTTGTTTGTCAATTTGATACTATATGTTATTGCTAATGGTTAATACTGTATGCTGTTCATCAAGTAAGTGGAATCGTTTGATTAGGTATGTTGTTTGTCTTGTAAGTGGAATTGGTTGATAATGTATGTTGTTTGTCAAGTAAGTGGAATTGTTTGAGTAGGTATGTTGTTTATCTTGTAAGTGCAGTCAGTTCATACTATATGTTGTTTGTCAAGTAAGTGCAATTGGTTAATAATGTACATTGTTTGTCAAGTAAGTGCAATAGGTTGATATTGTATGTTATTTGTCAAGAAAGTGCAATTGGTTTGTAATGTATGTTGTTTGTCAAATAAAGGCAATCAGTTGATACTCTATATTGTTTGTCAAGTAATTGCAATTGGTTAATACTGTATGTTGTTTGTCAAGTAAGGGCAATTGGTTAATAATGTTAGTTGTTTGTCAAGTAAGTGCAATTGGTTATAAATGTATGTTGTTTGTCAATGAAGTGCAATTGGTTATAAATGTACATTGTTTGTCAAGTAAATGCAATTGTTCGATACTGTACGTTGTTTGTCAAGTAAATGCAATTTGTTCATATTGTATGTTGTTTGTCAAGTAAGTGCAATTGGTTATAAATGTATGTTGTTTGTCAAGGAAGTGCAATTGGTTAATAATGTACATTGTTTGTCAAGTAAATGCAATTGTTCGATACTGTACGTTGTTTGTCAAGTAAGTGCAATTGGTTAATAATGTATGTTGCTTGTCAAGTAAGTGCAATTGGTTAATAATGTATGTTGTTTGTCAAGTAAGTGCAATCAGTTGATACCGTATGTTGTTTGTCAAGTAAGTACAATTGGGTGATACTTTATGATTTTTGTCAAGTAAATACAATAGGTTAATACAGTATGGTGTTTGTCAAGTAACTGCAATCGGTTAATACTGTATGTTGTTTGTCAAGTAAGTACAAGAATCAATGGTGTCTATAATAAACAAAAGTGAATCAATGGTGTCTATAATAAACAAAAGTGAATCAATGGTGTCTATAATAAACAAAAGTGAATCGCTGGTGTCTGTAATCAACAATTGTGAGTCAATGGTGTCTATAATAAACAAATGTGAATCACTGGTTTCTATAATCAACAATTGTGAGTCAATGGTGTCTATAATAAACAAATTTGAATCAATGGTGTCTATAATAAACAAAAGTGAATCAATGGTGTCTATAATAAACAAAAATGAATCGCTTGTGTCTGTAATAAACAAATGTGAATCACTGGTTTCTATAATCAACAATTGTGAGTCAATGGTGTCTATAATAAACAAATTTGAATCAATGGTGTCTATAATAAACAAATGTGAATCAATTGTGTCTATAATAAACAAAAGTGAATCAATGGTGTCTATAATAAACAAATTTGAATCAATGGTGTCTATAATAAACAAAAGTGAATCAATGGTGTCTATAATAATCAAAAGTGAATCGCTGGTGTCTATAATAAACAAATGTGAATCACTGGTATCTATAATAAACAAATGTGAATCAGCAATGTATATAATAAACAAATGTGACATTTCATATTTTACTGTGAAAAAAATTATAAAGATATTTTTGTTTCTTGTGAAATGATAATACATCTTAATATGTTCATGTTGTGTTACTTAGCTCCTGCAGAGTATGACTTCTATTCGTACCATGAAGTTATCATACTCAACTCGATTCAGCAGAGCAGATTGGTTGAGAAGACCGAAACCGTCGTGTTGCGATTTAAAGCTGATTTTGAAACAGCTTTACCAACAGATTTGGCTAAAGCACAGTTCAAGCAAATGGTCATGGATAACCTTTTACAGAAATCTGCATTTAATACTACCATAATCAGGACATGCAATTTACAGGAAGGCAAGAACAGAACATTTACATTTCATTTTAAAAAATAAGCCTTGCCTAACAGAAATTTCTTTTTGTCCAATGATTATCAAATATATTTAAATGCTGCATCTTAATCACTTGATATATCTTATTTATTATCTACATCTAAAAGCAGAAATTTAACTAATTATCAATATTACATTGTTGCTGTTTGATGACATGTTCTGACATCATCTATATTTCATTGCTTCAGTTTGATGACATGTTCTGCCATTGTCTATACTATATTGCTGCAGTTTGATGACATGTTCTGACATCAACTATATTACATTGCTTCAGTTTGATGACATGTTCTGCCATTGTCTATACTACAGTATCTGCCATTGTCTATATCTGACAGTATCTATTTTACTTTGCTGCAGTTTGATGACATGTTCTGACAGTATCTACATTACTTTGCGGCAGTTTGATGACATGTTCTGACATTATTTACATCACATTGCTGCAGTTTGATGACATGTGCTGACATTATCTACATCACTTTGTTTCAGTTTGATGACATGTTCTGACATTATCTATATCACATTGCTGCAGTTTGATGACATGTGCTGACATTATCTATATCACATTGCTGCAGTTTGATGACATGTGCTGACATTATCTATATCACATTGCTGCAGTTTGTTGACATGTTCTGACATTATCTATATCACATTGCTGCAGTTTGATGACATGTGCTGACATTATTTATATCACATTGCTGCAGTTTGATGACATGTTCTGACATTATCTATATCCCATTGCTGCAGTTTGATGACATGTTCTGACATTATCTTTATCCCATTGCTGCAGTTTGATGACATGTTCTGACATTATCTATATCACATTGCTGTACTTTGATGACATGTTCTGACATTATCTATATCACATTGCTGCAGTTTGATGACATGTTTTGGCATTATCTATATCACATTGCTGAGTTTTGATGATATGTTCTGACATTATCTATATTACATTGCTGCAGTTTGATGACATGTTTTGACATTATCTATATCACATTGCTGAGTTTTGATGACATGTTCTGACATTATCTATATCACATTGCTGCAGTTTGATGACATGTTTTGACATTATCTATATCACATTGCTGAGTTTTTATGACATGTTCTGACATTATCTATATCACATTGCTGCAGTTTGATGAAACATTCTGAAATTATCTATATCACATTCTTGCAATTAAATGACATGTTCTGATATTATCTATATTATTTTGCTGCAGTTTGATTACATGTTTTGACATTATCTATATTGCATTGCTGCAGTTTGATGACATGCTCTGACAGTATCTATATTACTTTGCTGCAGTTTGATGATATGCTCTGACATTATCTATATTGCATTGCTGCAGTTTGATGACATGCTCTGACAGTATATATATTACTTTGCTGCAGTTTGATGACATGCTCTGACAGTATCTATATTACTTTGCTGCAGTTTAATGACATGCTCTGACAGTATCTATATTACTTTGCTGCAGTTTGATGACATGCTCTGACAGTATCTATATTACTTTGCTGCAGTTTGATCACATGTTCTGACATTAACTATACCACATTGCTGCTGTTTGATGACATGTGCTGACATATCACTTTGTTCTGACATTGTCTTTTTTTACTGCTGTGATATCAGTTTGCTATGTTTATGTTTTAGGTAGCATCTTGGTGTCATTTACACTGGAAGGTCAGACAGTTGATGTGACTCTTGCCTTGTCTACCCTCTGTAGTGACATCAAATCTGGTAACACAATTACAGTGGGTAGCGCCACGCTCACAATGGATGGCTATATGACAGTTGATGGTGAAGACTACTACTCCACATGCACCTCTCCGGTAAACTGTGTTTTGATTAATTAAAGGATAAAGTGAAAAAATGTATTATCTTTTCAGGTATAAAAGTAGATGTAACATCGTCTTTAAATTTCTTTGTGCTCGTAAAGTAAAATTCAACATTGTATAATATATATTTTAGTGTTTAACAAAAAATAAAATACTTCTTGAGTTTGCTTAAAGTATTTTAAAAGAAGCTCGGTCTCATATTTCCTAGTACTAACACGAGCAGTGCATGAAGAAGCTCGATCTCGTTTTTCCTATTGCTATTGCGCACATTGCATAAAGAAGCTCGATCTTGTCTTTCCTAGTGCCAACGTGAACATCGCATAAATAAGCTCTATCTCATCTTTCCTATTGCCAACATGAACATTGCATAAAGAAGCTCGAGCTTGTCTTTCCTAGTGCTAACATGAACATTGCATAAAGGAGCTCGAGCTCGTCTTTCCTGTTGCTAATGTGAACATCGCATAAATAAGCTCTATCTCATCTTTCCTAGTGCCAACATGAACATTGCATAAAGAAGCTCGAGCTCATCTTTCCTAGTGCCAACGTGAACATTGCATAAAGGAGCTTGATCTCATCTTTCCTGTTGCTAACGTGAACATTGCATAAAGAAGCTCGATCTCGTCTTTCCTGTTGCTAACGTGAACATTGCATAAAGAAGCTTGATCTTGTCTTTCCTAGTGCTAACATGAACATTGCATAAAGAAGCTCGAGCTCATCTTTCCTGTTGCTAACGTGAACATTGCATAAACGAGCTCGATCTCGTCTTTTGTGAACATTGCATAAAAAAGCTCCATCTCATCTTTCCTAGTGTTAACGTTAACATTGCATAAAAAAGCTCCATCTCATCTTTCCTATTTTTAACATTGACATTGCATAAAAAAGCTCCATCTCATCTTTCCTAGTTTTAACATTGACATTGCATAAAAAAGCTCCGTCTCATCTTTCCTAGTGCCAACATGAACATTGCATAAAGAAGCTTGATCTTATCTATCCTAGTGCCAACATGAACATTGCATAAAGAAGCTTGATCTTATCTATCCTAGTGCCAACACGAACATTGCATAAAGAAGCTTGATCTTGTCTTTCCTAGTGCCGACATGAACATTGCATAAAGAAGCGTGATCTTGTATTTCCTAGTGTCAATGTGAACATTGCATAAAGAAGCTCGATCTTGCCTTTTCTTGTGCCAACACGAACATTGCATAAAGAAGCTTAATCTCATCTTTCCTAGTGCATGAAGAAGCTCGATTTTGTCTTTCCTGCTGCTAATGTGAACATAGCATAAAGAAGCTCAATTTCATCTTTCCTAGCATTAACGTGAACATAGCATAAAGAATCTTGATCTTGTCTTTCCTAGTGCCAACACAAACATTGCATAAAGAAGCTTGAACTTGTCTTTCCTAGTGCCAATGTGAACATCGCATAAAGAAGCTTGATCTTGTCTTTCCTAGTGCCAACACAAACATTGCATAAAGAAGCTTGAACTTGTCTTTCCTAGTGCCAATGTGAACATCGCATAAAGAAGCTCGATATTGTATTTCCTTGTGCCAACATGAACATTGCATGAAGAAGCTTAATCTCATCTTTCCTAGTGCCATCGTCAGCATTGCATGAAGAATCTTGATTTCGTCTTTCCTGCTGCTAATGTGAACATAGCATGAAGAAACTCAATCTCATCTTTCCTAGCATTAACGTGAACATCGCATAAAGAAGCTTGATCTTGTCTTTCTTAGTGCCAATACGAACATATCATAAAGAAGCTTGATCTTATCTATCCTAGTGCCAACACGAACATTGCATAAAGAAGCTCGATCTTATCTATCCTAGTGCCAACACGTACATTGCATAAAGAAGCTCGATCTCATCTTTCCTAGTGCCAACACAAACATTGCATAAAGAAGCTCGATCTCATCTATCCTAGTGCCAACACGAACATTGCATTAAGAAGCTCGATCTCATCTTTCTTAGTGCCAACACGAACATATCATAAAGAAGCTTGATCTTATCTATCCTAGTGCCAACATGAACATTGCATAAAGAAGCTCGATCTTATCTATCCTAGTGCCAACACGAACATTGCATAAAGAAGCTCGATCTCGTCTTTCCTAGTGCCAACACAAACATTGCATAAAGAAGCTCGATCTCATCTATCCTAGTGCCAACACGAACATTGCATTAAGAAGCTCGATTGCATCTTTTCTAGTGCCAACACGAACATTGCATAAAGAAGCTCAATCACGTCTTTCCAAGTGCCAACAAAAACATTGCATAAAGCAGCTCGATCTCATCTATCCTAGTGCCAACACGAACATTGCATGGTGAAGCTTGATCTTGTCTTTCCTAGTGCCAACCTGATCATCGCATAAAGAAGCTCAATCTCATCTTTCCTAGTGCCAACACAAACATTGCATGGTGAAGCTTGATCTTGTCTTTCCTAGTGCCAACACAAACATTGCATATAGAAGCTTGATCTTGTATTTCCTAGTGTTAACACAAACATTGCATAAAGAAGCTCAATCTTGTCTTTCCTAGTGCCAACACGAACATTGCATAAAGAAGCTTGATCTTGTCTTTTCTAGTGCCAACGTGAACATTGCATAAAGAAGCTTGATCTTGTCTTTTCTTGTGCCAACGTGAACATTGCATAAAGAAGCTCCATCTTGTCTTTCCTAGTGCCAACACGAACATTGCATAAAGAAGCTCGATCCCATCTTTCCTAGTGCCAGCATGAACATTGCATAAAGAAGCTCGATCTTGTCTTTCCTTGTGCCAACACAAACATTGCATAAAGAAGCTCGATCTTGTCTTTCCTAGTGCCAACACAAACATTGCATAAAGAAGCTTGATCTCATCTTTCCTAGTGCCAACACAAACATTGCTTAAAGAAGCTTGATCTTGTCTTTCCTATTGTTAACATGAACATTGCATAAAGAAGCTTGTTCTAGTCTTTCCTAGTGCCAACACAAACATTGCATAAAGAAGCTTGATCTCATTTTTCCTAGTGCCAATGTGAACATTGCAAAAAGAAACTCGATCTCATCTTTCCTACTGCTAACGCAACTATTGTTTTAAGAAGCTTGATCTCATCTTTCCTGATCCTATCGCAACTATTGTATAAAGAAGCTCGATCTCATCTTTCCTAGTGCTAACGCAACTATTGTATAAAGGAGCTCGATCTCATCTTTCCTGGTGCTAACGCAACTATTGCATAAAGAAGCTCGATCTCATCTTTCCTAGTGCAAACGCAACTATTGCATAAAGAAGCTCGATCTCATCTTTCCTGATGCTAAAGCAACTATTGTATAAAGAAGCTCGATCTCATCTTTCCTGGTGCTAACGCAACTATTGTATAAAGGAGCTCGATCTCATCTTTCCTGGTGCTAACGCAACTATTGTATAAAGAAGCTCGATCTCATCTTTCCAAGTGCTAACGTAACTATTGTATAAAGAAACTCGATCTCATCTTGCCTAGTGCCAACGCAACCATTGTATAAAGGAGCTCGATCTTATTTTTCCTAGTGCCAAAGCAATTATTGTATAAAGAAGCTCGATATCATCTTTCCTAGTGCTAACGCATCAATCTCATCTTTCCTAGTGCTAATGCAACTATTGCATAAAGAAGCTTGATCTCATCTTTCCTAGGGCTAACGCTACTATTGCATAAAGAAGCTCGATCTCATTTTTCCTGGTGCTAACGCAACTATTGCATAAAGGAGCTTGATCTCATCTTTCCTAGTGCTAACGAAACTATTGCATAAAGAAGCTCGATCTCATCTTTCCTAGTGCTAACGCAACTATTGTATAAAGGAGCTCAATCTCATGTTTCCTGATCCTATTGCAACTATTGTATAAAGGAGCTCGATCTCATCTTTCCTAGTGCTAACGCAACTATTGTATAAAGAAGCTCGATCTCATCTTTCCTAATGCTAACGCATCGATCTCATCTTTCCTAGTGCTAACGCAACTATTGCATAAGAAGCTCGATCTCATCGTTCCTAGTGCTAACGCAACTATTGCATAAAGAAGCTCAATCTCATCTTTCCTGGTGCTAACAAAACTATTGCATAAACGAGCTCGATCTCATCTTTCTTAGTGCTAACGAAACTATTGCATAAAGGAGCACGATCTCATCTTTCCTAGTGCTAACGCAACTATTGTATAAAGGAGCTCGATCTCATCTTTCCTGATCCTATCGCAATTATTGTATAAAGGAGCTCAATCTCATCTTTCCTAGTGCTAATGCAACTATTGTATTAAGGAGCTCGATCTCATCTTTCCTGATCCTATCGCAACTATTGTATGAAGAAGCTTGATCTCATCTTTCCTGGTGCTAACGCAACTATTGAATAAAGAAGCTCGATCTCATCTTTACTAGTGCTAATGCAACTTTTATATAAAGGAACTCGATATCATCTTTTCTGATCGTATCGCAGCTATTGTATAAAGAAGCTCGATCTCATCTTTCCTGGTGCTAACACAACTATTGTATAAAGGAGCTCGATCTCATCTTTCCTGGTGCAAACGCAACTATTGTATAAAGGAGCTCGATCTCATCTTTCCTAGTGCTAACGAAACTATTGCATAAAGAAGCTTGATCTCATCTTTTCTAGTGCTAATGCAACTATTGTATAAAGGAGCTCGATCTCATCTTTCCTGGTGCTAACGCAACTATTGTATAAAGGAGCTCAATCTCATCTTTCCTAGTGCTAATGCAACTATTGTATTAAGGAGCTCGATCTCATCTTTCCTGATCCTATCGCAACTATTGTATGAAGAAGCTTGATCTCATCTTTCCTGGTGCTAACGCAACTATTGAATAAAGAAGCTCGATCTCATCTTTACTAGTGCTAATGCAACTATTATATAAAGGAACTCGATCTCATCTTTTCTGATCGTATCGCAGCTATTGTATAAAGAAGCTCGATCTCATCTTTCCTGGTGCTAACACAACTATTGTATAAAGGAGCTCGATCTCATCTTTCCTGGTGCAAACGCAACTATTGTATAAAGGAGCTCGATCTCATCTTTCCTAGTGCTAACGAAACTATTGCATAAAGAAGCTTGATCTCATCTTTTCTAGTGCTAATGCAACTATTGTATAAAGGAGCTCGATCTCATCTTTCCTGGTGCAAACGCAACTATTGTATAAAGAAGCTCTATCTCATCTTTCCTAGTGCTAACGCAACTATTGCATAAAGAAGCTCGATCTCATCTTTCCTAGTGCCAACGTGAACATTGCATAAAGAAGCTTGATCTCATCTTTCCTAGTCTCAACGCAACTATTGTATAAACAAGCTGGATTTCATCTTTCCTAGTGCTAACGCAACTATTGTATAAAGAAGTTTGATCTTGTCTTTACTGGTGCTAACGCAACTATTGTATTAAGAAGCTTGATCTTGTCTTTCCTAGTGCCAACGTAAACATTGCATAAAGAAGCTCGATCTCATCTTTACTAGTGCCAACATAAACATTGGATAAAGAAGCTCGATCTCATCTTTCCTAGTGCCAACGTGAACATTGCATAAAGAAGCTTGATCTCATCTTTCCTAGTCTCAACGCAACTATTGTATAAACAAGCTGGATTTCATCTTTCCTAGTGCTAACGCAACTATTGTATAAAGAAGTTTGATCTTGTCTTTACTGGTGCTAACGCAACTATTGTATTAAGAAGCTTGATCTTGTCTTTCCTAGTGCCAACGTAAACATTGCAAAAAGAAGATCGATCTCATCTTTCCTAGTGCCAACGCAACTATTGTATAAAGAAGCTCGATTTCATCTTTCCTAGTGCCAACGCAACTATTGTATAAAGAAGCTCAATCTCATCTTTCCTAGTGCTAACGCATCGATCTCATCTTTCCTAGTGCCAACGCAACTATTGTATAAAGAAGCTCGATCTTGTCTTTCCTTGTGCTAACGCAACTATTGTATAAAGAAGCTCGATTTCATCTTTCCTAGTGCTAATGCAACTATTGTATAAAGAAGCTTAATCTCATCTTTCCTAGTGCTAACGCAACTATTGTATAAAGAAGCTCGATCTCATCTTTCCTAGTGCTAACGCAACTATTGTATAAAGAAGCCCGATCTCATCTTTCCTGGTGCTAACGCAACTATTGCATAAAGAAGCTCGATCTCATCTTTTCTAGTGCCAACCTGAACATTGCAAAAAGAAGCTTGATCTCATCTTTCCTGATGCTAACACAATTATTGTATAAAGAAGCTTGATCTCATTTTTTCCGTTGCTAACACAACTATTGCATTAAGAAGCTCGATCTCATCTTTCCTGGTGCTAATGCAACTATTGCATAAAAAAGCTTTATCTCATCTTTCCTAGTGCTAATGCAACTATTGTATAAAGAAGCTCGATCTCATTTTTCTTAGTGCTAACGCAACTATTGTATAAAGGAGCTCGATCTCATCTTTCTTGGTGCTAACGCAACTATTGTATAAAGAAGCTCGATCTCATCTTTCCAAGTGCTAACGTAACTATTGTATAAAGAAACTCGATCTCATCTTGCCTAGTGCCAACGCAACCATTGTATAAAGGAGCTCGATCTTATTTTTCCTAGTGCCAACGCAACTATTGTATAAAGAAGCTCGATATCATCTTTCCTAGTGCTAACGCATCAATCTCATCTTTCCTAGTGCTAATGCAACTATTGCATAAAGAAGCTTGATCTCATCTTTCCTAGGGCTAACGCTACTATTGCATAAAGAAGCTCGATCTCATTTTTCCTGGTGCTAACGCAACTATTGTATAAAGGAGCTTGATCTCATCTTTCCTAGTGCTAACGAAACTATTGCATAAAGAAGCTCGATCTCATCTTTCCTAGTGCTAACGCAACTATTGTATAAAGGAGCTCAATCTCATGTTTCCTGATCCTATTGCAACTATTGTATAAAGGAGCTCGATCTCATCTTTCCTAGTGCTAACGCAACTATTGTATAAAGAAGCTCGATCTCATCTTTCCTAATGCTAACGCATCGATCTCATCTTTCCTAGTGCTAACGCAACTATTGCATAAGAAGCTTGATCTCATCGTTCCTAGGGCTAACGCAACTATTGCATAAAGAAGCTCAATCTCATCTTTCCTGGTGCTAACAAAACTATTGCATAAACGAGCTCGATCTCATCTTTCTTAGTGCTAACGAAACTATTGCATAAAGGAGCACGATCTCATCTTTCCTAGTGCTAACGCAACTATTGTATAAAGGAGCTCGATCTCATCTTTCCTGATCCTATCACAATTATTGTATAAAGGAGCTCAATCTCATCTTTCCTAGTGCTAATGCAACTATTGTATTAAGGAGCTCGATCTCATCTTTCCTGATCCTATCGCAACTATTGTATGAAGAAGCTTGATCTCATCTTTCCTGGTGCTAACGCAACTATTGAATAAAGAAGCTCGATCTCATCTTTACTAGTGCTAATGCAACTATTATATAAAGGAACTCGATCTCATCTTTTCTGATCGTATTGCAGCTATTGTATAAAGAAGCTCGATCTCATCTTTCCTGGTGCTAACACAACTATTGTATAAAGGAGCTCAATCTCATCTTTCCTGGTGCTAACGCAACTATTGTATAAAGGAGCTCGATCTCATCTTTCCTAGTGCTAACGAAACTATTGCATAAAGAAGCTTGATCTCATCTTTTCTAGTGCTAATGCAACTATTGTATAAAGGAGCTCGATCTCATCTTTCCTGGTGCAAACGCAACTATTGTATAAAGAAGCTCTATCTCATCTTTCCTAGTGCTAACGCAACTATTGCATAAAGAAGCTCGATCTCATCTTTCCTAGTGCCAACGTGAACATTGCATAAAGAAGCTTGATCTCATCTTTCCTAGTGCCAACGCAACTATTGTATAAACAAGCTGGATTTCATCTTTCCTAGTGCTAACGCAACTATTGTATAAAGAAGTTTGATCTTGTCTTTACTGGTGCTAACGCAACTATTGTATTAAGAAGCTTGATCTTGTCTTTCCTAGTGCCAACGTAAACATTGCATAAAGAAGCTCGATCTCATCTTTCCTAGTGCCAACATAAACATTGGATAAAGAAGTTTGATCTCATCTTTCCTAGTGCCAACGTTAACATTGCAAAAAGAAGATCGATCTCATCTTTCCTAGTGCCAACGCAACTATTGTATAAAGAAGCTCGATTTCATCTTTCCTAGTGCCAACGCAACTATTGTATAAAGAAGCTCAATCTCATCTTTCCTAGTGCTAACGCATCGATCTCATCTTTCCTAGTGCCAACGCAACTATTGTATAAAGAAGCTCGATCTTGTCTTTCCTTGTGCTAACGCAACTATTGTATAAAGAAGCTCGATTTCATCTTTCCTAGTGCTAATGCAACTATTGTATAAAGAAGCTCAATCTCATCTTTCCTAGTGCTAACGCAACTATTGTATAAAGAAGCTCGATCTCATCTTTCCTAGTGCTAACGCAACTATAGTATAAAGAAGCCAGATCTCATCTTTCCTGGTGCTAACGCAACTATTGCATAAAGAAGCTCGATCTCATCTTTTCTAGTGCCAACCTGAACATTGCAAAAAGAAGCTTGATCTCATCTTTCCTGATGCTAACACAATTATTGTATAAAGAAGCTTGATCTCATTTTTTCCGTTGCTAACACAACTATTGCATTAAGAAGCTCGATCTCATCTTTCCTGGTGCTAATGCAACTATTGCATAAAAAAGCTTTATCTCATCTTTCCTAGTGCTAATGCAACTATTGTATAAAGAAGCTCGATCTCATTTTTCTTAGTGCTAACGCAACTATTGTATAAAGGAGCTCGATCTCATCTTTCCTGGTGCTAACGCAACTATTGTATAAAGAAGCTCGATCTCATCTTTCCAAGTGCTAACGCAACTATTGTATAAAGAAGCTCGATCTCATCTTTCCAAGTGCTAACGCAACTATTGTATAAAGAAGCTCGATCTCATCTTTCCTAGTGCTAACGCAACTATTGTATAAAGGAGTTCGATCTCATCTTTCCTGGTGCTAACGCAACTATTGTATAAAGAAGCTTGATCTCATCTTTCCTGGTGCTAATGCAACTATTGTATTAAGAAGCTTGATCTCATCTTTCCTGGTGCTAATGCAACTATTGTATAAAGAAGCTCGATCTCATCTTTCCTAGTGCTAATGCAACTATTGTATAAAGAAGCTCGATCTCATCTTTCCAAGTGCTAACGCAACTATTGTATAAAGAAGCTCGATCTCATCTTTCCTAGTGCTAACGCAACTATTGTATAAAGGAGTTCGATCTCATCTTTCCTGGTGCTAACGCAACTATTGTATAAAGAAGCTCGATCTCATCTTTCCAAGTGCTAACGCAACTATTGTATAAAGAAGCTCGATCTCATCTTTCCTAGTGCTAACGCAACTATTGTATAAAGGAGTTCGATCTCATCTTTCCTGGTGCTAACGCAACTATTGTATAAAGGAGTTCGATCTCATCTTTCCTAGTGCTAACGAAACTATTGCATAAAGAAGCTTGATCTCATCTTTCCTGGTGCTAATGCAACTATTGTATAAAGAAGCTTGATCTCATCTTTCCTGGTGCTAACGCAACTATTGCATAAAGAAGCTCGATCTCATCTTTCCTAGTGCCAATGCAACTATTGTATAAAGAAGCTCGATCTCATCTTTCCTGGTGCTTATGCAACTACAGTAGAACTTCGATCGCTCGAACTCGACGGGACTGGACAAAATAGTTCGAGTCAGCGGTAGTTTGAGTCAAGCCTTGTACAACAATCATCGTTCATGTACATGGTGAACAAGTACGTTTGTGATCGTGTAATTGAATCCCATGTGTATGCTTTGAACAGGTGCAATAGATGATTTAAATGATGTTTATTTCTTGTTTATGTAAAAATCAAATAATACAGAAAAGAAAATTCCAAAATTTAATTAATTGTGTTACACTATGATTACTTAATTTACCTTTCATCATCATAATTTTATATACTCATGTATAAATAGCTATATTTAGCTTTCGGTATGCGTGAGAATGTAAATGACATGATAATCACACTCTGGTTTTACCGGGTCCTTCACCAAGTTGCTCGGCAATTGTCAAAAAGGCTGACTTAGATATCGGGTCCTTCATCAAGTTGCTCGGCTGACTTAGTTATCCCTCGGTTACTGGTTCCGTCACTAAGTTGCTCAGCAATTTCTTTTTCAGTTAAATGTGTTGTTAAATGCGACATTGTGCAATGATTTATAGGGTAAAATTGTATGTGACACTCTTTACTGTTCAATGTTTGCAATATAAATTGGTCTTATTTTGATTTCATCTTAAATTACAAATAAACACCAAATTAAGAATCAAATTAATGAAACATGCGGTATACAATTAAAGCAAACGTGTAACCAATTATAAACACACTTGCAAAATGATCATAACAAACTTCTCGCTCTTTAAGACAGTGGGAATATTATGATGTGTAGAAATTACTTCACACCTTTGAATGCGTGAACAAACATAGCAAACTTCTCCGATTTTCTTTATCTTTGATCAGCTGTTCGACCAAAAGGTGCGAAAAACACAGGTAAGTGTGTTGGCAGGACTATATTTCTAGTTCGACTGTTCCACCTATCAGTGTTCTAGCCATCAGTGGTAGAACAATAGAAATTAAATAGGAATTTGGCAGGGACCGGGTTAGTTGTTCGAGCTATCGGTGGTGTTCCAGCCAACTGAGTTCGAGCTATTGAAGTTCTACTGTATTGTATAAAGAAGCTCGATCTCATCTTTCCTGGTGCAAACATTGATCTTGTTACGCTTTCAGTCAAAATTAGGACTTTGTGTATCATATTCTGTATATTTGCTGTACCATGTGTCAGTAGTTCTGATGTTGAAATCATTTCTATATCCCCAGGATTCCAAGACAGAGCTCCATCCTGGTTACATCGCCCTTATTGTGGTCCTGGCTGTCCTCCTCGTAGCTGCCCTCATATTTGTTCTAGTGTGGAAGTTCAAGATCAGACCCAGTGCCAAGACTCATGGTTTGTATATTGTAAATTTATATCTAAACTTCTTTATTTTACATCCATTGAGAAACAAATTCTTATACAAATCAGACTTGAAGTATTCCTAGGTAGAACCAGTACTAAACATATGCAGATAATGTGTCTTGTTCAAGGACACCTGCACACATAGCTGTGGTGGAGAAGCGAACCAACGATCCCCCGTACTTGGATCCGATGCTCTATCACTTGGTCACGTGCTCCGCATATTGTATTTTGTTATACGATTTATTGTTTAGTACATATTCATCACATAATGCTCATGCTTGTTCAAAAGTTATTTAAATGTCATTCGTTTTATTTTGTAGTGAAATAAAAGAACATGTGCTGTTATATAACATTAGGAAATCAGATAGAATGCTTGAATAAAAATAATAACGATATAGTTCATAGTATAATTCATGTGTAGAGGTACTCTTATAGCATTTTATCTTCAAAATATCACAGAACTTGTCATTTCCAACAGAATTGTTTATTTGTTTAAAATAGGTTTATTGATCCTGTAAAGGAAAGCTGAGTATCATAAGCACTGTTTAACCGAAGACAGTATGTATGCGCATACTAATAAATAGCAGTGACATATTCTGAAATGTTGATTATCCCTTTCAACATACTGTCACATTTACAAAGGAGCATGACATTGTAGTCAAAACATTGTAAATAGTATCTGATATAATGATGTTTTGGATTATAGCCTGTTCATAATGAATAATGTTGACTGTAATACCCCCCCCCCCCCCCCCCCCCTCCACACACACACACACACACACACCATCTTGTCGAGTAAACATTATTCTATTATGACTGGAAAAATACTGTGAACAAAACATCTAATTTAAAGGTGTGGTTGTTAAAAGTGGGGGTATTTTTTTTGTTTTTTTTTAGGTATCTGGGAGGGTGGCTGAGAGTAGAAAATATACAAAATTCAAAGGCTCTTAATCTTTAGGGAAACAGTTTTATGCATCGGAAATAAGAGATGCTGGGAACAAAAGATAAGAGATCAAATTATCATTTACCAAATTCACCTATCAGTAAATATGTAATATTTATATAATATAATTGTACATGTAAACAAATACAATGAACTATGGTCTAAATTGATGATGTATTATTTGTATATGATTGTGTTGACATCTAGGTACTCGATGCTTCAACGTTACACGACTGGGTAATTAACGTTTCTTTCACGTTTGTTATGCTTTGGCTTCATGACTTATCTAATACTAATTGTTATTATGTACTAACCTCATTATGAAATAATAAATAGATCTAACGAAACACATCTAACTGTATGGATTAATTCACTAACAATGTATGATGCTTTCGTTGTCCCTTATATATTAGAGTATACCAAAAATTATTAACCCTCTTACATCAAGCTCAGTCAACAACAAACCAGCTACCATTTTTGCCAATGAGTTCAATAAATTGTATAACCTATAAGCACGAATGTTAGATTCCTTTTCATCACAAAACTCAGGAAAATGATGTACAGTTACCACTTATCTAACAGATCACTTCTAAATGGAACGAGAATTAATCGGGAATATAATTAGTTTCTACCATTCATCATGTGACGTAACGGCTCAATATAACATCATTTTACCATGACATATTGATGTTATTTATATTCGTGCAAGTCTTAACAGTTTGATTTTTTATGTACAAGAGTCGAATTATATGGAAAACACCGAGCGATAAATCGAAAGTGATTACACTAAGTTATTAATATCAAAAATATGTCATGGATTTATCATACTCCTGCATTGTAAATAACGTGATGATTATATGTAGTGAATCTATGTCTCTAGTATGCCATAGATATTTCTAATGCCAAACAAACTACAACGTTATCCTGATATTCACGATTTCGTATATCCGTAACCTGATATTCAAGATTATGTATATCCGTTTTTCACACTTATTAATTTCTCCGCTTTAACTCATCTAGAAGAATGTCCTAGAAATGGATATATTTCCCATGAACTATTTTCATATCAGCCACACACTCGTCATTCGTCAGCTTCTTTAGCTTGCCTAAGTATAAATAATTCATCAAACTTTTGAGCAATATATTTCGACTCATATGGGTTATTTATAAAGGATCAAAGCTTTCTGTTAGATACCTTATTGATTTATTGTTACAGAATATGTAATGAATTCAATTTTGAGATAAAGGTTTGCTTTATTATCGAAATAAACATATTCAGACATTGTGAGTCGAGATTTCAATTCAAAGTTTGATTTTGTCAGGCTCTCCATTTATTTATTCTTCCAGCTATTCTGTCCATAGATATGAGCGTATATATACTCAGAGGATCAGTCAGTATCATTAATAATCTAGTCATGTTTATATAAATATATTAATGTTGGCTATTTTAGAGTTGAGTGAGACAACACCAGCTACAACTGAGAGTACACCCAGGGACAGATACGCAGGAGGCTTTTATTACATAGGTTATTATTATTGTCGCACCAGTCATGATCGAAAATTTGTTTCACCAATATTTTTAGTATAAAAAATTATACTTATCAATTTAAAAACCTTAATCTTTATATAAGTATTAAGGTAGTCTAGATTTGGACTGGCTGCATTACAATTAATTATTGTAATAATAAAATCTACCATAGAATGTATAAGTTACCATTCAAAGTTAAGACTTTTTAAAATTTTAAATATTTACAATGTAAATAGCAAAACATTAAGAAAATGTTGGTAAAATAAAAGCATATTCCTTTAAATCATTTATTTGGACCCCCATTTATTCGTGTTAGTGTAGACCCCTATTTATTCCTGTTAGTGTAGACCCCCATTTATATCTGTTACATGTATATATTGCTAAATCATTTATTTGGACCCCCATATATTGCTGTTAGTGTAGATCCCCATTTATTCCTGTTAGTGTAGACTATTTTATTTAATTTTGTTAGTAGTGTTACACTGTTGTTATTGTGTTACAATGGATGTCACTGTGTGTATTCCAACCACCTCACAGGTATCGTACTCTAGGTTATTGATAAGGATTGCTCATTTGGCACGGATAACGTTGTGCATGCATGAAGTCCTAGATGCTGTTTTTAAACCATGAAACCTAGATGCAGTCTTTAAACCATGGAACCTAGATGCAGTCTTTAAACCATGGAACCTAGATGCAGTCTTTAAACCATGGAACCTTGATGCAGTCTTTAAACCATGAAACATAGATGCAGTCTTTACACCATGGAACCTAGATGCAGTCTTTAAACCATGGAACCTAGATGCAGTCTTTAAACCATGGATCCTAGATTCAGTCTTCAAACCATGGAACCTAGATGCAGTCTTTAAACCATGAAACCTAGATTCAGTCTTCAAACCATGGAAACTAGATGCAGTCTTTAAACCATGGAACCTAGATGCAGTCTTTAAACCATGGAACCTAGATGCAGTCTTCAAACCATGAAATCAGAGTGCATTTCATTTCATGTTCAGAAGCATATTTCTCTCAATATTAATAATACAGTATGCAATCAATCTCTCGTTTTATTTCTTTTCCCACTATATGAAGTATGTTTTCCTTATCTTACTACAGTGAGTGAAAATACTGCTGGCAATTCTAAGATACCTTTAAACATTTTCATCGGCTACTCTAGTTTTAAGTCGGTATCTGTATTTTCGTATAATACTTCTCTGCTATGAATCATTATTTATAAACATTCTTCATCGACTGTTCAAGTTTTTATAGACTATATTAAATGCTTGCAGATTGAAAAAACACAAACATCTTTAAATAATCTATGTTTTGATAAAGAAAGGCCATACTAACATGTATATGATTACAACAAAATCAAAAGAAATTCTTAATCACTCTTAACTTGATCTCAGAAGCCTTCTTACTGATGAAGGTGTAACTTCACTAATGATTAAGTTAAATGTGTTTAATCATTTTAAGGGTTCTCTGTGATCTAAGGCACCATCTTAAGATCACTACCTCTCATCGCAAAGGACTAGGTTTGATTCCTGCTAGCTCCAAAAATATATGTGCCTGTTACTAGGGAAAGGACAATGATTCATTCTGCGGCAATGATCATAATGTCTGACTTGCACAGGGTGTTGGTAATATCAAACTTTTTTAAGTATATTTAATCAGAGAATTAAAGATACTAGTCTACAGTTATGAACATTTGGAAAATTCCAGAGGAACAACATTTTTAGAAAAATTATCATTTTCAACTACCGTATGCTTTTTTCTGAAATGTATAAATATACCCAAATTTTGGGTAGATATTACTAGAGAAATTGTTTCATTGCACCACATTAAGATAGAATTATTGTAGATGGCACAGACTGAGAAGTACCGGTATCCCTTATGAGCGTCATTATATGTAGAGTGACATAGAGCATTTAAAAGTGTATACTTTTGGTATCGGACTAGTGTGTAAAAACTGGTACCAGACTAGTATGTATATACGAATACTTATTGGCAGTAAAGATGAAAATTAGGTAGAAATTAAACCAAATATATTTTTAAATCTTTTGAAAAGTAGAACAATCTTGAAAATAGATAACATTATTGTATTTGTTTTTTACGGTGTCTCTCACTTACACTGTATTTAATATATTATGTAAATGTATATGCATGTGAATGTGTTTATGCATATGGTATGTACATGTAAGTAAATACTTGTGTTATGATATGTGTTTTATATGCATAAATGAAGTGTTAAGCATATTCATTTTTAATCACCTGAAATAAATTTGTATTTTTTCAATAATCATTCTGAAAAAATAATTGTCAGCTTGTAAACATGTTGGTTTTGACTAAATGTATATAATTTGCACATTCTGATTATTATAAAGTATATTTACTCGTGTATGAAGGTCTCACTTAAGAAGAATTACCTCCCTTACATGACGGTAGCAAAATTCTTACACCCACGAAATTAAAGCTGTGTAAAACGGTTCGGCATTTTTTTGGTTAAAAATGCATAAACTGTCACATTTCTTTGTGCATATAGGAACATTGGAACATTTACATGATTTCTGCTAAGTTTGAATGACATTTGGAACAGTTTGATGAAGATATATAGTTTAAAGATGCGTAGTGATACACTGCAACAAATGATCAGAATTGTCAAAAATGAAGGGGTGCCATCAAACCATCGAAATTGTGAAAAAGCAACCAGGTCAACCCCATGTTTTTTTCTGCATAATTGGACCAACAGAGGACTATCTATGGGAACAAGGCTCTTTAAGAACCATTGGTAATATACCTTAGTATTTCAGAAGTGCATTTCTCTATTATGTAGAACAGCACGAAATTAATTGGTGTGTGAGAAGTGAACACCATACACATATTTTTCTCCATAAAAAGAAAAATAGACTGTATTTCCCGCATTTGATTTTCTTACACATTTTGATGTATGATTTTGATTAAATGTAACCTCATAAATAAACAACATTGACCAACATTTATCTGGTATGTATGTTCTGTATGTATAATATATGCTTACACATTTCGTATGTATACGTGATATTTCTCTTTATTTGCATGGTATTTTCTTTACACAATGTTGTACAGTATGTGTTAGGTAATGTATGTAAATGTATATGATATTTTCACGTGGGCCTGTGGCCTATTCAATTGCTAATAACTGTTTACTATATGGCATGTTGTCACCTGTATGTAAACATGTTACTGAATGAATGGCTGTTCTTGTTTTATAGCTCATCTTTATTGTAGAGAAACAAGTATTTGCCATATTGCAATTTAATAACATTTACACCTTCTTTTCGATGGAACTATAGAAAAAGATAATTCAATATAGAAAATTCATAATCATATACATTTATTCAATCTATTGTTTCAAATTTAAATTGTCCGAATGCACAACTGGATTATAATGCAACACAAGGACACCTAAGTCCTCAGCTTGCTTCTGTTGTCACTTGAATCTGCATCTTACCTTGGGTAGCTCATGTCCTCCTGATGCCGTCAACTAATAATATAGTATTTAGTCTATAAATGGTTAATTTTAAATATAAAGTCTTAAATAAATGTCAATTTATCTTGGATCTACATACACTTTTATTACCAGTACTAATATGCTACATAATAGTTTTACCTAATAAAAGAAATAGCAATTTGTTTGATTAGAGATATAACAAGAAATAATATTACCTCAGGTATCAATAATCAATAAATATGTGTTAACATATATAAATGTTCCTTATTTCAGACAATGGACGGACTGTGTTTCTTGCTGGACCTAATCAGAAGGTGGAGGACATCTTTGACAAACAGAAGGTCACGACAGGACTCCAAGTGGAAGTTGTTCCACCTGTCACAACATTGTATGATGACAACACGGGATCGGCAGCAATGCGTAAATCAGTTACACCCGAACCATTTCAATCATACAGAGAGCGAACACTGACCCTAACACCTCTTGGAAATTAAACTGCGGAATTACATACTTTCTTTGAGAATTAATGGAAATTACGAAACATGTGTTTGCTTATATATTTTTTACACTTTTGGACAAAGCATAAATATCTTTACAAGTGAATTTAAGAAAAATAGTTATATAACAATACATTTTGAAAAATTTAATGAAAGCAACCAAGCAATGAAACCAATATTTAAACTTACTGTCTTTAAAGATATTGTTTTAACAATTATCTGAATCAAAACATGAAATGTTTTAATAAAAAAGCTGGGTTTTTGTAATCAAATTTACTTTTGAGAGTAAAATATACATTAGATTGCATTTCTTTGTTATAGTATTGGTAATTAGATAATTTTTTCACCTATCTGTCAGCACATGTCACACTAGCGATTTTTATCACAATTCAAATGAATAATAAAAAAGATGACTGTATTATACACAAAACAAAAATAGATAAAAAAATCTTGTATCATTGCCCAAATGAGTTTTACATATATCATTTACCTTGATTTGACATCATGATTTAGTCTAGCACAGTCTGACATCTCCCAATTCATGTATGCCTTATGGAATGTCCTGCCTGTCCCACAATTCATATCACTCTTATGAGTTTACCAGATTGTAACGTGTTTTAAATTCTGCTTAAGAAACTGACAAATCAGTATGCGTGTTTGTAACTACTATGTAACGGTCCCTGGCGTGGGGAGATAGAAATGTTTCTACATTCTACTTTTAAAGATGCTGGTCTAATAACTGCAATGTCAGAGAAAGGCATTTTAAGGCCAATGAATAAGAAACAACATCAATTCAGTAACCTTTGATATTTGGGGATATAAGTTTGTTCAATGAAAATAATTATAATGAAGTTAAGAAGAGAAAGTGTAACAGTGATGTTACAATTTAATGAACATAATATATGACTGTATAAAACATGTTACAATTTATAAATGTAATCTAATATTATGATATATCTAAATGATGTATATACTGCTGTTTCAATAATATTTTTATATATGTAAATAGTCATTCGTCAATTATCAAGGCAAACCAATATTAATGACGCATGTATATATTTGCAATGGTATATATATGATATGATCTATGTATGTTATTTGTTCAGGTAAGTTTCAAGATACATGATGAAAGGACCCTTTAAAAGAACACAACTTGAATTAGTAAAAGCGCCTTGGTTGTATTGCCTTTGTTTATAAGCGGTAATGAAAGATATATCGCCCTCTTTCTCATATAACGACAGGACACTTGGCTGCTATGGCAATGGTTTCGCAGTCAATGTTTGCCTTGGTAATTGTTTAAAGTGAATGTGCCTTATAACTAGTGCTGTTGTTGTTTTTTTTACTTAATAAATATATGTATATTTCTTGTACACAGTATATGGGCGCACAAAATTGTGTCAGGAGTACATATGTTCATATGATTATGAAAAATTGAAAAATGTTTCCATTTCAACAGCATTATTTTGTTGGATTGGGTAATAACATATTTTTTCGCTATATTACCTCATACAGCTGCAGCTCTTGAATTGGAAAAGTATACATTTCTTCGCAATGCCACCTTTTTCAACAGCAATTGTTTGACTGGAAAATCACATATTATTCTGCAATCTACCTTTTTCAACAGCCCACATACATTTCTTCGCCAGGCTACCTTTTTCAACAGCCTACATACATTTCTTCCCCAGGCTACATTTTTCAATAGCCCATATATATTTCTTCGCCTGGCTACCTTTTTCAACAGCCTACATACATTTCTTCACCATGCTACCTTGTTCAACAGCTCAACAGCTAACACACATTTCTCCGCCATGCTACCTAGTTCAACAGCCATCACACATTTCTCCTCCATGCTACCTCATTCAACAGAACAACAGCGATTACATTTTCTGCCGTGCTACCTGGTTCAACAGCCATCACACATTCCTCCTTCATGCTACCTCATTCAACAGCCCAACAGCGAACACACATTTCTCTGCCATGCTACCTCATTCAACAGCAATTGTTGAAACTAACTATTACACAACAATTGGCCATGCTACCTTGTTCAACAGTTATCACACATTTCTCCTCCATGCTACCTCATTCAACAGCAATTGTTGAAACTAACTATTACAAAACAATTGGCCATGCTACCTTGTTCAACAGCTATCACACATTTCTCCGCTGTGCTACCTGGTTCAACAGCGAACACACATTTCTCTGCTGTGCTACCTGGTTCAACAGCCATCAACCATTTCTCCGCTGTGCTACCTGGTTCAACAGCTATCACACATTTCTCCGCTGTGCTACCTGGTTCAACAGCCATCACACATTTCTCCTTCGTGCTACCTCATTCAACAGCCCAACAGCGAACACACATTTCTCCGCCATGCTACCTCATTCAACAGCAATTGTTGAAACTAACTATTACACAACAATTGGCCACGCTACCTTGTTCAACAGCTATCACACATTTTCCTCCATGCTACCTCATTCAACAGAACAACAGCGAACACATATTTTTCTGCCGTGCTACCTGGTTCAACAGCCATCACACATTTCTCCTCCATGCTACCTCATTCAACAGCAATTGTTGAAACTAACTATTACACAACAATTGGCCATGCTACCTTGTTCAACAGCTATCACACATTTCTCCGCTGTGCTACCTGGTTCAACAGCCATCACACATTTCTCCTTCGTGCTACCTCATTCAACAGCCCAACAGCGAACACACATTTCTCCGCCATGCTACCTCATTCAACAGCAATTGTTGAAACTAACTATTACACAACAATTGGCCATGCTACCTTGTTCAACAGCTATCACTCATTTCTCCTCCATGCTACCTCATTCAACAGAACAACAGCGAACACATATTTTTCTGCCGTGCTACCTGGTTCAACAGCTATCACACATTTCTCCTTCGTGCTACCTCATTCAACAGCCCAACAGCGAACACACATTTCTCCGCCATACTACCTCATTCAACAGCAATTGTTGAAACTAACTATTACACAACAATTGGCCATGCTACCTTGTTCAACAGCTATCACACATTTCTCTGCTGTGCTACCTCATTCAACAGCCCAACAGCCAACACACATACATTTCTCTGCCATGCTACCTGGTTCAACAGCTATCACACATTTCTCCGCCTTGCTACCTCATTCAACAACCAACACACATTTCTCTGCCGTGCTTCCTGGTTCAACAGTCATCACACTTTGCTCTGCCATGCTACCTTGTTCATTTGCCAATATACATTTCTCCTCCATGCTACCATGTTCAACAGCAATTGTTGGAACTTAAAATTTCACAATTATTGGCCATGCTACCTCGTTCAACAGCCAACACACATTTCTAAGCCATGCTACCTCTTTCAACAGCCAGCACACATTTCTAAGCCATGCTACCTCGTTCAACAGCCAACACACATTTCTAAGCCATGCTACCTGTTTCAACATTAATTGTTGGAATGGAAGAGTACACAATCCTCCGCCATGCTATCCCTTTCAATAGCCAACATACATTTCTGCGCCATGCTACCTAGTTCAATAGCAATTGTTGAAATGGAAACATTACAAAATTGTCCAGCCTGCTACTCCGTTCAACTGCAATGATTGACTGCAACAAAACAATGAGACATCAGAGACATATCAGCTTGGAGTTAAATATCAAAATTAATTCTTGAAAAATCGTCCTGAATTATAAACCTTGAATATCAAATATCTTGACACTATTTGGCTAGTATCAGTGTTTCCTTGCGGCAATTAACTGAGAGTTGTTTTTCATCAGCAACTCATTTGCAATTATTCTTACCTAGTTTTGAAAACAAAACATTCATCTTTAAAATGTAAAGATAAATTTTTTAAGACCAATTAAGGACAAAGATACATTCTTGCAAATATATCATTGAACATTTTTGTTTTTTATTAAGATTTCTTTTTAATTATCATTAAAATAGTAAGATATTGTCTTGCACTTAGGTTTTAAATCCACTAACAATTGTTATTCGTCAAGTCATAATTACGCTCACATAAAAAATAAGGAAATTTTCCACTTTTTCCATTGGAGGAATTTTAACCTATTTAAACTTTGAAAATGATAAGTTATATATCATTTTGTACATTGTTTTTGTTGATACAAAGAAACATAAAAAGGACTGTATTAGAAAACATTACAATGATTACAAATTAATGATAATTAAAGTATATCTTACGGATCTTTATACAAATGTACCTGAGTTAGGGCTGTATTGTACCGAGGATTCTCTTCCTCATCCAGTAAGATAACACGTAAAAAATATTACTCGCACCAATCTTGCACATGGTCTTTGTCTGTTTATTTCTTGACATAATTAACGGAGGTAGATTTGTACACTTAAAGAGCGACACAAAATGGAATGTTAAATTTTACATACTTCAGGTATTTAGGTCGAAATACGTGGATTTTTATATAATTTTTATATTAAGTATTCTATAAAATTACAATACACACAAACATTGCAAAAAGGAAGTGCTTCCGTGGGGTAGTCGCATAATGGCGGTTATAAATAATCCTCAATTCTTCTTATTTAAAAATGCATTTTCCTTATTTTAATGCTCATTTTTTTATTTGAATGGCATTATTGATGTATTTTGAACATTTTGATAGCATTGTCATGTTTGAATTGTGAATCTAGAAAAAAAAATGATGCTTGGGAATTGGGGTATGAATTCATGATTTCGGAAGTCTACTTTCACTTTGTCACCAGTGTACACACTGAGCAGAAAAAAAATCTCTTATATGACACATGACCCCTACTTTTCTCATCATATTTTGATAGTGCAGAGGTTGACAAACAGTAAAATGTAGGTTTCACTTCTTTCATTTGGGACTCTCTATGAATGACAAGCCTTCAAACTTTTATTATTTATTATAGAATAAAGAACAAAAATCAATGGTGGGGTTACACATATATACTAACCAAAAACCACTTACAATGTATATAATGTATGTTCAAAATATTTTAGAGTCCATAAACTTGAACTGATATAATTCCATCAGTTATATAAATGAAATTAATTATTTTATGGTAGATGAAAATTCATAAATCATTCTTGACATGTGAAGACACTAACAAAAAAGGCAAAACCAAACATTTTAGGATGATAAGATTACATCAAGCTAATGTATTTAATAGAAAACATAATAATTAGAAAAATATATTGTCGGGGTTAAGTTTTGTTTTAAGAATAAAACAATTCAAGATAATTTCAAGGAAGTAAATTTCCAAACTATTTTTCTGGGTATATATTGAATTGATAACCTTGACTTACTTTTGAGAGAATATTGAGAAAATGATGACAGGCCACTGAACAGGCTAGTTATATTTAATTACACACATATATATATATACATACATGCATGAGTTATTCAGAATTGACTTTGATCATGAGTTTGTCTATATTAAATACAGTACTGTTAATTAAAATGCTTTATAATTTGGCTAATAGAATGGCCATTTATACAGGAATTTAATAGGAACTTTTTAAAATAACCGAATAGTTCTACCTCTGTTATTTATAAATATCTGTCGTTTATTTAAACCTATTGCTCTGGTGCTGAGCATCTGTCGTAGTTGTATTTGGTTTTTTAATAAAGCATATTCTTTGATAAAGTCTTGTTACTTATTTGAAAGCCACTATATCAAGAACAGTTATTTATTTGATAGCCACTATATCAAGCAGAGTTACTTATTTGATAGTCATTAAATCAAGAAGAGTTACTTTTTAATAGCCACTATATCAAGCAGAGTTACTTATTTGATAGCCACTATATCAAGCAGAGTTACTTATTTGATAGCCACTTTATCAAGAAGAGTAACTTATTTGATAGCCACTACATCAAGAAGAGTTACTTATTTGATAGCCACTATATCAACAAGAATAACTTATTTGATATCCACTACATCAAGAACAGTTACTTATTTGATAGCCACTACATCAAGAACAGTTACTTATTTGATAGCCAATATATCAAGAAGAGTAACTTATTTGATAGCCACTTTATCAAGAAGAGTTACTTATTTGATAGCCACTACATCAAGATGGTTATTATTTGATAGCCTCTTTATCAAGAAGAGCTACTTATTTGATAGCCACTATATCAACAAGAATAACTTATTTGACATCCACTACATCAAGAACAGTTACATATTTGATATCCACTATATCAAGAAGAGTTACTTATTTGATAGCCACTATATCAAGAAGAGTAACTTATTTGATAGCCACTACATCAAGAAGGGTTACTTATTTGATAGCCACTCCATCAAGAAGAGTTACTTATTTGATAGCCATTATATCGGGAAGAGTAACTTATCTGATAGCAACAACGTCAAATAGAGTTACTTATTTGATAGCCACTACAAGAACAGTTACTTATTTGATAGCCACTACATCAAGAAGAGTTACTTATTTCATAGCCACTATATCAAGAAGAGGTACTTACTTATTTGATAGCCACTATATCAAGAAAAAATTACTTATTTGATAGTGACTTTAACACTTATTTGATAGCATCTTTATCAAGAAGAGTTACTTATTTTATAGCCACTACATCAACAAGAGTTACTTATTTGATAGCCACTACATCAACAAGAGTTACCTTTTTGATAGCCACTATATCAATAAGAGTTACTTATTTGATAGCCAGTAAATAAAAAAATGTTACATATTTGATAGCCACTATATTAATAAGAATTACTTATTTAATAGCCACTTCATCAGGAAGAGTTACTTATTTGATAGCCACTACATCAAGATGAGTTACTCATTTGATAGCCACTACATCAAGAAGAGTAACTTATTTGATAGCCACTTTATCAAAATACATTACTCATTTGATAGTCACTACATCAAGAAGAGTTACTTATTTGTTAGCCACTACATCAAAAAGAGTTATTTATTTGATAGTCACTTCATCAAGAAGTTACTTATTTGATAGCCATTACATCAAGCAGAGTTACTAATTTGATAGCAACTAAATCAAGAAATGTAACTTATTTGATGGCCACTACATCAAGCAGAGTTACATATTTGATAGTCACTTCATCAAGAAGTTACTTATTTGATAGCCATTACATCAAGCAAAGTTACTTATTTGATATCAACTAAATCAAGAGATGTTACTTATTTGATGGCCACTACATCAAGCAGAGTTACATATTTGATAGCCACTTCATCAAGCAGAATTAATTATCTGATAGCAACTAAATCAAGAAATGTAACTTATTTGATAGCCACTACATCAAGAGGAGTTACATATTTGATAGCCATTACATCAAGAAGAGTTACTTATTTGATAGCAACTAAATCAAGAAATGTTACTTATTTGATAGCCACTACATCAATAAGAGTTACTTATTTGATAGCCAATACATCAAGATGAGTTACTCATTTGATAGCCACTAAATCAAGAAATGTTTCTTATTTGATGGCCACTACATCAAGAAGAGTTTCTTATTTGATAGCCATTACATCAAGAAGATATACTTATTTGATAGCAACAAAATCAAGAAATGTCACTAATTTGATAGCCACTACATCAAGAAGAGTTACTTATTTGATATCCACTACATCAAGAAGAGTTTCTTATTTGATAGCCACTTCATCAAGAAGAGTGTCTTATTTGATAGCCACTAAATCAAGAAATGTTTCTTATTTGATGGTCACTACATCAAGCAGAGTTACTTATTTGATAGCCACTAAATCAAGAATTGTTACTTATTTGATAGCCATTACATCAAGAAGAGTTACTTATTTGATAGCAACTAAATCAAGAAATGTTACTTATTTGATAGCCACTACATCAAGAAGAGTTACTTATTTGATAGCCACTACATCAAGAAGATTTACTTATTTGATAGCCACTACATCAAGAAGAGTTACCTATTTGATAGCAACTACATCAAGAAGTGTTTCTTATTTGATAGCCACTACATCAAGAAGAGTTACTTATTTGATAAAGAGTTACTTATTTGATAGCAACTATATCAAGAAAAGTTACTTATTTGATAGCTGCTACATCAAGAAGCGTTACTTATTTGATAGCCAATACATCAAGAAGAGTTACTTATTTGATAAACACTAGATCAAGAAGAGTTACTTATTTGATAGCCACTACATCAAGAAGAGTTTCTTATTTGATAGCCACTACATCAAGAAGAGTTACTTATTTGATAAACACTAGATCAAGATGAGTTACTTATTTGATAGCCACTACATCAAGAAGAGTTTCTTATTTGATAGCCACTACATCAAGAAGAGTTTCTTATTTGATAGTCACTACATCAAGAAGAGTTTCTTATTTGATAGCCACTACATCAAGAAGAGTTACTTATCTGATAAACACTAGATCAAGATGAGTTACTTATTTGATAGCCACTACATCAAGAAGAGTTTCTTATTTGATAGCCACTACATCAAGAAGAGTTTCTTATTTGATAGTCACTACATCAAGAAGAGTTTCTTATTTGATAGCCACTACATCAAGAAGAGTGTCTTATTTGATAGCCACTACATCAAGAAGAGTGTCTTATTTGATAGCAACTTTATCAAGAAGAGATACTAAGTTGATAGCCACTATATCAAGAATAGTTACTTATTTGATAGCCACTACATCAAGAAGAGTTACTTATTTGATAGCCACTACATCAAGAAGAGTTACTTATTTGATAAACACTAGATCAAGAAGAGTTACTTATTTGATAGCCACTACATCAAGAAGAGTTTCTTATTTGATAGCCACTACATCAAGAAGAGTGTCTTATTTGATAGCCACTAAATCAAGAAATGTTTCTTATTTGATGGCCACTACATCGAGCAGAGTTACTTATTTAATAGCCACTAAATCTAGAATTGTTACTTCTTTGATAGCCACTACATCAATGAGAGTAACTTATTTGATAGCTACTAAATCAAGAAATGTTACTTATTTGATAGCCACTACATCAAGAAGAGTTTTTTATTTGATAGCCACTACATCAAGAAGAGTTATTTATTTGATAGCCACTACATCAAGAAGAGTGTCTTATTTGATAGCCACTCAATCAAGAAATGTTTCTTATTTGATGGCCACTACATCAAGCAGAGTTACTTCTTTGATAGCCACTAAATCTAGAATTGTTACTTATTTGATAGCCACTACATCAAGTAGAGTTACTTATTTGATAGCAACTAAATCAAGAAATGTTACTTATTTGATAGCCACTACATCAAAAAGAGTTTTTTATTTGATAGCCACTACATCAAGAAGAGTTACTTATCTGATAGCCACTACATCAAGAAGAGTTACCTATTTGACAGCCACTACATCAAGAAGAGTTACTCATTTGATAGCCACTACATCAAGAAGAGTTACTTATTTGATAGCCACTATATCAATATAAGTATTAGAAGACTACAATAAGAATCAGTGCCAAGAAGCATTCAATAATGACTGATGGAAGAATCGTTTGAAATCAGAGAACATGTCTGTTTGTTGGCTGTACTGAACTTTTCTTCACCCCTCATTCTTCTTGCACCGACTTAAGCAGTTTTCTATTTTAGAACAAGTCTGAATGAGCACGAATTATAATTATAAAAAAATCAAGTTAATAATTGTAGATACAAGTATATTGAATGGACTAGCTAAACTGACACTTTTGTATTTCCAATATCTTCGTCAAAATATTTAGTAGCATTATTAAAATTTGGATAGGAAATTAACAAACAATTATGTATTGATTTTACATTGCTCTTTTGCAAAATTCTGCACGAAGCGCATCTTATTTTTTACATGCAGCAAGAGATTTGATTCTCTTTTAGAAAATACATAAAATGACCGGTGACGGGTTAGCTGTTCCGTTCATTGTAGGTACGGAAAAGATAAATAACTTCTTGATCCTGTCTGCACGTTTTAATGTGTATTTGATAGGTGATCTGTACTCCTCATTGTCAGGAAAGCTTTGGTAAATGTCTAATCCATTTGATGTCAAAATAAAGAGATTCTCACATTAAAGATAAATATAAACTAATATTAAGACATACATGCAGACAAATTCTAAAAAAAAAAGTTCTAAAATTCTTCTCCCTTGTTTGTATCTGCATATTTCTTTTATATCTTAATATATTATAATATTGAGTATTCATATGTTTAATATAAAACCAAAACTGACACCTTGTTATAGCTATGGTTACTAGTATACACTATATGCAGTTATTTTCATTTCAATTTTGTCTCATTTAGAACTTAACCAATTTAGTATCTTTATTTCAAAGTTTAAAGTTCAAATATGATTTCAGTTTCTTTAGATATTCATTAAAATATAAGCATGTTTAATGTGTAAATACGACTGTATAAAAATATGTTATTGTGAATGTCCAGTGTGGAATCAAATTCAAAATATTAAACATATTTCTGTTATGCCTCATAGTAGAATTAGGAAAATGGAAATCCCAACATGATTTTAGGTTAACTGTCTTGTTTCATACTTCTATCTTCCATTTCCTTTCGTAAGTGATGAAATAAGTGTCAGCAGGTACATATGTACAGAGGTCAATTATGAATTACTAATAAACTGGAACTTATAAATTCGATCCCTTATTTTGAAATTTTAGATGGAATCTATCATATACAGACCCTAAACCGCTCAAGTACCCCAATTACACGCAAACGGAGTGCACTCAGAGCGTAAGCGGAGTGCGAGCGTAGTGCAGACGGAGCGCGAACGGAGCGCAGATTGAGCGCTGACAGAGCGGACCTGGACCGTTAGCGAACGCTGGATTTTGAATAATAAACGCACTCCTGAATGCATGAAATAGATTGAGTGCACTCAGATACGCTGAGTGCACTCAGATGCGCAGTATACGCTAGACACAGTAAGATAACTGATAACAGAACTATTTGTGCGCTACTGGGTGCACTCGTTCATTTGGATACACTCTTTTTCATTATTTGATCGTGAAGTCGATAATTAAAATCGAGATAAAAAAGAAATTTTCTTTCACATAAATATAAACCATGTAGTTTATATGAATGTTTTCTTGTAAAACGTATGATAAAACTAATTTTGGTCAACAATTTGTCAATTATAGCATAAATATCAATATTTAGCTGATCAAAACAATAATGTTTAAAATACCGATTATACAATAGGTTATCTACGGTTTCAAGGCCAATTTAGTTGCATGTTTAAACATGAATTGGTTTGCGCAACAAAAATATAAATAATTATATATATTGTGTAAATAACAATTCGAAAATATGTAATATGAATTAACTATTTGCCGTGTTATTTCGATATAAATTAGTTATAGAACATACAAAACATGTACTTTATTTCGATTTAAGCATATACAGCTCCAAAACAAAAATATCAAAGCATGCTTGAATCAAACAAAACATAGAAATGCAGAAAATTATATGATTATGATTCTATTTGTTTGAGTATTTTGGCAAAATAAAAATTACCAATTTTTAATTTTATATTTTCCCCAAACATAGTTACACCGAGTTTGTGCTTAGTTGTGAACAAATGTACGTAAAACTGTTATATTGCAATTAAAGTGGAAACATTATACTCGTGCACATCTCATTAAAGATGCAAATAATAGTAATAAATTAATTGTATTCTAAAATATAAAGTTGGTCAGTAGTACAGCGGATAGGGTGTTGGCTTCAGACGGCAGAGGTCGCGAGTTTGACCCATGCTCTACCCGACCTCTCGAAACACAATTCAGTACCAGATCTAATAAGGGAATGCACTGGAGAATGATATGCATAAGCTCCGAGCTTACTTCACAATCAAGCTAATTTAATTAATGTAAAATAAATGTACGTATGCCAAAATATCACGACAGACCGAAATAACACTTTAGACACCGGAAATAAAAACTAGTAAACGTAAATTTCTAGGTGACCTTTTTGAGGTGGTGATTTTATATTGACTAAAGAACATTAGAATAGGAACAACTTTTGATCATGAGGAAGGCCTTAAATAAACAAAAAGGAACATGTATTCACTGCCTATAAAATAGTAAATATATTGTTTTCCCGCTTTCCTACAAAATCGATACGCCTGATCACGTGCAAGTAAGCACGTAATAATTAAGCCATTATAAAAGCTGTGAATGGGGCAACAAGTAAGAAATGACAATAATAATAATAATAAGAATAAGAAGAATAATAATAAAGAAGAAAAAATACTCAGATAATAATAATATAATAATAAAGTTATATAACAATAATAACAATAATATTAATAATAATAAAAATAATATTAGTAATAATAGTAATAAATAATAATAAAATAAAATGCTACGATAATAATAATAATATTACTAATAAATATTAATAATAATGATGATAATAATAATATTATAAAAATCTGCATTCTTTAGTATTGATTTTGATTATATATTTCTTATCCAATCACATGCCGCGGGTTAAATTAAGATTCATTCATCTGGCACAAATTATAATCAAAATGAAAATTACACACCGGCACGGTTCTTCGTGATCAATGGACCGATAAATCACCAATTAACTATTTATTGACACACATGTGGTTCTCACCATGGGTATCTGTTTTGATGATTGCCATGCAACTCTGCCTAAGTAATAGTAATTAAATTGTTATATTAATTGTGTACGACTGATTACATGCACGTACACACGCATCCAATATAAAAGCTGTGACAAATCAATAAGTCAATATGTATATATATATATATATATATATATACATATATATATATATATATATTTATATATTATAATAATAATAGATCCAATGATAATAATATTTAAAAAAATAATAATGATAGTAAAAAATAATACAAATAAAATACTACATTTTTACAAGGAATTATTTAGAGACAAGTCTTTGATTTTTATTAGTTTTAAAATTGTAGGATTGTTTTTATTTTGTAAATTAACAATTCTGATTTTAGTTTTATCTGGGTTTTTTTATACGAAATCGCTATGGCATCTGTGGTAAAATGACAGCCCTGAATACACATCCCTTAATTCTTGTATGTCACACTTTCAACCATTCACTCAGAACTGACGTGGGATTTTCAGTTTGCTGATTTAGTGATATTAACATCATGATATTTACATACTAAAGCGTTCTGAAACTTCGAATAACCAATATCTTAAATGATTTTATATTTGTTTTTAATTGGCTGGCAGTTTTTCTTTTATCATTTCTTTTCAATCACATAATGTTGGCTCAATTAAGATTCATCCATCTGGCACTAATTAAAATCAAAATGAATTCATACATATCTTCCGTGGTCAATAGACCGATAAGTCACTGCTTTAGCATATAACTTAATTGACGCAGCTCTCACTGGCATGTGACATAACGTAATTAACACCACGGGTGTGTTGCTGCGTGTCATATAATTAGCGGTATAGCACAGTGGGTGTAGTTTCATACAAGTTTAATATAGTTTGTCATTTTAAATAATATATTAACATAAAGCATACTATCAGTAAAAGAATAATTTGAGAAACCCACTGAAAAAAGTTCATTGCAAGTATAATTATATACATAATGATAACGAAAATAATTATAAAAACTTAAAATGTCAGAATATCTTTTTTAAGGTCAGTGAAACCACATTTAATGGACCCAAATCGAGAAAAACACAACAAGATTATTATGTTTCAAAAATCATTTATTATAATGTCGAATTGCATCGCACAGATTATAATAAATTTTTCATCACCCATGCAGTGCATATTATTGATTATAAAGCTTATTTTAGTTTGAACATTAACAAAACCAGTGATATATCCACATGTTGTTAAGTCACTGCTTACACTGAGCAGATTTATGGATTACTATTAGGTCAACGAGGTATCAACAGTATGGAATTATAAATTAAATTTAATTATTAATAACAATATATTTAGTTTATGTTGATGATGTATCTGTACATTTTGTGGACAAACTTTATTGCTTTCCTGTAACAAACGGCTTACGGTATATCAAAGAAGTTACTGACGCAAACACATGTCGGTCTGGATAACAGAAGCCGGTATAACGTGTGATATTCTTTGATCACCCAGACCACTGATCACATATCAAAATATAGACACTTCCATTAAACTTGCCTACTATCGATACTAGTTTATCGGAAATTTACAACCTTTCGCCCAGCGGGTGACACAATATGTAGACAAACAATCGGATTATGAATTAATTTATCTTGACTAAATCCCATGAATACATTTTAATGCTCCATTGGAACAGATTAAATTATAAAGTCAATATAGAATCATTTTAAGAGTTGAGATGTTGCGATTGGTTATGGGCCGGAAACTGAACTGAGCGGACTGAACGTTGAGTGAATGCTGAACGAACGAAGCGAATGCTAAGAGGAGTATTAAATAGAGCACTCAGATATACAGCGCTCGTGAGCGAATACTTGCGTTTGTGAGTGCATTAAATTAACCGCATTTAATCGAGTGCACGCAAGCGGAGCGCGAACTAAGCGTGAACGGAGCGCGAATGGAGTGCAAACTGAGCGCAAACGGAGTGCAATTATGGGGTACTTGAGCGGTTTAGGGTCTGTATGGATGATTTGAAGAATGACAGCAGAATTACTTGTAACACATACACCATTTATTCAATAAATTAGCTATCTATATATACGTAACATGCATTGGACGATTTCGACTAGGAATAGAATGACATAATTTCAAATAAACATATTTGATTTATAGTTACTGTAGGCATTAGATTATAAATTAGAATATAAATTCTTCCCATTAGAGAAATAAAGTACCAAGTGTATATAAAATATGAAGGCTCTTGGCACCTTTTTGCACTCATGGGGTGAATTATAACTCCAGAAGTAAACAATATGATATAATCGGTTCAAAGTTAGTTGATAATTGGGCAAGTTTATTATTGCACGGAATATGTACAGGTAAATCAGGTAATTACAGGTTGTTATACAATCATTCACAATAAAAAACCTGTCTTACCTGTATCAGTCAATGTGATGATTGCAAGTGTTCTCATGTAAAGAAAAACGGACTGTCAATAATAAGCTTATATAGATCTACATAGTAAGAAGCACCAGCTGATTCTCTGTTAACGGGTCTGTTCACAAGGGGTTAGGATATATACAAAACCCTCACACCCTGCCCAGTGCTCATTATTTTAAGAACTTCTTCATTCCAAGGAATCAGAACTACATGTAATAACAACACTGAATCAAGATAACCCGTAAGATTTTATAACAATAGAAGATGCTTTTAATGTGCACAAATTGTGGTTATGCCTACAAGTAGTTTTCACAAATATACTATACTTCTTTAATTGCATTCAAACTTGAAATAAGTATCATGACTTATCGGTGATGATGATGTTGGCAATGATAATATATTTAATGAATAATCTCGTTGGTGGTGGAATGATTAATGACAAATCTCTGACAAACTGTCTGTGAATCCTACCTATGACAAATCTCTGACAATGCATCCATGAATCCTACCTATTACAAATCTCTAACAATCCATCCGTGGATCCTAAATCTCTGACAATCCATCCATGAATCCTACCTATTACAAATCTCTGACAATCCATACATGATTCCTACCTGTGACATATCTATGACAATCCGTCAGTGAATCCTACCTATTATAAATCTCTGATAATCCATTCATGGATCCTATCTATCACAAATCTCTAACTTTCCATCCGTGGATCCTACCAATTACAAATCTCTGACAATCCATCCATGAATCGTACCTATTACAAATCTCTGACAATCCATCCATGGATCCTACCTATTACAAGTCTCTGACAATCTGTCTGTGGATCCTACCTATTACAAATATCTGATAATCCATCCATGAATCCTACCTATTACAAATCTCTGACAATTCGTCCGTAGATCCTACCTATTACAAATATCTGACATTCCATCCATGGATCCTACCTATTACAAATCTCTGACAAACTGTCCGTTGATCCTACCTATTACATATCTCTGACAATCCATCCATGGATCATAGCTATGGCAAATCTCTGACAAATCCATCCGTGAATCATAACTCTGGCAAATATCTGACAACCCATCCAAGGATCAAACCTATTACAAATATCTGACAATCCATCTGTGGATCCTACTTATTACAAATATCTGACAATCTTTCTGTGTATCCTACCTATGACATATCTCTGACATTCCATCAATGGATCCTCCCTATTAAAAATCTCTAACAATCTGTCCGTTGATCCTACCTATTACATATCTCTGACAATCCGTCCATGGATCATACCTATGGCAAATCTCTGACAATATATCCATGAACCTGACCTATTACAAATATCTGACAATCTATCTATGGATCCTACCTATGACATATCTCTGACAATCCGTCCGTGGATCCTACCTATTACAAATATCTGACAATCCATCCGTGGATCCTACCTATGACAAATATCTGATAACCCATCCGTGGATCCTACCTATTATAAATATTTGACAATCCATCTATGGATCCTACCTATGACATATCTCTGACAATCCATCCCTGGATCCTACCTATGGCAAATCTCTGACAATCCATCTGTGGATCCTACCTATTATAAATATCTGACAATCCATCCGTGGATCCTACCTATTACAAATATCTGACAATCTATTCGTGGATCCTACCTATGGCAAATCTCTGACAATCCATCTGTGGATCCTACCTATTATAAATATCTGAAATCCATCCGTGGACCCTACCTATTACATATCTCTGACAATCCATCCATGGATCATACCTATGGCAAATCTCTGACAAATCCATCTGTGAATCCTCACTATGGCAAATATCTGACAACCAATCCGTGGATCCAACCTATTACAAATATCTGACAATCCATCCATGGACCTGACCTATTACAAATATCTGACAATCTATCTGTGGATCCTACCTATGACATATCTCTGACAATCCTTCCATGGATCCTACCTATTACAAATATCTGACAATCCATCCGTGGATCCAACCTATTAACAAATATATGACAATCCATCCCTGGATCCTACCTATTATAAATATCTGACAATCCATCCCTGGATCCTACCTATTACAAATATCTGACAATCTATTCGTGGATCTACCTATGACATATCTCTGACAATCCATCGGTTGATCTTACCTATTACAAATCTCTGACAATCAATCCGTTGATCGTACCTATTACATATCTCTGACAATCCATCCATAGATCATACCTATGGCAAATCTCTGACAAATCCATCTGTGAATCCTCACTATGGCAAATAGCTGACAACCAATCTGTGGATCCAACCTATTACAAATATCTGACAATCCATCCATGGACCTGACCTATTACAAATATCTGACAATCCATCCGTGGATCCTACCTATTACAAATATCTGACAATCCATCCATGGATCCAACCTATTACAAATATCTGACAATCTATCCGTGGATCCTACTCATGACATATCTCTGACAATACGTCTGTGGATCCTACCTATTACAAATATCTGACAATCCATCCATGGATCCAACCTATTACAAATATCTGACAATCTATCCATGGATCCTACTCATGACATATCTCTGACAATACGTCTGTGGATCCTACCTATTACAAATATCTGACAATCCATCCATGGATCCAACCTATTACAAATATCGGACAATCCATCCATGGATCCTACCTATTACAAATATCTGACAATCTATCCATGGATCCTACCTATGACATATCTCTGACAATCCGTCCGTGGATCCTACCTATTATAAATATCTGACAACCCATCCATGGATCCTACCTTTGGCAAATATCTGACAACACATCCGTGGATCCTACCTATTATAAATATTTGACAATCCATCCATGGATCCTACTTATGGCAAATCTCTGACAATCCATCCATAGATCCTACCTATTACAAATATCTGACAATCCATCCATGGATACTACTTATTACAAATATCTGACAATTCATCCGTTGATGCTACCTATGGCAAATATCTGACAATTCCTCTGTGGATCCAACCTATTACAAATATCTGACAATCAATCCATGGATCCTACCTATTACAAATATCTGACAATCTATCCATGGATCCTACATATTACAACTATCCGACAATCTATTCATGGATCCTACCTATGACATATCTCTGACAACCCATCCATAGATCCTACCTATTACAAATATCTGACAATCTATTTGTGGATCCTACCTATGACATATCTCTGACAAACAATCCCTGGATCTTACCTATGACATATCTCTGACAATCCGTCCGTGGATCCTACCTATTATAAATATCAGACAATCCATCCATGGATCCTACCTATGGCAAATATCTAACAACCCATCCGTGGATCCTACCTATTATAAATATTTGACAATCCATCCATGGATCCTACTTATGGCAAATCTCTGACAATCCATCCATAGATCCTACCTATTACAAATATCTGACAATCCATCCGTGGATACTACTTATTACAAATATCTGACAATTTATCCGTGGATGCTACCTATGGCAAATATCTGACAATTCCTCTGTGGATCCAACCTATTACAAATATCTGACAATCAATCCATGGATCCTACCTATTACAAATATCTGACAATCTATCCATGGATCCTACCTATTACAACTTTCCTACAATCTATTCATGGATCCTACCTATGAAATATCTCTGACAACCCATCCATGGATCCTACCTATTACAAATATCTGACAATCTATTTGTTGATCCTACCTATGACATATCTCTGACAAACCATTCCTGGATCCTACCTATGGCAAATCTCTGACAATCCATCTGTGGATCCTATCTATTATCAATATCTGACAATCCATCCGTGGACCCTACCTATAACAAATATCTGACAATCTATTCGTGGATCCTACCTATGATATATCTCTGACAATCAATCTGTTGATCCTACCTATTACAAATCTCTGACAATCAATCCGTTGATCATACCTATTACATATCTCTGACAATCTATCCATGGATCATACCTATGGCAAATCTCTGACAAATCCATCTGTGAATCCTTACTATGGCATATCTGACAACCAATCCGTGGATCCAACCTATTACAAATATCTGACAATCCATCAATGGACCTGACCTATTAAAAATATCTGACAATCTATCTGTGGATCCTACCTATGACATATCTCTGACAATTATTCCATGGATCCTACCTATTACAAATATCTGACAATCCATCCGTGGATCCAACCTATTACAAATATCTGACAATCCATCCGTGGATCCTACCTATTACAAATATCTGACAATCTATCCATTGATCCTACCTATGACATATCTCTGACAATTCGTCTGTGGATCCTACCTATTACAAATATCTGACAATCCATCCGTGGATCCTACCTATGACAAATATCTGATAACCCATCCGTGGATCCTACCTATTATAAATATTTGACAATCCATCTATGGATCCTACTTATGGCAAATCTGTGACAATCAATCCATGGGTCCTACCTATTACAAATATCTGACAATCCATCCGTGGATACTACTTATTACAAATATCTGACAATCCATCCGTGGATCCTACCTATGGCAAATATCTGACAATTCATCTGTGAATCCAACCTATTAGAAATACCTGACAATCAATCCGTCGATCCTACCTATTACAAATATAAGACAATCTATCCATGGGTCCTACCTATGACATATCACTCACAATCTTTCAGTGGATCCTACCTATTACAAATATCTGACAATTTATCTGTGGATCCTACCTATGACATATCTCTGACAATCCATCCATGGATGCTACCTATGGCAAATATCTGACAATTCCTCTGTGGATCCAACCTATTACAAATATCTGACAATCAATCCGTGGATCCTACCTTTTACAAATATCTGACAATCTATCCATGGATCCTACCTATTACAAATATCCGATAATCTATTCATGGATCCTACCTATGACATATCTCTGACTACCCATCCATGGATCCTACCTATTACAAATATCTGACAATCTTTCCGTGGATCCTAACTATGACATATCTCTGACAACCCGTCCGTGGATCCTACCTATTTTAAATATTTGACAATCCATCCGTGGATCCTACTTATGGCAAATCTCTGACAATCCATCCGTGGTTCTTACTTATTACAAATATCTGACTATCCATCCATGGATCCTACCTATAACAAATATCTGATAATCCATCCGTGGGCCCTACCTATCACAAATATCTGACAATCCATCCATGGATCCTACCTATTACAAAATCTGACAATCCATCCGTGGACCCTACCTATCACAATTACATGACAATCCATCCGTGGATCCTACCTATTAAATATATCTGACAATATATTCATGGATCTTACCTATGACATATCTCTGTCAATCCATCCATGGATCCTACCTATGGCAAATATCTGACAATTCATCTGTGGATCCAACCTATTACAAATATCTGACAATCAATCCATGGATCCTAACTATTACAAATATCTGACAATCTATCCATGGATCCTACCTATGACATATCTCTTACAATCTTTCAGTGGATCCTACCTATTAAAAATATCTGACAATCTATCTGTGGATCCTACCTATGACATATCTCTGACAACCTATCCGTAGATCCTACCTGTTATGAATATTTGACAATCCATCCGTGACTCCTACCTATGGCAAATCTCTGACAATCCATCTGTGGATCCTACCTATCACAAATATCTGATAATCCATCCATGGACACTACCTATAATAAATATCTGACAATCTATTCGTGGATTCTACCTATCACATATCTCTGACAATCCATCCATGGATGCTACATATAACAAATATCTGACAATCCATTCCTGGATCTTACCTTTGGCAAATAGCTGACAATTCATCCGTGGATCCAATGTATTACAACAATATCTGACAATCGTTCTGTGGATTCTACCTATTACAAATATCTGACAATCTATCCATGGATCCTACCTATGACATATCTCTGACAATCTGTCCATGGATCCTACCTGTTACAAATATCTGACAATCTTTCTGTGGATCCTAACTATGACATATCTCTGACAACCAATCCGTGGATCCTACCTATTTTAAATATTTGACAATCCATCCGTGGATCCTACTCATGGCAAATCTCTGACAATCCATCCATGGATCTTACTTATTACAAATATCTGACAATCCATCCATGGATCCTACCTATGACATATATCTGACAATATATTCATGGATCCTACCTATGACATATATCTGTCAATCCATCTGTGGATACTACCTATTACAAATATCTGACTATCCATCCATGGACCCTACCTATGACAAATATCTGACAATCCATCCATAGATCCTACCTATTAAAAAATCTGACAATCCATCCTTGGATACTACCTTTGGCAAATATCTGACAATTCATCTGTGAATACTACTTATTATAAATATTTGACAATCCATCCATGGATGCTACTTTTGGCAAATATCTGACAATCCATCTGTGGATACTACTTATTACAAATATCTGACAATCCATCCGTGGATCCTACTTATTACAAATATCTGACAATTCATCTGTGGATCCAACCTATAACAAATATCTGACAATCAATCCGTGGATCCTACCTATTACAAATATCCGACAATCTATCCGTGGATCTTACCTATGACATATCTCTGACAACCCATCCGTGGATCCTACCTATTATGAATATTTGACAATCCATCCGTGTCTGCTAACTATGGCAAATCTCTGACAATCCATCTGTGGATCCTACCTATTACAAATATCTGACAATCCGTCCATAAACATTACCTATTATAGAATATCTGACAATCTATTTGTGGATCCTACCTATGACATATCTCTGACAATCCATACATGGATCCTACGTATAACAAATATCTGACAATCCATCCGTGGATCCTACATTTGGCAAATAGCTGACAATTCATCCGTGGATCCAACCTATTATAACAATATCTGACAATCCATCTGTTGATCCTACCTATTACAAATATCTGACAATCTATCCATGGATCTATGACATATCTCTGACAATCCGTCCATGAATCCTATCTATTATAAATATCCGACAATCTTATCCACGGATCCTAACTATGACATATCTCTGACAACCTATCCATGGATCCTACCTATTATAAATATTTGACAATCCATCCATGGATCCTACCTATGGCTAATCTCTGACAATCCATCTGTGGATCCTACCTATTACAAATATCTGACAATCCCTCCATTGATCCTTCCTATTACAAAATCTGACAATCCATCCATGGACCCTACCTATCACAAATATCTGACAATCCATCCATGAATCCTACCTATTTTATATATCTGACAATCTATTCATGAATCCTACCTACACAATGTATGACATATCTCTGTAAATCCATCTGTGGATCCTACCTACTACAAATATCTGACAATCCATCCGTGGATCCTACTAATTACAAATATCTGACAATCTATCCATGGATCCTACTTATGACATATCTCTGACAATCCATCTGTGGATCCTACCTATTACTAATATCCAACAATCTATCCGTGGATCCTACCTATGACATATTTCTGACAACCCATCCGTGGATCCTACCTATTATAAATATTTGAGAATCCATCCATGGATCCTACCTATGGCAAATCTCTGACAATCCATCCGTGGATCTTACCTATCACAAATATCTGACAATCCATCTGTGGATCCTACCTATGACAAATATCTGACAATCTATTTGTGGATTCTACCTATGACATATCTCTGACATTCCATCTGTGGATCTTACCTATTACAAATATCTGACAATCCATTGGTGAATCCTACCTATTACAAATATCTGACAATCCATCCATGGATCCTACCTATTTCAAATATCTGACAATCCATCCGTGGATCATACCTATTACAAATATCTGACAATCCATCAATGGATCCTACCTTTTACAAATATCTGACAATCCATCCGTGGATCTTTCCTATGACATATCTCTGACAACCCATCTGTTGATCCAACCTATTACAAATATCTGACAATCCATCCATGGATCTTACCTATGAAATATCTCTGACAACCCATCTGTGGATCCTACTTTTTATAAATATCTGACAATCCATCCATGGACCCTACCTATGACATATCTCTGACAACCAATCTGTCGATCTTACCTTTTATAAATATATGACAATCCATCCATGGACCCTACCTATGCCATATCTCTGACAATCCGTCTGTGGATCCTACCTATTACTAATATCCAACAATCTATCTGTGGATCCTACCTATGACATATTTCTGACAACCCATCCGTGGATCCTACCTATTATAAATATTTGACAATCTATCCATGGATCCTACCTATGGCAAATCTCTGACAATCCATCCGTGGATCTTACCTATTACAAATATCTAACAATCCATCCGTGGATCCTACCTATTACAAATATCTGACAATCCATCCGTGGATCCTACCTATTACAAATATCTGACAATCCATCAATGGATCCTACCTATTACAAATATCTGACAATCCATCCGTGGATCTTTCCTATGACATATCTCTGACAACCCATCTGTGGATCCTACCTATTACAAATATCTGACAATCCATCCATGGATCTTACCTATGACATATCTCTGACAACCCATCTGTCGATCCTACCTTTTATAAATATCTGACAATCCATCCGTGGACCCTACTTATTACATGTACATATCTCTGACAACCCATCTGGGGATCCTACGTATTATAAATATCCGACAATCCATCCGTGGACCCTACCTATGACATATCTCTGACAACCAATCTGTGGATCCTACCTATTATAAATATCTGACAATCCATCCGCGGACCTTACCTATTACATATCTCTGACAATCTGTCTGTGGATGCTACCTATTATAAATATCTGACAATCCATCCGTGGACCCTACCTATTACATATCTCTATCAATCCGTCTGTTGATCTTACCTATTATAAATATCTGACAATCCATCCGTGGACCCTACCTATTACATATCTCTGACAATCCATCCATGGATCCTACCTATTACATATCTCTGACAATCTGTCTGTGGATGCTACCTATTATAAATATCTGACAATCCATCCGTGGACCCTACCTATTACATATCTCTATCAATCCATCTGTTGATCTTACCTATTATAAATATCTGACAATCCATCCGTGGACCCTACCTATTACATATCTCTGACAATCCATCCATGGATCCTACCTATTATAAATATCTGACAATCCATCCGTGGACCCTACCTATTACATATCTCTGACAATCCATCAGTGGATCCTACCTATTATAAATATCTGACAATCCATCCGTGGATCCTACCTATCACATATCTCTGACAATCCAGCCGTGGATCCTACCTATTACACATTTCTGACAATCCATCCGCGGATCCTACCTATTATGCTGTAGATATCTGATACTGAATGCCTAGAAACAATTTGTCATCGACTATGCTAACTATGCTATGTGATATGGATTTCAAATATAGCTTAACAAATATCATGCCATGCCTATTACTTATCTTTAAACATTTAATGTAGTTTGTCTCCAAATCCGGTAAATTAAATGACAGATGCGTGTACGTAGTTCGTCATAAAGTCATAGTAAACAGTAACATTGACACAGTTATAGTTTTTATGAACCCTTGAAATATTAAAATAAATACTAGCTATTGAAACAGTTGCCGCAATTACATGTCGTTATAAATAAATACATTTTATATCATTTCTTGGTGTTCATGACACTCTGTACACATTTCATGAGCGTTTCAAACCTGATCATTTCTTTGGAATGGCCTTTTGTATCTGTATATGTGTTATATACAGTAGACTGTATATGTGTTATATACAGTAGATGAGGTTCACCCATGATCAAGCTGCTCTATACCAAGTTCAGCATTGTCAGGAATGGGTTTCTTTGGTCTGTGATGGGAAGTCTGCCATGTCTGTTTGTCCAGTTTTCAATGAATCGTAAGGAAACATATATGTGGGTGTCGTATTTATGTTACTACTTTTGCTTCTGCTTGCCTTGTCTCTTTTTTCAAGTTTATCTTGCGGGTATGTATAGCTTACTTTCACCATTAAAGGATCCTTAGTATCGTCAGAATTGCAATCCGTGATATTTGTCTCCGTTTCTTTGTTTGCTGGTGTTGCCTTGTGAGCCTCGTGTATTTCATTGTAGACAGTATCATTGTGGTCTTTTATTTCTTCATAATGAGATTCTTCTTCACATTGAAGTGAAGCATAAACAGTCATGTTACCATTGCCATTGGCTGTGGCATCAATCTCTCTGTGCATGACAGCACACTGTACTTGTTCACATCCTTGAGGTTTATTCCTGTTTGATCTAGTAATTAAAAAGCATTATCATTTCTACATGACAAATATGTTGATTTACACGTAATACTACATGGAATCACAATATATTAAACCACAACACAGCCTTGGTATATCATAATGGAATAGTGAATAGAACAACAATATAATGATTGACAATACTGCTACACTGAATGTTAGCTAGGTAAACAAAGTCTTGGTATATCATTACGGAATAGTGAATAGAACAACACTATAATGATTGACAAGACTGCTACACTGAATGTTAGCTAGGTAAACACAGTCTTGGTATATCCATACGGAATAGAGAATAGAACAACAATATAATGATTGACAAGACTGCTACACTGAATGTTAGCTAGGTAAACATGGTCTTGGTATATCGATACTGAATAGTGAATAGAACAACAATATAATGATTGACAAGACTGCTTACTTGAATGTTAGCTAGGTAAACACGGCCTTGGTATCTCGTTACGGAATAGAGAATATAACAACAATATAATGATTGACAAGACTGCTACCCTGAATATTAGCTAGGTAAACACAGTCTTGGTATATCATTACGGAATAGAGAATAAAACAACAATATAATGATTGACAAGACTGCTACACTGAATGTTAGCTAGGTAAACACAGTCTTCGTACATCATTACGGAATGGAGAATAAAACAACAATATAATGATTGACAAGACTGCTACACTGAATGTTAGCTAGGTAAACACTGCCTTGGTATATCGTTACGGAATAGTGAATAGAACAACAATATAATGATTGACACGACTGCTACACTGAATGTAAGCTAGGTAAACACTGCCTTGGTATATCGATACGGAATAGAGAATAGAATAACAATATGATGATTGACAAGATTGCTACACTGAATGTTAGCTAGATAAACACAGTTTTGTTATATCGATACAGAATAAACAATAGAACAACAATATAATGATTGACAAGACTGCTACATCGAATGTTAGCTAGGTAAACACGGCCTTGGTATATCCATACGGAATAGAGAATAGAACAACAATATAATGATTGACAAGACTGCTACACTGAATGTTATCTAGGTAAACACGGCCTTGGTATATCGATATGGAATAGAGAATAAAACAACAATATAATGATTGACAAGCTTGTTACACTGAATGTTAGCTAGGTAAATAAAGTCTTGGTATATCGATACGGAATAGAGAATAGAACAACAATATAGTGATTGACAAGACTGCTACACTGAATGTAAGCTTGGTAATAACGGCCTTGGTATATTGATATGGAATAGGGAATAGAACTACAATATAATGATTGACAAGACTGCTACACTTAATGTTAGCTAAATAATCACAGTCTTGGTATATCGATATGGAACAGATAATAGAACATTATAATGATTGACAAGAATGTTACCCTGAATGTTAGCTAGGTAAACACGGCTTTGGTATATCGAAACGGGAATAGAGAATAGAACAACAATTTAATGATTGACAAAATTGCTACACTGAATGTTAGCAAGGTAAACACGGCCTTGGTATATCGTTGCCGAATTGTGATTAGAACAAAAATATAATGATTGACAAAACTGCCACACTGAATGTTAGCTAGGTAAACACAGTCTTTGTATATAGATAAGGAATAGATAATAGAACAACAATATAATGATTGACAAGACTGCTACACTGAATGTAAGCTTGGTAATAACGGCCTTGGTATATTGATATGGAATAGGGAATAGAACAACAATATAATGATTGACAAGACTGCTACACTTAATGTTAGCTAAATAATCACAGTCTTGGTATATCGATATGGAACAGATAATAGAACATTATAATGATTGACAAGAATGTTACCCTGAATGTTAGCTAGGTAAACACGGCTTTGGTATATCGAAACGGGAATAGAGAATAGAACAACAATTTAATGATTGACAAAATTGCTACACTGAATGTTAGCTAGGTAAACACGGCCTTGGTATATATCGACACAGAACAGAGAATAGAGCAACAATATAATGATTGACAAAAATGCTACCTTCAATGTTAGCTAGATAAACACGGCTTTGGTATATCGATACGGAATAGTGAATGGAACAACAATATAATAATTAACAAGACTACTACCCTGAATGTTAGCTAAGTAAACATGGCTTTGGTATATCGATACAGAATAGTGAATAGAACAACATTATTATGATTGACAAGACTGCTACACTGAATGTTAGCTAGGTAAACACGGACTTGGTATATCGATGCAGAATAGAGAATAGAACAACAATATAATGATTGACAAGACTGCTACACCGAATGTTAGCTAGGTAAACACAGTCTTGGTATATCCATACAGAATAGAGAATAGAACAACAATATAATGATTGACAAGACTGCTACACTGAATGTTAGCTAGGTAAACACTGCCTTGGTATATCAATACGGAATAGAGAATAGAACAACAATATAATGATTGACAAGATTGCTACGCTGAATGTTAGCTAGATAAACACAGTCTTGGTATATTGATACGGAATAGATAATAAAACATTATAATGATTGACAAGACTGCTACCCTGAAAGTTAGAGAGGTAAACACGGCCTTGGTATATCGTTGCCGAGTAGTGAATAGAACAACAATATAATGATTGACAACACTGCTACACTTAATGTAAGCTTGGTAATAAAGGCCTTGGTATATTGATACGGAATAGGGAATAGAACAACGATATAATGATTGACAACACTGCTACACTTAATGTAAGTTAAATAAACAAAGTCTTGGTATATCGATATGGAACAGATAATAGAACATTATAATGATTGACAAGAATGCTACCCTGAATGTAAGCTAGATAACACGGCTATGGTATATCGATACGGGAATAGAGAATAGAACAACAATTTAATGATTGACAAAATTGCTATACTTAATGTTAGCTAGGTAAACATTGCCTTGGTATATATCGATACAGAACAGAGAATAGAGCAACAATATAATGATTGACAAGAATGCTACCTTCAATGTTAGCTATATAAACACGGCATTGGTTTATCGATACGGAATAGTGAATGGAGCAACAATATAATAATTAACAAGACTGCTACCCTGAATGTTAGCTAGGTTAACACGGCCTTGGTATATCGATACGGAATAGTGAATAGAACAACAATATTATGATTGACAAGACTGCTACACTGAATGTTAGCTAGGTAAACACGAACATGGTATATTGATGCAGAATAGAGAATAGAACAACAATATAATGATTGACAAGACTGCTACCCTGAATGTTAGCTAGGTAAACACAGTCTTGGTATATCATTACGGAATAGTAAATAGAACAACAATATAATGATTGACAAGACTGCTACACTGAATGTTAGCTAGATAAACACAGTCTTGGTATATCCATATGGAATAGAGAATAGAACAACAATATAATGATTGACAAGACTGCTACACTGAATGTTAACTAGGTAAACACAGCCTTGGTATATCGTTACGGAATAGTAAATAGAACAACAATATAATGATTGACAAGACTGCTACACTAAATGTTAGCTAGGTAAACAAGGTCTTGGTTTATCGATACGGAATAGAGAATAGAACAATAATATAATGATTGACAAGACTGCTACACTAAATGTTAGCTAGGTAAACATGGCCTTGGTATATAGATACGGAATAGAGAATAGAACAACAATATAATGATTGACAATACTGCTACACTGAATGTAAGCTAGGTAAACACAGCGTTAGTATATCGATACACAATAGTAAATATAACAACAATATAATGATTGACAATACTGCTACACTGAATGTAAGCTAGGTAAACACGGCCTTGGTATATCGATACACAATAGTGAATATAACAACAATATAATGATTGACAAGACTGCTACACTGAATGTTAGCTAGGTAAACAGAGCGTTGGTATATATCGATACGCAATAGTGAATAGAACAACAATATAATGATTGACAAGACTGCTACACTGAATGTTAGCTAGGTAAACACGGCCTTGGTATATCGTTACGGAATAGAGAATAGAACAACAATATAATGATTGACAAGACTGCTACACTAAATGTTAGCTAGATAAACACGGCATTGGTATATTGAAAAGGAATATAGAATAGAACAACAATAATTATAATGACTGACAAGACTGCTACACTGAATGTTAGCTAGGTAAACATGGCCTTGGTATATGGATATGGAATAGAACAACAATATAATAATTGACAAGACTGCTACACTGAATGTTAGCTTGGTAAACATGGCCTTGGTATATAGATAGGGAATAGAGAATAGAACAACAATTTAATGATTGACAAGACTGCTACCCTGAATGTTAACTAAATAAACACGGCCTTGGTATATTGAAAAGGAATATTGAATAGAACAACAATATAATGATTGACAAGACTGCTACACTGAATGTTAGCTAGGTAAACATGGCCTTGGTATATTCGATAAGGAATGGAACAATAATATAATGACTGATAAGACTGCTACACTGAATGTCAGCTAGGTAAACACGGTGTTGGTATATTGATACGGAAAAAGAGAATAGAACAACATAATGATTGACAATTGTTGTTGTTGTTGTTGTATGGTGTTTCGCATCGTTTTCACGATTTTTCAGTCATATCGCGACGGTGTCTACTTGAGACAGTATTCTTAGCTGCTGTCACACTGGAGTATCATGCCGCAGACACATGATATGATACCCCACCCAGTCACATTATACTGCCTGGGGGCCAACCAGACCTAGAACTCTCCTCTAAATGCTGAGTGTCAAGCGAAGAAGCTTCTAGTACCATTTTTAAAGTCTTTGGTATGACCCGGCCGGGGATTGAACCCACGACCTTCCGCATGCGAGGGGGACGCTCTACCACTAGACCACGCCACGGTGACAATGATTGACAAGACTGCTACAATGAAAGTTAGCTAGGAAAACATGGCCTTGGTATATCCATATGGAATAGTGAATAGAACAACAATATAATGATTGACAAGATTGCTACACTGAATGTTAGCTAGGTAAACATGGCCTTAGTATATCAATACGGAATAGAGAATAGAACAACAATATAATGATTGACAAGACTGTTACCCTGAATGTTAGCTAGGTAAACACAGCATTGGTATATCGATAGGCAATAGTGAATAGAACAACAATATAATGATTGACAAAAATGCTACCTTCAATGTTAGCTAGATAAACACGGCTTTGGTATATCGATACGGAATAGTGAATAGAACAACAATATAATGATTGACAAGACTGCTACACTGAATGTTAGCTAGATAAACATGGCCTTGGTATATCAATACGGAATAGAGAATAGAACAACAATATAATGATTGACAAGACTGCTACCCTCAATGTTAGCTAGGTAAACACAGCATTGGTATATCGATAGGCAATAGTGAATAGAACAACAATATAATGATTGACAAGACTGCTACACTGAATGTTAGCTAGGTAAACACGGCCTTGGTATATACAATATGGAATAGTGAATAGAACAACAATATAATGATTGACAAGACTGCTACACTGAATGTTAGCTAGATAAACATGGCCTTGGTATATCAATAGGGAATAGAGAATAGAACAACAATATAATGATTGACAAGACTGCTACCCTGAATGTTAGCTAGATAAACACGGCATTGGTATATCGATACGGAATAGAGAATAGAACAACAATATAATGATTGACAAGACTGCTACCCTGAATGTTAGCTAGGTTAACACAGCCTTGGTATATCAATACTGAATAGAGAATAGAACAACAATATAATGATTGACAAGACTGCTACACTGAATGTTAGCTAGATAAACACGTCATTGGTATATCGATATGGAATAGAGAATAGAACAACAATATAATGATTGACAAGACTGTTACCCTGAATGTTAGCTAGGTTAACACAGCCTTGGTATATCAAACCAGAATAGAGAATAGAACAACAATATAATGATTGACAAGACTGCTACACTGAATGTTAGCTAGATAAACACGGCCTTGGTATATAGATACGGAATAGAGAATAGAACAACAATATAATGATTGACAAGACTGCTACCCTGAATGTTAGCTAGGTAAACACAGCCTTGGTATATCAATACGGAATAGAGAATATAACAACAATATAATGATTGACAAGACTGTTACCCTGAATGTTAGCTAGGTTAACACAGCCTTGGTATATCAATACGGAATAGTGAATAGAACAACAATATAATGATTGACAAGACTGTTACCCTGAATGTTAGCTAGATAAACACAGCGTTGGTATATCAATACGGAATAGTGAATAGAACAACAATATAATGATTGACAAGACTGCTACACTGAATGTTAGCTAGGTTAACACGGCCTTGGTATATCAATACGGAATAGTGAATAGAACAACAATTTAATGATTGACAAGACTGCTACACTGAATGTTAGCTAGATAAACACGGCCTTGGTATATTGATACGGAATTGAGAATAGAACAACAATATAATGATTGACAAGACTGCTACCCTGAATGTTAGCTAGGTTAACACAGCCTTGGTATATCAATACGGAATAGTGAATAGAACAACAATATAATGATTGACAACACTGCTACACTGAATGTTAGCTAGGTAAACACGGCCTTGGTACATTGATACGGAATACTGACATACACGACAAAATAACGAGATTAAAATGGCATTCACACTCTGAATAAATGTAAACATAGCCTTTGTAAAAAGACACAGAATGTTGAATTATATTACAGAACAATGACTGACATGACTTTCTTACACCGAATAAAGGTAAGATAGACCTTGTTATATTGACTTGGAATCCTGACATACAGAACCATGTGTATGGAAACAAAAAGTCACAATGTCTAAGTCCTGTATGTAACATTGACCTTTGAGGTAGTCACCCATGTGTTGCTCGTGGTTTTTCACTGTGTATGCTGGTTCATCACCATGTATCATAATTATAAAAGTGTATACGAAATGATTGATGAACAGGTGGCATCAAGTAATCTTATAATCCAGAGATTGATTTTCAATCGGTAGCGAACGTATAATGATTTATAAATACGGCATTATAATACTGAACAAAGGCAACCATGGCCATATTGCTGACTTACATGAAAATAAATACTATATTAATACTAAGTTAGTACCGTTTTACATATAAACCTGTTCGGAACTACAAAATCTGATTTACGCAAAACTTAAAGATAAGCACGATCGCAAATAATATAAAAAGTCATACACAAAATACATATATAAACACATGGAGTGCGGTGACATTCTATAATAAAGTAATGTCCAAATTGCATATATAAACACATGGAGTGCAATGACATTCTATAATAAAGTAATGCCCAAATTTCATATATAAACACATGGATTGCAAGACTTTCTATAATAAAGTAATGTCCGAATTGCATATATAAACACACGGATTGCAAGACATTCTATAATAGAGTAATGTCCGAATTGCATATATAAACACACTGAGTGCAACGACATTCTATAATAAAGTAATAAAGTAATGCCCGAATTGCATTAATAAACACTTGGAGTGCAATGACATTCTATAATAAAGTAATGCCCGAATTTCATATATAAACACATGGATTGCAAGACTTTCTATAATAAAGTAATGTCCGAATTGCATATATAAACACACGGATTGCAAGACATTCTATAATAAAGTAATGTCCGAATTGCATATATAAACACACGGAGTGCAACAACATTCTATAATAAAGTAATGTCCGAATTGCATATATAAACACACGGATTGCAAGACATTCTATTAAAAAGTAATGTCTGAATTGCATATATAAACACACGGAGTGCAATGACATTCTATAATAAAGTAATGCCCGAATTGCATATATAAACACACGGAGTGCAATGACATTCTATAATAAAGTAATGCCCAAATTGCATATATTAATACACGAATTGCAATGACATTCTATAATAAACTGATGCCCGAATTGCATATATAAACTCGCGGATTGCAATGACATTCTATAATAAAGTGATGCCCAAATTGCATATATAAACACACGGAGTGCAATGACATTCTATAATAAAGTAATGTCCGAATTGCATATATAAACACACGGAGTGCAATGACATTCTATAATAAAATAATTTACACAATACATATAAGATCAGACGACATTCTATGATAAATTTAACATGAAAATATCTTGTTCAGCTGTAAACACACTATTCCAATGATGAATATATGTTTTCTTATCAAGAGGCATGCTTTAATGAAAGGTAAACACAGCCATCTAGACTACATAGTAACAGAATGCAAACTAAATAAAGGATACATCTAAGAAAATAACTAATGGGTGACCTGTTGCTTGAGATCCCATGGAGTTCTCTCTCCCAAGAACATGTATATTTAAATTCAATATAAAGCAAAAGAGTATACTTATTTTCATGTGATTTCTGGAGTAATTATCTTTAAGGTGATGATGGGAAAGCTAATTATCTATCACTATTACTCACATCCTTCTATACCACCATATCACAATGACGATCATGACTAATACTGCAAGAACGGTAGATACAACGATAATGGATACTCGAACAATTACTGAAACGAAAACGTAATGTGGCTGAGAGCTCAGTTAAACATACAGACACATTAACTAATGTAACAACAGTGTCCATGTTATCATTTCTTGTTTATGTATGTACTGTTTAGTTTAGGCGTCTATATTAGAGGTGTCGAAAGACACCTCTAATATAGAAGCATTTGAACACCTCTAATATAGACGCCTTTGGACACATCTAATATAGACCCCTTTGGACACCTCTAATATAGATGCCTTTGAACACCTCTAATATACCTCTAATATAGACGTTTTTGTACACCTCTAATATAGATGCATTTGGACACCTCTATTATAGAAGGCTTTTGAATTATTGGGTGAATTATGTTTATATTAACTGACAGAGTGGAAAACATAGCGGGAAGTGTTCAGATTGCTCATCACGAGCAATCTGAATTCTTCCTGCACTGTTTTCAAAGGCCTTCTGTGAGTGATGTGGGAAAACGCGTTTCTGTGGAGTAAAGGGTTAAACATATTTTATTTCAACATGAAATGGGGTTTGGCCAAAAGTTCTTTCAACTTTAGGTTTGGCCCATCCACTACATTTTTTTACAATGTTTACATTAAATATTAAAATGACATATTTTAACTTTTTTTTTTCTTAACCAATATTATGAGAATAGAAAAAGGTAGGGAAGGAAAGAAAGTAATAAATAGTAAAACAAACACATATCATTTCTTCATTATGTAGTCCATACGCATGCGTTCTGTATCCACATCTCAGCAGCACCCCAGTGAGAAAATCAGATTAGTGAAAAAAAACACAAAAATTAAAACAAAACCTTGGTGTCCTATGAAACTTAACGTGTATATATATAATGGGCAAAATAGTTAAATAATTCACAGGATCGAAGTAATATAGTACAGTTAAAAACAAGACAGGAAAACATAAATGAGATTATGCAAAGTGTTTAGTTTCTTTGATATAGTATTGTACTGCTTTGACTATAATAATATTGCTAACATGAGATAGTCTTTCATCTCCATATAGAAGGCACTATTTACTTAGTGGGTGAAATGATCTTGTTGAGTAAAATAATGTTAATATTTGGGTTATGTTCGTTGTGCATTTAAAAAAATAATGCTCAGCATCTTCAATATAACCACAATGTGGACAACAAGAATCAGTTCTAATATGGTTACGGAACAAGTCATTATTTAGATTACTGCAACTATTTCTTAATCTTGCTAATATAACTGAACATTTTCTATTTCCATAATAAAAGTGTTGAGGTATTGTAATATTATTTTGTTTTCTCATGAGTGCTTAAACGCAGATAAAGAAGCAACAGACTTAAAGTTATCTAAGTGATTTGATAATATAATTGAGGAAGGTATACATGAATTCCTCATGATTTCAGTTCTTGAAAGTGGTATAGTTATGTCTCTGCTATTTCTTAAATTGTATGTTGTTCTTGTACTAACATTTGGTGAGAACAAATCAACTATGTAAGATGGAACCATATTTTTTTAAAATAGTATAAAAAAGTTCCTTAATGCATACATGTACATGTATATATATCACCCTTGTTTGATTAAGGGTGTATTGTTTGATTAACTGTGTATTGTTTGATTAAGGGTGTATTGTTTGATTAAGGGTGTATTGTTTGATTAATGGTGTATTGATTGATTAAGGGTGTATTGTTTGATAAAGGGTGTATTGTTTGATTAAGGGTGTATTGATTAAAGGTGTATTGTTTGATTAAGGGTGTATTGTTTGATTAAAGGTGTATTGTTTGATTAAGGGTGTATTGTTTGATTAAGGGTGTATTGTTTGATTAAAGGTGTATTGTTTGATTAAGGTTGTATTGTTTGATTAACGGTGTTTTGTTTGATTAACGGTGTATTGCTTGATTAACGGTGTATTGTTTGATTAAGGGTGTATTGTTTGATTAACGGTGTATTGTTTGATTAATGGTGTATTGTTTGATTAAGGGTGTTTTGTTTGATTAACGGTGTATTGTTTGATTAAAGGTGTATTGTTTGATTAAGGGTGTAGATTAAGGGTGTATTGTTTGATTAACAGTGTATTGTTTGATTACTGTGTATTGTTTGATTAAGGGTGTATTGTTTGATTAAGGGTGTATTGTTTGATTAACAGTGTATTGTTTGATTGAGGATGATTAAGGGTGTATTTTATGGGGTTGGGGTTCTGCAAATAACATTAGAATATTACTATAGCTACAAAAAATACTTGCTATTCTAATAACATGACAAAACATTTCAAATCCTAGGAGTTGGAAATTATTACACTCTCCAATCAAATGTTTAATACTCTTCAATGGGTTCCTTTTCTTAAAACGAATCAAATATCATGCATGTATTATGGTCTTCAAATCAATACATGATGAAGCACCAGACCATCTGAATATTTTGTTATTTAAAAGCTCTTCAAAACATGAAAAAGCTTACCAATGATAGATAACATGTCCCTAGATCTCATACAACATAACATGTCCCTAGATCTCACATGACATAACATGTCCCTAGATCTCACATGACATAGCTTGTTCCTAGATCTCACATCACATAACATGTTCCTAGATCTCACATGACATTACATGTTCCTAGATCTCACATCACATAACATGTCTCTAGATATCACACAACATAACATGTCCCTAGATCTCACATGACATAACATGTCGCTAAATCTCACATAACATAGCTTGTTCCTAAATCTCACATCACATAATATGTTCCTAGATCTCACATTATAACATGTTCCTAGATCTCACATGACATAACATGTTCCTAGATCTTACATCACATAACATGTCCCTAGATATCACACAACATAACATGTTCCTAGATCTCACATCACATAACACATTCCTAGATCTCACATTATAACATGTTCATTGATCTCACATGACATAACATGTTACTAGATCTCACATCACATAACATGTCCCTAGATATCACACAACATAACATGTCCCTAGATCTCACATGACATAGCATGTTCCTAGATCTCACATGACATATCATGTTCTTAGATCTCACATGACATAACATGTTCCTAGATCTCACACAACATAACATGTTCCTAGATCTCACAGGACATAGCATGTTTGTACAGCTCACATGACATAACATGTCCCTAGATCTCACATCACATAACATGTCCCTAGATCTCACACAACATAACATGTCCCTAGATCTCACATGACATAACATGTCCTTAGATCTCACATGACAATGCTTGTTTCTAGATCTCACATCACATAACATGTTCCTAGATCTCACATTATAACATGTTCCTAAATCTCACATCACATAACATGTTCCTAGATCTCACATCACATAACATGTCCCTAGATATCACACAACATAACATGTCCCTAGATCTAACATATCATAACATGTCACTAGATCTCACATAGCTTGTTCCTAGATCTCACATCACATAACATGTTCCTAGATCTCACATTATAACATGTTTCTAGATCTCACATGACATAACATGTTCCTAGATCTCACATCACATAACATGTCCCTAGATATCACACAACATAACATGTTCCTAGATCTCACATCACATAACACGTTCCTATATCTCACATTATAACATGTTCCTAGATCTCACATGACATAACATGTTCCTAGATCTCACATCACATAACATGTCCCTAGATGTCACATGACATAGCATGTTCCTAGATCTCACATGACATAACATGTTCTTATATCTCACATGACATAACAAGTTCTTAGATCTCACACGACATAATATGTTCCTAGATCTCACATGACATAGCATGTTTGTACAGCTCACATGACATAACATGTCCCTAGATCTCACATAACATAACATGTTCCTACAGCTCACATGACATAACATGTTCCTACATCTCAGATGACATAACATGTCCCTAGATCTCACATAACATAACATGTTCCTACAGCTCACATGACATAACATGTTCCTACATCTCAGATGACATATGATGTTACTAGATCTCACGTGACATAACATGTTCTTAGATCTCACACGACATAGCATGTTCCTAGATCTTAGATGACATAACATGTTCCTACAACTCAGATGACATATGATGTTCCTAGATCTCACATAACATAACATGTTCCTAGATCTCACATCACATAATATGTTCCTAGATCTCACAGGACATAACATGTTCCTAGATCTCAGATGACATAACATGTTCCTAGATCTCACACAACATATGATGTACTTAGATCTCACATGACATAACATGTTCCTAGATCTCACATGACATAGCATGTTCCTAGATCTCACATGACATAGCATGTTCCTACAGCTCACATGACATTACATGTTCCTACAGCTCACATGACATAACATGTCCCTAGATATCACATGACATTACATATTCCTACAGCTCACATAACAAAACATGTCCCTAGATATCACATGACATTACATGTTCCTACAGCTCACATAACATTACATGTTCCTTACATCTCACATGACATTACATGTTCCTACAGCTCACATGACATAAATGTAACATGTCCCTAGATCTCAAATGACATAACATGTTCCTAGAGCTCACATGACATAACATGTCCCTAGATATCACATGACATTACATGTTCCTACAGCTCACATGACATAAAATGTTTCTAGATCTCACATGACATAGCATGTTCCTAGAGCTCACATGACATAACATGTCCCTAGATCTCACATGACATAATATGTTCCTAGAGCTCACATGACATAACATGTCCCTAGATATCACATGACATTACATGTTCCTACAGCTCACATGACATAACATGTTTCTAGATCTCACATGACATAGCATGTTCCTAGAGCTCACATGACATAACATGTCCCTAGATCTCACATGACATAATATGTTCCTAGATCTCACATGACATAAAATGTCCCTAGATATCACAAGACATAACATGTCTCTAGATATCACATGACATAACATGTTTCTAGATCTCACATGACATAACATGTCCCTAGATATCACGACATAACATGTTTCTAGATCTCACATGACATAACATGTTCCTACATTTTACATGACATAACATGTTCCTAGATATCACATGACATAGCATGTCCCTAGAGTTCATACGACGTAACATGTTCTTGGTTCTCAAATAACATAACATCTTCCTGGATCTCACATGACATAACATGTTCCTAAATCTCACATGATATAACATGTTCCCCGATCTCACATCATATAACATGTTCCTTGATCTGACATCACATAACATGTTCCTAGATCTCACATCACATACCATTTTCCTAGATCTCACATCACATAACATGTCCGAAAATCTCACATAACATAACATGGTCCTAGATCTCACATGACATAACATGTTCCTAGATCCCACAAGGAATAACAATGGTCTTAGATATGAAATCATATAACAAGTTCCTAGATCTCACAACACATAACATGTTCCTATGTCTCACATCACATAACATGTACCCAGATCTCACATGACATAACATATCCCCAGATCTCACACAACATTACACGTTCCTATATCTCACATGACATAACATGTTCCTAGATCTCACATGACATAACATGTTCCTAGATCTCACATGACATAAAATTTCCCTAGATCTCACATGACAAAGCATGTTCCTGGATCTCACAAGACATCACATGTTCCTAGATATCACATGACATAACATGTTCCTAGATCTCACATCACATAACATGTTCCTAGATCTCACATCACATAACATGTCCCTGGATATCACATAACATGACCCTAGATCTCACATTACATAACATGTCCCTAGATCTCATATCACATAACATGGTCCTAGATCGCACATCACATAACATGTCCCTAGATCTCACATGACATAACATGGTCCTAGATCTCACATCACATAACATGTTCCTAAATCTCCCATCACATAACACGTCCCTGGATCTCACATCACATAATATGTCTTTAGATCTTACACCACATAACATGGTCCTAGATCTCAAATGACATAACATGTTCCTAGATCTCACATCACATAACATGTCCCTAGATCTCAAATGACATAACATGTTCATAGATTTCACATGACATAACATGTCCCTAGATCTCACATGACATAACATGGTCCTATATCTCACATCACATAACATGTTACTAGATCTCACATCACATAACATGTCCCTAGATCTTACATCACATAACATGGTCCTAGATCTCACATCACATAACATGTCCCTAGATCTTACATCACATAACATGGTACATACTAGATCGCACATCACATAACATGTCCTTAGATCTCACATCACATAACATGGTCCTAGATCTCAAATGACATAACATGTTCATAGATCTCACATCACATAACATGTCCCTAGATCTCACATCACATAACATGTTCCTAGATCTAACATCACATAACATGTCCCTGAATCTCACATCTCATAATATGTCCTTAGACCTAACATCACATAACATGTCCCTGGATCTCACATCACATAATATGTCCTTAGAATTTACATCACATAACATGGTCCTATGTCTCAAATGACATAACATGTTCATAGATCTCACATCACATAATGTGTTCCTAGATCGCACATGGCATAGCATGTTTATACATTGTAGATCTCACATCAGGTAACATGTTCCTAGATTTCACATCACATACATGTAACATGTTACTAGATCTCACATGACATAACATAACCCTAGATCTTGCATCACATAACATGTTCCTATATCTGACATCACATAACATGTTCCTATATTTGACATCACATAACATGTTCCTAGATCTGATATCATATAAAATTTTCATGTTGATGAATTGTATATCTTAAATTAAAGTTTCTTTTGTAGCACTCGTATGAATATGGATTCATATAATTTAAACCACAAACATGCCATTTTTTAACAAAAAATTTATTCAATATTTTTCAACTTTTTTGTATTCTTTTCTGATCAAAATAAATAGGAGTCCTGGTTAGCCTTAAGTGGATTAAAATCACATCAAAATAAATAATAGTTGATGTGTTTTTGTTTTGCTTTGTTTGTCCAAAAAGTTGTATAAGTATAATTATGTTAGTGTGTATTGGAACATTTTTAAACTAAAACTTAGCATAAATTATATTTAACATATGTACCATTTTACAAGATCATTTAGCAAACAATGCTTTAAAATGCATGCAAACCTCTTACTATCTTTACAAATGCATAGGACCAAAATAAACTGAAATATAAAGTGTACATTTCCAATTGTTGTTGATACTGATACCTAGAAATAAGTCGAGCATGATTTGAACAATTGAAATTATTTAACTATTGAATCTAACTCAATTATTTACTGATAATGATAGAACACAAATCTATAAATCACCCTAGCATGTGTTGCCAGTAACATGTAAAATAAAAGGGGTTGAACCAGGCTCCAATTAAACCAATATTGCACTTTTAACTCTTATTATATATTATATTAAATATGTCTTTATATTTTCTGAATTCAAACTTATGCTCACCTTTTTCGTCACTGGTAGTGTCACCAACATCAGGATCAACATGTATGGTTTGTGTCATGTAATCATCAGGGCGGGTTGTCGATCTGAGGTAAATAAGAATTATATATTTAACGGTCCTACAAAAAGAAATGACTGGTGTTTTATATCAGAACAATAACATTTAACCATGTCTATTGACCTGTTTTATCTGCCATTGTATTCATTGCAATACTTGTTATTCATAGTAGCTTATGCTATCATAGCAGTTTTAGGCTATTCACTTAACTTGTCTATCATAGCATTGAAGGTAATCTATTAAACATGGCTATCATACAGAAACATACAGAAAACCTAAAATACTATGACCTGTCAAAAAATAAAAAAAATAAAATCTGGTAAGAAAAAACAAATGTGCACCAACATTGAAAATCAAAAATGTTTTGACCTACCCTACAAGAGGAATACTCAGGCATTTTTTGTTGTATGAGATTTTTTTGTCTATCTCTTTCAATATATTATCTATGTGTAGATCAGGGCTACATTAAGCAGCAAAAAAATTAAAATAACATAATCAATTGATCATATTAAATCTTAATTCTGAAGAAATAATTTATATCAAAAATAAACTTTTATACTGAACCATTCACAAGTTCAAACTAAATTTTATATGACATATTTTTGTATAGATTATGGCCAGTTTGTAATTTTGTTTTTATTTGTTTACATTTGTATGTGTTCTTCATTATATGTATCACTATGTAAAAATTGTTTAATAAATGAGCTATCCTATGAGGCTATCTGCTAAACTTGTCTAACATAGCAGTTTTAGGCTATCCGTTAAACTTGACTTTAATAGCATTTTAGGCTAACAACGAAACTTGTAGTTTAAAGCAGTTTTAAGCTTTCTGTTTAACTTGTATATTACTTGTATGAAACTTTAGGCAATCCATTAAATTTTGCTATTATAACATATTATAACTAATCCTCAATCCAGATTTATTTTACCCGAGTAACAATGTAAACTAATCCTCAATCAGATCAATGTTACATGAGTAACAAAGTAAACTAATCCTCAATCAAGATCAATGTTACCTGAGTAACAATGTAAACTAAACCTCAATCAGATCAATGTTACATGAGTAACAAAGTAACTAATCCTCAATCAAGATCAATGTTACCTGAGTAACAATGTAAACTAATTCTCAATCAGATCAATGTTACCCGAGTTACAATGTAAACTAATCTTCAATCAGATCAATGTTACATGAGTAACAAAGTAACTAATCCTCAATAAAGATCAATGTTACCTGAGTAACAATGTAAACTAATTCTCAATCAGATCAATGTTACCTGAGTTACAATGTAAACTAATCCTCAATCAAGATCAATGTTACCCAAGTAACAATGTAAACTAATCCTCAATCAGATCATTGTTACATGAGTAACAAAGTAAACTAATCCTCAATCAAGATCAATGTTACCTGAGTAACAATGTAAACTAATCCTCAAATAAGAGCAAGATCAATGTTACCTGAGTAACAAAGTAAACTAATCCTCAATCAAGATCAATGTTACCTGAGTAACAATGTAAACTAGTCCTCAAACAAGATAAATGTTACCTGAGTAACAAAGTAAACTAATCTTTTATCAAAATCAATGTTACCCAAGTAACAATGTAAATAGTCCTCAAACAAGATCAATGTTACATGAGTAACAATGTAAACTAATCCTCAATCAAGATCAATGTTACCCAAGTAACAAAGTAAACTAATCCTCAATCAAGATCAATGTTACCCGAGTAACAATGTAAACTAGTCCTCAAACAAGATCAATGTTATCTGGGTAACAATGTAAACTAGTCCTCAATCAAGATCAATTTTACCTGAGTAACAAAGTAACAATGTAATCTAGTCCTCAATCAAGATCATAAGACACTTTTACTGCATTTGCAGATCTCACTCCGTTTAGCTCTGGGCAGAAGGTCACACACATGTCACACACTATTATCGTATTTTTCTTAATGTGAAACAAATTCACAAATAAAAAGTAGACAATATTTCACAAAAAGATCCATTTGAAACACAGAATGCAACCAAGAAAACAATGAAGGATAATAATATATCCTCATGGCTGCAAGCAATAATTTAAGCCTTATTACATTTTCAAGCAAACAACCAGAAATGATAGCATCACCTGTTCAAAGACTGTGACTATTTTTACGACCGCCTAACATATAAGAAGATGAGCAATACTATATATGTATTTTAACTTACGCAGTGATGTAGCTGTAATAATTCTCGTCGGGTACTGTTGTCACTGGCTGCTTTTCTGTAACATTATAAAGCAAAAACTGTTTACTAATATACATCGAGGTCCAAGCATAGGACTTGTCTACCTTAACAATCATGTACTAAGTAAGACAAGATTTATACTAAGCCAGAAGACATCAGATACAACATACACACTCACCAGAATACCAACATATCGATACATGAAATCTACATGTTCACAACATACACCGTCACCACAATACCAACATATTCATTACATGGACTCTACATAATCACAACACACACAGTCACCACAATACAAAAATATCATTACATGGACTCTACATAATCACAACACACACAGTCGAAACAATACCAACATATCCAATACATGGAATCTACATAATCACAACATACACAGTTGCCAAAATACCAACATGTCAATACATGGACTCCACATAATCACAACACACACATTCGCCACAATACCATCATAAAAATACATGGATTCTATATAATCACAACATACACAGTCGCCACAATACCAACATGGACTCTACATAATCACAACATACACAGTTGCCAAAATACCAACAAATCAATACACGGAATTTACATAATTACAACATACACAGACGCCACAATACCGACATATCAATATACAGACTCTACATAATTACAACATACACAGAAGCAACAATATCGACATATCAATACATGGATTTTATATAATCACAACATATACAGTCGCCACAATACAAACATATCAATACATCAACTCTACATAATCATTACATACACAGCCACCACAATACCAACATATCAATACATTAACTTTACATAATCACAACATACACAGATGCCACAATAACAACATATCAATACATCGACTCTACATGATCTCAACATACACAGCAACAACGATACCAACATATCAATACATGGAATGTACAAAATAACAACATATAAAGACTCCACAATACCAACATATCAATACATTGACTCTACATAATCACAACATACACAGATGCCACAATACCAACATATCAATACATCGATTCTACATGATCTCAACATACACAGCAACAACGATACCAACATATCAATACATGGAATATACATAATAACAACATATAAAGATGCCACAATACCAACATATCAATACATCGACTTTACATAATCACAACATACACAGATGCCACAATACCAACATATCAATACATGGAATCAACAATATTACAACATACACAGAGGTCACAATACAAACATCTTAAAATATGAAATCTATATAATCACAACATAAACAGATGCCACAATACCAAGATATCAATACATGGACTCTACATAATCATAACACACACACAATTTCCACAATACCAACATATCAATACATGGAATCTACATTATCACAACATACATAGTCACAACAATACCAACATATCAAAACATGAAATATGCATAATCATAACATACACAGATGCCACAATACCAACATGGACTCTACATAAACACAACATACACCGTCGTCAAATTACCTACATATCAATACACAAACTCTACATAATCACAACATACACAGATGCCACAATACAAACATATCAATACATGGACTCTACATAATCACAACATTCACAGACGCCACAATAGCAACATATCAATACATAGTCTCTACATAATCACAACATACACAGATGCCACAATACCAACATATCAATACAAGGAATCTACATAATCACAACATACACAGATGTCACAATACCAACATATCAATACATGGAATCTACTTAATCACAACATACACAGTTGCCACAATACCAATATATCAATACATGGACTATACATAATCACAACATACACAACCGCCACAATACAACATATCAATTCATGGACTCTACATAATCACAACATACACAGTCGCCACAATAGCAACATATCAATACATGGACTATACATAATCACAACATACACAGTCACCACAATACCAACATATCAATACATGAACTCTTCATAATCACAACATACACAGACGCCACAATACCAACATATCAATACACAGACTATACATAATCACAACTTACACAACCGCCACAATACAACATATCAATTCATGGACTCTACATAATCACAACATACACAGTCGCCACAATAGCAACATATCAATACATGGACTATACATAATCACAACATACACAGTCACCACAATACCAACATATCAATACATGAACTCTTCATAATCACAACATACACAGTTGCCACAATACCAACATATCAATACATGAACTCTTCATAATCACAACATACACAGACGCCACAATACCAACATATCAATACATGGAATCTACATAATCACAACATACACAGATGCCACAATAGCAACATATCAATACATGGACTCTACATAATCACAACATACACAGTTGCCACAATACCAACATATCAATACATGGACTATACATAATCACAACATACACAGTCGCCACAATACCAACATATCAATATATGAACTCTTCATAATCACAACATACACAGTTGCCAAAATACCAACATATCAATACATGGAATCTACATAATCACAACATACAAATTTGCCACAATACCATCATATCAATACATTGAATCTACATAATCACAACATACACTGATGCCACAATATCAACATATCAGTACATGGAATCTACATAATCACCACATACACAGACGCCACAATACCAACATATCAATACATTGAATCTACATAATCACAACATACACAGTAGCCACAATACCAACAAATCAATACATGGAATCTACATAATGACAAAATACACAGACGTCATAATACCAACATATCAATACATGAAATCTTCATAATCACAGCATACACATTCGCCACAATACCAATATGTCAATACACAGACTCTACATAATCACAACATACACAGATGCCAAAATACCAACATATCACTACATGGTCTCTACATAATCAGAAAATACACAGTCGCCACAATATCATAATATTCAATACATGGAATCTACATAATCACAACATACACAGATGCCACAATACCAACATATCAATACATGGAATCTACATAATCACAACATACATAGACGCCAAAATACCAACATATCAATACATGGAATCTACATAATCACAACATACAAAGATGCCAAAATACCAACATATCAATAGATGGAATCTACATAATCACAACTTACACAGACGCCACAATACCAACATATCAATACATGGACTCTACATAATTACAACATACAAAGACGCCAAAATACCAACATATCAATACATGGCCTCTTCATAATCACAACATACACAGTCGTCACACAATACATCGGCTCTATATAATCACAACACATACAGATGCCACAATACCAACTTATCAATATATGGAATCTACATAATCACAACATACAAAGACGCCACAATACCAACATATCAATATATGGAATCTACATAATCACAACATACACAGATGCCACAATACCAACATATCAATATATGGAATCTACATAATCACAACATACACAGATGCCACAATACCAACATATCAATACATGGAATATACATAATCACAACATACAAAGACGCCAAAATACCAACATATCAATAGATGGAATCTACATAATCACAACATACACTGAAGCCACAATACCAACATATCAATACATGAAATCTACATAACCAAAACACACACTGTCACCACAATACCAACATATTAAAAGATGGAATCTACATAATCATAATATACAAAGAAGCTACAATATCAACATATCAATACATGGAATTTACATAATTACAACTAAAACAAACGCAACAATACCAACATATAAATACATGGACTCTTCATAATCACAACATACACATATGCCACAATACAAACATATCAACACATGGAATCTACATAATCACAATATACACAGCTGCCATAATACCAACATATCAATACATGGAAGCTACATCAACACAACATATACACACGCCACTATATCAACATGTCAATAGATGGACTCTACATAATCACAACATACACAAATGCAACAATACTAACATATCAATACATGACATCTACATAATCACAACATACACACTGGTCATAATACCAACCTATCAATACATGGACTCTACATAATGACAACATACAAAGATGCTACAATACCAACATATCAATACATGGACTCTACAAAATCACAACATACACAGCCGCCACAATACCAACATATCAATACATGGACTCTACAAAATCACAACATACACATTCGCCACAATACCAATATGGACTCTACATAATCACAACACACACAGTCACCACAATACTAACATATCAATACAAAGAATCAACATAATCACAACATACACAGTCACCACAATACCAACATATCAATACATGGAAGCTATATAATCACAACATACACAAATGCCACAATACCAACATATCAATACGTGGAATCTACATAATCACAACATAGACAGTCGCCACAATACCAACATATCAATATATGGAACCTACATAATCACAACATACAAAAATGCCACAATACCAAAATATCAATACCTGGAAGCTAAATAATCACAACACACACATACGCCACAATACCAACATATCAATACATGGACTCTACATAATCACTACACACACAGCCGCCCCAATACCAACATGTCAATACATGGAAGCTACATATTCACATCATACACAAATGCCACAATACCAACATATCAATACATGGAAGCTAAAAATATCACAACACACACATACGCCACAATACCAACATATCAATACATGGAAGCTACATAATCACAACACACGAAGATGCCACAATACCAACATATTCAATACATTGAATCTACATAATCACAACATACACAGACGCCACAATACCAACATATCAATACATGGAATCTACATAATCACAACATCCAGACTCGCCACAATACCATCATATCAATACATGTACATGGAATCTACATAATGACAATGACAATGACAATGTTTATTCAAGTTATTTAGGCCACCGGCCCATAATACAAAAACACACAAATATTATAATAATACAACAATGTGTCAAAAGGATAAAGGCAATATCAGGAATAAAAAGAGAAAACACATGAATTATCAAACATAGAGTGTCTAAAATGTTTTATCGTCTTTACAAGTGTTAATTTAATCTTATAACGGTGTAGCATACTCATATTTTAGTTTGTTTCAGTTTGGACTTGAATAAAGTATTTCCATTTGTTGAACATTTCTAGTACACATTTGGAGAGTTTTATCAACAAATTATCGTTTTGTGTACTCATTAATTTATAGAATAAATTTAATCCATTATGGTAACCATTCAAAAATTCTGAAAGAAACTGATTTCTCAAAGCATCATAATACGCACATTTCATTATTACATGAAATTCGTCCTCTACACAGTCGCCACAATACCAACATGTCAATACATGGTATCTACATAATCACAACATACACAGATGCCACAATACCAATATGTCAATACATGGAATCTGCATAATCACAACATACATAGTCACAACAATACCAACATATCAATACATGTAATCTGCATAATCACAACATACACAGACGCAAAAATACCAACTTGTCAATACATGGACTAAACATAATCACAACATACAAAGTCACCACAATACCAACATATCAATACATCGACTCTACATAATCACAACACACACAGTCACCACAATACCAACATGTCAATACATGGACTATACATAATCGCAACATACACAACCGCCACAATATCAACATATCAATACATCGACACTACATAATCACAACACACACAGTCACCACAATACCAACATATTCTATACTTGGACTTTACATAATCATGACACACACAGTTGCCACAATACCAACATATTCTATACTTGGACTCTACAGAATCATGACACACACAGTCGCCACAATACCAACATATTCAATACATGGACTCTAAATAATCACAACACACACAGTCACCACAATACCAATATATTCAATACATGGAAGCTACATAATCACAACACACAGTTGCCATAATACCAACAAGCCAATACATGGAATCTACATAATCACATCATACACAGTCTCCACACAATACATCGGCTCTATATAATCACAACACACACTGTCGCCACAATAACAACATATCAATACATGGAATATACATAATCACAACTACAAAGACGCCACAATACCAACATATCAATATATGGAATCTACATAATCACAACATCAACAAACACAACAATGCCAACATATCAATACATGGACTCTACATAATCACAACATGATCACAATACAGACAGATGCAACAATGCCACCATATCAATACATGGACTCTACATAATCACAACATATACAGCCGCCACAATACCAACATATCAATACATTGAATCTACATTATCACAACATACACAGTCACAAAATACAAAAATATCAATACATGGACTCTATATAATCACAAAATACACAGATCACACAATACCAACATATCAATACACGGACTCTACATAATCACAACAGACACAGTCGCCACAATACCAACATGGACTCTACATAATCACAACAGACACAGTCGCCACAATACCAACATATCAATACAAGGAATCAACATAATCACAACAGACACAGTCGCCACAATACAAATATATCAATACATGGACTCTACATAATCACAACATACACAGTTTTCACAATACAAACATGGACTATACATAATCACAACATACACAGATGCCACAATACCAACATATCAATACATGGACTCTACATAATCACAACAGACACAGTCTCCACAATACCAACATATCAATACATGGACTCTACATAATAACAACAGACACAGTCGCCACAATACCAACATATCAATACATGGACTCTACATAATCACAACAGACACAGTCACCACAATACCAACATGGACTCTACATAATCACAACATACACAGTCGCCACAATACCAACATATCATAATATATGGAATCTACATTATCACAACATATACAGCCGCCACAATACCAACATATCAATCCATTGAATCTACATTATCACAACATACACAGTCACAAAATACAAATATATCAATACATGGACTCTACACAATCACTACATACACAGACACCACAATACCAACATATCAATACATGGACTCTACATAATCACAACTTACACAGACACCACAATACCAACATATTCAATACATGGACTCTACATGATCACAACATACACAGATGCCACAATACCAACATATTCAATACATGGACTCTACATGATCACAACAGACACAGTCACCATAAAACCAACATATGAATAAATGAAATCTGCATATTCACAACATACACAGACGCAACAATACCTACATGTCAATACATGGACTCTACATAATCACAACATACACAGTCTCCACAATACCAACATATTCAATACATGGCCTCTACATAATCACAACACACACAGTTTCCACAATACCAACATATCAATACATGGACTTTACATAATCACAACATACACAGTTGCCACAATACCAACATGGGCTCTACATAATCACAACATACACAGACGCTACAATATCAACATGTCAATACATGAACTCTATATAATCACAACATACACAGTCACCTCAATGCCAACATATCAATACATCAACTATACATAATCACAACACACACAGTCGCCACAATACCAACATATTAATACAAGGAATCTACATATTCACAACATACACAAACTCCACAATACCAACATATCAATACGTCGAATCTACATAATCACAACATACACAGATGCCACAATTCCAACATATCAATACATGTCATCTACATAATCACAATATACACAAACGCCACAATACCAACATATTCAATACATCAAATCTACATAATCACAACATACACAGTCACCACAATACAACATATCAATACATGGACTTTACATAATCACAACACACACAGTCGCTTCAATACCAACATATCAATACATGGAATCTACATAATCACAACATACACAGTCGCCACAATACCAACATATCAAAACATGGACTATACATAATCACAACATATACAGACGTCACAATAGCAACATATTCAATACATGGACTCTACATAATCACAAGATACAATGACGCCACAATACCAACATATCAATACATGGACTATTCATAATCACAACAATCACATATGCCACAATACCAACATCTCAATATATGGAATCTTCATTATCACAACATAACAGCTGCTGCAATACCAACATATCAATACATGGACTCTACATTATCACAAAATACACAATTGCCACAATATCAACATATCAATACATCGACACTATATAATCACAACACACACAGTCACCCCAAACCCAACATATCCTATACTTGGACTCTACATAATCATGACACACACAGCCACCACAATACCAACATATTTAATACATGGACTCTACATAATCACAACACACACAGTCGCCATAATACCAACATATTCAATACATGGAAGCTACATAATCACAACATACACAGTCGCCACACAATACATCTGCTCTATATAATCACAACACACACAGTCGCTACAATACCAACATATCAATACATAGAATATACATAATCACAACTACAAAGACGCCACAATACCAACAAATCAAAATATGGAATCTACATAATCACAACATAGACAGACACAACAATGCTAACATATCAATACATGGATTCTACATAATCACAACATAATCACAATACAGACAGACACAACAATGCCAACATATCAATACATGGACTCTACATAATCACAACAAGCACAGATGAAACAATACCAACATATCAATACATGGATTTTACCTAATAACAACAGACACAGTCGCCACAATACCAACATATCAATACATGGACGCCACAATACCAACATCTCAACCATGGAATCTACAAAATCACAACATACACAGATGGCACAGTACCAACATATCAATACATACACAGTCGCCACAATACCAACAAATACATGGACTCTACATAGTCACATCATTCACAGTCACCACAATACCAACATGGACTTTACATAATCACAACATACACAGTCATCAAAATACAAACATATCAATACATTGACTTTACATAATCACAACATACACAGACGCCACATTACTGACATACCAATACACGGACTCTACATAATCACAACACAAACAGATGTCACAATATTGACATATCAATACATGGATTTTATATTATCACAACATACACAGATGTCACAATATCGACATATCAATTCATGGATTTTATATTATCACAACATACACAGTTGCCACAATACCAACATATTCAATACATGGAAGCTACATAATCATAAAATACACAGATACATTGTACCACAATACCAACATATCAATACATGGACTCTACATAATCATAACATACACAGTCGCCACAATACCAGCATGGACTCTACATTATCACAACAGACACAGTCGCCACAATACCAACAAATATACAGACTCTACATAATTACAACATACACAAAAGCAACAATATCAACATATCAATACACAGACTTTTCATAATCACAACATGCATAGACGCCACATTACCGACATATCAATACACAGACTCTACATAATCACAACGCAGACATATCACAATACCAACATGTAAAAACATGGAATCTGTATAATCACAACAGACATAGTCACCACAATACCAACATGTCATTACATGGAATTTACATTATCAAAACATATAAAGATGCCACAATACCAACATATCAATACATGAAACCTACATAATCACAACATTTACAGACACCACAATACCATCATATCAATACATGAACTCTTCATAATCACAACATACAAAGACGCCACAGTACCAACATATCAATACATGGAATCTACATAATGACACCATACACAGTTGCCACAATACCAACATATCAATATACTGAAGCTACATAATTTCATATCAATACATGGACTCTACAGAATCACAACACACGCAGACGTCACAATACCAACATATCAATACATGTAATCTAAATAATCACAACATACACAAGTACCACAATACCAACATATTAAATACATGAAATCTACATAATCACAACATATACAGTCACCACAATACCAACATATCAATACATGGACTCTACATAATCACAACATACACAGACGCCACAATACCAACATATTCAATACATGGAATCTAGATAATCACAACATACACAGATACCACAATACCAACATATCAATACATGGAATCTACATAATCACAACATACACAGACGCCACAATACCAACATATGCAATACATCGACTCTACATGATCTCAACATACACAGCAACAACGATACCAACATATCAATACATTGAATCTACATAATCACAACATACACAGATGCCACAATACCAACATATCAATACATCGACTCTACATAATCACAACATACACAGTCACTACAATACTAACATATCAATACATTGACTCTACATAATTACAAAATACACAGATGCCACAATACCAACATATTCAATATATGATATCTACATAATCACAACATAAACAGTCACTAAAATACCAACATATCAATACATTGACTCTACATAATCACAACATACACAGATTCCACAATACCAACATATCAATACATGAAATCTACACGATCACAACATACACAGTCACCACAATACCAACATATTCAATACATGGAATCTGCATAATCACAACAGACACAGCCATCACAATACCTACATATCAATACATGAAATCTACATAATAACAACACACACAGTCACCACAATACCAACATATCAATACCTGGACTCTACATAATCACAACACACACAGTCGCCACAATACCAACATATCAATATATGGAATCTACATAATCACAACACATACAGATGTCACAAAACCAACATATCACAGTCGCCACAATACCAACATATCAAAACATGGAATCTTCATAATCACAACACACACAGATGCCACAATACCAACATATCAATACAAGGACTCTACATAATCACAACAAAACATCGATGTCACAATATCAACATATCAATACATGGAATCTACATAATCACAACATACACAGTCGCCACAATACCAACATATCAATACATGGACTCTACATGATCATAAACACACACAGTCGCCACAATACCAACATATCAATACATGGACTCTACATAATCTCAACTTACACAGTCGCCACAATACCAACATATCAATACATCGACTCTACATAATCACAACACACACAGTCGCCACAATATCAACATATCAATACATGGACTCTACATAATCTCAACTTACACAGTCGCCACAATACCAACACATCAATACATCGACTCTACATAATCACAACACACACAGTCGCCGCAATACTAACATATCAATACATGGACTCTACATAATCACAACACACACAGTCGCCACAATACCAACATGGACTCTACATAATCACAACACACACAGTCGCTGCAATACCAACATATCAATACATGGACTCTACATAATCACAACATTCACAGTCGCCACAATACCAACATGGACTCTACATAATCACAACATACACAGATGCCACAATACCAACATGGACTCTATATAATCACAACATACACAGTCACCAAAATACCAACATATCAATACATGGACTCTACATAATCACAACACACACAGTCGCCACAATATCAACATATCAATACATGGTATCTACATAACCACAGCACACACAGTCACAACAATACCAACATATCAATACATTAACTCTACATAATCACAACACACACAGTTGCCACAATACCAACATATCAATATATGGAATCTACATAATCACAACACATACAGATGCCACAAAACCAACATATCACAGTTGCCACAATACCAACATATCAATACATGGAATCTACATAATCACAACACACACAGACGCCACAATACCAACATATCAATACATCTACTCTACATAATCACAACACACACAGTCGCCACAATACCAACATAATAATACACGGACTCTACATAATCACAACAAAACATCGATGTCACAATACCAACATATCAATACATGGACTCTACATAATTACAACATACACAGACACCACAATACCAACACATCAATACATCGACTCTACGTAATATCAACTTACACAGTCGCCACAATACCAACACATCAATACATCAACTCTACATAATCTCAACTTACACAGTCGCCACAATACCAACACATCAATACATCGACTCTACATAATCACAACAGACACAGTCGCCACAATACCAACACATCAATACATCAACTCTACATAATCTCAACTTACACAGTCGCCACAATACCAACACATCAATACATCGACTCTACATAATCACAACTTACACAATCGCCGCAATACCAACACATCAATACATCGACTCTACATAATCACAACTTACACAATTGCCGCAATACCAACACATCAATACATCGACTCTACATAATCACAGCTTACACAGCCGCCACAATACCAACATATCAATTCATGGTGTATATACATAATCACAGCTTACACAGCCGCCGCAATACCAACACATCAATACATCGACTCTACATAATCACAGCTTACACAGCCGCCGCAATACCAACATATCAATTCATGGTGTATATACATAATCTTAATAAAGAATATATAAGAAATGAGAACATGGACCTGTGACTGTCTTGGAACAGTCAGTAGCATCTTGTTAGTTGTAAAATTAAACCTGGTTTAAGCCGGATGTATTTACTCTAACTCTTCTCCCGTCATCACATTATATAATGAGGAGGTGTAGAATTAGTCCCACCAGATTATATTCTCCCATCATCACATTATATAATGAGGTGTAGAATTAGTCCCACCAGATTATCTTCTCCCATCATCACATTATATAATGAGGTGTAGAATTAGTCCCACCAGATTATCTTCTCCCATCATCACATTATATAATGAGGAGGTGTAGAATTAGTCCCACCAGATTATCTTCTCCCATCATCACATTATATAATGAGGAGGTGTAGAATTAGTCCCGCCAGATTATATTCTCCCATCATCACATTATATAATGAGGAGGTGTAGAATTAGTCCCACCAGATTATCTTCTCCCGTCATCACATTATATAATGAGGAGGTGTAGAATTAGTCCCTCCAGATTATTTTCTCCCGTCATCACATTATATAATGAGGAGGTGTAGAATTAGTCCCACCAGATTATCTTTTCCTGTCATCACATTATATAATGAGGAGGTGTAGAATTAGTCCCGCCAGATTATCTTCTCCCGTCATCACATTATATAATGAGGAGGTGTAGAATTAGTCCCACCAGATTATCTTCTCCCATCATTGCATTATATAATGAGGAGGTGTAGAATTAGTCACACCAGATTATCTTCTCCCGTCATCACATTATATAATGAGGTGGTGTAGAATTAGTCCCGCCTGATTATTTTCTCCCATCATCACATTATATAATGAGGTGTAGAATTAGTCCCACCAGATTATCTTCTCCCGTCATCACATTATATAATGAGGAGGTGTAGAATTAGTCCCTCCAGATTATTTTCTCCCGTCATCACATTATATAATGAGGAGGTGTAGAATTAGTCCCACCAGATTATCTTTTCCCGTCATCACATTATATAATGAGGAGGTGTAGAATTAGTCCCGCCAGATTATCTTCTCCCGTCATCACATTATATAATGAGAAGGTGTAGAATTAGTCCCACCAGATTATCTTCTCCCATCATTGCATTATATAATGAGGAGGTGTAGAATAAGTCACACCAGATTATCTTCTCCCGTCATCACATTATATAATGAGGTGGTGTAGAATTAGTCCCTCCAGATTATTTTCTCCCATCATCACATTATATAATGAGGTGGTGTAGAATTAGTCCCGCCTGATTATTTTCTCCCATCATCACATTATATAATGAGGAGGTGTAGAATTAGTCCCGCCTGATTATTTTCTCCCATCATCACATTATATAATGAGGTGTAGAATTAGTCCCACCAGATTATCTTCTCCCGTCATCACATTATATAATGAGGAGGTGTAGAATTAGTCCCGCCAGATTATTTTCTCCCATCATCACATTATATAATGAGGTGTAGAATTAGTCCCACCAGATTATCTTCTCCCATCATCACATTATATAATGAGGAGGTGTAGAATTAGTCCCACCAGATTATCTTCTCCCATCATCACATTATATAATGAGGAGGTGTAGAATTAGTCCCACCAGATTATCTTCTCCTGTCATCACATTATATAATGAGGAGGTGTAGAATTAGTCACACCAGATTATCTTCTCCCGTCATCACATTATATAATGAGGAGGTGTAGAATTAGTCCCGCCAGATTATCTTCTCCCGTCATCACATTATATAATGAGGAGGTGTAGAATTAGTCCTACCAGATTATCTTTTCCCATCATCACATTATATAATGAGGTGTAGAATTAGTCCCACCAGATTATCTTCTCCCGTCATCACATTATATAATGAGGAGGTGTAGAATTAGTCCCGCCAGATTATCTTCTCCCGTCATCACATTATATAATGAGGTGTAGAATTAGTCCCATCAGATTATCTTCTCGCAAACATCATTTGCAGAACAATTTATTCAAATTAAAGGTCTCACTCAAAGTTGAATTTTGTTCTTTGTACTATATAAAATAAGGTTTAGGATTTCAATGGTAAAAAAGAATACCACATAGAGTTTTTATTAAAGTATTTGTTTTTCATAGCAGGAACATGAAAATGCACAATAACTGGTAGGTTGACAAACTTGGTTATTTTTAAAGAGGATGCAGTGACACCCTGAGATTTTTTTAAAAAAGAAGTCTTCAATTGCTCATATATACATGCATATATTGCACTCCTATAAAAGTCACTCTTTTAACACCAGTGTTGTCTTAATGCAGTAATTCTATGCTATGCCAACTTTTGCTATACTCATCTGCAGTTAGAAATCACAACCACTATGAACCATTTAAAGTACATAGGGTTTTTCTTTAAGCATAAGAATCATGTTACCATCAGTAAAAAGGGGCTTAACTGTGAAGTGAGACGTAAACAACTAATAAAAAACAAGACCACGCTAGTCTTGAAATATTATACCATTTTGGACTTTTAGAAACATGTGTATCAAGATATTTTCAAACATAGTGTTTGACAAACACCAATTAGGAATCTGCAGTATACATATTATATAATACGCACATCAAAGTGTTAAGTCATATCTACAATTTGAATAACAATTAAATGGACGCTGAAGTTGTTGTCTATTAACTGTTGGGTTATTATCTGGTTAAGTATGTGCATTATGAAGTTATACAAATTAACACTTAAAATAGCACTGTCGTATAATCATTAACATGTCATTTCAAGTGTTCTGTAATCAACAAACAAATATGCGAATGTGTAGGTTTATGTACTATTGCTATACAGATGTAACGTGGGCATTTTAAGTGTTCTGTAATTATTACACAACTAAAAGGTCCTCTGTGGCCGAGTGATCTAAGGCCCCGTCTCAAGATTACTTACCACTCACAGCAAATGCCATAGTTTTGAGTCATGCTCATTCCAAAAACTTTATGTGAGAAAGTTTCCAGTTTCTTACGGAAGGACGGTTGTTCTACTCAGTCTGAGGTCTTCCTCCACTAGTAAAACTGAATATGCCATATATAACCTGAAATGTGTTAAAATGGCATTAAACACCATTTAAAAAAAGATAGACAACTAAGTACTGTTAATGTGTGCATGCTATTCATAAATGGCTACACGGATGTCAAGGGTAATATGAACCACAGTTATGCATTACAGTTACATTCAGTTTTTAAAACATATACTCAGGAAAATACACACGAGTGACAAGATGAATAATTTCGCTCATGGTCTTATAATATAAACTTCTTCATAAATTTCATAAACGTTATTATTGTTATTGGCCTAAAAGTACTATGACTCCCAATGCACATCAAAAATATATATAATTTTTATACTGCCTTTAAACTTAGAGTAAATACTTAACTTTCAAACATCATGACTTATCATTGCAGAAAAGTGATACATTAATAACATAACAATGGTTGTTAGTTGTATCAAACCAGTAATTATTTACTTTATTTACTTCTCTAATAACATTATTTCATGTTTTCACTACACTGTTGTAATATCTATATTGGCTATAAACACACAAGTGCTGCGGGACGACCCTATTAATGACCGCATGATTATCAATATAGGTGGGACGAACCTATTAAGGACTGCATGATTATCAGTATAGGTGGGACGACCCTATTAATGACCGCATGATAATCAATATAGGCGGGACAACCCTATTAAGGACTGTATGATTATCAATATAGGTTGGACGACCCTATTAATGACCGCATGATTATCAATATAGGTGGGATGACCCTATTAAGGACTGCATGATTATCAATATAGGCGGGACGACCCTATTAATGATCGCATGATTATCAATATAGGTTGGATGACCCTATTAATGACTGCATGATTATCAATATCGGTGGGCGACCCTATTAAGGACTGCATGATTATCAATATAGGTGGGACGATCCTATTAAGGACTGCATGATTATCAGTATAGGTGGGACGACCCTATTAATAACCGCATGATTATCAATATAGGTTGGAAGACCCTATTAATGATCGCATGATTATCAATATAGGTGGGACAACCCTATTAAGGACTGCATGATTATCAATATAGGTGGGACGATCCTTTTAATGGCCGCATGATTATCAATATAGGTTGGACGACCCTATTAATCACTGCATGATTATCAATATAGGTGGGACGACCCTATTAATGACCGCATAATTATCAATATAGGTGGGACGACCATATTAATGATCGCATGATTATCAATATAGGCGGGACGACCCTATTAATGACTGCATGATCATCAATATAGGTGGGACGACCCTATTAATGGCCGCATGATTATCAATATAGGTTGGACGACCCTATTAATGACCGCATGATAATCAATATAGGCGGGACGACCCTATTAAGGACTGCATGATTATCAATATAGGAGGGACGACCCTATTAATGACTTCATGATTATCAATATAGGTGGGATGACCCTTTTAATGACTGCATGATTTTGCAGTAGCCGACTAACTCATAATAATAAACTCCTACAAGTTCAAGCACTTATTCGGTTACATTTACATAACCATTAAATAACGTTTAAATTTGATTTCTGAGCAGGATAGACGTGAAAACAGTTAATATACACAATATGTTTGCTTGAATATTAAGCGTCATATTATGACATCGTGGGTTAATAAACGACCAGTTAAGCTAACTACTCTTTCCTGTGCCACAGGAAGGTCACTCGAGCACAAAAATCTCCGCAAGTAACTTATGAAGTTTCAACTTGAATCAGAGGTGAAACACGAATAAAAATGTGAAGCAATGGCATATATCAATCACCACGGAGACTGTGGCCAGATAGGGGTTCAAACTGACGACCCATGGATTGAATCAATCAAAGCACTTAGGGTAATGAGGGGGACAGGAAAGATGTAACAAGAACTGTCGGAACAAAGTGAACGAATATCTCATATTGCTTTCATGTTATTTAATTAAGCATTTAGTTACATTTGTCTTTCAAACATTAAAATTGCTTTATAATCCATTAACCATTACTGAAAAAAAGATAAGTGTGCCAATACCTAGCTTAAGACACACCATGTAAACATTACTACCCGAAATTACAATTGCATATCTTACCTGATTAAAAACTTTAACCTCAAACATTAAGGCTAAAAGGACCATAACCCTGCCAAAATACAACCCAGAGTTATGGTTGTTGTCTTTGTGTGTGTTCCATTGGTGATGGTGAACACGCATGCAAAGTTTCATTTATTTCCAATGAGTGGTTGCATAGATATCTTACCTGATAAAAAAAACTTTAACCTGAAAAATTCAGCCCAAAAAATTTAACTTGGAAAACGAACGACAACGCCGGTGCGAGTATAATAGCTCCCCTATTCTACGAATAGTCGAGCTAAAATGTAATTTCTTTTTTATAATAGACAAGTAGAAGTTTGCATCGTTGCAAGTATTACAAGGTACAAAATTTACATGTGCAAGGTTGACCACTTTTTTCGAATAAGGCGAAGAAGGTAACTGAATGTGTTGCGCTTGAAAGTAAATGTATCTGCTCTGTAATAGACATGGCAACAACTCTTAAATATGGCGGATGTTTAACTCCAAGATGTGTGTGATTACGTAATGTATGACAGTTTAACGCAACTATCATGCTCTGAGTTCCAAGATATGAGATAAGTATTAAAGCTCAATTCCATATTATTTTCAGAAGTGCCAAGCTTTCTATCAAATGGAAAATCTTTGGACCAAGCACATTCAATTTCCACGCTATAGAAAAAAACTGGAATATGAATGTCCACGCTATTGATCGGTAACAATTTTTTACCAAGGATTTTAAGAAAAATATGGTCATTATGCAGTTACAAACAACATATTACTTAACCCTTTACTCCATAGATACACGTTTTCCCGCACCAATCACAGAAGGCCTTTGAAAACAGTGCAGGAATAGTTCAGATTGCTCGTAACCTGAACACTTCCTGCACTGTTTTCCACTCTGTCAGTAAATATAAACATAATTCACCAATTGCTGATACATAGTGAATTAACGCTTTCAATTTGGAAGAGTCCAAGAAAATGCTTATTGAGCAAAGGGTTAATATAGACCCTTTAATAGAACTGATTGGAAACCATATTTTTACCTAGAATGGCCGAAACATGCACGAACCGACGTACAGGGATAAGTTTACCCTTTAACATGTTTCAAATAGCGGGAGCATAACAAAAGACATTGTTATAAATGTTTCTACACTACTTCGATGAAACAGGTTCATCTTTAAAATTTCATTCTCATGCAAATGTTTCAAATGGTAGAAAATAACATGAAATATAGAGAGCTGTAAAGATCTTTACCAAAATCCTGTAATGAAATTGTGCAATAGCGAGAAGCCATATACGTGAAAATATATACGGTGACTCTGATTTGCAACATTTGGCACTACCATTAGTTAGTGCTGCTTAATAACACTGACTTGATATATGTGTATCGTGTGTAGTGTTGAGATTTGTATATGTGTATTACTGCATGCTATGCATAGTGATGTTATCGTTGAAGGCCGGATGCAGCGGATACACGTCATTCTTTACATTTTTACTTAATTATTTATCTGCTTGGTTAACAGTAACTACAATCTATACATGATGATGTTATCATCGAAAGCCATGGATCTCTTTTTGGTTTGAGCGGGGGTGGGTGGCTTATGGGGCGGTTATTGAACGTTTACAGTAAGGAAATGGATTGTTATAAAGATGGTATAAGAAAATCATTTTAGCTCCGAGCGCGGTTGCTAAAGCACCATCATGTCTCGAAAAACTAATCAATATGATATAGGCAAAATTAATGTACTAATGTGAAAACAAGGCAAAACTGTTCCCTTTATGACAAGTAAAGGGCAGCAACTGAGACTGTAGTTTTCTCTCCAGGACAATTCACGTTTCTGTGAAAGTATGTTAAAACACGTGTGAGAGGGTTGCATACACAACAATAGAATAAATTAAAACATGTATTTTCAGACAAACACAATAAGAGATTACTTTGAGTTTCTGTCTATTCATATGTAATAACTCGTCAACAATGGAGGCTGATAATGATAAGTTTAGAGTAGGCAGGATACATCTCCATTCGGAACACCTCTCTCAATTCTACGAATCAAACTTGCCGCAAGCACGAAAAGTAGCAAGCTGTTCCTGAGGAATTCCGAATTGATAAGTTTCACGTTAACTATCAAAAGAAGAAAATGAATATCAAACTAACTTAAGTGTGCCTAAGTAGACTTGTCCATCATTACATTTACTTATCAAACACTTACTTTTCATACAGAGGAAGTTTGAGCGAGTCTTGCATTCCAACAGTGTCTTTGAGAACCCAGATTCGGCTTTCCTTCCCGATTGACAGTAAGTTGGTTCCAAGGTCTGTACTTTGTAATCTGCAGTTTAAAGAATTCTAGGCTGTCATTCTGGTTTAACTCTCAAGTAATCTCTCCTTATCAGAAACTTATTCTTGTGATGGTCGGTTTTCAATGACCTTGCTATTAAAGCAGATTGGGAAAACAGTTCCCCACCCCTATTAGAAATTGATTCACAGCTGTGGATATAATCTGTCCACATACTATAATTTAGAGTTTTGGATGTTTATGATATCATTGGAAAAAAGTGTCATTTTCAACAATTCTGGCCATTAACAAAAAGCTAATTGAAACCAGGTGTATCAGACTAAACATTGTGCAGGTAAGTAGTTTTACAAAGATATAGTTGTCAACCAGGCATCTAAAGCAGTTTCAATTATATTACATTGAAATATTTTAACTAATCTGAATGTAGTACACAAGCTTCACTTACCCGATACGTCATATAACATGACTAACGTTCGCTCAATGTCAACCCAACGATTGTCCACTTTGAAATACTGGTTTTGATTGTCTAGAATATGTATGCCTGCCAGGCGCCATTCACTGTCATTGCGGCATTCATGGTTTGCGGTTGTCTTGGTGACCATAAAAATGTTGTCAATGTATTTTGTACTTCCATTATTAACTAAAATTTATAGATTAAAAGAAAATGGCAGTTACCAATCAGTTTTAGACTAGTTTAACTGACCGTTTCACATTTAATATGTCCGTTTTATATAGATGTTTAAGAGGGACAGTAATAAACTGAAATAAAAGCTAATATTTCCGAAAGCATATAAAGTATATTAAAACATTACTGTATTATACTGAATGTAAAAAATATATAGATTAGTACTATGTTAATAATACGAAAAAGGCATGACATAGATACAAATTGTTACATTTCTTGGATTTCTTGTAATTGTTATGTGCCTGTTCATTTGTTTAATGTTTTTTTGTTTATGTGTTCGTATTTGTTATTCATATTGGAGTGACATTTTATCAAGTGTTGGTAAAATTTTATTTAGATGTTTGATATAATTTTCACAGTTGATTCGCAGAAACCTACGAGAAAGTTCAGTGGGGATCGACAGGAGCGTCTAAATGCATTAATTTAGAAAATGACACAGTAAAGGACATGAAATGTAACAATAAACATTACAATTGACAGTCCTTCCCTACTTCAGTGACATGTTACAGTCAAAGTCACAACTGACATTACATCACGACTGCAGTGAAATGTTACAGTCGAAGTCACGATTGACATTCCATCCATACAGCAGTAAAATGTTACAGTCAAAGTCACAATTGACATTCCTTCCCTACTGAAGTGAAATGTTACAGTCAAAGTCATGATTGACATTCCTTCCCTACTGCAGTGACATGTTACAATCAAAGTCATGATTGACTTTCCTTCCTTACTGCAGTGACATGTTACAGTCAAAGTCCCAATTGAAATTCCTTCCCTACTGCAGTGAAATGTCACAGTCAAAGTCACAACTGACATTCCATCACGACTGCAATGAAATTTTAGTCAAAGTCACAATTACAATTCCTTCCCTACTTCAGTGAAATGTTATAGTCAAAGTCACGATTGGCATTCCTTCACTACTGCAGTGAAATGTTACAGTCAACGTCACGATTGATATAATAAAGAATCCTTCACTACTGTAGTAAAATGTTACAGTAAAAATCACGATTGACTGCTTCCCTACCGCAGAGAAATGTTATAGTCACAACTGGCATTCCATCGCGACTACAGTGAAATATTACAGTCAAAGTCAAGATTGACATTACTTTGTTTCTTCAGTTAAATGTTACAGTCAACGTCACGATTGACATTCCTTCCCTACTTCAGTGAAATGTTACAGTCAAAGTCAAGATTGACATTACTTCCCTTCTTCAGTGAAATGTTACAGACAACGTCACGATTGACATTCCTTCCCTACTTCAGTGACATGTTCCATTTAACGTCATGATTTACATTCTTTCCCTACTTCAGTGAAATGTTACAGTAAAAGTCACGATTGACATTCCTTCTCTACTGCAGTGAAATGTTACAGTCACAACTGGAATTCCATTGCCACTGCAGTGAAATGTCACAGTCAAAGTCAAGATCGACATTTCTTCCCTACTTCAGTAAAATGTTACAGTCAACGTCACGATTGACATTCCTTCCCTACTCCAGTGAATTGTTACAGTCAACATCACGATTGACATTTCTTCCCTACTCCAGTGAAATGTTACAGTAAAAGTCACGATTGACATTCCTTCCCTACAGCAGTGAAATGTTACAGTCAACGTCACGATTGACATTCCTTCCCTACTTCAGTGAAATGTTACAGTAAAAGTCACGATTGATATTCCTTTCTTACTGCAGTGAAATGTTACAGTCAAAGTCATGATTGACATTCCTTCCCTACTGCAGTGAAATGTTACAGTCACGATTGACATTCATTACTTACTGCAGCAAAATGTTACATTCAACGTCACGATTGACATTCCTTCCCTACTTCAGTGAAATGTTACAGTAAAAGTCACGATTGATATTCCTTCCCAACTGCAGTGAAATGTTATAGTCACAACTGGCATTCCATCTTGACTGCAGCGAAATGTCACAGTCACAGTCAAGATTGACATTCCTTCCCTACTTCAGTGAAATGTTACAGTCAAAGTTTCGATTGACATTCTTTCCCTACTTCAGTGAAATATTACTGTCAAAGTCATGATTGACCTTCCTTCCCTTCCGCAGTAAAATGTTACTGTCAAAGTCATGATTGACATTCTTTCTCTATTTCAGTGAAATGTTACTGTCAAAGTCACGATTGACATTCCTTCCCTACTTCAGTGAAATGTTACCATAAGAGTCACGATTGACATGTCTTCCCTACTGCAGCGAAATGTTACAGTCACAACTGGCATTCAATTACGACTGCAGCGAAATGTCACAGTCACAGTCAAGATTAACATTCCTTCCCTACTTCAGTGAAATATTACTGTCAAAGTCATGATTGACCTTCCTTCCCTACTTCAGGGAAATATTACTGTCAAAGTCATGATTGACCTTCCTTCCCTTCCGTAGTGAAATGTTACTGTCAAAGTCACGATTGACATTTGTTCCTTACTTCAGTGAAATGTTACTGTCAAAGTCATGATTGACATTCCTTCCCTACTTCAGTGAAATGTTATAGTAAAATTCACTGTTGACATTTCTTCCCTACTGCAGTGAAATGTCACAGTCAAAGTCACGGTTGACATTCCTTTCCTACAGCAGTGAAATATCTAAGCCAAAGTCATGATTGACATTCATTCCCTTCTGCGTTGAAATATCATGGTCAAAGTCATAGTTCACATTTCTTCCATACTTCAGTGACATGTCACAGTAAATGTCACTGATTGACATTCTTCCAATACTTCAGTGAAATGTCACAGTCAAAGTCACTATCGACATTCCTTCCCTACTTCAGTGAAATGTCACAGTCAAAGTCACTATCGACATTCCTTCCCTACTGCAGTGATATGTCACAGTAAAATTCAAGGTTGACATTCCTTTCCCACTTCAGTGAAATGGTACTGTCAATGGCATGGTTGACATTCCTTCCCTACTTCAGTGAAATGTCACAGTCAAAGTCACTATCGACATTCCTTCCCTACTGCAGTGATATGTCACAGTAAAATTCAAGGTTGACATTCCTTTCCCACTTCAGTGAAATGGTACTGTCAATGGCATGGTTGACATTCCTTCCCTACTTCAGTGAAATGTTACTGTCAAAGTCACGGTTAAAGTTCCTTCCCTATCGCAAGTGAAATGTTATAGTCAAATTCACGGTTGAAATTACTTCCCTATGGCAGTGATATGTTACAGTCAAAGTTTCAATAAAATGATAGACAATGTCATATAAAAGAATACACCTGGTGTTGGGCTATGAGAAAAAAATAGTAAAGACATACAGTCGCTACATATGTAGCCATGGAAGTTGTCACAGTCTTCGCTCCTTAGCGCCTTTGATGACTGCAGTATTGCACACTGTCTATGTGTGTGTGGTGCAGGTGAATTCTGTAAAATGAACAGTTTGCCTTCAGAAGCTGAAAAAAATAAAAACACAGCAAAAAAAAATTTATCTATAGAATGTGTGAGATAGAATTACACTACATGTAAAACCAGTGATTCAAACTTTTATGTGTCCCTGGTATTGGTGAGAGTGGGGCACCAGTGCAGTTGATAGAGAACTGTCTACTCACACTAGAGGTTGCAAGTCCAATCACGAGCCCGACCCGATGTCCCTTTCAAAGCACAACACTCAGTACTGGTTCAACTCAGGAAGCAGACTCAAGAGCGGTTCGTGCGGCCCTTATAAAGAAATATAATGTCCAAATATGCGTATGGGCTCATTAAGGGGAATGTGTTCTTTGTTCCTCTTGTCAATTTAAGAACGTGTAACGTTAACTATCGTATAGACACTGCAGGCAGAACAGTACTAACTTATTTATAACAAGAAATGTCACTGGTAAGTGAAACATGCCCCCCGAAGGTCTGTGAAAATAGCGATATAATTTGTAATAGGTAGCGATTTAAATGTATCCATGAATATCAATCATAATGGACTGGCGTTTCACACTAGACACGCAATTTTATGTTTTTTTACATTAAAGTGTGACCTTGGCCTTGACGTCTGATGTAAAGGTTTGGGTATTTCTACAGGTTAATGCAGATGACACATCATCATGACATGTTGTTCACTTGTGTCGAGCTACTTTAAAATACACCCATGTAAGACAAAATTACAGATCCGACAAGAAATATCAAACAAACGGAAAGTGTGACCTTCACCTTTAAGGTAAGATTCTAGGTGTTACACGCGACGCGATTTCCTGTCATGTTGATCAATTGATCAATTGAGCTAAGTGTTTTTGGAATCTATTCATGTATGATAAAGTTACAGATCGGACTTGAAATATCAAACAAACTCAAAGTGTGACCTTGACCTTCCAAGTGGGTGTTACGCGCGACATGTCATCATGTCTAGTGAGTACTAGAATATATCTATGCATGACAAAGTTACAAGTCGAGCGAGAAAGCTCACATAGACTCAAAGTGTTGTCAAACAAACTCATAGTGTGACCATGACCTTTAAGGTACTGGTGTGGTTTGTACGTCGTTATGTCATGCTGTAAATTGAGCCAAATGATTTTGAAAGTTATCCATAGGTGACAAAGTTACAGACTGGACACAAAATCTTGAAATGACTGCTAGCGTCTTCAAACAAAGTTAAAACGTAACATTGACCTTTGAAATGGGATTCTGGGTGATATGCGCCACACGTCGTTGTGTCATGTTGATCATTTGTAGCAAGTATTTATAAAATCCATCTATGCATGATAAACTTACAGACCAGACAGGAAATCTCAAACAGAGTGAAAGTGTCGTAAAACAAAGTTAAATTGTGACCTTGACCTTTGAGGTATTGGTGTGGGTGTTACGCATGACAAAGTTACAGGCCGGACACGAAATATTGGATGGACGGACACTGCAATTACTATAAGCCACACCAATTTTTTTTTTTTAGGTTGTGGGGGGGGGGGGGGGGGGGGCATAAAAAATAGGTAACAAACAGTTTATCCAGTGGCATGTATGTACGAGGGCTGAAAGACAATCAATGCTACATACTTTTCAAAGGTAATGAATTATTTCGAGTGTATTTGATACATTTTTATCATAAATCCTTTATTTAATTTGTAACTTTTGAATAATCTTCTTTTCAGCACCGAAAAAGTATTCTTCGCAAAAAGCGTCTTGACAGCTTAAAGAGCTTGGTGTTGCATCCTGACAAGGCCCCGCCCCGCCCCCATCGTGCGTCAACAACATATGACTCTTTACAGGCTTTTGGTTGGGAGATACTCCGCATCTGTCTTAATATCCGGATGTTTGGAGATACTTCCGCACCTGCTTTCTGGTTCGAAGCGATAATGCTTGAAGACACAACAACAGGGCACTGCAGCAGTATACAGACAAAAAGGCCTTTGTTTTGCAAACTTTGACTGTATCTCAATTAAACTCACAAACTTTCCAGAAGGTATTTAGTATTTGCATGTAGTTTATGCAGACAACAGTATGTGTCTGTAGTTTATAGACTGCAGTGCATGCCTATAGCTCATACAGACTTTAGTACTTGCATGTAATTAGCACAGACTGCAGAATATGTCTGTAGTTTATAGACAGAAGGACTTGCATGTAATAAGCACAGACTGCAGAATGTGTCTGTAGTTTATAAACGGAAGGATTTGCATGTAATTAGCACAGACTGCAGAACGTGTCTGTAGTTTATAGATGGAAGGACTTGCATGTTATTAGCACAGACTGAAGAATATGTCTGTAGTTTATAGACGGAAGGACTTGCATGTAATTAGCACAGACTGCAGAACGTGTCTGTAGTTTATAAACAGAAGGATTTGCATGTAATTAGCACAGACTGCAGAATGTGAATGTAGTTTATAGACGGCAGGCCTTGCATGTAATTAGCACAGACTACAGAATGTGTCTGTAGTTTATAGAAGGCAGGACTTACATGTAATTAGCACAGACTACAGAATGTGTCTGTAGTTCATAGATGGCAGGACTTGTATGTAATTAGCACAGACTACTGAATGTGTCTGTAGTTTATAGACAGCAGGACTTGCATGTTATTAGCACAGACTACAGAATGTGTCTGTAGTTTATAGAATGCAGGACTTGCATGTAGTTAGCACAGACTACAGAACGTGTCTGTAGTTTATAGACGGCAGGACTAGCATGTAATTAGCACAGACTACAGAACATGTCTGTAGTTTATAGACAGCAGGACTAGCATGTAATTAGCACAGTCTACAGAACGTGTCTGTAGTTTATAGACGGCAGGACTAGCATGTAATTAGTACAGACTACAGAACGTGTCTGTAGTTTATAGACGGCAGGACTAGCATGTAATTAGCACAGTCTACAGAACGTGTCTGTAGTTTATAGACGGCAGGACTAGCATGTAATTAGTACAGACTACAGAACGTGTCTGTAGTTTATAGACGGCAGGACTAGCATGTAATTAGCACAGACTACAGAATGTGTCTGTAGTTTATAGACGGCAGGACTAGCATGTAATTAGCATAGACTACAGAATGTGTCTGTAGATTACCTTAAGGTTCAGAACATACTCACTACTTACCAACAGAATACAGATTCCAGTACTGTTCGTGACTACCACCGCAGTATTGCTCCAGGTTTCCGGCACACCGTCTTTTACACTCACCAGGCGCTACAGGAGTTAGGGTTTGTTGGGACCAGTGATGAGATGGTTGTAAACATCGACATGTGCGACCCTTCGAGGAATTATATTTTTAAATGCTAGGCCTACATTAAAAGTTAAACGTTCCTATAGCTTACACAGATATGTCAATTATATATAAAGTACATAATGATTATGATAACGACAATGCTTGGACATTTTCTGATTATCTATCGCATATATGGTGCCGTAACCTGTTTACGATCACAACCTGAATTCTATCACTTCCGAGAAGTATGAATATCATGCACGCGTATTTCAACTTCTGCACAATTGGCAATATTTACAAATAGTAGCCACGCGGTCATTGAATGCAATAAAAAATATAAAAAATAATGTGTCCAATACAAGCAAAAATTATTTTATGATGCAGACCTAAAAAAAAGTTTCTCACTATTACCATTTTTCAGTTTACATTAAACCTCAACAAACGCTAAGTTTGTTTACGAATATCGATTTCAAACACGTCTGCTAAAAACTTATGCAATACAAGATAAGGTTAAAAGGTATAAAAAGATTTCGCGGGTGCATAGGTTCCGGTGAACAACATTCTTTTAGAGTTTTAAAAAATGAGTTTGAAATTAATCGAAGTATATGTGGCAACATATATATTCTGACCCTGCTCACCTCATCCAACCTGAACTTAGCGGGAGGGGGCCGTCTCGCCCGACTTCCATTTGTACAGAAAATAATATTTATAAATGGATGCGACCCGATTTCATCGTATGTAAATCATTAAAACTGTAACTGGGGAATTTCTAGTGCATCATCATTTTGTTGTTGAAGAAATAAGTAAAGTTCGGTTTATATTTTATGCAGTTTAACTATATCCATTTTTTTGTTATGAACGTTTATTCAAGAAAGCGTATTATAGCATACGATTGCGAAAATGAGTTTTTTTTTAGATTTGGAGAACAAAGCCAATTATTTTAGAGAACTGGGCAATGCTGGACATTACTTTCAGGAATCCGGGGACCAAAGCCCTAATTTGAGAGAAATCGATCTAGAGATATTGTCCTTAAAGAAAAAAAGAAAGTACCAAATTAGATAAGTTTTATGTATATTTTGTATAATTAATCATATTTGACATTAAATATGATATGTTGACTGCTTTGAATGGCTTTTGACAGCTTTGTAGGTTTCTAACATCGTATACTCTTGATCACCAAGACGCTCTAACTTCAGAGAAGACCAGATTTCCTTTTGAATCACAAGCTTTTGTACGATGATGATCGGTGTTGGTTTGTGCATTTTTTGTTGCCAAATATTGTCACTGTAACTGGAGCGATAAACGAAAATATCCGGAAACCCCACAGATCGATTGTGTTTTGAAAGGACAGGTGTAAAACCTGGCGGTAGTGTTAAATTTAGGATTTTTAGAAGGAGTAGCTGGCGGTGCCTGATAACTTCTTTATTCATTAACAGATTTTAAAAATGTTTATATCATTAAAAAGCTTAGAATATCTAGTTTCTGAAACTGAAAAGATATAAAAAATCCATTATCAAACGAATGAGATACGGATGGTAAAAACAAACACATCATTGCGACTAGATTTACGCCATATTTTCCGCTTGAAAAACCTGGCGGTACCCTTTAACTTTTTTATTGATTATTAGAAATTCATTTTTTTATATGTCTATGTAAGTAACATATTGTAGTTTTAGAAAAGCTAAAGTTATTAAAAATTGATCAAGTATTACGGAAGATACATTCTTACAAAATACGTACTTAAAATGTAATATTTCGCAATAAATTTTGCTGAAGGAAAAACCTGGCGGTACCCTTAAAATCTTTATTTGTTATTTGATTTCAATTTGCTTTACATGATTGTAATGCTGAAGCTCTTTTGTTTTCTGTGATATATAGAAAATTAAAATTGGATAAGAAATAAAGAAGTTACGAAGCGATGAACTTGAGCAATTATTTTACCACAAATTGTGCCCGTCGGCTAATAGTGGTAAACGTGTTCCATGTCAAGGTAAGGGAGAAAAAGGTGTGAAACATAATTTATCGCACTTGGTATTTAATTAATACTAACGGGTGTATGAGACAATCAACAATTTATGCATGGTCAACATTTATTACATAGTCATTATTTTAGTTTCCTGTTTTTGTTTATTTTATCTCGTCTAAAGCAACTTTGCTAATCCAATTCATGGTGATCTGATCAACGTGTTTAATGATATTTACTTCGATTTTTTAGTATGCGCGATAGTGCTTATTTTTCTTCTCATTATTTTACGGCAGTTCTTAATTAATATTGATTAGCAAGGTTTCTTTAGTTTTACCTATGTAATTATATGTTGCATGTACAGTGTTCTTTATGATTGTATTATACAACTGTGATAGTCTCTTATAACTCCAATATGGAGTGGCAATATACATTTAATGTGCAGTTTTTATGAAAATATTTTTTGAATTCGATTGACCAAAGTTGTTCTGTAAATTCTGATTCTGATACAGAACGAAGAAGTTTGTCAACATGAGCCATATAAACCGAAATATTATCTTGTGATGCTCTCAATTTGTTCAACCAGATCCGAACATCTCGTTTTAAATGCAGCCAGCAATGAACAATAGACATATTTGGTAATGTATTACTGATTGCCGCCTTTATACCAGCTTCTCTATCGCAAATAATAGGGAAATTTGCTTTTGTTAAATTAGGAATATGTTCCTTTAAAACATTAAAAATCGTTCATGAAATTTTGTATCTCGCTTTTCATGAAGCATGAACGCAACTGGTATATTGTGAGATCCTTCAAAAATAATATGTTGGAAAGATAATACGCTCACAAACAATTCTTCTAATTTATATGTTGTATCATAAAGACATTTAATAGGTTTAGATTTATCAAAAACTAAAAGATTATTAAATTCGTCCATTATTTCTTTCATTCCCGATATACATACTAAAGAAGGATAAATGTCAATTTACTTATTAAAATCTTGGTTTAAATTTCTTGCAGTTTTAACCCCAAGATCCGATCCCGTTTTAGCTTCTTTTTTTTCCCCTATGGATTAAATTTGCAGTGGCAGTTATATCATCAGCACCAGATTTTATGTCCTCAATAACTGAAGGACAGGTTTTTATGAATATATTTTCAATCATGGTAATCAGTGTTAATAACTTAATATCGATATATAATTATGTTTTAAATAAATAAAATTGTGTTACAATACTTTGACAGTAAACATACGCCATCTTAAACATTAAAGACATTTGATTATAGTTTTTACACTTCATGATAAACAATATACACTGCCTTCAAATCAATCAGTCGGCACTTTCCGTATATTTACAGTCAACAATTTTTGACACATTTTTGTGCTAAAATAATTGCTCAAGTTCATTGCTTCGTAACTTCTTTATTTCTTATCCTAGTTTAAGCATCGAGAGCATTTTTACTCTAGTGGCTGAGAACACTTTCTCTGAAATGAGATCCGGAGCCACTGACAAACCACTTTGAACACTTGAAAAGGCATTGCAATGAACCATTCTGCTAATTTTACAGCCTTTTTTCATATTATTCTTAGATTTCATCATCTGTACTCAGATCTTCCAAGAATGTATCCATCAGAGAAAACCCTGCTTTCTAAACAACAGACTAAAGAGATTAGGAATCGAAGTGTCACATATGGACAGAACATGCCACAAAAAAACTGTTAGAAATACCAAAGACAACCCTTGCACACTTCCAGCTTACTTGTACACATCTTCCCAAAACCGTGTCTGTCGATATGACAACTCTGCTAGACTCCGAAAATACAAAGGAAGCAAATGAGCCACCACCTGAGCTCATTTACACAAATGGCCAACTTGTTTGTTTGAAGATGGGAGAGAGGCATTGTTCATTGACAGTTGTCTGTCTGAGAGATGGTATACAGACTGGCATGTTTGAAGATGGGAGAGAGGCATTGTTCATTGACAGTTGTCTGTCTGAGAGATGGTACACAGACTGGCATGAAATGAAGATGGGAGAGAGGCATTGTTCATTCACAGTTGTCTGTCTGAGAGATGGTATACAGACTGGCATGTTTGAAGATGGGAGAGAGGCATTGTTCATTGACAGTTGTCTGTCTGAGAGATGGTATACAGACTGGCATTCACAGTTGTCTGTCTGAGAGATGGTATACAGACTGGCATGTTTGAAGATGGGAGAGAGGCATTGTTCATTCACAGTTGTCTGTCTGAGAGATGGTATACAGACTGGCATGTTTGAAGATGGGAGAGAGGCATTGTTCATTCACAGTTGTCTGTCTGAGAGATGGTATACAGACTGGCATGTTTGAAGATGGGAGAGAGGCATTGTTCATTCACAGTTGTCTGTCTGAGAGATGGTATACAGACTGGCATGTTTGAAGATGGGAGAGAGGCATTGTTCATTCACAGTTGTCTGTCTGAGAGATGGTATACAGACTGGCATGTTTGAAAATGGGAGAGAGGCATTGTTCATTCACAGTTGTCTGTCTGAGAGATGGTATACAAACTGGCATGTTTGAAGATGGGAGAGAGGCATTGTTCATTCACAGTTGTCTGTCTGAGAGATGGTATACAGACTGTCTGAGAGATGGTATACAGACTGTCTGAGAGATGGTATACAGACTGTCTGAGAGATGGTATACAGACTGTCTGAGAGATGGTATACAGACTGTCTGAGAGATGGTATACAGACTGTCTGAGAGATGGTATACAGACTGTCTGAGAGATGGTATACAGACTGTCTGAGAGATGGTATACAGACTGTCTGAGAGATGGTATACAGACTGTCTGAGAGATGGTATACAGACTGTCTGAGAGATGGTATACAGACTGTCTGAGAGATGGTACACAGACTGTCTGAGAGATGGTATACAGACTGGCATGAAATGAGTCAAGTCTTCCGTCAGGACCCTTTCAACCCTCTTCAGTTCATGGCAGATGAGACTGAAAAGTGCATTTCACCTATAAGTCCTCTCTAGTGAAGTCAAACACGACTTCATTTCACCTATAGGTCCTCTCTAGTGAAGTCAAACACGACTTCATTTCACCTATAGGTCCTCTCTAGTGAAGTCAAACACGACTTCATTGAACTTGATGATGAGGGTTACATACATATTCAAACAGCCCTTGTCAAGACGATTGACATTCACACACGTACAGAGATGTAGTGGGTGAGACTGATTTGTCTGCAAATGAAGTACTTTGTAGAAGGTCAGAAAGGACCAGGAAAATAAGACAGAACGATGATTGTGTTTATTATGATGATGTGTAAATAATAATGTAGAAGACTATAGCAGCCGTTTTACATGAGGGAAAACTATTTGGTACTTTCGGGAAACTGTGTTTAAATCTTCTGGAGATCTAGGGAACAGTTGAAATACTTTTAGGGATTTTGGGAACATGGTAAATACTTCTAGGGATCTGATAAACATTAACCCTTACTTTATGCAATCCAGGGAACAGGGACCCTGCTGGGAGGGTCTCATCAATAAGTTTAGTAATCACATATTATCATAAACAGGAACCCGATGTTGTTTTGCTAATGATGAAGAAACGTTGTATAAAGTTATTGTAACTAATATTGTAGATAATCCTTGAAACGGTTAATAATGTTATCTGCTACTTTTATGTAACATCCATTTATATTTTCCCATTATTGAAAAGTTCTTAAATTTAAAACGTAATTAATTCCATCATTTGCATCTTGTCCCAAAAAGGCCGATGTGTAAACCATATCGTTTAAATACGCGAACAAGCGGTCCATGTGGCATTAGAAAGCCTACGTGACAAACATAACCAATTGGAGTGCAGAAACTGGCATTATGGGCAAGACACCTTAACAGACCGTACTAATTTGTTATTGAGACAACTTTGCGTCAAAGGTGACTTTGCGTCAAAAATATGTCAAGCCATTAAATAATTTGTCAATGTGCGAAAAAAAAATTCATAATGAAGTGATAGCAATTTGAATTGGATTGATTTATCATATAGATATTCAAAAAAAGACTTTAATATGAATTAAAACAATATTTTTTACAGTCGAAGTACTTAAATAAATTTATTAGAAATGACATAATAACGAAAATGGCCGTTATTTTTAATATAAACATGATATATCAAATACGTTACTTTTTATGACTGAAAATTTACAAGATGTAATATACAACATTCCTAAATTCATAAGTGTTACCATGGAAATATATTTAGCAAATATATCATGGTTACATGATGATTCATCTTAATATTATCAGTGACACATAGCATATGTGGTACACGTTACTGATATTATTTTGATTATAATCTAAACTAACAATATAATAAATATCTAGGTATGAATGAAAATAGAAAATTACAAAAAGAAGTATTACATAAATTGACAGTTTGGCGGGAAAATAACAAGACGAGTCCATAATAGAAGGGGAGATTTTTTTTTCACAAACAGTTATGGCATATTAAACTGTGCTATCAATTAAACAACAGAAGAACCGTCGGCACATACAAATCAAACACAAAAAGATTACACTAAGTTTACCTATTTACATGTCTTACTAATCCGCATATTTTTCATAGTCTAAATCGTCTTGGGACTCTTATTTTTTCTATAAGATAAACGTCCTACAGCGCCAACTGATATCAATTCGCCAACCATTTATGTTTACAGTGTAACCGTCTATTTACAAAACAAATAAAATTAAATAAGGTTGCAAGATTTAATATTATTATACATGTACTCAGACAAACACATCTTTTAGAAAAGAAAGCATAGAATATGATCAATAGTAGTACCATCAATTTTAAAGTAAAGCTTCGAACACAGAATGCATCGGATATTATGGTACCCTGCCGCAATATTGCATTGTACTGACTTGTTTTATTTTGAAAAGGGTACCTAATCGGATATCAAAAGCTATCAAAATACATAGGATAGACTCCATGGAGGCAAGTCAATAATATAAAACAAAAGCATAATATATTCCCTCCTGTTTCTGTTATATAACTGTACTTACCGACAATGCAAACACGGTGCCGGCTTCTATTCCACATAATTGTAAACACAGCTGGGGTGAGTTATGGGACAAACTAGTCTGCACGTTGCCATTGAAGTCTGCCAATCTGTTGTAACAGCCTGTAATATCAGATAACAATGGTGAGAGATTAAAATGCGTCAACGAGACCCATTTACTCAATGAAGTACGATTATAAATAAATCTCTTAAGCTTAATTATTATATTAGAAGACAAAAAGTATTTTAATATGACTGGCAACAATGACGAAAACGAATGGTAATGTAAGCAATAATTATAGCTTAAAATAAGAAATTATATCGATAAATGTCACTATAGCTACCAATAACTAAAAAGATACTGCTGATGATATTCACAGCTACCAGTACCAAGAACAAAAAATACGATACATGACGATGATGATGATGATGATAACTTTAGCTGGCAATAACAAAATCTAACGGTGATAATGATAACTACAGCAATAACGGACGATATTGATAATAATATCTATAACTGTCAATAACAATAATGAACGATGAAAATTTTGATGAATATAGCTAGCAATAGCAATAATGGACGATGATGATAATGATATCTATAGCTAGCAATAACAATAATGAACGATGATGCTGATGATGAGTATAGCTAGCAATAGCAATAACAGACTATGATGATGATGATAACTTTAGCTGGCAATAACAAAATCTAACGGTGATAATGATAACTACAGCAATAACGGACGATATTGATAATAATATCTATAACTGTCAATAACAATAATGAACGATGAAAATTTTGATGAATATAGCTAGCAATAGCAATAATGGATGATGATGATAATGATATCTATAGCTAGCAATAACAATAATGAACGATGATGCTGATGATGAGTATAGCTAGCAATAGCAATAACAGACTATGATGATAATGATAACTAAAGCTGGCAATAACAAAAACGAACGATGACGATAATGATAACTATAGCTGGAAAAAACACTAACTGTCTCACACCACTATTACATTTCCCATAAGGCTCCATTGTAACATTTATGTCCAAAACTGAGTGAAAAAATAAACTCAGCAGCATGTGTCTGGGCTCAAATTCTTCACTGGTTCAAGATATGCAATTATAAAGAAAAAAAAGTATACCTTGACCAGGTTGTTTTTTTTAAATTCAATGCTTTTGTGAGACCTATCAATTTCCAGAGTAATAATATGTCAACTATTCACCCTAGATGCGGTTCGAACCAACAATTCAGGAAAGACACAGAATTGTCCAGAAAGCTGATATCAGCATCAAATTTTCAGTGGTGATTTCTAAAATACTGAACATTTAACTCATGCTAGCAAAAATCAAAACATTGCAGTACAAAGCCCTGAAAAAAGAAGAAAAAGAGAACTAAAGTTTTATTTCTACCTCCTTCATCTGTCCGGAGTACTCAAGGGAGATAATAGTGGTGTGAGTCCTAACAGACGATGGTGACGATAATAACTATAGCTGGTAATAACAATAACGAACGATAATAATGATGATGGTGATGAAGAGGAGGAGGATGGTGATTGTGATGATGATGATGATTATAGCTTACAATAACAATAGCAAACAATAATGATGATTACGATAATGATGGTGGTGATACATATAGCTGATCGAACATCAATGTTAATGATCGCTTTAGTTATCAATAACAATAACAAACAATAACAATGATGATACATATAGCTGACAATAACAATAACGAACGGTGATGATGATAATGATGATGATGATGATGGTGGTGATGATGAAAACAAATGAAAATGCTAACACTAAAAAAACACAATAATTTAAAGGAAATTTATCAGGATTTTTCAAAAGATTAAAATTGGTCATAAACATGTTTTTCCAATATATAATGCCTATATATATTCACTGACCCCGTATTGTGAAAAGGATATATATTTAAAAATGCCAAAATAATATACTGCAAAGGTAATTCCTAACTTGTGCTATGCGCCCAGGTTAGACTAAAATATATTTCCCACTTAAAATTGCAACATATTTTGTGGCGTATAAAATGGGTCATGTGATTTCATTTGGATTTTGATTAGATCCGTTTTACAGGTTTATTGTTTCATTTTACAAAAAAATCTGAATGACGACGTGAATACATCAAGCAGTATTTAATTGATGTCTATTTTTAGAATCAAAACTTTGTTTCAAGTTTACAAATCTACTTTAAATATCGATTTTGTCACATTTTGGTAATTTGACATACCAAATCATTTAGATTTTATTTATTAATTAATGTTTTTATTATTTTAAAATAATTCTATAATAAAGGCATTTATAGCGTTTTCCCCTGATATACTTCCTTTAAGACATTACGATAGAATAAAATATGTAACTAGATGTTAAATATTGATCCAGTTTGGAGATAATATCAGTCCTAATCTACAAACTTTTTGAGAGGTCAATACACGTCGTATGTTTTGTCTTCAAGGACCAGAGTTGAATAAATATTTTACAATATATTCCGCAAAATGTTGTAACATGACCCTACCGTTTGACCAAATCCATGGCGTGAAGAAACCTCCGGTCCAATAGTTTAGGTCGTATTGTGTTTTATGTCCATGCTGTTGGTAGTTTTCCAGAGTTGCAATAGTAGAACTTCTTTCGTCACATACACCTTGTGCCTCCGTCCAGTTGGCACCACAGTGACTAACAAATATGTCCCCCAATTGCTCTGTTGGAAAAAGAAATAAAGAGTGTTCCTCGGTTAGTGAGCTTACTTACAAAGTAAAAAACATTGAGGATCAGAAAGAACGCCTAACTATCTCGTTAACAACGCTGATATAGGAGGTTTTCTCTGTTCACCCATCCGTTCTTTATTCCAGTTGTTTAAGTTTGATTACTTAAATAAATTTACGCAGAGGTTCAGATCTCGTATACTACTAGTAGGTGGGTGACATTTACACGGAGGTTCAGATTTCGTATACTACTAGTAGGTGGGTGACATATCCACGGAGATTCAGATCTCGTATACTACTAGTAGGTGTGTGACATTTACACGGAGGTTCAGATCTCATATACTACAAGTACGTGGGTGACATTTCCGCGGAGGTTCAGATCTCGAATACTACTTGTAGGTGGGTGACATTTACATGGAGGTTCAGATCTCGTTTACTACTAGTAGGTGGGTGACATTTCCATGGAGGTTCAGATCTCGTATACTACTAATAGGAGTGTGACATTTCCGCAGAGGTTCAGATCTCGTATACTACTAGTTGGTGTGTGACATTTACGCTGAGGTTCAGATCTCGTATACAACTAGTAGGTGGGTGACATTTCCGCTGAGGTTCAGATCTCGTATACTACTAGTAGGTGGGTGAAATTTACATTGAGGTTCATATCTCATATACTGCTAGTTGGTGGGTGACATTTCCACGGAGTTTCAGATCTTGTATACTACTAGTAGGTGTGTGACATTTACGCTGAAGTTTAGATCTGGTATACTGCTAGTAGGTGGGTGACATTTACGCGGTGGTACAGATCTCGTATACTACTAGTAGGTGGGTGACATTTACATGGAGGCTCATATCTTGTATAATATTAGTAGGTTTGTGACATTTACGCGGAGGTTCAGTTCTTGTATGCTACTAGCCGGGACCGATTAGCTCAGTCAGTTACGGGTCTGACTATCAATCCAGGGGTCGTGAGTTCGAATCCCCCGCCCAGCAACAGTCTCCTTTATGATTGATATACGACATAGTGTCTCATTATCATTTGTCTCTCAACACTGATTCAAGTGGAAAAGTTATTAGTTACTTCCGGAGATAGGGTGTGCTCGAGTACTGGTTAATCCCAGGAAACAGTGGTTAGGTTAACTGATCGTCTGTTAGCCCTTGATGGCATAAAAATGACGCTAAATATGCAATCAATCAATCAATCAATCAATCGTATGCTACAAGTACGTGGGTGACATTTACGCTGAGGATTCAGATCTTGTATACTACTAGTAGGTGGGTGACATTTATGCTGAGGTTCAGATCTGGTATACTGCTAGTAGGTGTGTGACATTTATGCTGAGGTTCAGATCTTGTATACTGCTAGTAGGTGTGTGACATTTATGCTGAGGTTCAGATCTTGTATACTACTAGTAGGTGGGTGACATTTATGCTAGTAGGTGGGTGACATTTACGCTGGGTATCAGATTTGTATACTACTAGTAAGGTGGGTGACATTTATGCTGAGGATCAGATCTTGTATACTACTAGTAGGTGGGTGACATTTATGCTGAGGTTCAGATCTTGTATACTACTAGTAGGTGGGTGACATTTATGCTGAGGTTCAGATCTTGTATACTACTAGTAGGTGGGTGACATTTATGCTGAGGTTCAGATCTTGTATACTACTAGTAGGTGGGTGACATTTATGCTGAGGTTCAGATCTGGTTTACTGCTAGTTGGTGGGTGACATTTACGCTGAGGTTTAGATCTTGTATACTACTAGTAGGTGGGTGACATTAATGCTGAGGTTCAGATCTGGTATACTGCTAGTAAGTGGGTGACATTTATGCTGAGGTTCAGATCTTGTATACTACTAGTAGGTGGGTGAAATTTATACTGAGGTTCAGATCTGGTATACTGCTAGTAGGTGGGTGACATTTACACTGAGGTTCAGATCTGGTATACTACTAGTAGGTGGGTGACATTTATGCTGAGGTTCAGATCTGGTATACTACTAGTAGGTGGGTGACATTTACACTGAGGTTCAGATCTGGTATACTACTAGTAGGTGGGTGACATTTACGCTGAGGTTCAGATCTGTATACTACTAGTAGGTGGGTGACATTTATGCTGAGGTTCAGATCTGGTATACTGCTAGTAGGTGGGTGACATTTATACTGAGGTTCAGATCTGGTATACTACTAGTACGTGGGTGACATTTATGCTGAGGTTCAGATCTTGTATACTACTAGTAGGTGGGTGACATTTACACTGAGGTTCAGATCTGGTATACTACTAGTAGGTGGGTGACATTTATGCTGAGGTTCAGATCTTGTATACTACTAGTAAGTGGGTGACATTAACGCTGAAGTTCAGATCCTGTATACTATTAGTAGGTGTGTAACATTTACGATGAGGTTCAGATCTTGTATACTACTAGAAGGTGAGTGACATTTACACGGAGGTTCAGATCTCATATACTACTAGTATGTGTGACATTTACGCAGAGGTTTAGATCTCATTTACTACTAGTATGTGTGGAACATTTACAGGGAGGTTCAGATCTCGTATACTATACGTAGGTGAGTGACATTTACACGGAGGATCAGATCTCATATACTACTAGTACGTGTGTGACATTTACGCTGAGGTTCAGATCTCGAATACTACTAGTAGGTGTGTGACATTTACGCTGAGATTTAGATCTCATTTACTACTAGTATGTGTGGGACATTTACAGGGAGGTTCAGATCTCATATACTACTAGTAGGTGGCTGACATTTACGATGAAGTTCAGATCTCGAATACTACTAAGTAGGTATGTGACATTTATGCTGAGGTTTAGATCTCATTTACTACTAGTATATGTGGGACATTTACAGGGAGGTTCAGATTTCGTATACAACTAGTAGGTGAGTGACATTTACACGGAGGTTCAGATCTCATATACTACTAGTAGGTGTGTGACATTTATGCAGAGGTTCAGATCTCGAATACTACTAGTAGGTGTGTGACATTTACGCTGAGGTTTAGATCTCATTTACTACTAGTATGTGTGGGACATTTACAGGGAGGTTCAGATCTCGTATACTACCTGTAGGTGGCTGATATTTACGATTAAGTTCAGATCTCGTATACTACTAGTAGGTGTGTGACATTTACGCTGAGGTTTAGATCTCATATACTACTAGTAGGTGGGTGACATTTATGCTCAGGTTCAGATCTCATATACTACTACTAGGTTTGTGACACTTCCACGGAGGTTCAGATCTTGTATACTACTAGTAGGTGAGTGACATTTATGCTGAGGTTCAGATCTCGTATACTGCTAGTAGGTGGGTGACATTTACGCAGAGGTTCAGATCTCGTATACTACTAGTAGGTGGATGACATTGACTCTGAGGTTCAGATCCTGTATACCGCCAGCAGGTGCGTGACATTCACGCGGAGGGTCAGATCTCGCATACTACTAGTAGGTTTGTGCCATTTACACGGAGGTTCATATCTCGTTTACTACTAGTAGGTGGATGGTTTTTCCGCAGAGGTTCAGATCTCATATACTACAAGTAGGTGTGTGATATTTACGATGAGGTTCAGATCTCATATACTACTAGTAGGTGTGTGACATTTACGCTGAGGTTTAGATCTCGTATATTACTAGTAGGTGGGTGACAATTATGCTGAGGTTCAGATCTCGTATATTTACTAGTAGGTGTGTGATATTTCCTCGGATGTTCAGATCTCGTATACTACTAGTAGGTGGGTGACATTTCTGCGTAGGTGCAGATCTCGTATACTACTAGTAAGTGGGTGACATTTACATGGAGGTTCAGATCTCGTATACTACTGGTAGGTGTGTGACATTTACGCTGAGGTTCAGATCTCGTATAATACTAGTAGGTGTGTGACAGTTACTCTGAGGTTCAGATCTCGTATACTACTAGTATGTGTGGGACATTTATGCGGAGGTTCAGATCTCGTATACTACTAGTAGATGGGTGACATTTATGATAAGGTTCAGATCTCTTACACTACTAGTAGGTGTGTGACATTAACGCTGAGGTTTAGATCTCGTATATTACTAGTAAGTGGGTGACAATTATGCTGAGGTTCAGATCTGGTATACTATTAGTAGGTGTGTGACATTTACGCTGAGATTCAGATTTTGTATACTACTAGTAGGTGTGTGACATTTACGCTGAGATTCAGATCTTGTATACTACTAGTAGGTGTGTGACATTTACGCTGAGATTCAGATTTTGTATACTATTAGTAGGTGTGTGACATTTACGCTGAGATTCAGATCTTGTATACTACTAGTAGGTGTGTGACATTTACGCTGAGGTTCAGATCTCGTATACTTCTAGTAGGTGTGTGACATTTCCCCTGAGGTTCAGATCTGGTATACTGCTAGTAGGTTGGTGACATTTACGCTGAGATTCAAATTTCGTATACTACTAGTAGGTGTGTGACATTTACACGCAGGTTCATATATCGTATACTACTAATAAGTGGGAGACATTTACACAGAGGTTTAGATCACGTATACTACTAATAGGTGGGAGACATTTACACGGAGGTTTAGATCAGGTATACTACTAGTAGGTGGGTGACAATTACGCGGAAGGTTAGATCTCGTATACTTCTAGTAGGTTGTGACATTTATGGGGAGAGTCAGATCACATATACCACCAGTAGGTGTGTGACATTTACGTGGAGGGTCAGATCTCATATACTACTAGTAGGTGTGTTACATTTACACAGAGTGTCAGATCCAGTATACCACCAGTAGGCGTGGGACATTTATGCGGAGGGTCAGATCATCTATACCACTAGTAGGTGTGGGACATTTACGCAGAGGGTCAGATCCCGTATACTACTAGTAGGTGGTTATGCGGTGGGTCAGATCTCATATACTACTAGTAGGTGTGTGACATTTATGCAGAGAGTCATTCCTGTATACCACCAGAAGGTGTGTTACATTTGCGCAGAGTGTCAGATCCAGTTTACCACCAGTAGGTGTGGGACATTTACGCAGAGGGTCAGATCTCCTATACCACCAGTAGGTGTGGGACATATACGCGGAGGGTCAGATCCCGTATACTACTAGTAGGTGGTTATGTGGTGGGTCAGATCTCATATACTACTGGTAGGTGTGTGACATTTATGCGGAGAGTCAGATCCTGTATACCACCAGAAGGTGTGTTACATTTGCGCAGAGTGTCAGAACCCGTTTACCACCAGTAGGTGTGTTACATTTACGCTGAGTGTCAGATCCCGTTTACCACCAGTAGGTGTTGGACATTTACATGAAGGTTCAGATCCCCTATACCACCAGTAGGTGTGGGACATTTACGCAGAGGATCAGATCTCCTATACCACCAGTAGGTGTGGGACATACAGCGGAGGGTGAGATCCCGTATACTACCATTTGGTGGTTGACATTTACGCGGAGAGTCAGATCCCCTATACCACCAGTAGGTGTGGGACATTTATGCGGAGGGTCAGATCCCGTATACAAGTAGTAGGTGGTTATGCAGTGGGTCAAATCTCGTATACTACCAGTAGGTGGTTGACATTTACGTGGAGCGTCAGATCCCGTATACTACTAGTAGGTTGGTGACATTGATGGGGAGCATCATATCTCATAAACTACCAGTAGGTGGTTGGTCGAATTTCAATACGAACAAAAAAAGAGCAGCTGAAGGATGCTGCCCGCTCGGGTCATCCTGTAAGGTCAACAACCAAAGAAAGTATCCAAAATATTTGCAAATCCTGAAGATTGATGCTTGATACACACTCAGTAAGAGCGTTAGCACCAATTTACCTATTTTGAAAAGGCTTTTAAAACAATTCAAGGGTTGCTATGGGGAAACACTTTTGGAAATGTACTCAAAATAGAGCAAAACCTCTTTTGAGAATATAGTGACGAAACATGAGTCAATTATGAAAAAGAAAGTCTTACAGAATGTGGACCACAGAAGATGGGAGACGCCCATGTACATGTATTGCCAAACGATTAAGATCTGTTAAGAAGGTTCTGTATGCAATTTTTTTCACTTGCAACGGTCCTGTCATACAGACAACGGTTTTGAAGGATATGTTTCAAAAAGTTGTTTAAAGTAAAAGTTAGGGAAGGGACGGTGGACATAGAGTAATCACAAAAGCTCATTCCGAGCTTCTGGTACAGATGAACTAAGTCATGTCCATTTTATGCACATGATGCAATTTTAATGTTAATATCAACATGGTATCTTTGTAGAGAACTGATGGTGTGTTTATTTAACTCAACAGATAAGACCTGGATGAATAGGTAACCGCAGTACTTAGCATACTTCATGGGGGTAAAATAATAACGTGGCTCCCAACTGAATTTCATTATTTGAGAAATGGTACTTAAATTAACTGATTTTTTGCTAATATCACTGCTAGAAAAAAACACAAAGCAAGTGGCTTCACATACAAAACTGATCTCAGTAAGAAAGCAAAATAATCAAAAACCAAATAGTCGGCCTATCTTACATACCTCCAAACTGGGACGAGTTGGAACAACAGACTCCTGCGCAGTGATCCGATATACAAATGCTGTCTTCAAAGCCATCATTGTAACATGATGAAATATTGTTCTCGGTCCCATTGCATTTCACGCCAAACAGTATAAAGATGCCGGTGTTAAGTTTAAATGCCTTTCTTGTAACTTTGCTGAAACTAAGCATTTATTAATATCATTTTTCTATTTTATCGATTAAGCACTGGCGTGATATAGTCACTAGTAACAAAGTCATAAGTGAGCACTCTCGTGTTATACAGTCACTAGTAACAAAGTCATCGCGCGATATAGTCACCAGTAACGAAGTCATAAGTGAGCACTCTCGTGTTATAAAGTCACTTGTAACAAAGTCATCTCGAGATAGTCATTAGTAGCAAAGTCATAAGTAAGCACTCTCGCGTGCTATAGTCACTAGCAACAAAGTCATGAGTGAGCACTTCCGCATAATATATAGTCACTAGTAGCAAAGTCATTGCCTGATATAGTCACTAGTAACAAAGTCATAAGTGAGCACTCTCGTGTTATATAGTCACTAGTAACAAAGTCATAGTGAGCACTCTCGTGTTATATAATCACTAGTAACAAAGTCATCGTGTCATAAAGTCACTAGTAACAAAGTCATAAGTGAGCACTCTCATAGTTATAGTCACTAGTAACAAAGTCATAAGTGAGCACTCTCGCGTGCTATAGGCACTAGCAACAAAGTCATGAGTGAGCACTTCCCCATAATATATAGTCACTAGTAGCAAAGTCATTGCCTGATATAATCACTTGTAACAAAGTCATAAGTGGGCACTCTCGTGTTATATAGTCATTAGTAACAAAGTCATAGTGAGCACTCTCGTGTTATATAACCACTAGTAACAAAGTCATCGTGTCATAAAGTCACTAGTAACAAAGTCATAAGTGATCACTCTCATAGATAAAGTCACTAGTAACAAAGTCATAAGTGAGCACTCTTATGTTATATAGTCACTAGTAACAAAGTCATTAGTGAGCACTCTCGTGTGATAAAGTCACTAGTAGCAAAGTCATGAGTGATCACTCTCGCGTGATATAGTCACTAGTAACAAAGTCATGAGTGAGCACTCTCGCATGATATAGTCACTAGTAGCAAAGTCATGAGTGAGTACTCTTGCATGATATAGTCACTAGTAACAAAGTCATAAGTGAGCACTCTCGCGTGCTATAGTCACTAGCAACAAAGTCATGAGTGAGCACTTCCGCATAATATATAGTCACTAGTAGCAAAGTCATTGCCTGATATAGTCACTTGTAACAAAGTCATAAGTGAGCACTCTCTTGTTATATAGTCATTAGTAACAAAGTCATAGTGAGTACTCTCATGTTATATAATCACTAGTAACAAAGTCATCGTGTCATAAAGTCACTAGTAACAAAGTCATAAGTGATCACTCTCATAGATATAGTCACTAGTAACAAAGTCATAAGTGAGCACTCTTATGTTATATAGTCACTAGTAACAAAGTCATTAGTGAGCACTCTCGCGTAATAAAGTCACTAGTAGCAAAGTCATGAGTGAGCACTCTCGCGTGATATAGTCACTAGTAACAAAGTCATGAGGGAGCACTCTCGCATGATATAGTCACTAGTAGCAAAGTCATGAGTGAGTACTCTCGCATAATATAGTCACTAGTAGCAAAGTCATGAGTGAGCACTCTCGCGTGATATAGTCACTAGCAACAAAGTCATAAATGAGCACTCTCGCGTGATATAGTCACTAGTAGCAAAGTCAGTAATAAAGTCATGAGTGAGCACTCTCGTGTGATATAGTCATTAGTAGCAAAGTCATGAGTGAGCACTCTCGCATGATATAGTCACTAGTAGCAAAGTCATGAGTGAGCACTCTCGCGTGATATAGTCATTAGTAGCAAAGTCACGAGTGAGCACTCTCGCATGATATAGTCACTAGTAACAAAGTCATTAGTGAGCACTCTCCCGTGATATAGTCACTTGTAGCAAAATCAGTAACAAAGTCATGAGTGAGCACTCTCGCGTGATATAGTCACTAGTAGCAAAGTCATGAGTGAGCACTCTCTCGTGATATAGTCACTTGGAGCAAAGTCATGAGTGAGCACTCTCGCGTGATATAGGCACTAGTAGCAAAGTCATGAGTGAGCACTCTCGGGTGATATAGTCACTAGTAGCAAAGTCATGAGTGAGCACTCTCGCGTGATATAATCACTAGTAACAAAGTCATGAGTGAGCACGCTCGCATGATATATATAGTCACTAGTAGCAAAGTCATGAGTGAGCACTCTCGCATGATATAGTCACTAGTAACAAAGTCATAAGTGAGCACTCTTGCATGATAAAGTCACTAGTAACAAAGTCATAAGTGAGCACTCTCGCGTGATATAGTCACTAGTAGCAAAGTCACGAGTGAGCACTCTCGCATGATATAGTCACTAGTAACAAAGTCATAAGTGAGCACTCTCACCTGATAAAGTTACTAGTAACAAAGTCATAAGTGAGCATTCTCATGTTATATAGTCACTAGTAACAAAGTCATCGCATGATATAGTCACTAGTATCAAAGTCATGAGTGAGCACTCTCGCGTGATAAAGTCACCTGTAGCAAAGTCATGAGTGAGCACTCTCGCTTGATATAGTCACTAGTAACAAAGTCATGAGTGAGATATAGTCACTAGTAGCAAAGTCACGAATGAGCACTCTCGCATGATATAGTCACTAGTAACAAAGTCATGAGTGAGCACTCTCACGTGATATAGTCACTAGTAACAAAGTCATGAGTGAGCACTCTCGCGTGATATAGTCTCTTGTAGCAAAATCAGTTACAAAGTCATGAGTGAGCACTCTCGCGTGATATAGTCACTAGTAGCAAAGTCATGAGTGAGCACTCTCGCGTGATATAGTCACTAGGAGCAAAGTCATGAGTGAGCACTCTCGCGTGATATAGGCACTAGTAGCAAAGTCATGAGTGAGCACTCTCGCGTGATATAGTCACTAGTAACAAAGTCATGAGTGAGCACGCTCGCATGATATATATAGTCACTAGTAACAAAGTCTTAAGTGAGCACTCTCGTGTGATATATTCACTAGTGTAAAAGCCATAAAAGCGAGCACTCTTGCATGATAGCAGCTTCGGTTTACTGAGTCTGTTAGACTCGGTTTAGACTCGGTTTTACTAAGTCTGTTAGACTCGGTTTTACTAAGTATGTTAATAAGAATGATCAAATATGTTACACTCCAACGCCTGTTTATTTTTTTCGATCAACGTTAAATACACTCCATGTCTCTAAAGAACATGTAATAATAAGAACAGCGCATCAAAGTACTTAACGACGTACGGTCAGCATATAAAGTAGTCAACACTATCTTTTAATAGAATCGTTTGAATCACAGAACGCAACCAAGTAAAAGAGACTAACAGACTTGATGTTATTGAATATGTCCATGGGAAAATTATTAAACTAGCGTCATATATACTTACTTGTATCCAAGCTGTCTACACACGACTGCCGCTTCGTTCTCCTTAAACTGAACATCCTCACAAACAGGTCGCCATGCTTGACTCGACTTCCTCCTAAGCTGGACACATCCTTGATTCGGTGTTAGACCATCTAGTCTCAGTTCAACTGAAAATAACAATGCAGTACGGTTTGTATAGCACATCCCAGAACACAATCGCTATATTATAAGATATTAAATGTGTTTCAGTCTGTTAAAAAGAAACAAGATAGAGAAAAGTAAATGACAAGATTTTACTGTAAATGCAGTGTTTAAAAGGTAAACTAAGAAGTGTTATACATGTATCTCAGTTGATAATTTAAAGTAAAATCTAGACAAATTTCAACAAAATTATATCACAGAAAATTTAAAATATTACTAAACTAGTTATGCATATAGATATTTACGGTATCAAATTTTAATTTCTGAAGTGTTTAACTGACCATTGTGAATATGATGGATAATTAAGATGTAAAGAAACTTTATCTACGTAGATTGTAGTGCCAGCCTTAAAGAGGAATATACCATTTAAATTATTTTCCAAATCGGTGACAAGTATATTTGTATATGATGAAATTAGAAGTAATATCCAATGTGAACATGTTTTTTTTTCTGTGGTATTTACATGTGACGTCTTAAACATGGCCATGTTCGGTCTTTTTGACTTCCCAATTTATAGAAGCAAAATGTTTACCTCAGTTGAGTTTTACCTAATGTAACATATAACACCACGTACACATTCGACGGATGTATTAATTTACAAATGCAAAAATTACGACGAAGGCCAAATTCTGAAAATACTAGCGAAAAAACAAATAGACTATTATAGCGATGTTTTTAATAATTTCTAGATTATTTCGAATTTACAATTAATGTGAGACTTTTAGATAAATGACAAACTAGATTAATTGCAATATCCAATTACGTAATGTAACCTTAGTATTAGCAGAAAAGAACTCCTGCAGCGGAATGGTTGGAATGTTTTCTGGAAAAGCGATAAAAAAAAGTGTAAAATATCAGATAGGTTCCACGGACTTATGTAGCAATACCAGAAACAAAACTGAAAACGCAATATGTTTCAAAATATTTATGGAGTGTTAATTATAGACGGTATTATCTGCCATGATTCATATTGCTTTATTACATATTTTAACTTACCAATCGCCAATTTAAACTCACTCAAGAGGCAACTTCGTAAACTAGATGTAACAGGTAAAAATGACAAATTACATTCATTTAAAAGACGGTTTATATTCGTTTGTGTGTAAAATGCATGTTGCAACTTGGTATTTACTAATCCCATTCTCTCAAATACTCGTACTTGTTGCTTTTACCAGAGACATTATTATGTCTCTGGTTTTACATATGTCAATTTGTGTAAAATGCATATTGCAAATTATAGTATTATTGTTTATTCAAAGAAAATGTTTAATATGAAAAAAGGTTATCTTTTTAGTATGTTACCGATAGAAATTTCTGTAATTCTACATATAACCTACAGAGCCACTTTTTCTAATTTCAACATTAAGACGTCAAGCGAAGCCGTCTTTTTATGCCTTAACAAAACCAACTACTGCTTCCTTTAAAAGTAGCGTACATTGTCGGTCATCATTCGGCATTATGTGAAACTGATTTATTTCCATAGATCTGACTTTTTAAAGCTTTGTATTAAATTAAATAAATATTGCCTATATGTAGGACTCTCCCATAAAACCACAGGCCACGATATATAACGACTATAGAATGGCTCAATAGCGGATTCAAGGTAAATAGAACACCCGGCGCACGCCACCCCACCCTTCAACCCCCCCCCCCCCCCCCCACACACACACACACACCCCTAAACTATAGCAAGTTAAGTTAAATTGATTGAGCATTCGACGTTAGTACGGGCAAAAAAAACCTATAGTATAGTAGCATGTCACTTTAAATTGTATATACTCTCCCCAAAATCATGACTTATCTACCGCCCAGATATATGCACCATTGGCATGTATTGAGCTATGATATCATGATTTCATGCTTACATAACCATTGCTACATTGAGGTGCAACATTTCCAGGTCTAAGGGAGACTGGCCTCAGTTTAAATGAAAAGAAACAAGAGTAAGATAAACTAGTTTACCAAAAGGATCTTATTAGGTTAATAGTTTGCAAAAAGCATCTATGTGGTTTTAACGTGATTCCTGAATCCTGGCCTACATATATTGTACAGTGTGTACCTTTTTAACAACGAAGGGCCACAGTGATTATTTTTAATATTTCTATATCTATTTAGGTCTGACTTGTACCCAGCCTTATAACTTGAATAAATTCATGAAAAAACGGGTAAGTGTATACATGTATATACTTGTAACGATAAGTATTCATATATTGATGTTAAAACATGCCCCACCTATCCTCAGCAAATAAAATATATTTTTGTAATGTTTTTGTTGTTGTTGTTGTTGTTGTTTTATATGGACAAAGGCTCATTTCGAAGACAAAATATGGAGGGGCATAATATTAATATAAATAATACCATAGTCTGTATATGATATATACACCCGCTCTCATTAACCCCACCCCTTCCAAAAATACACATTAAAAATTAGCATCGCCATAGAAAAATATGAACAACAACACAATATATTCATATAAAAATCAGACACATTACAACAAAACAAAAATAGGGATGATGGATAAGACATACGGTTGTTTAATCAATATCGTTTTCATTATTGGGTCAGGTAAAGGAATTCAAAACACCGGTACGTGTTTTTGCACGACGAACGTGATACAGTAATGTATTTTGTATTTTGGCTGATAGTCGTCTCACACCATTATTACATTTCCCATAGGGCTGCATTGTAACATTTATGTCCAAAACACAGTAAAAAAACAAAATCTGCAGCATGTGTCTGGGCTCAAATTCTTCACTGGTTCAAGATATGCGATTATAAAGGGCATACCTTGACCAGGTTTTTTTTTTTAATATTCAATGTTTTAGTGAGACCTATTAATTTCCAGGTAATACTATGTCAACTATTCGCCCACGATGCGGTTCAAACCAACAATTCTGAAATGACACAGAATTATCCAGAAAGCTGGTACCAGCATCAAATTTTCAGTGGTGATTTATAAAATACTGACCATTTAACTCATGCTAGGAAAAAATAAATCCCTGTAGTACAAAGCCCTGAAAAAGAAGAACTAAGGTTTTATTTCTACCTTCTTTATCTGTAGGTCTGCAATACTCAAGGGAGATAATAGTGGTGTGAGTCCTTTGGATGTACCGATTGTTTACAAAATTGTTCTTTTCCAATATTTCGTATTCCATGTTTTACAAACACAATACTGTCATGATTCTAATATGGTGAACGTTTATAATAAAAATGGTTCACAATAGCAAGTATTTATCTTTAATTATTAATTTTACATCGATTGTCAAATCACTCTCGATGTCTTCCTGGGTAGAACCAGTGAGTTAAGCCTTGAGGATAAAGTGTCGTGCTCAAGGACACGTAACATAGCCGTGGTGGAGGATCAAACCCACGACCCTCGATCTTGGATCTGATGCTTTACCACTCGCTAAACTTTATTTCTAAATTCACTCAACAGCGGCAAACTTACTTTGCTAATATTTCATTAAACAAAACCACCATTACGGCTATCCACACTATTCACAACACACAAACGAAGTTATCATCAGAGGTTCCAGGAACGGTTTTAACCCAGACATTTGCATACTTTAGTGGCTTTTGGATCGCTTAGACACGACGTTTGAAAAAGAAGCATAAATATTGCTTTATACTATTATTTTAATTATTGCTATATTTTTATCTTTGTTCATTTTTTTCCTGTGGTCAGTTTTCTTATGAAAACCAAATGAACAACTACATTTACAACAAGTCATTGCATTTTGTGACATATCGATGGAGATGAATTTGCATAAACTTTACCAAGCTTGTTTTCAGGTCCATTCTACCTTGTAGCCCTATATCCATACACATAAATAGTGTCATACAGTTTTATAAAATATTAAAGAAACTATTCACTGCTATCTAAAGCTAGTTTCTGCCAGATGACGTCATTTGGGAAAACACATTGATTTTTAACAACAAAATCCGGCTTACTCGGCTAACTCAGACTTCTTATTTTTCCCTTACTGAAAAGGAGCAGTCGTTTTACGAAGTGTCGGCGTTTTAGCACCTAGCGACCTAATTCAGAAGTGTCAATGTTACTAACTTGTAAATTCTAAGTTTTAAATTCCACGTTTCAAATTGTAATTTCAAATTATTACTGTATATTAAGATAATAAGATATTAAGATGATGAAACGTGTAACAACCGTAACATTTCAGTGAATGGTATTTGTAAATTACAAGTTGTAATATAAAAATAACACACATGAAAACAAGAATTTGACATTGAAGTAAATGGAATTTGTAAATTACAAGTTGTAATATAAAAATAACACACATGAAAACAAGAATTTGACATTGAAGTAAATGGAATTTGTAAATTACAAGTTGTAATATAAAAATAACACACATGAAAACAAGAATTTGACATTGAAGTAAATGGCATTTATAATTTTCCAGTTGCAACATACAATTTACACACATGGAAGTTAAAAATTGGCATCCACATTAATGTAATAGCCAAGCTAACACATACAATAAAGCACTCTGAGTTATGGGGAATAATACCCTCCATAGTTAATACTGTTGTATTTTAATTTCTTGCCATTGATCTTTAAACTGGAAGATACACAAATGTAGCACATGTTCAACGTATTTTGCTTACAATGTAACATGAACATGGTAGAAAACGAATATAGTTTTATATTGGTATGTCCTAAGTATAAAGAATTTCGTCATAATTATTTTAAACATTATTATTGTCATTTACTTAATTTGAATACATCAAAAACATTTATGGCCTCCCAATTCACAAAAACAATTAACAATTTATAGAAAATTATACAAGTTGCCATCAAACTAAGAGTAAATACTTAATTTTTAAACATCACGACTTATAATTGCAGAAAATTTACCAATTAATAACATAACAATGAATGTTAAATTGTACTTAACCAGTAATTATTAACCTTATTACCTTGTTTTCATGTTTTCACTACACTGATGTAATATTTGTGTTGGCTATGCTGTTTTGTGTCTAATAAAGTGTTTGTTTGTTTAAATATATCTGATGAAATAATCCATTAGAAATACATAACCCAACTAAAGGATGAAGTTTCGAAGATCTACAAACATCAAGGACTTATATAGATGTTATTCCTGGCTAATTTGTAGACACATCGTTTTTAGATACGGTTTTAAGTAAACAAAGTCATCGAAATTCTCGCGAGTACCTTTAAACAATATTATCGTATGCTTCTTAGATTAAAACTTTGATGGAGGTGTTCATTTCAACATTAACAACTAGTTTAATAAATTGCATAGGTATTGTAGGTCTTATACGGAAATTAAACACTCAATTAGTAGAAAAGGCACTCACTGATTGTAACATCACAAAAAATGTTGATATATACGTGCAAGGGGTTTCTCCTTTGATGGCGAATAGTGTGTCATGGAGGGAGACGAACTGAATGGCGGCTGAAGGACGACTATACCTGAATACGCATCTTAGTGGTATAGGAAATAAATTCAAGTTTAAATGCCGATGACGGTCGGCTAGTACGTGACATTAGTAATGACCAGGATATTAAATACATATTGATATCGTGGGGCCAAACCGAACATGTCTTAGTGCGAATAAGCGTATGAATGTATGTGAACTGCGTGTGTCTATACAACGTGTGTCGTTACCAGCGATCCAGCCATTTTTGTATATGTTTATATATGAAATATGTCCCTACCTATAACGATTGTAATTCAACAACGTAGGTTAGAGTTGTATCCTATTATTTCAAACATTTAATCTAGCTTATACATCTATCCGAAGAGATTGTTTAAACAATAAAATACCATGTACACTACAGAAATAAAACATATACACTAGTTGGAAATGAGGAAATGTGGAAAGAGATGATAACAGAATTATAAAAGTGTGATTAACAAACATGTATATTTCACGTTGTCAGTATTTTAGTTGGACGAAATAGAAAAAGATAAGTGGACAAGATATGAGAGGGAGTTTAAGGGGAAAATATAAAAATATAAAAGAATAATAAAGTAAGATAAATGGGAGAGAGAGAGAGAGAGAGAGAGAGAGAGAGAGAGAGAGAGAGAGGGAGGGAGAGAGAGAGAGAGAGAGAGAGAGAGAGAGATGGTCTGTCAGAGTACAGTGTTTATAGTACAGTGTTATTGTGTAATCTGTTGATGTGATGACGTATTGTGTTTTCAGGTGATACTTTTCATATATAAAACGAACATATGTGATAGTGTTTAGATTAGATTGATTGCGAGAACGCTCGTGGTGTTAATCGCACTCCAGTCCGTTTCCTGGGTTGACATAGAACGAGTGTTGTTTTTGAGATGTCATAAGATTGAGACTTCTGGCGTGAGTTGTCAACATTCTATCCACTGCGTTACTGTCCCATTTAATTGTTAATGTGGTATGGTCAGACTTCAATGAAACATCATCTGATGGAAGGGTCATAGTTTACAATAACTATATAACTGTAATAAATGTATATTGTATGGCTGTTATACCTATATATTATATGATTTAATGTCTAGTCTAAAAAAAACATCAGCGAGTGCCTACAGAATTTGGGACTCTACCCAAAACTATCAGACTGGCAATACAGCAGATGATAGGTATATCTTCACGCTTCTCTTATTTGTGTTATTCTTAAATAGACACTATACACTGCGTGTGATTTTATCTAAACACGTATGTATTGTGTCACATACTGTCATTGTATACAAAGAGAATGAAAGAAGAAATCATATTTTACACAGGGTACACAAAGTATCCAGCATATGATTCATAGATAGTCAAAAACCGCCTACCTTTACTGGTAAGTATGGTAACAGGAAATGACATAAATAAGAGAAACATGGCATTCCCCACTAACACCACCGCCATAGTTGAATACTATCTTAGTTATATTTTATTATCTTAAATCCACAATTGTCATGCACGATAATTTACGTGCCGTAGATGGTACACACTGTCATTTACACTATAGAAATATCCGACTTTCCACCACGCTATATATAGTCCTATTGTCAATATGTACTTAATTAGTCGATTTCCTTATTACACGGTAATCATAACGTCGTTTGTGAATCTAGACCAATGGAAAACATAAGTATACACACCACATGAACACAGTCATTGACCATCTGAATAACATTCCGTCTGCTCATGTTATGTAATTATGTTCCTGATGTTCATTAAAGAATCACGATTGAAATTATGATATAAACCAAACATTGTAATCATCATTTTTCATCGACATTGTATACATGTAAACAACGGATACTTTCGGTTTACATTATGACCAACCGTATAAGGCAACACTAGTATTAGTTCAAGTGTAGCACTAACGAATACTTAAGTTCCCGTCTATATTAAACCGCATTCCTTTTACAGATTAAACCAATACAGCGATTGAACTAATACAAACTCTTTAATTTTCATATGAATATTTAATCAACGAAGCGCGTGGGATATTTCGAAAAAGGTCGATAACTCGGGTGTATTCAGACAAATCTGAACCACTATCGTTTACCCTATCAACAACTAGTTTGGTATATATAAACGTTTATATATCTGTTTCGTCGACGCTCTAGTAAATGTATTCTTTAAACAAAGATCAGCTTGGTTTCTTCCTTTGTTTTAAATTAGTCGATGATAAACTTACAGTAAACGATATCTACACTTGACTTTGTAGACGGGCCATTGTTCACATACCGAGCTGTTGTATTAGTTTCATAATAAGACAAAAACTACAACAAATACCTTTGAGACAGTGGTTTATTGTGCTATAGATGATAATTTCTATCTGTTCATATAATTTTGAATGAGAAGGTAAGTCGTACGATTATATTAATTATATAAACTAAGATAAATTATTGAGATTTATCAACAACCACTTGTTTCTACCGTTCAACATATTTAGTAGCATAGCAACTGTTAATGGTTGAAATCCAAGGGCCGTGAGTTCAAAACCCGCCAAACCAAAGTAGCCATGGTGATTGATATACGATAATGCGGCTCACTGTGATTCGTCTATCGCATATGATTTATGTAAGAAACTGTTACTTGCGAAGATGGTGTGCTGGAGTAGCAGGAAAGAGTGTCAGGTTGACTGATAATATGTTGGCCCTCGATGACATACAAATGGCGCTAAATGTTCAAACAAACAAACAAACAAACAAACAAACAAACAAACAAACAAACAAACAAACAAACAAACAAACAAACTCTCTTACGATGTTCCAAGTATCGTTGGCTTCTCTTAGCCATATCCTAGCCAAGCAAATATAACCGAAAATAGAACACAAATGGGAAAATAATTCGGTTATTTAAGATGGTTTACAAGCAAACAAAAACAATTTTACCTAATAAATGAAAGTATTAGATCCCATTTTAATGCAAATGTTAAAGAAATATAAAGTATATAAGATTCTTCCCGACGTGGTGAAAGTTTTATATTTCTTATCTGCAGTGTTGGAAAATGTATGTGAAATAAAGATGTTTAAACTATTCAGTAAATTAATAAAACTATTTTCAAAAAAGCTGAACAAAGGTTTCTTATTTATTTACATTTTTTGGTTTTAAAATTTCGATCCTATTCATTCTTTAAACCAATACGAAACTATGGTTTATGGTTGGTTTCTTTATAGAACTGTTTCGAGATGGCTGCCAGAAATATGATTGGCGATGCTAAAACTGCACTGAAAGACCTGAAAGCAGATTTGATATCACTCAAACATGAAACACAGGCGTGCATAATGGACGCTTCTATGAGAAAGGCAGTGTTGGGAGAATCAGAGAGGCTTGTGAAAGAAGATATTCACGAGGTCAGGCTAAAGCTAGAGAAGATTGTGAAAACTTTGGAACAAAAGGCGCGACAGGAGACGATTGCGGTTGTTCAGAAAGAAAGAGAGGAGATAAATAGTGAAATTGTGGGTCTTGAGGAACAACATAAAAGGTAAATAGAATATATAATGAGATGACAGATAATTACGGGAGGGGATTTCTTAAATATTAAATTGTTTGCAGATGATACAAGTTTATATATTATAGTAGAAACACCCGAAAATGCCGCTACAATGGTCAATCGTGACTTAGCCACTATTAACTACTGGGCAAACACATGGCTAGTTACTTTTAATCCTATGAAAACAGAATCAATGGTTATTTCGAGGAAAATTAACTAACCTGTTCACCTTAACCTAATAATGAATAATGTACCCGTCAACGAAGTAAACACTCATAAACATTTAGGTCTAACTTTATCTTCAAATGGAACATGGCACGAACACTTTTATAGTATTAAAGAAAGGGCTTGGAAGAAAATTAATATGATGAGAAAAATTTAAGTTTCAATTAGACCGAAAATCATTAGAATTATGTCTCTACCATTCATTAGACCCTCTTGGAATGCGCAGATGTAGTCTGGGATAACTGTACCCAATACGAAGAACAAGAACTAGAATCCATTCAAACAGAAGCAGCTAGAATAGCTACTGGAACTACTAAACTAATGTAACGTGCACCGAGCGGATTATGCACACAACTACTAATAAATATGATATATAAGAATTTTCCTTGGACTACTTGCCGTTTGATTAAAGATAAATGGTGAAATAATTTTCCTCAAGCTACTTTGCTTTATGATTAGATGACAAATGATTGAACAAATGATTCGTGTTTAAAAAACAATAATCACGTACAAATTAACTTTACATATAAAACCAATTTATAAAGGTTTCGAACTAACGTTTCAAACCAACGTTTCGCACAACACTATGCCCAGAACTCTGTTTTAAATAAATAAAACTAGTTCTGCAGCACTCCAAACAAATGCCCAGGACTCTGTTTTAAATAAATAAAACTAGTCCTGCAGCACTCCAAACAAATGCCCAGGACTCTGTTTTAAATAAATAAAACTAGTCCTGCAGCACACCAAACAAATGCCCAGGACTCTGTTTTAAATAAATAAAACTAGTCCTGCAGCACACCAAACTCGAAACTCCGAGCTGCACCAAAGTATCAGACTTACGTCTCAAACACTTGCTCAGTACTTTGTTTTAACTAAATAAAACTAGTTCTGCAGCAATGTTCCAAGCCTGTCCCAACACCTGTCTGAGACAAACAATGGTACCCAACAGACTACGACCCGGAGCACTGTTCACAAGTTTCAGAGGATTCTGCAACTCTGAGTTGAAAACTGCACTTCTGGGAATCCCTCGTTCACTTGTTACCTCGGTCCAAAGTCCCAGCCTGTATTACCAAATAATAATAATTAATTAATAAATTAATTATGCAAGTCTTCTTGCAGCTCCTTCTCCGTCGAGTTGTAACACCAGACTCACAAGAATACAGGCGGTCAGCTGGTTATATAGCAGAAGTCACATGACCTGGTCACATGGCTTCAATTGGCCGAACGATTACTCCAAAACACTATTATGCAGGAAGGAGATTATCACAGATCCAACACACTCGCCTCAGAACATACTGTAGTCCTCTTAATTATCGTCTATACACTAAAAACTTAATGAACAGCCCACTTTGTACATGTGGATTAATAGAAAAACACAAATCATTACCTCTTCATCTGTTCTTTGTATACGTAGCAGAGACGTATTATGTTACAAAAACTACGAGAATTAAACATACAACCAACTGTAAATACACTTTTGTTTGGAGATCCCTTGTTATCCATTGAAATAAATACAAGCTTATTTCTAACAGTACAAGACTATATAATAGCATCAAAAAGATTCAAGAAGAGCATAAACCACTAAACAGTTAATATTTTTAATATCCTTTCAAATCTTAGTTTTAATTTTAATATATCTGTACATAATTGACCATACCATTAAGTCCCTCAATGGCTATTCCTATTCCTGATGAGACAAACAGCAAAATTTCACCCATCTCTCTCTCTCTCTCTCTCTCTCTCTCTCTCTCTCTGTTCGTTACAACATGCAAAGTTTCTGGACATATTATATATATAATATGTAATGTATGAACATCTACAGATCCTTATACTAACATTCATTGATATATATATATATATATATATATATATATATATAATAGATTGATTTTGGGAGACAGATTAACAAAAGCTGTAAGCTTTCTTCTGAATCCCTTTCATAATTGTATACACGTGTTAACTAATATGTGATATTTTCAATATAATTGTATACTATTTGTGAATAAAATGTGTTTAAACTAAATATTAAACTATTTTTATTGATTATACCAAGCGAACGATCTAAGAAGAACTAAGATGTTTTGTAGCTGTAGTAACCCTTGTTTCACTATATATTCTACTTACACTAGAACTATATGAATTTAATTATCTTCACCTATAATCTTTATTTTATCTTCAAATGCAACATGTCAATTTTTGTTAAACCTGCTCTCACATATGCTCAAAAAACACAACTTCTTGATATTTTAATTACTACTGTATAAACTTATTAGCTTAAACTGATTATTAATCCAGTATTATGTGAAATTATTTCAAACTTTCGTTTTATGTATATACTGCTGAAGCCTAATTGATTACAGCAATTGAAGGTGTGAAAATATTTTGATATTGGTGTACACAACATATTTACCATGTATTGTCCAGTATATCTTGTTTGCGTTTATGTTTTCTTTTGATGATTAAGTATCTAAACCATACAAAAACCATGTATGTGCAAACAAAACAATTTTAGTATTTAAGGAAGAAGTTAATAGAGGACTAATATCGAACAACATTTTAGGACATAGTTACTGTCTGGATATTTTACCAGACAGATTGGAAACCCGTCAGTACTTTGTGAAATTTAATTGAACTTTGTTAACTTAATATTATACGATATTTGGACAGTGTTTTTATCTAAGTTATTCGCAAATAAGCTGTGTTATGGACACTGCATTTTAAGTGTGAACTTAGTGAATCGTATACCAACTAAGATACAATACTGTGATTTTGATAATATTTATATCTTTGGAACTACTTTTATTATAAACTGTGTGACTTTATGTTCAATTAAAATTGATAGAAATTGATAAGTGTTTGCTGTCTGTGACCTTCAACGTAATAAATTTATATATTCAACTTCATCAACGCCTTGCAAAATATAGTCATTCATCAATAAACAACGCTCTTCTGCCCACGCACGTTACCGTGACGTTGACGACGAATCCATTCCCGTTCATAATAAACGTCACGTAATATTTGAGCCGGTGCTGAGATTGGGGGATAAGTGTTACATATTAGAATACGCCCATGAGTCGGTGCTAGGGGTGGGGAATAATGGTTACTTATTTCATAACCTCCCTAGCCGTTGCTGGGGGCGGGGGATAAGTGTTGCATATTTCATTACCCACGTGAGCCTGTGCTGGTGATGCGGGATACGTGTTATATATTTCATTACCCCCGTGAGCCGGTGCTGGCGGTGGGTGATAAGTGTTATATATTGCATTACCCCCGTGAGCCAGTGCTGGTGGTGGGGGATAAGTGTTAGATATTTCATTATCCCCGTGAGCCAGTGCTGGTGGTGGGGGATATGTTATATACTGCATTACCCCGGTGAGCCAGTGCTGGTGGTGGGGGATAAGTGTTATATATTGCATTATCCCCGTGAGCCAGTGCTGGTGGTGGGGGATAAGTGTTAGATATTTCATTATCCCCGTGAGCCAGTGCTGGAGGTGGGGGATAAGTCTTATATATGTCATTACCCCCGTGAGCAAGTGCTGGTGGTGGGGGATAAGTGTTATATATTTCATTACCCCGTGAGCCGGTGCTGTTGGTTGGGGAATAAGTGTTATATATGTCATTACCCCCGTGAACCAGTGCTGGTGGTGGGTGATAAGTGTTATATATTTCATTACCCCCGTGAGCCGGTGCTGGTGGCAGGGGATAAGTGTTATATATTTCATTACCGCCGTGAGCAGGTGCTGGTGATGCGGGATACATGTTATATATTCCATTAACCCCGTGAGCCGGTGCTGTTGGTGGGGAATAAGTGTTATATATGTCATTACCCCCGTGAGCCAGTGCTGGTGGTGCGGAACAAGTGTTATATGTGTCATTACCCCCGTGAGCCGGTGCTGTTGGTGCGGAATAAGTGTTATATATGTCATTACACCCGTGAGCCAGTGCTGTTGGTGGGGGATAAGTGTTAGATATTTCATTATCCCCGTGAGCCAGTGCTGGTGGTGGGGGATATGTTATATATTGCATTACCCCGGTGAACCAGTGCTGGTGGTGGGGGATAAGTGTTATATATTGCATTATCCCCGTGAGCCAGTGCTGGTGGTGGGGGATAAGTGTTAGATATTTCATTATCCCCGTGAGCCAGTGCTGGAGGTGGGGGATAAGTCTTATATATGTCATTACCCCCGTGAGCAAGTGCTGGTGGTGGGGAATAAGTGTTATATATTTCATTACCCCGTGAGCCGGTGCTGTTGGTTGGGGAATAAGTGTTATATATGTCATTACCCCCGTGAACCAGTGCTGGTGGTGGGTGATAAGTGTTATATATTTCATTAACCCCGTGAGCCGGTGCTGGTGGCAGGGGATAAGTGTTATATATTTCATTACCGCCGTGAGCAGGTGCTGGTGATGTGGGATACATGTTATATATTCCATTAACCCCGTGAGCCGGTGCTGTTGGTGGGGAATAAGTGTTATATATGTCATTACCCCCGTGAGCCAGTGCTGGTGGTGCGGAACAAGTGTTATATGTGTCATTACCCCCGTGAGCCGGTGCTGTTGGTGCGGAATAAGTGTTATATATGTCATTACACCCGTGAGCCAGTGCTGTTGGTGGGGAATAAGTGTTATATATGTCATTACCCCCGTGAGCCGGTGCTGTTGGTGGGGAATAAGTGTCATATATGTCATTACCCCCGTGAGCCGGTGCTGTTGGTGGGGAATAAGTGTTTTCATATGTCATTACCCCCGTGAGCCGGTGCTGTTGGAGAGGAATAAGTGTTATATATGTCATTCCCCCCGTGAGCCGGTGCTGGTGGTGGGGGACAAGTGTTGTATATGTCATTACCCCCGTGAGTCGGTGCTGTTGGTGGGGAATAAGTGTTATATATGTCATTACCCCCGTGAGCAGGTGCTGTTGGTGGGGAATAAATGTTATATATGTCATTAGCCCCATGAGCCAGTGCTGTTGGTTGGGAATAAGTGTTATATATGTCATTACCCCCGTGAGCCGGTGCTTGGGGTGGGAAATAAGTGTTATATATGTCATTAACCCGCGAGCCAGTGCTTAGGGTGGGGAATAAGTGCTATAAATGTCATTACCCCCGTGAGCCAGTGCTTGGAGTGCGGAATAAGTGTTATATATGTCATTACCCCCGTGAGCCAGTGCTGGTGGTGGTGGATAAGTGTTATATATTTCATTACCGCCGTGAGGCAGTGCTCTTGGTGGGGAATAAGTGTTATATATGTCATTACCCCCGTGAGCTGGTGCTGGTGATGCGGGATACGTGTTATATATGCCATTACCACCGTAAGCCGGTGCTGGTGGTGGGTGATAAATGTTATATATTTCATTACCCCCGTGAACCGGTGCTGGTGGTGGGGGATAAGTGTTATATATGTCATTACCCCCGTAAGCCGGTGCTGGTGGTGGGTGATAAGTGTTATATATTTCATTACCCACGTGAGCCTGTGCTGGTGGTGGGGGATAAGTGTTATATATGTCATTACCCCCGTGAGCCAGTGCTGGTGATTCGGGATACGTGTTATATAATTTTATGTCATTACCCCCGTGAACCGGTGCTGGTGGTGGGGGATAAGTGTTATATATTTCATTACCCCCGTGAACCGGTGCTGGTGGTGGGTGATAAGTGTTATATATTTCATTACCAACGTGAGCCTGTGCTGGTGGTGGGAGATAAGTGTTATATATTTCATTACCAGCGTGAGCCGGTGCTGGGGATAGGGGATGAGTGTTGCACATTTCATTACCCCGTGAGCCGGTGCTCGTGATGCGGGATACGTGTTATATATGTCATAACCCCCGTGAACCGGTGCTGGTGGTGGGGGATAAGTGTTATATATGTCATTACCCCCGTGAACCGGTGGTGTTGTTAGGGAATAAGTGTTATATATGTCATTACCCCCGTGAGCCAGTGCTGTTGGTGGGGAATAAGTGTTATATATGTCATTACCCCCGTGAGCCGGTGCTGTTTGTGGGGAATAAGTGTTATCATATGCCATAACCCCCTTGAGCCGGTGCTGTTGGTGGGGAATAAGTGTTATATATGTCATTACCCCCGTGAGCCGGTGCTGGTGGTGGGGGAAAAGAGTTATATATGTCATTACCCTCGTGAGCCGGTGCTGTCGGTGGGGAATAAGTGTTATATATGTCATTACCCCCGTGAGCAGGTGCTGTTGTTGGGGAATAAATGTTATATATGTCATTACCCCCATGAGCCAGTGCTGTTGGTAGGGAATAAATGTTATATATGTCATTACTCCCGTGAGCCGGTGCTTGGGGTGGGAAATAAGTGTTATATATGTCATTACCCCCGTGAGCCGGTGCTTGGGGTGGGGAATAAGTGTTATATATGTCATTACCCCCGTGAACCAGTGCTGTTGGTGGAGAATAAGTGTTATATATGTCATTACCCCCGTGAGCCAGTGCTGGTGGTGGGGGGATAAGTGTTTTATATTTCATTACCGCCGTGAGGCAGTGCTGTTGGTGGGGAATAAGTGTTATATATGCCATTACCCCCGTGAGCCGGTGCTGGTGATGCGGCATACGTGTTATATATTTCATTACCGCCGTGAGGCAGTGCTGTTGGTTGGGAATAAGTGTTATATATGTCATTACCCCCTTGAGCCGGTGCTGGTGATGCGGGATACGTGTTATATATTTCATTACCCACGTGAGCCTGTGCTGTTGGTGGGGAATAAGTATTATATATGCCATTACCCCCGTGAGCCGGTGCTGGTGATGCGGGATACGTGTTATATATTTCATTACCCACGTGAGCCGGTGCTGGTGATGCGGGATACGTGGTATATATGTCATTAACCCCGTGAACCGGTGCTGGTGGTGGGGGATAAGTGTTATATATTTCATTACCCCCGTGAACCGGTGCTGGTGGAGGGTGATAAGTGTTATATATTTCATTACCCCCGTGAGCCTGTGCTGGTGGTGGGAGATAAGTGTTATATATTGCATTACCCCCGTGAGCCGGTGCTGGTAGTGGGGGATAAATGTTATATATTTCATTACCAGCGTGAACAGGTGCTGGAGATGGGGGATGAGTGTTGCATATTTCATTACCCCCGTGAGCCGGTGCTGGTGATGCCGGATACGTGTTATATATTTCATTACCGCAGTGAGCCGGTTCTGTTGGTGGGGGATAAGTGTTAAATATGTCACTATCCCCTAGAGCCAGTGCTGGTGAAGCGGGATACATGTTATATATTTCATTACCGCCGTGAACCGGTGCTGGTGGTGGTTGATAAGTGTTATATATGTCATTACCCCCGTGAGCCGGTGCTGTTGATGGGGAATAAGTGTTATATATGTCATTACCCTCGTGAGCAGGTGCTGTTGGTGGGGAATAAATGTTATATATGTCATTACTCCCATGAGCCAGTGCTGTTGGTGGGGAATAAGTGTTATATATGTCATTACCCCCGTGAGCCGGTGCTGGTGATGCCGGGATACGTGTTATATATTTCATTACCCCCGTGAGCCAGTGCTGTTGGTGGCGAATAAGTGTTATATATGTCATTACCCCCGTGAGCCGGTGCTGGTGGTGGGTGATAAGTGTTATATATTTCATTACCCCCGTGAACCGGTGCTGGTGGTGGGGGATAAGTGTTATATATGTCATTACCCCCGTAAGCCGGTGCTGGTGGTGGGTGATAAGTGTTATGTATTTCATTACCCACGTGAGCCTGTGCTGGTGGTGTGGGGTAAGTGTTATATATGTCATTACCCCCGTGAGCTGGTGCTGGTGATGCGAGATACGTGTTATATATGTCATTACCCCCGTGAACCAGTGCTGGTGGTTGGTGATAAGTGTTATATATTTCATTACCCCCGTGAACCGGTGCTGGTGGTGGGTGATAAGTGTTATATATTTCATTACCCACGTGAGCCTGTGCTTGTGGTGGGAGATAAGTGTTATATATTGCATTACCCCCTTGAGCCGGTGCTGGTAGTGGGGTACAAGTGTTATATATTTCATTACCAGCGTGAGCTGGTGCTAGGGATAGGGGATGAGTGTTGCATATTTCATTACCCCTGTGAGCCGGTGCTGGTGATGCCGGATACGTGTTATATATTTCATTACCGCAGTGAGCCGGTGCTGTTGGTGGGGGATAAGTGTTATATATGTCATTACCCCCGTGAGCCAGTGCTGGTGATGCGGGATACGTGTTTTATATTTCATTACCGCCGTGAACCGGTGCTGGTGGTGGGTGATAAGTGTTATATATATCATTACCCCCGTGAGCTAGTGCTGGTTGTGGGTGATAAGTGTTATATTTGTCATTACCCCCGTGAGCCGGTGCTGGTGATGCGGGATACGTGTTATATGTTTCATTACCGCCGTGAACCGGTGCTGGTGGTGGGGGATCAGTGTTATATATGTCATTACCCCCGTGAGCCGGTGTTGTTGGTGGGGGATAAGTGTTATATATGTCATTACCCCCGTGAGCCGGTGCTGGTGGTGGGGGATAAGTGTTATATATGTCATTACCCCCGTGAGCCGGTGCTGGCGGTGGGGGATAAGTGTAATATATTTCATTACCCACGTGAGCCAGTGCTGGTGATGCGGGATACGTGTTATATATGTCATTACCCCCGTGAGCCACTGCTGGTGGTGGGGGATACGTGTTATATATTTCATTACCGCCGTGAACCGGTGCTTGTGGTGGGGAATAAGTGTTATATATTTCATTACCCCCGTGAGCCGGTGCTGTTGGTGGGGGATAAGTGTTATATATGTCATTACCGCCGTGAGCCGGTGCTGGTGGTGGGGGATAAGTGTTATATATTTCATTAACCCCGTGAGCCGGTGCTGGTGGTCGGGGATACATGTTTTATATTTCATTACCGCCGTGAACCGGTGCTGGTGGTGGGGGATAAGTGTTATATATGTCATTACCGCCGTAAGCCGGTGCTGGTGGTGGGGGATAAGTGTTATATATTTCATTACCCCCGTGAGCCGGTGCTGGTGGTGGGGGATAAATGTTATATATGTCATTACCCCCGTGAGCCGGTGCTGTTGGTGGGGGATAAGTGTTATATATGTCATTACCGCCGTGAGCCGGTGCTAGTGGTGGGTGATAAGTGTTATAAATTTCATTACCCCCTTGAGCCGGTGCTTGGGGTGGGGGATAAGTGTTATATATGTCATACCCCCGTGAACAGTTGCTGGTGGTGGGGGATAAGTGTTATATATGTCATTACCCCCGTGAGCTGGTGCTGGTGGTGGGAGATAAGTGTTATATATTTCATTACCCCCGTGAGCCTGTGCTGGTGATGTGTGATACGTGTTATATATTTCATTACCGCCGTGAGCCGGTGCTGGTGGTGGGTGATAAGTGTTATATATTTCATTACCCCCGTGAGCTAGTGCTGGTGATGCGGGATACATGTTATATATTTCATTACGCCCGTAAGCCAGTGCTGGTGGTGGGTGATAAGTGTTATTTATGTCATAACCCCCGTGAGCCAGTGCTGGTGGTGGGGGATATGTGTTATATATTTCATTACCGCCGTGAGCCGGTGCTGGTGGTGGGGGATAAGTGTTATATATTTCATTACCGCCGTGAACTGGTGCTTGGGGTAGGGGATAAATGTTATATATGGTATTACTCCCGTAAGCCAGTGCTGTTGGTGGGAGATAAGTGTTATATATGTCATTACCCCCGTGAGCCTGTGCTGGTGGTGGGGGATAAGTGTTATATATGTCATTACCCCCCGTGAGCCAGTGCTGGTGATGCGAAATACGTGTTATATATTTCATTACCGCCGTGAGCCGGTACTAGTGGTGGGCGATAAGTGTTATATATGTCATTACCCCCGTGAGCGCGTGTTGCTGGTGGGGGATACGTGTTATATACTTCATTACCGCTGTGAGCCGGTGCTGTTGGTGGGGGATAAGTGTTATATATGTCATTACCCCTGTGAGCCTGTGCTGGTGGTGGGGAATAAGTGTTATATATGTCATTACCCCCGTGAGCCAGTGATGGTGATGCGGGATCCGTGTTATATATTTCAGTACCCCCGTGAGCCAGTGCTGGTGGTGGGTGATAAGTGTTATATATGTCATTACCCCCGTGAGCCAGTGCTGGTGGTGGGGTATCGTGTTATATATTTCATTACCGCCGTGAATCGGTGCTGGTGGTGGGGAATAAATGTTATATATTTCATTACCGCCGTGAACCGGTGCTTGGGGTGGGGGATACGTGTTATATATGTCATTACCCCCGTGAGCCGGTGTTGGTGATGCGCGATACGTGTTATATATTTCATTACCGCCGTGAGCCAGTGCTCGTGGTGGGGGATAAGTGTTATATATGTCATTACCCCCGTGAGCCGGTGCTTGGGGTGGGGAATAAGTGTTATATATGTCATAACCCCCGTGAACCGGTGCTTTGGGTTGGGGATAAGTGTTATATATGTCATTACCCCCGTGAACCGGTGCTTTGGGTTGGGGATAAGTGTTATATATGTCATTACCCCCGTGAGCCGGTTCTGGTGATGCGGGATACGTGTTATATATTTCATTATCCCCGTGAGCCAGTGCTGGTGGTGAGAGATAAGTGTTATATATGTTATTACCCCCGTGAGCCAGTGCTTGTGATGCGGGATACGTGTTATATATGTCATTACCCCCGTGAGCCGGTGCTGGTGGTGGGGTATAAGTGTTATATATTGCATTACCCCCGTGAACCGGTGCTTGGGGTGGGGCTTAAGTGTTACATATTTCATTACCCCTGTGAGCCGGTGCTGGTGGGTGGGGGATAAGTGTTGTACATATCATTACCAGCGAGAGCCGGTGCTGGGGATGGGGGATGAGTGTTGCATATTTCTTTACCCGCGTGAGGCGGTGCTGGGGGAGGAGGATATGTGTTGCATATTTCATTACCCCCGTGAGCCGGTGCTGGGAGGTGGGGAATAAGTGTTATATATGTCATTACCAACATGAGCCGGTGCTGGTGGTGGGGGATAATTGTTATATATTTCATTACCCCCGTGAGCCTGTGCTGGTGGTTGGGGATAAGTGTTATATATGACATTACCCCCGTGAGCCAGTGCTGGTGATGCGGGATACGTGTTATATATTTCATTACCGCCGTGAGCCTGTGCTGGTGGTGGGTGATAAGTGTATATATGTCATTACCCCCGTGATCCAGTGCTTGAGGTGGGGGATAAGTGTTATATATGTCATTACCCCCGTGATCCGGTTCTGGTGATGCGGGATACGTGTTATATATGTCATTACCGCCGTGAGCCGGTGCTGGTGGTGGGGGATAAGTGTTATATATGTCATTACCCCTGTGAGCCGGTGCTTGGGGTGGGGTATAAGTGTTATATATTTCATTACCCTCGTGAACCGGTGCTTGGGGTGGGGGATAAGTGTTATAAATGTCATTACCCCCGTGATCCGGTTCTGGTGATGCGGGAAACATGTTATATATGTCATTACCCCCGTGAGCCGGTGCTGGTGATGCAGGATACGTGTTATACATTCCATTACCGCCGTGAGCCGGTGCTGGTGGTGGGGGATAAATGTAATATATATGTCATTACCCCCGTGAGCCGGTGCTTGGGGTGGGGTATAAGTGTTATATATTTCAATACCCCCGTTAACCGGTGCTTGGGGTGGGGGATAAGTGTTATATATGTCATTACCCCCTTGATCCGGTTCTGGTGTTGCGGGATACGTGTTATATATGCCATTACCCCCGTGAGCCGGTGCTGGTGATGCGGGATACGTGTTATATATTTCATTACCGCCGTGTGCCGGTGCTGGTGATGGGGGATAAATGTAATATATATGTCATTACCCCCGTGAGCCAATGTTGGTGGTGAGAGATAAGTGTTATATATGTCATTACCCCCGTGAGCCGGTGCTGGTGATGCGGGATACGTGTTATATATGTCATTACCCCCGTGTGCCGGTGCTGGTGGTGGGGGATAAATGTAATATAGATGTCATTACCTCCGTGAGCCAATGTTGGTGGTGAGAGATAAGTGTTATATATGTCATTACCCCCGTGAGCCAATGTTGGTGGTGAGAGATAAGTGTTATATATGTCATTACCCCCGTGAGCCGGTGCTGGTGATGCGGGATACGTGTTATATATGTCATTACCCCCGTGAGCCGGTGCTGGTGGTAGGGTATAAGTGTTATATATATGTCATTACCCCCGTGAGCCGGTGCTTGGGGTGGGGTATAAGTGTTATATATTTCAATACCCCCGTGAACCGGTGCTTGGGGTGGGGGATAAGTGTTATATATGTCATTACCCCCTTGATCCGGTTCTGGTGTTGCGGGATACGTGTTATATATGCCATTAACCCCGTGAGCCGGTGCAGGTGATGCGGGATACGTGTTATATATTTCATTACCGCCGTGTGCCGGTGCTGGTGATGGGGGATAAATGTAATATATATGTCATTACCTCCGTGAGCCAATGTTGGTGGTGAGAGATAAGTGTTATATATGTCATTACCCTCGTGAGCCGGTGCTGGTGATGCGGGATACGTGTTATATATGTCATTACCCCCGTGAGCTGGTGCTGGTGATGCGGGATACGTGTTATATATGTCATTACCCCCGTGTGCCGGTGCTGGTGGTGGGGGATAAATGTAATATATATGTCATTACCTCCGTGAGCCAATGTTGGTGGTGAGAGATAAGTGTTATATATGTCATTACCCCCGTGAGCCAATGTTGGTGGTGAGAGATAAGTGTTATATATGTCATTACCCCCGTGAGCCGGTGCTGGTGATGCGGGATACGTGTTATATATGTCATTACCCCCGTGAGCCGGTGCTGGTGGTGGGGTATAAGTGTTATATATTGCATTACCCCCGTGAACCGGTGCTTGGGGTGGGGTTGAAGTGTTATATATTTCATTACCCACATGAGCCGATGCTGGTAGTGGGGGATAAGTGTTTACATATCATTACCAACGAGAGCCGGTGCTGGGAGTGGGGGATGAGTGTTGCATATTTCATTACCCCCGTAAGCCGGTGCTGGGTGTGGAGGATGTGTTACATATTTCATTACCCCCGTGAACCGGTGCTGGGGTGGGGGGATAAGTGTTACATATTTCATTACCCACGTGAACCGGTGCTGAGGGTGGTGGATAAGTATTATATATTTCATTACCCCCGTGATCCGGTGCTAGGGGTGGGGTTAAGTGTTACATATTTCATTACCACCGTGAGCCGCCGGTGCTGGGGTGGGGATAAGTGTTACATATTTCATTACCCCCGTGAGCCGGTGCTGGGGATGAAGATTAAGTGTTACATATTTCATTATCCCCGTGAACCGGTGCTGGTGTTGGGATAAGTTTTACATATTTCATAACCCCCGTGAACCGGTGCTGAGGTCGGGGGATAAGTGTTACATATTTCATTACCACCGTGAATAGATTCAGCAAAACCGAGTATGCAATTTTCTTTATTTTCCAGTGCAGTCAACTTTACTTTTTCAGCTTTTATAATTTTAGTTGATTTCTTTATTAAGAAATATTTTTTTTCTCTCACATAAATGTTATTTGTTCTATTACCAAGTCAAGAAATACAAACTTTTAAAACAGATGTTTATTGTTTTTTGTTATTTTTTGTTTTGTTACTTTAGTATCGAAGAAATTGAAGAGTATGTTAAATCAAAAACGTCGAATACGTCAATGAAACCTGTCAAGGATGGCCGGGATAAATGCGAAGTGTACCAGCAATTACTTGACGAGTATAAAATAAAAGCAAATCGTAAGAATGCACAGTTTGTTTTACATTCCTTGCTGACCTACCTGCTGGAGCAAATGGAGACGTTCACCATGGGTCAAGTAATATTAGTCCCTGTAACAGACGATAACGACGAAGACGCAGACGAACATCCTGGGGCACTTCAGACGGAATTCACAAACGTATCACTAGATCCTCATCATACGACATTCATGAGATCAAATTCGTCAAAGCTTATCGAATTCCCAGGCAAAACAGCGCAGAAAGGATCAAGCAGACAAACCTCTGCCAGATCAGATAAGAGCAGTGCCGTCGTGTCCAAACCAGTAGCTAAGCAACTTGAAAAATCAAAAGCTATGAAAAGAATAAATACTGATGGGAATAACAAGGAGAAAGTTAAAATAAACGAAGAAAAAGTCGATCCATACAGAGCACTAGTTGGTCTAAGAGCAACGCTTGCTACACGGTCAACTACCGCTCCTTTGATCAATTTAATGTCCACAGAGCAAAGTGTATTTGCAACCAGTAAGAAAACATACGTTAAACCGCCCAAACTAAAATACAGAGAAACATTGAAAACAATAGAACACAAAACCGCGTGTTATATCACAGGTCTGACCGCGCTTTCAAACGGCAACGTTATTGTCTGTGACAACGTTCACGACTCCTTGCAGTTGTACAGCCCAGGGTTACAGAGTATCTCTGAACTACAGTGTCCTCACCCTTGGGGAGTAACGGCTATCTCGGATTCGGCTGTGGCAGTGTCACTTCATTACGATCATAAGATAATACTCGTAAAGGCATCCGATATACTAGAGAGATTGAATGAGAAAGATATCGTTTTAAAATGCAACGCATCACTCACATACGATGTGAAGTATTACGACTATAGGTTATATGTACTGTGTATAAATAGTGACATCCACGTGCTGGACCTCAAAGGGAGAGAATACAAAATTATCAAAACTAGGATAGCTCAGAATATGTTAAATTACTTAGACGTTGATGTGGAACATAAACAAGTTGTTGTTTCTGGAGAAAACGGAATAGCGTGCGTTAACTTTGAAGGTTTGCCATTGTGGAAGTATAGGTCACCGGCTAAATCTAAAATCACACCGACAGGAGTGATGGTGATTAAGGGGCATCTGCTCGTCTGCGACTGGGTAAACCATAGTATTGCGGAAATATACGAGAACGGACAGGCGAGAAGGACGATTTTCACCGATGGCATTGAAAAACCGGTGGCTATTTGTGCGTCGTCTGATGGAGCGAGCTTGTTTGTATCACAGGGTGATTATGATATGCCAAAGAATAAAGCAATGTTGGTGAAGGTCATGGCGGTAGAAGAAATGCCACCAATCGAGAAGTGATTATTGCAAAAGCATATTTCTGATAATCGATATATGTAGAAGCATGTGATGATAAATATGCCACTTAAACATGTAATGACACATATGCCACATATGTCACTGAAATATATGATGATATATATGCCACATGTAATGACACATGCAATGTGGAAGATTTTGTTAAAGGTTTTGTGAACATTCAGGTTGTTATATATTATTATAGAAGGGACGTGAACTGTATATATATTGTGTTTCTTGTGTGTTACAGGTAAAGGCTATGCTGTAGTCTAACAGCAAATTACTTAACCATAACAGCTTGCTGGATATACTAGAGTCATATTGTAGTCTAACAGTAGCATACTTAATCATAACAGCTTGTTGGATATACTCAAGTCATATTGCAGTCTAACAGTATCATATTTAATCATAACAGCTTGTTGGATATACTCAAGTCATATTGTAGTCTAACAGTATCATATTTAATCATAACAGCTTGTTGGATATACAAAATTAATATTTTAGTCTAACAGTATCATACTTAATCATAATAGCTTGTTGCATATACTCAAGTCATATTGTAGTCTAACAGTACAATACTAAATCATAACAGCTTGTTGGATATATACAATTCATATTGTAGTTCAACAGTACAATACTAAATCATAACAGCCCGTTGGATATACTTATTTCATATTGACGGCACCATACTTAATCATAGCAGCTTGTTGGATATACTCTATTCATATTATAGTCTAACAGTACCATATTTAATTATAACAGCTTGTTGGATATATTCAATTCATATTGTAGTCTAACAGTATCATACTTAATCATAACAGGTTGTTGGATATACACAATTCATATTGTAGTCTAACAGCAAAATACTTAATCATAACAGCTTGTTGGATATACGCAATTGATATTGTAGTCTAACAGTATCATACTTAATCATAATAGGTTGTTGGATATACACAATTCATATTGTAGTCTAACAGCAAAATACTTAATCATAACAGCTTGTTGGATATATGCAAATGATATTGTAGTCTAACAGTATTATATTTAATCATAATATCTTGTTTGATATACGCAATTCATATTGTAGTTTAACAGTACAATACTAAATCATAACAGCTTGTTGGATATATACAATTCATATTGTAGTCTAACAGTATCATACTTAACCATAACAGCTTGTTGGATATACTCAAGTCATATTGTAGTCTAACAGTATCACACTTAATCACAACATCTTGTTGGATATAAGCAATTCATATTTTAGTCTAACAGTATCATACTTAACCATAACAGCTTGTTGGATATACTCAAGTCGTATTGTAGTCTAACAGTATCACACTTAATCACAACATCTTGTTGGATATAAGCAATTCATATTTTAGTCTAACAGTATCATACTTAACCATAACAGCTTGTTGGATATACTCAAGTCATATTGTAGTCTAACAGTATCACACTTAATCACAACATCTTGTTGGATATAAGCAATTCATATTTTAGTCTAACAGTATCATACTTAATCATAACAGCTTGTTGGATATACTTAATTCATATTGTAGTTTAACAGTACAATACTAAATCATAAAAGCTTGTTGGATATACCAAAGTCATATTGTAGTCTAACAGTATCACACTTAATCACAACAGCTTGTTGGATATACTCAATTCTTATTATAGTCTAACAGTATCATATTTAATTATAACAGCTTGTTGAATATACTCAATTCATATTGTAGTCTAACAGTATCATATTTAATTATAACAGCTTGTTGGATATACTCAATTCATATTGTAGTCTAACAGTATCATATTAAATTATAACAGCTTGTTGGATATACACAATTCATATTGTAGACTAACAGTATCATATTTAATTATAACAGCTTGTTCAATACACTCAATTCATATTGTAGTCTAACAGTATCATATTTAATTATAACAGCTTGTTGGATATACTCAATTCATATTGTAGTCTAACAGTATCATATTTAATTATAACAGCTTGTTGGATATACTCAATTCATATTGTAGTCTAACAGTATCATATTTAATTATAACAGCTTGTTGGATATACTCAATTCATATTGTAGTCTAACAGTATCATATTTAATTATAACAGCTTGTTGGATATATTCAATTCATATTGTAGTCTAACAGTATCATATTTAATTATAACAGCTTGTTGGATATACTCAATTCATATTGTAGTTTAACAGTATCATATTTAATTATAGCAGCTTGTTGGATATACTCAATTCATATTGTAGTCTAACACTATCATATTTAATTATAGCAGCTTGTTGGATATACTCAATTCATATTGTAGACTAACACTATCATATTTAATTATAACAGCTTGTTTGATATACTCAATTCATATTGTAGTCTAACAGCACCATATTTAATCATAACAGCTTGTTGGATATACTCAATTCATATTGTAGTCTAACAGCGCCATACTTAATCAAAACAGCTTGTTGGATATATGCAATTCATATTGTAGTCGAACAGCACCATATTTAATCATAACAGCTTGTTGATTATACTTAATTCATATTGTAGTCTAACAGTATCATATTTAATTAAAACAGCTTGTTGGATATAAACAATTCATAGTGTAGTCTAACATTACCATACTTAATCATAAGTGCTTGTAGGATATACAAAGTTCATATTGTAGTCTAACAGTATCATATTTAATTATAACAGCTTGTAGGATATACTCAATTCATATTGTAGTCTAACAGTATCATATTTAATTATAACAGCTTGTTGGATATACACAATTCATATTGTAGTCTAACAGTATCATACTTAATCATAGCAGCTTGTTGGATATACACAATTCATGTTGTAGTCTAACAGTATCATATTTAATCATAACAGCTTGTTTGATATACTCAATTCATATTGTAGTTTAACAGTATCATATTTAATTATAACAACTTGTTGGATATATTCAATTCATATTGTATTCTAACAGCACCATACTTAATCATAGCAGCTTGTTTGATATACTCAATTCATATTGTAGTCTAACATTATCATATTTAATTATAACAACTTGTTGGATATATTCAATTCATATTGTATTCTAACAGCACCATACTTAATCATAGCAGCTTGTTTGATATACTCAATTCATATTGTAGTCTAACATTATCATATTTAATTATAAAAGCTTGTTGGATATACACAATTCATATTGTAGTCTAACAGTATCATACTTAATCAAAATAGCTTATTGGATACACTCAATTCATATTGTAGTCTAACAGTACCATACTTAATCATAACAGCTTGTTGGATATACTCAATTCATATTGTAGTGTAACAGTTTCATATTAAATTATAACAGTTTGTTGGATATACTCAATTCACATTGTAGTCTAACAGAACCATACTTAATCATAACAGCTTGTTGGATTTACACAGTTGATATTGTAGTCTAACAGTATCATATTTAATTATAACAGCTTGATGGATATACTCCATTCATATTGTAGTCTAACAGTACCATACTTAATCATAACAGCTTGTTGGATATACGCAGTTGATATTGTAGTCTAACAGTATCATACTTAATCATAACAGCTTGTTGGATATACACAGTTGATATTGTAGTCTAACAGTATCTTACTTAATCATAACAGCTTGTTGAATACACTCAATTCATATTGTAGTCTAACAGCACCATACCTAATCAAAACAGCATGTTGCATATAGTCAATCCATATTGTAGTCAAATGGTATCATACTTGATCATAACAGCTTGTTGGATAAACTGAATTCATATTGTAGTCTAACAGTATCATACTTAATCATAACAGCTTGTTGGATATATTCAATTCATATTGTAGTCTAACAGTATCATACTTTATCATAACAGCTTGTTGGATATACAGAAGTCATATTGTAGTCTAACAGTATCATACTTAATCATAACAGCTTGTTGGATATACACAATTCATATTGTAGACTAACAGTATCATACTTAATCATAACAGCTTGTTGGATATACTCAATTCATTTTGTGGTCTAACAGCACACTAAACTTAATCATAACAGCTCATTGGATATTCTCAATTCATATTGTAGTCTAACAGCACCATACCCAATCATAACAGCTTGTTGGATGGATATACTTAATTCATATTGTACTCTCACGGCATCATACTTATTCATAACAGCTTGTTGGATATACTCAATTCATATTGTAGTCTTACAGTATCATATTTACTCATAACAGCTTGTTGGATATACCCAGTGCATACCTGATGTTTTACTAATCAATTCAGCCCGTGTGGTTCCGGCTAAGTATAGAATCACTGCCGATCTCTGCAGAGGGGTAGGAATCCTGCGAATGGGTGTCATGTTAATTTTATCGCTTTCTTTCATGTTCACTATTGTGGTTAAACTACCAACCCCTGTGTGGTTCCAGGGAGCCATGAGTGATGGCAAGAATAGGATCACTGTGGCTTATGCATGTCATAAGAAGCGACAAATTGAGTAATACGATAGAATTTGCTGAAACTCTGCAGTTCTGCAGGTATCAAGGTTCTAGGTTCATTCTGCATATTCATTTGTTGATGTATTTTTTTAATCTGTATGTTAATTTGTTGTTTTTGTACATGTAGAGTGAACCTGGAATCTTCCTTCCTGTTGGCGTCGAATAACCTATAATGTGGTATGCCATAAAACTCTATTCATTCATTCATTACTAATCAATTCTTACTTGGTAGTGGGGAATTAAACATTGACTTTGGAATCACCACTCTGTTTTGTTTTGCAATTGGTATAGGCCTTAACCACATATTTTTCTTCTAAGTTTATTGATAGTGTTTTATGACAGGATGCGTAACAAAGGCTTGAACTTCTGCAACATCTAGTAAGCAATCAGTTAATACTGGTCGTAGTTTTGAAGTAGCTGTAAATGTGTATGTTAGTACATGTTAAACATTCTTTAAACTCCAATTAACATTTAACAGCAAACAAACAGCAATTATTTTAATGCTATCATAGATAAATATTAAGGAAGTTTGAGTGTTTTTACTTCACAATTATAAGTATGATCACTTCAGTATCCAAAGTGGATAATATAGCTTTTACTGAGCATGCTAATAGTCAGATACAACCATGCTTCGCAAGAAATACAAAAAAATACTAAACAGATATATCAGAGTCAACACTACCTGATAAACAGATATATCAGAGTAAACACTACTTGATAAACAGATATATCAGAGTAAATACTACCTGATAAACAGATATATCAGAGTAAACACTACCTGATAAACAGATATATCAGAGTAAATACTACCTGATAAACAGATATATCAGTGTAAATACTACCTGATAAACAGATATATCAGAGTAAATACTACCTGATAAACAGATATATCAGTGTTATTACCTGATAAAGGATCTTTTGGAAGTTCAAACCGTACTCAGATTTATTGAGTGAGTCCGTTACTGTTAAATGGATCACCCCTCGTGCTCCCTGGTCCCTTTGTATCAGTATTGTATTTTAAATACTAGCAATATAGTTTAAGTTTAAACTTATTTATTTTACTTCAATTGTGAAACAAGCTCTTACAACTGATGCAAATCATGCTCGAAGTCATCCTGTGTAGAAACACTAATTAAAGGTGCCTCGCTCAAGAACACCACACATGGCCCGGGGATCTAACCCACAACCCTCCAATCTTGGGTTCAGTGCTCTACTATTGGACCATGTGCTCCACATATTAAATGTGCTCCATGATCCCTCAGGACAAGAAATAATAACACTTTCTTGTAAATCCGTCACGTGAAAAGCACGTGTACGACTGCTTTTCTGGTTATTTCAATTATATCTGATAAAATTCCAATGTTGTGCGAGACCGGTTATAAGTATAATTAATTATTTTGCCGTTTAAAATTTACATACTGAAATCAGTTCATTTATTGATATGACATAAGAATATCCAGTTCTATTCGTTTATATATATATATATATATATATATATATATATATATATATATATATATATATCTATATATTATATGTGTGATAGGCTTGAAGTGCAATTCCTACTGCTTGTTTCTATGTTATTCTTTTTAATGTGTTACTGCGATTTAAGGTACAAAATAGAAAGGCAGACGTAAACTGACATGAACTGTGCACACTGGGTAAATTACACATATTACTATTTTCGTTATTTAATTTCTTTAATATGACCACATTAAACATTAGACATGTCCACATGTGACAAAATAAAACACAATTGTGATCTAATGATATTTTCATTTGCTTCATTATTTTCCTTTTCTCTTTAAAGTGTTTCTTAATTTTAAATAACCACATCAATCAAATAATTTAATTTCCTGTATTAACAAACTTTTAAGATTGGTTTTGACAATCAACAATTAACAATAGTAATTACACCATGGAAGCTATATAAACAATAGTTATTGTAGTGTTTACATGTTAGTAATAATTGTTTAATGTTATTGTTTTGACAAAACAGAAATAAAGGATCTAACAATTTGTATTAAATCTCAAACTCAACAAATATACCACCAAGCCAGAATAAATAGGAATACATGTATAAATAGGAGACATGAGAATGAGTGGATAAACCTGAGCATGAGAATGAGTGGATAAACCTGAGCATGAGAATGGGTGGATAAACCTGAGCATGAGAATGAGTGGTTAACCTGAGCATGAGAATCAGTGGATAAACCTGAGCATGAGTGGATCAACCTGAGAATGAGTGGATAAACCTGAGCATGAGTGGATAAACCTGAGGATGAGTGGATCAACCTGAGCATGTGTGGATAAACCTGAGCATGTGTGGATAAACCTGAGAATGAGTGGATAAACCTGAGCATGAGTGGATAAACCTGACCATGTGTGGATCAACCTGAGCATGAGTGGATAAACCTGAGCATGAGTGGATCAACCTGAGAATGAGTGGATAAACCTGAGAATGAGTGGATAAACCTGAGCATGAGTGGATCAACCTGAGCATGAGTGGATAAACCTGAGGATGAGTGGATCAACCTGAGCATGTGTGGATAAACCTGAGCATGTGTGGATAAACCTGAGAATGAGTGGATAAACCTGAGCATGAGTGGATAAACCTGAGCATGAGTGGATAAACCTGACCATGTGTGGATCAACCTGAGAATGAGTGGATAAACCTGAGTATGAGTGGATAAACCTGAGAATGAGTGGATAAACCTGAAAATGAGTGGATAAACCTGAGCATGAGTGGATCAACCTGAGAATGAGTGGATAAACCTGAGCATGAGTTGATAAACCTGAGAATGATTGGATAAATCTGAGCATGAGTTGATAAACCTGAGAATGAGTGGATAAACCTGAGAATGACTGGATAAACCTGAGCATCAGTTGATGACCTGAGAATGAGTGGACAAACCTGAGAATGATTGGATAAACCTAAGAATGAGTAGATATACCTGAGAATTGTAGGATAAACCTGAGTATGAGTGGATAAACATGAGAATAAGTGGATAAATCTAAGGATGAGTGGATAAACCTGAGGATGAATGGATAAACATGAGAATGAGTGGATTAAAATGAGGATGAGTGGATAAACCTGATAATTGGTGGACACACCTGAGGATGACAGGATAAACATGAGGATCAGTGCATAAACCTGAGGATGAGTGGATATACCTTAAAACGGGTGGATAGACCTGAGAATGGGTGGATATATCTGAGAATTATTGGATATGCCTGAGGAAGAGTAAATATACCTGAGGGTGAATGGATATACCTGGGAATAGTTGGATAAACCTGAAGATGAATGAATATACCTGAGAATGAGTGGATATACCTTAAAATGGGTGGATAGACCTGAGAATGGGTGGATATATCTGAGAATTATTGGATATGCCTGAGAAAGAGTAAATATACCTAAGAGTGAATGGATATACCTAGGAATAGTTGGATAAACCTGAGGATGAGTGAATATTCCTGGGAATAGTTGGATAAACCTGAGGATGAGTGGATATACCTGATAATAAGTGGATATACATAAGAATTCGTGGATACACCTAAAAATGAGTGGATAAACCTAAGAATGAGTTGATAAACCTGAGCATGAGTGGATAAATGTAATGAGTGGATAAACCTAAGGATGAGTGGATATACCTGAGAATGAGTGGATCAACATGAGGATGAGTGGATCAACCTGAGGATGAGTAGATACACCTGAGAATGGGTGGATAAACCTGAAGATAAGTGAATCAACCTGAGGATGAGTGGATAGACTTAGAATTGGTGGATAGACCTGAGAATGGGTGGATATACCTGAGAATTATTGGATATGCCTGAGGAAGAGTAAATATACCTGAGGGTCAATGGATATACCTTGGAATAGTTGGATAAACTTGAGGATGAGTGAATATATATAAACCTGAGCATGAGAAACAGTGGATAAACCTGAGCATGTGTGGATCAACCTGAGAATGAGTGGATAAACCTGAGCATGAGTGGATCAACCTGAGAATGAGTGGATATACCTGAGGATGAGTGAATAAACCTGAGCATGAGTGGATATACCTGAGAATGAGTGGATATACCTGAGGATTGGTGAATAGATCTGAGAATGGGTGGATAGACCTGAGGAGGATGAGGGGATAAACCTGAAGATAAGGGGATAAACCTGAGGATGAGGGGATAGGCCTGAGGATGAGTGGATATACCTGAGGATGAGTGGATATACTTGAGAATGAGTGTATAAATCTGAAGATGAGTGGATAAACCTGAAGATGGTTGGATAGACCTGAGAATAGGGTGGATAGACCTGAGTATGAGAGGATGAACCTGAGGATGAGGGGATCAACCTGAGAATGAGGTGATAGACCTGAGGATGAGTGGATATACCTGAGAATGAGTGTATCAATCTGAGGATGAGTGGATAAACCTGAGGATGAGTGGATAGACCTGAGGATGAGTGGATAGACCTGAGAAAGGGTGGATAGACCTGAGAATGACTGTATAAACCTGAGGGTGAGTGGATATACCCGAGGATGATTGGATAAACCCGAGGATGAGTGGATACACGCGAGGATAAGTGGATAAACCCGGGCATGAGTGGATAAATCAACAAATTTTACAGGGACATTATCAAAAATTAATCGTGATTAAGAATACCTTCTAAATCTGGTAAGTTAGAAGCTGTAGATGCAAGCTATGTATCGTCTGCCAAAATACGAGTTATGCTTAAAAGATGTTCTGCAATGTCGTTAATGTACACAAGAAAAAATAAAGGACCTAAGACCGAACCCTGGGGAACACCAGCAGATGTTTCCTTAATATTTGACACACTTGAACCAATAAAAACTGTTTTGTTTCCGTTTCACTAAATAACTTTCGATCCATTTCAATATATCTCCTCTTATTCCATTTTGCCTTAACTTGTCGAATGGCCCTTAAGAAATCCGGATTGCAATTTGTAAATTAGTTTATTTTCAATCAGAAAATTATAAATATGTTTGTAGACAACCCTTTCCATAAGTTTACCAACACAGCTTAATAAAGATATTGGCCTTTAATTAGATGGCACGTTTGTTTGACCTTTCTTAAAAAGAGGCATTACAGTAGCTGACTTCCATAACACCAATAATAGCAATACAAACGTACCTAGCATGTACTATATACACACATAGTAGCAATACAAACATACCTATCATGTACTTTATACACACCCATGATAGCAATACAGACGTACTCACCTTGGTATTATATACACACCACCATGGCACATACACACATCTATAACAGCAATACAAACATACCTATCATGTACGTTATACACATCCATGATAGCAATACAGACGTACCCAACATGGTGTTATATACACACCACAATGGTACAATACACACACCCATAATAGCAATACAAACGTACCTATCATGTGCTATATAAACACTATATAAACACCCATAATAGCAATACAAACGTACCTATCATGTGCTATATAAACACTATATAAACACCCATAATAGCAATACAAACGTACCTGTCATGTACTATATACACATCCATGATAGCAATACAGACGTACTCACCATGGTAATATATACCCACCATCATGGCACAATACACACACCCATAATAGCAATACAAACGTACCTATCATGTACTATATACACACCCATGATAGCAATTCAGACATATCCAACATGGTATTATATACACACCACCATGGTAAAATACACACACCCATAATAGCAATACAAACGTACCTATCATGTGCTATATAAACACTATATAAACACCCATAATAGCAATACAAACGTACATATCATGTACTATATACACATCCATGACAGCAATACAGACGTACCCAACATGATATTATATACCAACCACCATGGTACAATACACACACCCATAATAGCAATACAAACGTACCTATCATGTACTATATACACATCCATGATAGCAATTCAGACGTACCCAACATGGTATTATATACACATCACCATGGCACATACACACATTCAAATTTACACATTTCTGACTTATAAATAAGGTAATATCATAACAAAGTGCCTGAGGTAGTTACACATTTTCTGACACATAAATAAGGGTTCTTGCATTGCATATTTAAAGCGGAGCGGTAGTATAGTGGATAGAGTGTTTGGCCGCACACGCCAAAGATTTCAAGCTCGACCCGATGCCTCTCAAAAACACACAACACTCCGTATTTATTCTAACCAGGAAACGGACTCGAGAGCAAATCAATTCAAAACAAATTATATTGACAATTTCGGCAAACATTTGCCTTTGGCAATTTACAATGTTTTTTAAATAAATATGGCCAATACAATACACAACAAAATATTAAACAAAATCATTTACGCATACATAAAACTTATATGCTAAGCTTTACACATAGTGTGTATAAGAAACAGTTACACTATATAGGGATTTACTAAGTGCGTAATGTAACATTACTACAGCAGTTTCATTATTAAATATTATTTACTTGTTCTAGTGCTAGTTTTCTTATCTTAAAAGCTCCACTAGAGATATATATTTTCCATTTTTTAAAATAATTTTCTTATTTTCATTTGACATAGTATTTGAAAATATCTGGACTGTATTTAAATAATATTCTAATGATATGGTATCTTGGGCAACATAGTAAAACTGATATTCAGATTAATCGACATTCACGCAACGCAATTTTCTTTTCAGTTTCCGAAAATATTTCAATTTAGACAATTCTTCAATGCCAGTATTCTATCTCTGAATATACCGGTATGCTTTGTCTAAATATGGCGACTGCTTGACAGCGACGTTGCATTGAGAGCACAGGCTTGTTTATGTCAGCCTGTGGGATAATATCCTGTCAAGCAGTCATCATCGTATTTGGCGGCCACACATACGCTCGATCACTTACCACTTATCTTCGTACACTTCAATGTAAATCTAAGATATTAATTAAAGTACAACATTTTATTATTTTAAAGGGACACATCGCTATTTTAACACATTTTCACTTAAAGCGATTTCTAAAATAAATGAGGCCTAAATAATATACCCGTTTCTGGTTAGCTCGTAAAAAAATAGTGTATACCACTATGATTGTCTTTTCTTCTTTTTTCTCCCAAGGTACTGGTAATGTTCAGAATAAGCCGATCATTGGTTGCAGTTGTATGTTAACCAAGTTAAATTATTGAGATAGATACATTTAAGATTCACTGTACTGTTCTGAATAACAAAATAACCATTTGTTCAGGGCAGTATTCTCGGTCTCTCTGGGCGGCCATGTTTGATATCGTGCAGCACCACATTAGAATATTCAAAATCCAAATTTTGTTAGGTAAAATGCAGTGGCTGTGTAACGGATATGATTTAAATAAAATACAATAAAAATAAGAAAAATAATTATGTTTTTGATTATTATTTTAAATTTGGGAAAATCGCGTCGGCAGTAAAGATAAATGACAGTCAACTAACCGAAAATGTATTATATTTTTGGGCCTGTAAAATATGAAATTACCTACCTCAGTATAAAAAAACAAATCCAAAGAAATATCATTTTATATGTTTAAGCATTTTCGCAGGTTCATTCAAAACTAACATGACTTCACTTGTTATTACTTCAATCTTCGAATCACCGGCCGGTGAAAATCTCCGTGATGAATTATATATTATATACGTGTACTATAATGCGTCTCATTGTCTTTCGTCTCTCACTACTGATGCCAAGCGAAAGTTAACCGTTTCTTGCGGAGATGATTGTGCTCGAGTATTGGTTAACCTTGGTTAAGATCGCAGGAAAGACTGATTTGATTAACTGATCGTCTATTAGCCTTCGATGGCACAAAGAGCCAATACGTTCTAAGAAGAATGGTAGCGCAGTTGAAAGAGTGTTGACCGCTCACTCCAAAGGTCGCGGGTTTGATCGTCTTAATGACCATACAGATTACCAGTCCTCGTCTATTCATTCATCATCAAAAGAGTCAATGAGCCTTACAGCATAACTAGTTATGTGTCTATGAAACTTATATGTATTATTTTAATTCAACGGCTGTTTAATTCCTGTTTTTCTAATAGTTGACAACCGTGATGTCCACATTTCACTAGCAGTCGTGGAGCTAGTCAGAAATGAGAAAATTGTTTTGGAATCAAGTTCCGTGTAAGTAAAAAAATTACGGTTTTGAACGTGTGCCAAACAGACACGCTATCATAAATGCTATAGACAAACTAGTTGCCACTTAAACAGCAGAAGTATATATAACCCGTGTGCACAAAATACTAATATAATGGTAAGAACAAACTTGTTTAATTATTACAAAACGTATACCTCATGCGCTATGTATATACGTAGTGTAGTGTTAAATAGTTGAATATCATAAAAAATCTAGTTTGTCAATTTTTCTAAAAATCTCACAATAATCGCCGGGCCCGATGAACTCAGTCGGTTACGCGTCTGACTATCAATCCAGGGGTCGTGAGTTCGAATCCCCGCACGGCAACAGTCTCCGTGATGATTGATATACGACATTGTGTCTCATTATCATTCGTCTCTCACCACTGATTCAAGTGGGAAAGTTATCAGTTACTTGCGTAGATGGGGTGTGCTCGAGTACTGGTAAACCCCAGGAAACAGTGGTCAGGTTAACTGATCGTCTGTTAGCCCTCGATGGCAAAAAAATGACGCTAAATATTCAATCAATCAATCAATCCTCCAGATTTCCCCCAAAATTTATATTTGTTAAAAAGTCGTATTTTTTCTTAAGGTGGGATATACCTTTTAAATAATTATTTTTTCGAAATCAGTGGAATATTTGGTATGTAATGAAACAAGAAGTAATTTCCAATTTGATTATGCTTTTTTCTGCGGTAAATATAACACTTCTTTACCTATAACGTCGTAAACAGGTCATGTTCAAGGTCTTTTTGACGTCCCGATTTATAGCAGCAAAATCGCGTATTATTTACCTCAGTTAAGTTTTACCGAATGTACAGAATCGAAACACATATAACCAAATACACATTCAACGGATATATGAATTTACATATGCAATAATTACGACGAACACCAAATTCTGAAAAAAATATCGAAAAACGGAAATTATTTTTTCCTCGATTTTTTTCGGGGGAAAAAAATGCTTTAAATCAAAATTACCAAATAACAAACCCAACGATTTTGGAATAATTTTTATGTGATTTCAAAAATAAACTTCACAGTGATTGTGAGATTTTTAGAACAATTGACACACCAGATTTTTTTTTAATTTTAATCATTTAACCCAACCCTACGTCAAAAAAGACGTCAACATATTGCATAATTCTATGCGTTTTCAATAAGTTTTTCGGCGGTTGATTAAGGTTAAATTAGTTTTGAAATCGGTGGTATAATTAATATATTATGAAACTAGAAGTAATTTCTAATGTGAATTAGGCCGTGAGCTAAACAAAAAATTGGTACCATTTTTCTGGCAAATTCCCCCCTATGATTTTTTGAAAGATATATATCTCTACACCAAAAAAATTCTTGGGGGCCATATCTCGGACACAGCTTAATGTCTGAAAATGAGCAATTCCAAAATGGCTTCCAAAATGGCCGCCAATTTCTTAAAAAATGTCATTATCTATAATATACACCTGATTTTCAAATTTTAACTGCATAAATGTATGTGTTTTAAGTTTCTTATCACATTAATGTATGATAAATGTAATGTTCTTCATTAAAACACACTCTGTTGAAAAATAAATGGATTTTGTTATTAAAAACTAAAGACATCAACACCAAGAACACATTTTTGCATTAAAATTGTATAAATTTTATGTTTTTAATATGTTAGATGGTATATGTCATAATATTTTAATCAGATATGATATAAGGTTAAAGAGGAACTATAGATTTTATCAAAATTAGGTGTTAAACTATTTTTTTTATGTGAATTACAGCAAAATCAAAGTGGGTGGGGTAAATCGCACAATATTTACACAATTTGACAATTAGTCATAATTTATATACATATATTGGTTAATCATGTCTTACATTTATTTCTAACGAAATTAATTCATGAACACTAAAAATTTATGAAAATACAAACTTTAAATATTTATACAATTGTTTTAAACAAGACGCCCATGTAAGTCGATCACCTTAGTAAAGGATTGACCCCTGTGGAGGCCCTAAATTTTACAAAAGGGGTCCAGATTGATCAAATTTTATACAGGGCTACCAGACAATACTAGATGTAAAATATTCAAACTCCATGCATTGTGCTTATTAACACTTTGTAAAAGCTAACCTCTGTGGAAGCCCTTAATTTTACCCCAGCAACCCGGTTTGAACAATCTTGATAAAGGACTATCAACCTATTGACATACAACATATCACTTGCAGAAGATTTAAAAAAGCTATATTTACCTATAGCATTCTCATAAGTGTTTTTAATACAAGGCCTCGGTAGACCTCAGTCCATTTATTAGAATAAAAAAAACTCTATGATAGGGATAATCTATAGGAAATATGAAAACATTTTACCTACGTTCTTGAGTTGAAGCTTTTTGAAAATTCACATTTTCATTTTTTCTAATCGAAGTGGAAGTCTAGTGATAGAGCTTCTGCCTTGCATGTGGTAGGTCATGGGATCGATCCCCGGTAGGGTCACACCAAAGATTTAAAATGGTACTAGAATCTTCCTCACTTTGTGCTCATCACTTAGAGAATACGTCTGGTCGACCTGTTGTCAGTATCATGTGACTGAGTGGGTATCATACCATATGTCTGTGACATGATATTTCAGTGTGACAACGCTTAGAATATTGTCTGATTCAAGTAGACACCATCTCGATATAACTGAAACAATTTTGAAAGGGACACTTAACACCATACAACATTAATCCCTTCTCTTCTATCCCTGCTGGTCCCTTATTGATATTTATTCCTCTTTAAATGACCCAGTCTCAATTATTATCACTTAACAATGCTCAAGATCTGAAGATGATACTTTTGAAAATCCACAATTCCATCCCTTTTTAGATCCCTGCTGAAACTTTATGGAGATCATAAGATCACTGTTAAAGGACCCAGTTCCAACTGTTATTAATTACTAAACAATAGAGTTCTCAAGATAAATAAGACATAATTCCAAAGAATAGATCAGAAAAAACATTCAGCTCCATGAGTATCTAACTAACATGTCAAAATATAAACACTTTCGTTGGTTATATGCCAATCCCTGGTCTGTATTTAATTGATTATGCTGTTTAAAGAAATACACTTTTTATAGCAGGGTGGAGATATATGCACTCAATCCCTTAACTGTGTATATTCTAATAAAACCAAACGTCCATAGCAAGATAAGGGTTAAAGGACACAGTCGTCCCAATTGTTATGATTAAACAATGATCCAGCTCTTGGGATGATCAAAATAATTCCCTTTTCTGGGGCCCCAAGGAGCCCTAACCCTTTCATTTGAACAAACTTGAAACCCCTATTCATAGGGATATCTATACTGAATAAAAACGAATTTGGCTGGTCGGTTATTATACCTTTATTAAATTAAGATTTCTCGTGGCCAAAGCCTATGATCATGGCATAAGTAATCCTGAGAGATACTTATTGCAAAAACCAAAGCCAGGTATTGCACTTTCCAAGAAGAATATTGTTGAAATTTTGAATAAGAAAACAACTGATAAGCCTGTGGGATGGGTCCAGTCTTGGCACCAGGGTCTTCATTTGAACAAATTTTGCGTAAGAATGCTTCACTTAAAATTTGGTGAAAACCTATCGAGCAGTATATGAGTGATTTATAGAAATTGTTGACAGACATTCGAGCTAATAGGTATTTAAGTGATCTTTAGCCATATAAAAGCATCTTTTAAGTGATTAGAAACAGTTGCAAATATTTTCATCCATTTTTCAACTGTCAAAAAAAATTATCCTACCTAAACCATAGGCATTTAAATACCCATTTGGACATGCGGACAGACAGACAGATGTATGGACGAAAAGCGATCCTACTAGCTAATTTAAGACTTATCAATGTTGATCTTGAAGCACAGATCATTCAAAAGGATGACAATTTAGACCAAGAAATATACTTGAGAATAAATGGTTGTGCTCTTTTATCAACAGCTACAGCAATATCTACTGCCATTGTAATGATCTTTTAAGTGATAAGGAAAGGGAAGAGAATACTTTATATATGCTTTAACATATCAAGATTACAATCTTTTGAAAGAAAATCCATATGATTAGATTTACGACATATTGCGAAGGAAACACCTAAATATATTCGGTAGCATTCAGAAAACAAATTAAAATATTTTGTAAAGAATGCATTCTCGAGGTTGATAACCAGTTACTTAAATACATGGTTTGGTAGCATCTAGCTGACATTTGGTTGTGAAGGCAGTACTTCAAAATCCACCAGGACCATTAACCTTGGCATTGGCTTACTGTCATGGTATCCTCAAGAAAACAAATAAATCTGCACTTGCAAGGAACATGTCCAACATAGACCAGTATGTGTTAGTGATGCTATGATGATTGTCAACAAAGTAAGTGTTAAGAACCTAACGTTTGGAGACCTCTCCAAAACACATTTGATACTGCAATGCAAGAATAGCTTTAGAATTAGTGTGGTATTTGATGTAAACTATAATGCAGAGACATGAAGAATAGAAGCTCCTCGGGTAGTGGATTGTGGATCTGTAATATCAATAGAGGACAACCAATTCAGCAATAGAGATGCCTCTAAGGTTTTCCAGAAGGCAAGACAGCATTTACCAATTTTCTTGTTGATACTTGGAAGGTCCAGTACTACTTGCCGTTCTAGGTGACAAACACATGTTTGCAACATCATAAAACAAATGTTATAAACTAACGCATGATACTGTTTGTCATGTGAAGAGACGGTATCTTCACACGAAAAACTGAAACTCGCACGCTTCTAAATGCTGCTACACGCCAGTCAACACTTTAACTCTATTGTCATTGAATCAGAAGATGTGTATATACTATGTCTGGCACTTTACAGGGAGATCAAGCATATATTTATCAGACGTAGGACCAAGAATAGACAGCGATACAGAGATATATGGAAACTCTCTTAGTGATAATGGAAGTTTTTCAAGCATTTACCAAATGTGACCCAGTGTGTGCCTTCAATTGTCATGGAAAGGTGTCTGCAATTAGATTTGTTATGAAGTCCAGTGTATTCTAATCAGCTATGTTAAAGTTAGGTGAAGGATGGATTGTACTACTTTGCGAGCTGATTGCATCTCTCCAAGACTTCAAATGTAGGATATATGCTTCAAAGGGTACTGATACTAAAGTGAATAGCTTGTGCAACAAGATGTTTCGGGTTTAATATCTTAGTGTTGAATCAGGAAAACTTCCACCCTGTGAAGGCACATTATATCTCCACTCATTGCGAGCAAATTATCAGACATCTGGCGTAGAAGCCTAATAAACTTTACTGAAATTCAAGTCCAAAAGATCACGGATGCTTCATGGAAGATAGATAGTTGGAAGCTAAATGGATGAAGTGATATTCTGCTACACAGGTTGTTATAGAATTCATGTCTCCTGCTGAGAAAGCTCTGATGGAGAGAATGGCAGTAATGATGACATGAACACTATTAAACTACTTCTGGTAGCAACGGAAATGTACAGAATGGATTAAATACGCATAGTGTTTTATTACAGTATAAGATTATGTTACTTTGTAGTTCAAAATTGCTTGAAACAGAAGTTTTTTTTGTGTAAAATATTCCTAAAAAAAACATTCCATATTTTGCAAGTGTACCTATATGTATCGTCATTCTTATTATGTTATATAAGCAGGCTTGTATGATTTAAATTACGGTTCATATCAATTTAAACTTGATAATTATATTTAAAAAAAAATGAATAAATACTACTTGTAAATGTTACGTTTCATATTTGTGTAACGTATTTTATGTTATATAAAGTTATAAAAATTTGTTTGTATTGTACTTACATGTGTCCACATGAACATTTATAAAAAACGTCAGAACGAAAGGATACAATTTGGGTGTTGATATGAATTAAAGCCTGCAGGAATTTGATCTGATCCAATTTAAACTTTATAATTAAATTTTAAAAAAGTAATAAATACTACTTGTAAACGTTACATTTCACATTTTTGTAACGTATTTATGTTATATAAAGTTATAAAAATGTGTTTGTATTGTACTAACATGTGTCCACAGAACATTTTATAAAAGCATTAGGACGAGAAGAAACCATTGAGGTGTTAATATGAATCAAAGCCTGCAGGAATTTGATCTGATATTTTAAGATGATTTTTGGAACGATTATATAACTGTTTTTATCAGATGAATGTAACGTAAATATTGTTTAGAAGAAATTACTACTTATAATAAATTACATATTTTAAACTTATCTGATACAGTTGTGTTTTATTATGTATTTTTGTTTATGTTAAATTAATACTTTATAAACAAATCAAGGAAGGGATTTCAATAGAAATATCGGAAATCAATATTACTTCTAAAAAGTAACATCAAATGTAATTGTAACGTAAAAATACAAAATGATTACAAAATAATTGCTTAATGTGGTATTTCATATCAGAAGAACACTTCTGCTCTTGTTTAAACACCCTTGGATAACACATATAACAATTATTCACTGCACTAATGCAACTGTTTTGTATACCAAAAACATAAGAAATTATTTGTATTGATTTTTATGAAATTACAGTTACCATAGAAACTCGCTAAATCAGACACTAAGCTGTGCCTCAGAGGTGGCCCCCTGACTTTTTCAAACACCACATACATGTATCTATTCAAAAAATAGTATAGCAATTTGCCAGTCTGATTGGTACCAATTTGTTAAATTTTGGGTCTTAGCTCACGGCCTAAATATGTATAGTAAACATGGCAAGGTTCAGCTTTTTTGACGTCCCAATGTATAGCAGCAAAATCGCGTATTTTTTCGACCTCAGTTGAGTTAATCCTAATAAACAGAATAGAAACATATATCACCATGTACACATTTGACGGATGTATGGATTTACAAATGCAAAATTTACGACGAACGCCACGTTTTGAAAATACTAGCGAAAAACGGAAACTTTTTTTCTCTCGATTTTTTTCGAAAAAAACCCGGCTTCAAATCAAAATTACCAAAAAAAAACAACAACAAACCGAGCAAATTTTACATAATTTTTATATGATTTTATACTATATATTGTACAATTATTGTGAGATTTTTAGAAAAATTGACAAACTAGATTTTTATGATATTCAATTATTTAACCCTACCCTACGTATATACATAGCGCATGAGGTAATAATTAAACAAGTTTGTTCTTACCATTATATTAGAATTTTGTGCACACGAGTTATATATACTTCTGCTGTTTAGTTGCAACTAGTCTATAGCATTTATGATAGCGTGTCTGTTTGGCACACGTACAAAACCGTCATTTTTTTCACCACTCTTTCAACTGTGCTACCATTCTTCTTAGAACGTATTGACGCTTTGTGCCATCGAAGGCTTATAGACGATCAGTTAATCAAATCAGTCTCTCCTGCGATCTTAACCAAGATTTACCAATACTTGAACACAATCATCTCCGCAAGAAACGGTTAACTTTTCGCTTGGCATCAGTAGTGAGAAACGAATGACAATGAGACGCATTGAAGTACACGTATATAATATAATTTATCACGGAGATTTTCGCCGGCCGATGATTCGAAGATTGTAGTATTAACAAGTGAAGTCATGTTAGTTTTGAATGAACCTGCGAAAATGCTTAAACATATAAAATGATATTTCTTTGGATTTGTTTTTTTTATACTGAGGTATTTAATTTCATATTTGATAGGCCCAAAAATATAATACATTTTTAAAACAGGAAGGGATGGATTTCAAAATCGGGTTATCAGTAGCGTATGTGTGGCCGCCACGTACGATGGTGACTGCTTGACAGGATATTATCCCACAGGCTGACATAAACAAGCCTGTGCTCTCAATGCGACGTCACTGTCAAGCAGTCATCATATTTAGACAAAGCATACCGGTATATTCAGAGATAGAATACTGGCATTGAAGAATTGTCTAAATTGAAACATTTTCGGAAACTGAAAAGAAAATTGCGTTGCATGAATGTCGTTTAATCTGAATATCAGTTTTACTATGTTCCCCAAGATACCATAGCATTAGAATATTATATTTAAATACAGTCCAGATATTTTCAAATACTATGTCAAATGAACATAAGAAAATTATTTTACTAGCACTAGAACAAGTAAATAATATTTAATAATGAAACTGCTGTAGTAATGTTACATTACGCACTTAGTAAATCCCTATATAGTGTAACTGTTTCTTATACACAATATGTGTAAAGCTTAGCACATAAGTTTTAGGTATACGTAAATGATTTTGTTTAATATTTTGTTATGTATTGTCTTGGCCAAATTTATTTAAAAACATTGTAAATGGCCAAAGGCAAATGTTTGCCGAAATTGTCAATACAATTTGTTTTGATTTGATTTGCTCTCGAGTCCGTTTCCTGGTTAGAATCAGTGCGGAGTGTTGTGTGTTTTTGAGAGGCATCGGGTCGAGCTCGAAATCTTTGGCGTGGGCGGCCAAACACTCTATCCACTATACTACCGCTCCGCTTTAAATATGCAATGCAAGAACCCTTATTTATGTGTCAGAAAATGTGTAACTACCTCAGGCACTTTGATATTACCTTATCTATAAGTCAGAAATGTGTAAATACCTCAGGCACTTTACTATGATATTGGCTTAATTATCAGTCAGAAATGTGTAAATACCTCAGGCACTTTGCTATGATATTACCTTATTTATAAGTCAGAAATGCGTAAATACCTACTTTGCTATGATATTGCCTTAATTATAAGTCAGAAATGTGTAAATACCTCAGGCTCTTTGCTATGATATTACCTTATTCATAAGTCAGAAATGTGTAAATACCTCAGGCACCTTGATATGATATTACCTTATTTATAAATCAGAAATGTGTAAATACCTCAGGCACTTTATTATGATATTGGCCTAATTTAAAAAAAAACACGTAAAAAAACAGAAGAAAGAGTGTGTTTTTAAGACAGATGGCATTTTTTCCAGTGTTGAAACATATATATATATGTATGTGTTTTTATTATGTGACAAGATTGCATGAAAAGAAATTCTCATTCCATATATCAAAGGATATCGCCAGTAAGGACATTTAATTGAACACAAAGATTATTGAGCACTAAGACAATACATCAAGATAACTTGCAGAGATGAGTATTTTTCTCCGAGACTGTTAGCAGGCTACAAAAATATCATAAATTTATACATGTATGTAATGCACCGTACATACATGGTGTTCGTCATCTGTCGTCCGTCGTCTGTTGTCCATCGTTAACTTTTAGCTTTTAACAACTTCTCCTCTGAAACCACTGGGCCAATTTCAATATAACTTCACAGAAATGTTCCTTGGGTGTCCCTCTACCAAGTTTGTTCAAGCCATCTTGATTTGTCAAAAAACATGGCCGCCTGGGGGCGGGGCAAGTTTAATTAGTAAAAACTTAAAAAATCTTCTTGTCAGAAACTACTTGCGCGATTTTAAAATAATTTCACAGACATGTTCCTTGGGTGACCACCCTCTACCAAGTTTGCTCAAGCCTTCTTGATTCGTCAAAAAAAAACATGTTTGTCAAGGGGCGGGGTTAGTTTATTATACAATCTATAGTAAAAAATTATAAAATCTTCTTGTCAGAAACTACTGGGCCAATTTCGATATTACTTCACAGAAATGTTCCTTGTGTGACCCTCTACCAGGTTTGTTCAAGCCATATTGATTCGTCAAAAACATGGCTGCCACAGTGAGGTGGTAGTTTACTATCAAGGCAGCTATAGTTAAAACTTCAAAAGCTTTCTTGTCAGAATATACTGACCTGATTTCGATGTAATTTCACAGACATTTACCATGGGTGAACCTCAACCAAGTTTGAATTTTTCTTCGCATCTGTAACATCTTCAAAACAAATCAAAATTCTAATTACTCGCCCATCTCGTTTATCTGGATTTTGAGTTTACATGTATTATAATAATTTACTTAAGTTGGATGACTCAAGGTCAGTCAGGTGAGCGATAGAGGGCCATCTTGGCCCTCTTGTTTTTATTTGAATGGCATTATTATTGTATTTTGAACATTTTAAAAGCTTTGTCATGTTTGAATTGTGAATTTAGAAAAAAAAATAATGCTCGGAAATTAGGGTATGAATACATGATTTCGGAAGTCTACTTTCACTTTGTCAACAGCAGAAAAAAAAATCTATTGACACATGACCCCTACTTTCGTTATAATATTTTGGTAGTGCAGAGGTTGACCAAACATTAAAATGTAATATTCATTTTTATTTGGGTCTCTATGAAAGACATGCGTTCAAAGTTTGAACCTACGAGTGGATCAAAATTGTGAATTGCATGGTCCCCATCGCCCTGGGGCCTCGGGGTTTGGTCCAAAACAATTCAAGGAAAAATTCTTAATATAAAAAGCACTGGGAAGCAAATGGTGTGCATGATTATGGACACGTAAGGGACCTTTATAAAAACAATGAATTGTATGTCTCTGCGTCATACGGTTTGGCCCTGGTGGTGGGGCCTAAAAAAGTGTGGTACATCTGTAAACAATTCACATTTTCGACTTCTTCTCAAATACTGTAGGCACAATTGTAACGAAATGTTGTATGCAGCTTTGAGACCTAAAGGTAAATCAAAATTGTGAATTTCATGGTCCCCATCCTCCTGTGGACTTTGGAGCGGGTCTAAAACAGACAAATTCAAGGTAAACTTTAAAAATCATCTCATTACTGTTGGAAGCACTGGGAAACAAATGGTGAGCATGCTTTTTAACACATATGGGTCCCTTATAAAAATTGTGATTTGCACGTCACTGGGTCTCACGGTCTGGCATTGGGGACGGGGCCTTAAAATATTAAAGGTTACCTTTAAAATCTTTTTATTAGGCCTAAATTATATTTGTTTGCCACTTCTGACTCAACCAAAACAATTCCGCCGGTCAGGAAAATTTGTTTGGGTGTCAATTTATATATTATTCTCGGTCATTAAATGTCCTTAAAAAGATTCTGTGATTAATGACCAAAAAAAAAATTACCTAACCTACACACCCTTAAATGGTATGAGTCAGAAGTGGCAAACAAGCAATTTTTTAAAGGTGGTCTTATAGGAAGCACTCAGAAACAAATTGTGAGCATGATTGACGACTATAGATCTTTATAAAATTTGAATTTCATGTCCCTTGGTCTTATGGTTTGGCCTACTTAACCCAATCTATATTTAAGAGAAATTGACAAAAAAAGTTATTTCTTCTGAATGAATAGATTTATGTGAATATTTTTTGGATAATGAGATTGTCTATTATTTTTCAGAAGTTTATACCACCGATGGTGAGACTCCATTTCACCACACCGCAAAAGTCTACATCTGTTGTACTGCTCATCTCTTCTGTATTATCAGCGACTTCTCATGTCGGTGCCAACTTTTTTGGCTGCCTGTCCTGTTCACTTTGAAAGGTAAATTCCCATGCACTCTTAATTTCTTTATTAAAGTAGTAGTCTAGTGCATTATTGTGTCTGAGAACAACAGATGCACATAGTCCACCATAGTTGCGAGAGAAGTTCACATTTTTGGAGCACTTGTTAGCTCGTCTTTTTGAGAAAAAAATGAAGAGCTATTGTCATGACCCTGGCGTCGTCAGATATTTCGTTGTCGTCGTCGTCGTCTGCAGGTTAAAGTTATATGTTTAGCTCAGTTTTTCTGTTTCTGAACAAACAACTCGTGTTACAGTGACTAAACTTCATAAACACATTCATATCATATTATACAAACAATGAATGTAGCTAGCTTACCTAAATTTACATACTTTAAGCTGAAAAACCTTAGGTTAAAGTTTTTAGTTTAGCTCGGGTTTGGTTAAAGTTTTATGTTTAGCTCAGCTTTTTCTCTGTTTCGTAAAAAAACTACTCATGTTTTGGTGACTAACTTCTTAGACACATTGATATTATGTTGTTTAAACAATGTACACTGAACAAAAAAAAAACTTCCCATTTCTATACATATTATTTTATCGTATAAAAAGAACTCAACATGTCAAATGGCCTACATATATATGTTCGTGCGAACAATTACGTGTCAAATAAAACCAAGTGTAACTGTATTGTACGCATTACACAAAAAAGAAAATGTTTACGTCGATTACCTCGTGCATGCACGACCCAGCATGATCCGTGTTTATGAAATAAAATCTTTCAGTCTGATTTTTAGCTCGCCGGGACGAAGTCCAAGGAGAGCTATTGCCATGACCCCGGCGTCGTCATCGTCTGTAGACACCCAGGTTAAACTTTTGCGTTTAAGTTAAAGATATCTATGCAAACACTAATTGGATGTGAATGAAACTTCGCATGTGCGTTCACCATCATCAATGGAACACACATAGACAAGAACCATAACTTTGGATTGCATTGTAGCACAGTAATGGCCCTTTTTTTACTTAGACACCCAGGGGCGAGCTTTGTTGTCTTCCGACAACTCTTGTATAGACTTTGTTGTCAATAAGAAAGAAACGTTGAAAAAAATTGAAATTTATTCAGTTTTCTTTCTTTTTGATAAGCCTAAAATTCCAGCAAATTTACAATAATGTGCCATTGGCATGCTTAATGCTGGTGTTGCGACGAATGAGTTTGCTAGGGTTGTTGGCAGTTCTAGCCGTGGTATCCGAAACCTTAGGCAACGTTTTCAAGCAACAGGACTTACGTAAGATTTACCACGTAGTGGACGTCTGCGTATCACGACACATGGGCAAGACCGCTATATCATGAACACCCACCTACGCAATCGTTTCCAAACTGCCACTGCTGCTTACAAAGTAGACGTCGTCCTGACGTTGACTGTAATATGACACGACGTCACCGATAAGTCGTGTTAATTGGGCACGTACAAAATATCGCTGGGTAAGGTAACAATGGAATAGCGTTCTCTTCTCCGACGAGTCGTGATTTTCCATTCATCGAAGTGATGGCAGGGTCTGAGTATACCGTAGAAGAAATAAACTTTATGCAGACTGCTGTGTACTTGAACAAGATCGTTTTGGGGGTGGAGGTTCCGTCATGGTCTGGGCAGGCATTGCGCATGGTTATTGCACACCTCTCGTCGTGATCGACTGGAATTTGAATGCCCAACTCTACCGAGATAAGATTCTTGCGAGGCATGTCATCCCACTGTTTCAAAATGATGCCAAAATCACTCTGTTTCAACAGGATAATGCCACAAGCCATACAGCTAGAGATACTGTGAGATACTCTCAGGACGAAGAACATTGCATTTATTGATGACTGGCCCTCTAAAAGCCCAGATTTGAATCCCATCAAACACATGTGGAATAATTTGGACAAGCGTGTTAGACGTCGCCCTATTCCACCGTCGAACGCCAATGAACTAACACAAGCCTTAATTCAAGAGTGGAACAACATTCTACAGGCAGAAATCAACACACGATGCCAGGCAGTCCTCGATGCCCAAGGTGGCCATACCCGGTATTAATGTTTGATTTTGGTGAACGACCCGTACCACATTTAATCAACCATTTCATCAGTTTTCCGTCAACGTAGAGCGATCAAATTTTACACACAAATTTACATTGAAATACTCTTGCAATACATATAAAAATAATTTAACCCTTATTTTCATATTTATATATATCTGCACTTAAACACAGCAGAAGTTACTTATTTTGTTTAGTATAGTTAAACTTGCATGAAAATACCGACAAAACTTTTGGAACTTGGTATATATAGGAATACTATGGGAAAACGGAATATTGTAAGTTTTTCATCCATTTATGATTTCATTTTTATTCAATTTGATATAAAATAAGATTGTGTTCGATTGGAAGGATTTACTTTCCAAAAGGGGCCAGGTGGGTCACAAAACGGTTAAAATCGAACATTTTCATAAATCTTATTCTCAACAACCGGTCAGTCAAATTTGGTCATATTTGATATACATTATCCCTATGACTAAGAGTTCTAAGTTTGTATAAATCAAGGGGCACTGGGATGTATAGAGGCCCTTTAAGGGGACTTTGAATTTTACATAGGAATACTATGGGAAAATGGAAAATTCTCATTTTTTGTCCATTTGTGTAAATATGTTGTTCATTTCGAGACTTAAAGAATTGTCTAGAAACAGTAAATTTGATTTTGTTCATTAATAAAGAGGACTGAATTTTCATAAGGGGCAAATTGGTGGTTTGAGGGGTGAGGGGGAGGGGTGATGGGAGCAATATGGTTAAAATTGTGGATTTTTGTAAATCTTCCTCTCAATAACCTTTATGTCAAATTTGTTTATAGATTCTGCAACTGCAAATCAAGCGGCTGGGATATATAGGGAAAGTTCGCATCTATGTGTACAAAAAAGATCTATTCAAAATAAAGCATTCTGCTTATAACAAATCCCTAAGAGTGGGTGATTGAAATTTTAACAGATCAAAGGGCTCGGATGTATAAGGGTTCTGTAAGGGGACTTTATTTTTTTTACAAATGTATGGTATGAGAATTTAAATTATTTCCTTTTCATAGCAATTAACATTTTGTTCAGTATGGGTGAGGTGGGGGTAATTATTCATAAGGGGTAAAGACCCCCAAAGATGGTTAATATTGTGAAATTTCAAAAAGTGCTATGGTCAATATGAGCCTTTAGAGCGTCCTCAGGACGTCTTGGGCCTCTTGTTTTTTGTGTTCTGCTTGAATTGAATATGAATTCTGGAAATTCTCATGGAATTTGGAGTACAAATATAAGTGTGACAGTCTATATTGCTAATATTACAGTCTGTGAAATCTTAACATAAGTGATGTCAAGAACAGGATCACTGTATATATTATTTTTTAAATAATTGACTGCCATTTTGGAAGCCATTTTGAAATTCACTCTGCTTTGGACATTAAGCTTTTGGTTTAAAAATCATAGGGGAATTTGAAAGCAAAATGATGCAATCGCTTGTTTAGCAAGTTCATGGCCTGCTGATGTCTCAGAATCCGTCTTTTCCACAAAAAAAACAACAAATAAATGAATAAAAAATGTTATATATATAATATATATGTACTGAGCAAAATAAGAAACTTTACATCCAGTTCAATTCAAATTAACTATAGTTCTGTTCTTACGTTGATGGTGATTTTTACCACAAATAAAATGCATTCATTGAATATCGATTGAAGAATTTCGTGTGATAACGTTTAAAACATGCCCGGGGTCATTTATAAAAATCTTTGAATAAGCGTCTTAGTCCCAGATAAGGTAAACTGGTGATTTCCATCGGTGTATGCTTATTTTATCGCGGTAATTTGACGTTTGTTTGTTAATATCGAGTGTGGCCTCCGTTTGCTGCAATGCATGTCCTGACTTGCAGACGCATCGAGTTAACGTAACACTGTATAAAAGCATAAGGCAATGCTTGCCATTCATGTACTTAGGCTCTTTCCAGGTCATGAACTGTGTGGATTTGATGATTCCGTCTCACTCGACGATCGAGTTCATCCCAGATATGCTCAATTGGGTTCATGTCTGGAGAAACAGCGGGCCATTCAATGACTGCAACGTCGTTTTGTGCAAGATACTGTCGTGTTATCCTGGCAGTATGCGGCCTTGCATTATCATGTTTGAATATCGTACCTGGTCTGTGGTTTTGCACAAGTGGTATGACATGTCGGGTCAAAATTCCATTAATGTAACGAACAGCATTAAGATTCCCCCGTATAACCACCAAGTCAGTTTTATGACCACCCATTATTCCACCCCAGACCATCAAGCTACCCCCACCAAACCGATTTCTCTCCAGAACACAACAATCTACAAACCTTTCATTTCTATGGTGATAAACACGAGTTCTACCGTCAGAATGACTAACAGCAAAGCGAGATTCATCACTGAATAAGACTGAAGTCCAATCTACACGTCTCCAGTTAACGTGACGCCTTGCCCATAATAGCCTTGTTCGTCTGTGCTGTTGAGTCATTATTTGACCTGTATAGGGACGACGTGCACAGATAGGATTCATGTTCGCACGTAATCGATTGCAGATTGTTTGGGCCAACAAACGATAACGTCTAACAGTAACTGTTGCGGGTAAAAAAACGTTGACGTAAGTGTGTTAACGTCATGTAAGCGTCATACGTGCAGTGGTTGCCCGGGTCTGCCAGTTCGTACACGGTCCTGAACAGAGGCAATATAAGTATAGCGGATTCTAAGATTATTAATTGTCTATCTGGAACACCCAAACCTCGGGAAAACATCAATAACTGACGTGCCTGCCAATAGCATCCCTATTGCTCTATTTCTGTCAGCTTCTGACAGTCGTGGCATCTTTATTTTTTATGAAGTTAAAAAAGTTGTGTGATTTTATTCTTGTTGGGAACACAGAGACATAAACTGTGTGATAAAAATTGTCCACGATCGTAAGGTACAGTCTGCACCAGAAAAACGTGCCAAACACCACAACTTACAGACTGTATTAGCGTTGGTGTGCAAGTTATGGACTGTAATAGGTATATGTATAAGTTTCGGAATGTATCAGTGTACGTGTGTAAGTAACGGACTGTATTAGCGTAGGTGTACAAGATAAGGACTGTTTTAGTGTAAAAGTGCAAAAACATGGACTGTATTAAGGTATATGTGTAATATTAGGACTGTATTAGCATAGATGTGCAAGATACGGACTGTATTAGTATAGGAATGCAAGAAACGGACTGTATTAGTGCAGCTGTGCAAGGTACGGTCTGTATCAGAGTAGGTGTGCAAGATACGGACTGTATTCAAGTAGGTTTGCAAGATTTGGACTGTATTAGTGTAGCTGTGCAAGATACGGACTGTATCAGCGTAAGTGTGCAAGTTAAAGACTTTATTAGCGTAGGTGTGCAAGTTATTAGTATAGGGGTGCAAGATACGAACTGTATTAGTGTTGCTGTGCTAGATACGGACTGTATCAGCGTAGGTGTGCAAGAAACGGACTGTATTAGCGGAGGTGTGCAAGTTACGGACTGTATTAGCGTAGGTATGCAATTTAAGGACTTTATAAGCGTAGGTGTGCAAGTTACGGACTGTATTAGAGCAGATGTGGAAGTTACGGACTGTATAAGAGTAGATGTGCAAGTTACAAACTGTGTTAGTGTAGGTTTGCAAGTTACGGACTGTATTAGGTAAATGTGCAAGTTTCAGACTGTATAAGCGTAGGTGTGCAATATACGGACTGTATTAGTGTAGGTGTACAAGATACGGACTGTATCAGTGTAGGTGTGCAAGATACGGACTGCATAAGTGTAGGTGTACAAGATACGGACTGTATCAGTGTAGGTTTGCAAGTTACGGACTGTATTAGGTAAATGTGCAAGTTTCAGACTGTATAAGCGTAGGTGTGCAATATACGGACTGTATTAGTGTAGGTGTACAAGATACGGACTGTATCAGTGTAGGTGTGCAAGATACGGACTGCATAAGTGTAGGTGTACAAGATACATACTGTATCAGTGTAGGTTTGCAAGTTACGGACAGTAGTAGGTAAATGTGCAAGTTTCAGACTGTATTAGCGTAGGTGTGCAAGATACGGACTGTATTAGTGTAGGTGTGCAATATACGGACTGTATTAGTGTAGGTGTACAAGATACGGACTGTATCAGTGTAGGTTTGCAAGTTACGGACTGTAGTAGGTAAATGTGCAAGTTTCAGACTGTATTAGCGTAGGTGTGCAAGATACGGACTGTATTAGTGTAGGTTTGCAAGATACGGACTGTATTAGTGTAGGTGTACAAGATACGGACTGTTTGAGTGTAAGTGTGCAAGATACGGACTGTATTAAGGTATATGTGTAATATTAGGACTGTATTAGTATAGGGGTGCAACATACGAACTGTATTAGCGTAAATGTGCAAGATACGGACTGCATTAATATAGAGGAGCAACATACGGACTGTATAAGTATAGGGGTGCAACATACTGACTGTATTAGTATAGCTGTGCATGATACGGTCTGTATTAGCGTAAATGTGCAAGATACGGACTGTATTAGTATAGAGGAGCAAGATACGGACTGTATTAGTATATGGGTGCAACATACGGACTGTATTAGTGTAGCTGTGCAAGATACGGACTGTATTAGCGTAGATGTGCAAGTTAAGGACTTTATTTGCGTAGGTATGGAAGTTACGGACTGTAATAGCGTAGGTGTGCAAGTTACTGACTGCATTAAGGTAGATGTGCAAGATACGGACTGTATCAGTGTAGGTGTGCAAGATACGGACTGTATAAGCATAGGTGTACAAGATACGCACTGTACTAGAACAAATGTGCAAGTTACGGACTGTATTAAGGTATATGTGTAAGATTCGGACTGTATTAGCTTAGATGTGCGAGATACAGACTGTATTAAGGTAGATGTACAAGATATGGACTTTATTAGCGTAGCTGTGCAAGTTTCGGACTGTATTTGCGTACGTGTGCAAGTAACGGACTGTATTAGCGTAGATGTGCAAGTTACAGGCTGTATTAGTGTAGATGTGTTAGTTACGTAGGTGTGCAAGATACGGACTGTATTAGTATAGCTGTGCATGATACGGTCTGTATTAGCGTAAATGTGCAAGATACGGACTGTATTAGTATAGAGGAGCAAGATACGGACTGTATTAGTATATGGGTGCAACATACGGACTGTATTAGTGTAGCTGTGCAAGATACGGACTGTATTAGCGTAGATGTGCAAGTTAAGGACTTTATTTGCGTAGGTATGCAAGTTACGGACTGTAATAGCGTAGGTGTGCAAGTTACTGACTGCATTAAGGTAGATGTGCAAGATACGGACTGTATCAGTGTAGGTGTGCAAGATACGGACTGTATAAGCATAGGTGTACAAGATACGCACTGTACTAGTACAAATGTGCAAGTTACGGACTGTATTAAGGTATATGTGTAAGATTCGGACTGTATTAGCTTAGATGTGCGAGATACGGACTGTATTAAGGTAGATGTACAAGATATGGACTTTATTAGCGTAGCTGTGCAAGTTTCGGACTGTATTTGCGTACGTGTGCAAGTAACGGACTGTATTAGCGTAGATGTGCAAGTTACAGGCTGTATTAGTGTAGATGTGTTAGTTACGTAGGTGTGCAAGATACGGACTGTATCAGCGTAAATGTGCATGATACAGACTGTATAAGCATAGGTGTGCAAGATACGGACTGTTTAGCGTAAATGTGCGAGTTACAGACTGTATTAGCGTAGGTGTGCAAGATACGGACTGTATTAGCGTAGCTGTGCAAGATACGGACTGTATTGGCGTAGGTGTGCAAGATACGGACTAATCAACGTAGGTGTGGAAGATACAGACTGTATTAGCGTAAATGTACAAGATACGGACTGTATAAGCGTAGGTGTGCAAAATACGGACTGTATTAGCGTAAATGTGCAAGATACGGACTGTATAAGCATATGTGTGCAAGATACGAACTGTTTTAGCGTAGATGTGCAAGTTACGGACTGTATTAGCGTAGGTGTGCAAGATAAGGACTGTATTAGCGTAGCTGTGCAAGATACGGACTGTATTGGCATAGGTGTGCAAGATACGGACTTATCAACGTAGGTGTGCAAGATACGGAATGTATTGGCGTAGGTGTTCAAGATACGGACAGTATTGGCGTAAATGTGCAAGTTACGGACTGTATTAGTGTAGGTGTGCAAGATACGGACTGTATTTGTAGAGGGGTGCAAGATACTGACTGTATTAGTGTAGCTGTGCAAGATACGGACTGTATTGGCGTAGGTGTGCAAGATACGGACTGTATAAACGTAGGTGTACAAGATACGGACTGTATTGGCGTAGGTGTGCAAAATACAGACTGTATTGGCGTAAATGTGCAGTAACTGTATTAGCGTAGGTGTGCAAGATACGGACTGTATTTGTATATGGGTGCTAGATACGGACTGTATTAGTGTAGATGTGCAAAATACGGACGAATCAGTGTAGGTGTGTAAGATACGGACTGTTATAAAGTAAATGTACAAGATACGGACTGTATTGGCGTAGGTGTGCAAGATACGGACTGTATTGGCGTAAATGTATACGTAAATATTTATCTAAGGATGCCACAGAAATTCTTGTTCTGTCATTGGTTATTTCTCACTTGAACTACTGTAATGTTATTTTATATGGTATAGCAGAAATGGAAATAGGCAAAATGCAACGTATCCAGAATATGTGTGCAAAACTTGTTTTAAACAGGAGAAAATTTGACAGTTCTAAGCAAGCTCTATATGACTTGCATTGGTTACCTATCAAAGCTAGAATTAAATTTAAATTACTCTCTTTCATGTACAATTGCTCTATCGGCAATGCACCAGTCTATTTGTCTGAGTTGTTAACAAAATCTATTCCAAAAAGACCAGGTCTGAGGTCTTCATACTCCACAGATAGGTGCTATGTTATTCCAACAAAAGAAAGTGTTTTAGTGGCAGAAATTTTGGTACAGTAGGTCCTAGCCTGTGGAACAGTCTACCATTGAGCATAAAGATGTCCGAAACTGTAGAAAGTTTTAAAAAGAATCTGAAAACATTTTATTTCTAAGATTTCTATGTATTGATTTAAGGCACAACAGTCTGGTTTATATTAATCTTTATTTGAAATTTCTGCAATGATTTTATGTAATTTGAACATTTTTTATACGTTGTAATTATTCAAATTTAAAATTATGTTTTTATGTTACAACTTGTGCAAGATGTGCAAGATACGGACTGAATTAGCGTAGATGTGCACGATACGGACTGTATTAGCGTAGGTGTGGAAGATACGGACTGTATTAGCGTAGGTGTGAAAGAAACGGACAGTTTAAGCGTATTTGTGCAAAATACGGACTGTATTAGCATAGGTGTGCAAGATACGGACTGTATCAGGGTAGGTGTGCAAGATAGGGACTGAATTAGCGTATGTGATACGGACTGTATTAGAGCAGACGTCGAAATACGGACTGTATTACCGTAGATGTGCAAGATACGGACTGTATTAGGGTAGGTGTGCAAGATACCAACTTTATTAGCGTAGGTGTGCAAGATACGGACTGTATTAGCGTAGGTGTGCAAGATATGGACAGTATTAGCGTAGGTGTGCAAGAAACGTACTGTATTTTCATAGGTAACTTGCACACCTACTCTTATACAGTCCTTATCTTGCACATTTAAACTAATACAGCCCGTATCTTCCAAATCTATGCTTATACACTCTGTAACTTGGACATCTACGCTTATACAGTCCGTATCTTGCACATCTACTCTAAAACAGTCCATATCTTGCACATTTTTGCTAATACAGTCCGTATCTTTCATAGCTATGCTTATACAGACTGTAACTTGGACATCTACGCTAATACAGTCCGTATGTTGCACACCTACGGACGTTCTCACGAATGGGTATTTAAGTGGCTTCTTTGCGTCAATCGTATACTTGTGTGGCTAAATTTTAGAAAATTTTAAACACGTAAAAGAAAAAAGCCACATAAAAGCTGTTTTTAAGTGGCTAGAAACAGCCACGTAATTATTTTTCAACGGTTTTCAACTGTCCATTAAAATTACTAACCCTAAACCTTAGACACATAACTACCCATTTGTGTGTACGCTAATCGATCCGTAACTTGCACATTTACACTAAAACAGTCTGTATCTTGCACACCTATGCATATACAGTCTATAACTCGCAAAACTATGCTAATACAGTCCGTATCTCGCACACCTACGCTATTACAGTCCGAAACTTGCACATTTACCTAAAACAGTCCATAACTTGCAAATCTACATTAATACAGTCTGTAATTTGCACAACTACACTAGTCCGTAACTGGCACATCTACTCTAATACAGTCCGTAACTTGCACATCTACTCTAATACAGTCCGTAACTTGCACACCTACGCTAATAAAATCCTTAACTTGCACGTCTACCTAATACAGTCTGTAACTTGCACACGTACACTAATACAGTCCGAAACTAATATATCTACCTAATACAGTCTGTATCTTGCACACTTATGCTAATACAGTCCGTAACTTGCACATTTACGCCCATACAGTCCGTACATTGCACAACCACACTAATACAGTCCATAACTGGCACATTTACGCTAATACAGTCCGTATCTTGCACACCTTCGCTAATACATTCCGTAACTTGCACAGTTACGCTAATACAGTCCTTATCTTGCACATCTACGCTAATACAGTCCGTATCTTGCACATCTACAGTAATACAGTCCGTATCTTGCACACCTACGCTAATACAGTCCGTAACTTGCACATTTACTCTAAAACAGTCCGTATCTTGCATAGCTTCGCTTATAAAGTCCGTCACTTGCACACCTACACTTATAGAGTCCGTATGTTGCACACATAAGCTAATACAGTCCGTATCTTGCACACATACGCTAATACAGTCCGTATCTTGCACATATACGCTTATACAGTCCGTATCTTGCAAGCATACGCTAATACAGTCCGTATCTTGCACACCTACGCTAATACAGTCAGTAACTTGCACATTTACTCTAAAACAGTCCATTTCTTGCATAGCTACGCTTATAAAGTCCGTCACTTGCACACCTACACTTATAGAGTCCGTATCTTGCACACATAAGCTAATACAGTCCGTATCTTGCACACTTACGCTAATACAGTCCGTATCTTGCACATATACGCTTATACAGTCCGTTTCTTGCAAGCATACGCTAATACAGTCCGTATCTTGCACATCTACTCTAATACAGTCCGTATCTTGCACACCTTCGCTAATACAGTCCGTATCTTGCACATATACGCTTATACAGTCCGTAACTTGCACACCTACGTTAATACAGTCCGTAACTTGCACACCTATGCTAATACAGTCCGTATTTTGTACACCTACTTTAATACAGTCGGTATCTTGCACATCTACGCTGATACAGTCTGTATTTTGCACAACTACACTAATACAGTTTGTATCTTGTACACCTACTTTAATGCAGTCCGTATCTTGCACCCCTATACTAATACAGTCCATATGTTGCACATTTACGCTAATACAGTCCTCATATTACATAAAAACCTTAATACAGCTCATATCTTGCACATTTACACTAAGCAGTCCGTTTCTTGTACACCTACGCTAATACAGTCTGTATCTTGCACATGTATACTGATGCAGTCCCTATCTTGTACACCTACACTAATACAGTCCGTATATTGCACACCTACGCTGTTACAGTCTGAAAATTGCACATTTACCTAATACAGTCCGTAACTTGCAAATCTACACTAATACAGTCTGTAATTTGCACAACTAGACTAGTCCGTAACTTGCACATCTACACTAATACAGTCCGTAACTTGCACATCTACTCTAATACAGTCCGTAACTTGCACACCTACGCTAATTAAGTCCTGAACTTGCACATCTACTAAATACAGTCCGTAACTTGCACACGTACACTAATACAGTCTGAAACTTATTTATCTACCTAATACAGTCTTTATCTTGCACACTTACGCTAATACAGTCCGTAACTTGCACACCTACGTTATTACAGTCTGAAACTTGCACATCTACATTAATACAGTCCGTATCTTCCAGATATACAATAATACATTTGGAAACTTGCATATCTACACTAATAGAGTCTGTAACTTGCACACCTACGTAACTTACACACTTACACTACAGTCCGTAAATTGCACAGCTACGCTAATACAGTCCGTAACTTGCACAAGTACGCTAATACAGTCCGTAACTTGCACAGCTAGGCTAATAAAGTCCATATCTTGCACATCTACCTTAATACAGTCCGTATCTCGCACATCTAAGCTAATACAGTCCGTGTCTTGCACACATACGCTTATACAGTCCATAACTTGCATAGCTACCCTAATACAGACTGTAACTTGGACATCTACGCTAATACAGTCCGTATCTTGCACATCTACTCTAATAAAGTCGTTAACTTACACATCTTCCTTATACTCCGAAACTTGCACATCTACCTAATACAGTCCGTATCTTGCACTCGTACACTAATACAGTCTGTAACTTGCACAGTTACGCTAATACAGTCCTTATCTTGCACACCTACGCTAATACAGTCCGTATCTTGCACATCTACGCTAATACAGTCCGTATCTTGCACAAGTACGCTAATACAGTCCGTAACTTGCACAGCTAGGCTAATAAAGTCCATATCTTGCACATCTACCTTAATACAGTCCGTATCTCGCACATCTAAGCTAATACAGTCCGTGTCTTGCACACATACGCTTATACAGTCCATAACTTGCATAGCTACCCTAATACAGACTGTAACTTGGACATCTACGCTAATACAGTCCGTATCTTGCACATCTACTCTAATAAAGTCGTTAACTTACACATCTTCCTTATACTCCGAAACTTGCACATCTACCTAATACAGTCCGTATCTTGCACTCGTACACTAATACAGTATGTAACTTGCACAGTTACGCTAATACAGTCCTTATCTTGCACACCTACGCTAATACAGTCCGTATCTTGCACATCTACGGTAATACAGTCCGTATCTTGCACACCTACGCTAATACAGTCCGTAACTTGCACATTTACGCTAAAACAGTCCGTATCTTGCATAGCTTCGCTTATAAAGTCCGTCACTTGCACACCTACACTTATAGAGTCCGTATGTTGCACACATAAGCTAATACAGTCCGTATCTTGCACACATACGCTAATACAGTCCGTATCTTGCACATATACGCTTATACAGTCCGTATCTTGCAAGCATACGCTAATACAGTCCGTATCTTGCACACCTACGCTAATACAGTCAGTAACTTGCACATTTACTCTAAAACAGTCCATTTCTTGCATATCTACGCTTATAAAGTCCGTCACTTGCACACCTACACTTATAGAGTCCGTATCTTGCACACATAAGCTAATACAGTCCGTATCTTGCACACCTACACTTATACAGTCCGTATCTTGCACATATACGCTTATACAGTCCGTATCTTGCAAGCAAACGCTAATACAGTCCGTATCTTGCACATCTACTCTAATACAGTCCGTATCTTGCACACCTTCGCTAATACAGTCCGTATCTTGCACATATACGCTTATACAGTCCGTAACTTGCACACCTACGTTAATACAGTCCGTAACTTGCACACCTATGCTAATACAGTCCGTATTTTGTACACCTACTTTAATACAGTCGGTATCTTGCACATCTACGCTGATACAGTCTGTATTTTGCACAACTACACTAATACAGTTTGTATCTTGTACACCTACTTTAATGCAGTCCGTATCTTGCACCCCTATACTAATACAGTCCATATGTTGCACATTTACGCTAATACAGTCCTCATATTACATAAAAACCTTAATACAGCTCATATCTTGCACATTTACACTAAGCAGTCCGTTTCTTGTACACCTACGCTAATACAGTCTGTATCTTGCACATGTATACTGATGCAGTCCCTATCTTGTACACCTACACTAATACAGTCCGTATATTGCACACCTACGCTGTTACAGTCTGAAAATTGCACATTTACCTAATACAGTCCGTAACTTGCAAATCTACACTAATACAGTCTGTAATTTGCACAACTAGACTAGTCCGTAACTTGCACATCTACACTAATACAGTCCGTAACTTGCACATCTACTCTAATACAGTCCGTAACTTGCACACCTACGCTAATTAAGTCCTGAACTTGCACATCTACTAAATACAGTCCGTAACTTGCACACGTACACTAATACAGTCTGAAACTTATTTATCTACCTAATACAGTCTTTATCTTGCACACTTACGCTAATACAGTCCGTAACTTGCACACCTACGTTATTACAGTCTGAAACTTGCACATCTACATTAATACAGTCCGTATCTTCCAGATATACAATAATACATTTGGAAACTTGCATATCTACACTAATAGAGTCTGTAACTTGCACACCTACGTAACTTACACACTTACACTACAGTCCGTAAATTGCACAGCTACGCTAATACAGTCCGTAACTTGCACAAGTACGCTAATACAGTCCGTAACTTGCACAGCTAGGCTAATAAAGTCCATATCTTGCACATCTACCTTAATACAGTCCGTATCTCGCACATCTAAGCTAATACAGTCCGTGTCTTGCACACATACGCTTATACAGTCCATAACTTGCATAGCTACCCTAATACAGACTGTAACTTGGACATCTACGCTAATACAGTCCGTATCTTGCACATCTACTCTAATAAAGTCGTTAACTTACACATCTTCCTTATACTCCGAAACTTGCACATCTACCTAATACAGTCCGTATCTTGCACTCGTACACTAATACAGTCTGTAACTTGCACAGTTACGCTAATACAGTCCTTATCTTGCACACCTACGCTAATACAGTCCGTATCTTGCACATCTACGCTAATACAGTCCGTATCTTGCACAAGTACGCTAATACAGTCCGTAACTTGCACAGCTAGGCTAATAAAGTCCATATCTTGCACATCTACCTTAATACAGTCCGTATCTCGCACATCTAAGCTAATACAGTCCGTGTCTTGCACACATACGCTTATACAGTCCATAACTTGCATAGCTACCCTAATACAGACTGTAACTTGGACATCTACGCTAATACAGTCCGTATCTTGCACATCTACTCTAATAAAGTCGTTAACTTACACATCTTCCTTATACTCCGAAACTTGCACATCTACCTAATACAGTCCGTATCTTGCACTCGTACACTAATACAGTATGTAACTTGCACAGTTACGCTAATACAGTCCTTATCTTGCACACCTACGCTAATACAGTCCGTATCTTGCACATCTACGGTAATACAGTCCGTATCTTGCACACCTACGCTAATACAGTCCGTAACTTGCACATTTACGCTAAAACAGTCCGTATCTTGCATAGCTTCGCTTATAAAGTCCGTCACTTGCACACCTACACTTATAGAGTCCGTATGTTGCACACATAAGCTAATACAGTCCGTATCTTGCACACATACGCTAATACAGTCCGTATCTTGCACATATACGCTTATACAGTCCGTATCTTGCAAGCATACGCTAATACAGTCCGTATCTTGCACACCTACGCTAATACAGTCAGTAACTTGCACATTTACTCTAAAACAGTCCATTTCTTGCATATCTACGCTTATAAAGTCCGTCACTTGCACACCTACACTTATAGAGTCCGTATCTTGCACACATAAGCTAATACAGTCCGTATCTTGCACACCTACACTTATACAGTCCGTATCTTGCACATATACGCTTATACAGTCCGTATCTTGCAAGCAAACGCTAATACAGTCCGTATCTTGCACATCTACTCTAATACAGTCCGTATCTTGCACACCTTCGCTTATACAGTCCGTTTCTTGCACATATACGCTTATACAGTCCGTAACTTGCACACCTACGTTAATACAGTCCGTAACTTGCACACCTACGCTAATACAGTCCGTATTTTGTACACCTACTTTAATACAGTCGGTATCTTGCACATCTACGCTGATACAGTCTGTATTTTGCACAACTACACTAATACAGTTTGTATCTTGTACACCTACTTTAATGCAGTCCGTATCTTGCACCCCTATACTAATACAGTCCATATGTTGCACATTTACGCTAATACAGTCCTCATATTACATAAAAACCTTAATACAGCTCATATCTTGCACATTTACACTAAGCAGTCCGTTTCTTGTACACCTACGCTAATACAGTCTGTATCTTGCACATGTACACTGATGCAGTCCCTATCTTGTACACCTACACTAATACAGTCCGTATATTGCACACCTACGCTGTTACAGTCTGAAAATTGCACATTTACCTAATACAGTCCGTAACTTGCAAATCTACACTAATACAGTCTGTAATTTGCACAACTAGACTAGTCTGTAACTTGCACATCTACACTAATACAGTCCGTAACTTGCACATCTACTCTAATACAGTCCGTAACTTGCACACCTACGCTAATTAAGTCCTGAACTTGCACATCTACTAAATACAGTCCGTAACTTGCACACGTACACTAATACAGTCTGAAACTTATTTATCTACCTAATACAGTCTTTATCTTGCACACTTACGCTAATACAGTCCGTAACTTGCACACCTACGTTATTACAGTCTGAAACTGGCACATCTACATTAATACAGTCCGTATCTTCCAGATATACAATAATACATTTGGAAACTTGCATATCTACACTAATAGAGTCTGTAACTTGCACACCTACGTAACTTACACACTTACACTACAGTCCGTAAATTGCACAGCTACGCTAATACAGTCCGTTACTTGCACAAGTACGCTAATACAGTCCGTAACTTGCACAGCTAGGCTAATAAAGTCCATATCTTGCACATCTACCTTAATACAGTCCGTATCTCGCACATCTAAGCTAATACAGTCCGTATCTTGCACACATACGCTTATACAGTCCATAACTTGCATAGCTACGCTAATACAGACTGTAACTTGGACATCTACGCTAATACAGTCCGTATCTTGCACATCTACTCTAATAAAGTCGTTAACTTACACATCTTCCTTATACTCCGAAACTTGCACATCTACCTAATACAGTCCGTATCTTGCACTCGTACACTAATACAGTCCGTAACTTGCACATTTACGCTAATACAGTCCGTATCTTGCACACCTACGCTAATACAGTCAGTAAATTGCACATTTACGCTAATACAGTCCCTATATTGCATACCTACGCTTATAAAGTCCGTAACTTGCACAACTACACTTATACAGTCCGTATCTTGCACATTTGTACTAGTACAGTCCGTATCTTGTACACCTACGCTTATACAGTCCGTATCTTGCACATCTACCTTAATGCAGTCATTAACTTGTACAGCTACGCTATTTCAGTCAGAAACTTACATACCTGCGCTAATAAAGTCCTTAACTTGCCCACCTACCCTAATACAGTCCGTAACTTGCACACCTACATAAATACAGCCCCAATCTTGTACACCTACTTTTATACAGTCCGTATCTGGCACATCTAAGCTAATACAGTCCGTAAATTGCACATCTACGCTAATACAGTCCGTAACTTGCACACCTACGACAATACAGTCCGTATCTTGTACACCTACTTTAATACAGTCCGTATCTTGCACACCTACGCTGATTCAGACCGTATCCTGCATAGCTACACTAATGCAGTCCGTATCTTACACCCCTATACTAATACAGTCCGTAACTTGCATAGCTACGCTAATACAGACTGTAACTTGGACATCTACGCTAATACAGTCCGTATCTTGCACATCTACTCTAATAAAGTCGTTAACTTACACATCTTCCTTACACTCCGAAACTTGCACATCTACCTAATACAGTCCGTATCTTGCACACGTACACTAAAACAGTCCGTAACTTGCACATTTATGCTAATACAGTCCGTATCTTGCACACCTACGCTAATACAGTCAGTAACTTGCACATTTACGCTAATACAGTCCCTATATTGCATACCTACGCTTATAAAGTCCGTAACTTGCACACCTACACTTATACAGTCCGTATCTTGCACATTTGTACTAGTACAGTCCGTATCTTGTACACCTACGTTTATACAGTCCGTATCTTGCACACCTACACTGGTACAGTCCGTATCTTGCACATCTACCTTAATGCAGTCATTAACTTGTACAGCTACGCTATTTCAGTCAGAAACTTACATACCTGCGCTCATAAAGTCCTTAACTTGCCCATCTACCCTAATACAGTCCATAACTTGCACACCTACATAAATACAGCCCTAATCTTGTACACCTACTTTTATACAGTCCGTATCTGGCACATCTACGCTAATACAGTCCGTAAATTGCACATCTACGCTAATACAGTCCGAAACTTGCACACCTACGACAATACAGTCCGTATCTTGTACACCTACTTTAATACAGTCCGTATCTTGCACACCTATGCTGATTCAGACCGTATCCTGCATAGCTACACTAATGCAGTCCGTATCTTACACCCCTATACTAATACAGTCCGTATCTTGCACATTTACGCTAATACAGTCCTAATATTACGCATATACCTTAATACAGTCCAAATCTTGCACATTTATACTAAAACAGTCTGTATATTGTACACCTACACTAATACAGTCCATATCTTGCACATCTACACTAATACAGTCCGTATCTTGTACACCTACTTTAATACTATCACTCCAGGGTTCGTGAGTTCGAATCCCCCGCCCGACAACAGTCTCCGTGATGATTGATATACGACATTGTGTCTCATTATCATTCGTCTCTCACCACTGATTCAAGTTGGAAAGTTATCAGTTACTTGCGGAGATGGGGTGTGCTCGAGTACTGGTTAATCCCAGGAAACAGTGGTTAGGTTAACTGATCGTCTGTTAACCCCTCGATGGTATAAAAATTACGCTAAATATTCAATCAATCAATCAGTCCGTATCTTGCACATATACGCTTATACAGTCCGTATCTTGCACATATATGCTAATACAGTCCGTATCTTGCACATCTACTCTAATGCAGTCCGTATCTTGCACACCTACGCTAATATAGTCCGTATCTTGCACATCTACGCTTATATAGTCTATATCTTGCACACCTACGTTAATACAGTCCGTAACTTGCACACCTTCGCTAATACAGTCCGTATTTTGTACACCGACTTTAATACTGTCCGTATCTTGCATATCTCCGCTGACACAGTCTATATTTTGCACAGCTACACTAATACAGTCTGTATCTTGCACCCCAATACTAATACAGTCCATATGTTGAACATTTACGCTAATATAGTCCTCATATTACACAAATACCTCAATACAGTCCATATCTTGCACATTTTCACTAAGCAGTCCGTTTCTTGTACACCTAAGCTAATACAGTCCGTATCTTGTAAACGGACACTGATGCAGTCCCTATCTTGTACACCTTCACTAATACAGTCCGTATATTGCACACCTATGCTAATACAGTCCAACACTTATATATCTACCTAATACAGTCTGTATCTTGCACACTTACGCTAATACAGTCCGTAACTTGCACACCACGCTAATACAGTCCGTAACTTACAAACCTACGCTAATACAGTCCGAAACTTGCACATCTACATTAATACAGTCCTTTACCTTGCAGATATACAATAATACATTTCGAAACTTGCATATCTACACTAATACAGTCTGTATTTTGCACACCTATGTAACTTACTCACCTACACTAATACAGTCCGTAACTTGCAAACCTACGCTAATACAGTCCATAACTTGCACAAGTACGCTAACACAGTCCGTTACTTGCAAAGCTATGGTAATAAAGTCCATATCTTGCACATCTACCTTAATACAGTCCGTATCTCGCACATCTACCTTAATACAGTCCATATCTCGCACATCTATGCTAATACAGTCCGAATCTTACACATATACCTTAATACAGTCAGTAACTTACACATTTGTACTAGTACAGTGCGTATCTTGTACACTTACGCTTACACAGTCCGTATCTTGCACACCTACACTAATACAGTCCGTATCTTGCACATCTACCTTAATGCAGTCAGTAACTTGTACACCTACGCTATTTCAGTCCGTAACTTACATACCTACGCTAATAAAGTCCTTAACTTGCACACCTACCGTAATACAGTCCGTTACTTGCACAACTACATTAATACAGTCCGAATCTTGTACACCTACTTTTATACAGTCCGTATCTGGCACATCTACGCTTATACAGTCCGTATCTGGCACATCTACACTAATACAGTTCGTAACTTGCACACCTACGCTAATACAGTCCGTAACTTGTACATCTACGCTAATACAGTCCATAACTTGCACATCTACGCCAATACAGTCCGTATCTTGTAGACCTACTTTAATACAGTCCGTATCTTGCAGACCTACGCTGATACAGACCGTATCCTGCACAGCTACACTAATACTGTCCCTATCTTGCACTCCTATACTAATACAGTCCGTATCTTGCACATTAACGCTAATACAGTCCTAATATTACACATATACTTTAATACAGTCCGTATCTTGCACATTTACACTAAAACAGTCCGTATCTTGTACACCTACACTAATACAGTCTGTATCTTGCACACGTACACTGATACAGTCCGTATCTTTTACACCTTCTCTAATACAGTCCGTATCTTGCACACCACACCTACACTGATAAAGTCCGTATCTTGTACACCTACACTAATACAGTCCGTATCTTGCAAACCTACGCTAATACAGTCTGAAACTTGCAAATTTACCTAATGAAGTCCGTAACTCGCAAACCTTTACTAATACCGTTTGTAATTTGCACATCTACACTAGTCCGTAACTTGCACATCTACTCTTATGCAGTCAGTAATTTCCACATCTGCTCTAATACAGTCCGTAACTTGCACACCTACGCTTATAAAGTCCTTAACTTGCACACCTACGCTCATACAGTTCGTAACTTGCACACCTCCGCTAATACAGTCCGTATCTTGTACACCTACTTTAATACAGTCCGTATCTTGCACACTTACACTGATACAGTCCGTATCTTGCACAGCTACACTAATACAGTCCGTATCTTGCACCCTTATACTAATAGTTATTATGTTGCACATCTACGCAAATAAAGTCCTCATATTAAACATATACCTTAATACAGTCCGTAACTTGCACATCTACTCTAATACAGTCCGTAACTTGCACATCTACCAAATACAGTCCGTTACTTGCACGTGTACAATGATACAGTCCTAAACTTATACATCTACCTAATACAGTCTGTAACTTGCTCACAGACGCTAATACAGTCGGTAACTTGCACACCTACGCTAATACAGTCCATAAGTTGCATACCTACGTTAATACAGTCCTAAACTTGCACATCTACATTAATACAGTCCGTAAATTGCACATCTATGTAACTTGCACACCTACACTAATACAGTCCGTAATTTACACACCTACGGTAATACAGTCCTTAACTTGCCCACCTACGCTATTACAGTCTGTAACTTGTACAGCTACGCTAATACAGTCTGCATCTTGCACATCTATATTAATAACATTCTGTAACTTGCACATCTACACTAATACAGTCCGTATCTTGCACACCTACGCTAATACAGTCCATATCTTGCACATCTACCTTAATACAGTCCGTATCTTACACATCTAAGCTAATACTGTCCGAATCGTACACATATATCTTAATACAGTCCGTATCATGCACATTTGTACTAGTACAGTCCGTATCTTGTACGACTACGCTTATACAGTCCATATCTTGCACATATACACTGATACAGTCCGTATCTTGCACATCTACCTTAATACAGTCAGTTACTAGCACACCTATGTTAATTTAGTCCGTAACTTGCATACCTACGCTAATAAAGTCCTTAACTTGCACACTTACGCTGATACAGTCCGTATCTTGCACAGCTACACTAATACAGTCCGTATCTTGTACACAGACTTTAATACAGTCCGTATCTTGCACACCTACTCTGATAAAGACCGTATCATGCACAGCTACACAAATACAGTCCGTTTCTTGCATTCCTAAACTAATACAGTCCGTATCTTGCACATCTATGCTGATACAGTCCTAATATTACACATATACCTTAATACAGTCCGTTTTTTGCATATTTACACTAAAACAGTCCTTATCTTGTACACCTACGCTAATACAGTTCGTAACTTACACACGTACACTAATACATTCCGAAACTTATACATCTACCTAATACAGTCCGTAACTTGCACACCAACGCAAATTCTGTCCATAACTTGCACACCAACGCTAATACAGTCTGTAAGATGTGGTGTTTGGCACGTTTTTCTGGTGCAGACTGTACCTTACGATCGTGGACAATTTTAATAACACAGTTTATGTCTCTGTGTTCCCAATAAGAATAAAATCACACAATTTTTTAAACTTCATAAAAAATAAAGATGCCACGACTGTCAAAAGCTGACAGAAATAGAGCAATAGAGATGCTATTGGCAGGCACGTCAGTTATTGATGTTTTCCCGAGGTTTGGGTGTTCCAGATAGACAATTAATAATCTTAGAACACGCTATGCTTATACTGCCTCTGTCCAGGACCGTGTACGAACTGGCAGACCCGGGCAACCACTGCACGTATGACACTTACATGACGTTAACACACTTACGTCAACGTTTTTTACCCGCAACAGTTACTGCTAGACGTTATTGTTTGTTGGCCCAAATAATCTGCAAACGATTACGTGCGAACATGAATCCTATCTGTGCACGTCGTCCCTATACAGGTCAAATAATGACTCAACAGCACAGACGTACAAGGCTATTATGGGCAAGGCGTCACGTTAACTGGAGACGTGTAGACTGGAATTTTGTCTTATTCAGTGATGATTCTCGCTTTGCTGTTAGTCATTCTGACGGTAGAACTTGTGTTTATCACCATAGAAATGAAAGGTTTGTAGATTGTTGTGTTCTGGTGAGAAATCGGTTTGGTGGGGGTAGCTTGATGGTCTGGGGTGGAATAATGGGTGGTCATAAAACTGACTTGGTGGTTATACGGGGGAATCTTCATGCTGTTCGTTACATTAATGAAATTTTGACCCGACATGTCATACCACTTGTGCAAAACCACAGACCAGGTACGATAATTAAACATGATAATGCAAGGCCGCATACTGCCAGGATAACACGACAGTATCTTGCACAAAACAACGTTGCAGCTCGCTGTTTCTCCAGACATGAACCCAATTGCGCATATGTGGGATGAACTTGAGCGTCGAGTGAGACGGAATCATAAAGTCCACACAGTTCATGACCTGGAAAGAGCCTAAGTACACGAATGGCAAGCATTGCCTTATGCTTTTGTTAACTCGATGCATCCGCGAGACAGGCACTTAGCATATGCGGAAAAAAAAGCGTCTTACTCAAGGACACCACATATAGTCGAAAGATCGAACTCCAGCCCCCCCCCCCCCATCGAACATGGATTCAGTGCTCTAATGCTACTACCCCCCCCCCCCCCCCCCCCCCCCCACACACACACACACACACCAAGTATTTAGTATGATAACCTTAGTTTTAAATTTCATGTCAATAAATCTATGTATGGTCTGGTGGGTAATTTAATAAAGAATTTTATACTATATGTGTGTGTACATCCAACCACAGCAGGACCTGGTTTAATATCTTGGTTGGTAACTATGCTCATAAATATGGTGTTTATGCACAGCTTTTTAATTATTTTGATATCCGACTTGTCTCTAGAGAAGCAAAATAAAAAATCTTTACAAGGATTCTAATAAATTGCAATATGTCGCACTAAGTGGGTAATGTGTCAGACTTTCAATCAAGGGGTCAAGAGTTTGAATCATTATATAGCCAACTGAGCTGGTGAGTAACTGACTATACATTTATGTATGTAACTAAATTTAATAATAATTTAGTTCATACTAATTTATTTTAGCTTGATTGTAATGAAAGCTCAGAGCTCATATCAACCACTCTCCGAGTCCGTTTCCTGGGTAGCACCAACTACTGAGTGTTGTTTTATATGGGGCATCTGGTCAACTGGGGATTGAACCCGCAACCTCAGGCATGAGCAGCCAACACTATCCATTTGACTTCTGCCCCACATTCTACCAATCTTTGAAAATGGTTTAATTGTATCCATTGTAATTTATGTTTTCAGCTCCTGTCATTGTGTTTATTTTTTGCTGATGAGCACAACTATAATGTAAGTTTAACTGTTATAATAAATTCTTATAAATAGAGTTTAAAAAGAAAGACAGGATTGTCACTGAGAATACTTTTACAATTGTTTAAAAGAAATAATGTGTTATTATTTAGGGTAACCATTGTAAGATAAAGAATATCCATTAAAAATAAAATAAAAAAATGAATACACTTAAATACATTAAATGGTATATTTTAAAATCATATCATTTTACATTGTCATAGTTCAAATCACCACACAGTCACCGTCTCGGTGATGATTGATATATATTGTCATTTGTTACTGATGCTGAAGTAGGAAAGTTGCCAGTTGTTTGCAGAGATGGGGCGTGCTTGAGTACTGGTTAACTTTCCAGGAACCAAGGAAACAGTTGTTAGCTTAACTGATCGTGTGTTAGCCATCTGTGGCATAATAATGATGCTAAATATTCAAACAAACATTAATAACACAATTAAATATTGCTTTGGATTTAAGAAAAAAAAATACATATTATACAAAACTTTCATATGTTAGCACACAAATAAGTAGATAATATATTTGTATTAGTATGGTCATGAAATTTTCACTTGCTGTGATTGTAGGTAGCGCCAACACAGTTAGCTGTAGATCCTTTTCCAGGAATTGCACAGGTAATATATAATTGCATTTAAACAATACAATTACATATATCTTCCCACATTTTACAAAATGTTTTTCTTTAAAGGAAACAGTAACACTTTTTGCCGTTGTTTACAGAGCTGCATCATCAGTTCTATTTAATTGCCCAGTATTCACTGAATTTGTTTGTGAATGACATTGTGTAAATATATATATATTCTATCCAATTTTGATGAGGCTGCAATAGCATTTCAAATGTCTGATTGATTGGACTAATTTTTATTAAAATGTAACTAATGTATAAATATTTTTTACAATTTCAACAATGTAATAGATCTATACAACTCAGCTAACATTAAATTATGTTAATTGTAGGTAGTGCCAAATCAGCATGTTGCTGTCAGTCCTGGTCTTACACCAGATGGGATCACCCAGGTAAAATAAAAAGTATTTTAATAATCTCATTTCATACATTCACAGTTATTTTTAGTAAATAAATCAATACAAGTACCAATAGAGAAAAAATATGTTGATTAACTGTTCTTTATTGAAACGCCTCAAAACAATTTAGATGCACTTGCAACTTTTATACATAAATATACTGACAATTACCTCTGTAGCCTTTTGGATAATGAGTCCAAGATCAAGATAAATATGACAACAGTCATGGAGAAACCCTTATGTAGGTTTAAAGAAGCAGTTGTTTCACAAATATAAATATTTGCATCTATTACAGGTAGTGCCAACTGACCATGTACTGGTAGTTAGCCCTGATCAGGCACTGTCTGAAGTCATCCAGGTATAATTAAAACAATATATTTCTTATAAACACTTTTTTTCTGTTTTTATCTTCTGTTGCATTGATATAAGAATAGCAGCTTACAAAACTGTGTGTCCTTTCAAGTATAAGATCAAGTCTAGGTCATACAGTTTAAAGTTCAAATTAGCATAGTGTCTAATGACTGCTCCAAATGATCTAAATCCCTTAAACGAATTTGATATAGCTTGATACAAATATTCACCTCATTGAGACAGCATGTGTTACTAGACTTCCAGTCACTAATGATTGATGAAAAGGTTTTAATTGAAAGTCAATTATCAAATGTCTGTTTAACAACACCAAAATTTATAAAAATATTAGCGGGTTATCTTATTTGCACCTTAAGTATTTACTTGTGATTTCAGGTAGCACCAACTCAGCAACTAGTTGAAGTTAGTCCTAATCAGGCACTTGAAGATATTATCGAGGTATAATTTAAATATATATTTAGTAAATTAAGTTGATGTGTGCCATGGTAAATTAAACTCAACTGACACCTGTGTATGAAGAGTGTATGTGTGTCAATGTAAGTTTTACTCACCTGACACCTGTGTGTGATGAGTGTATGTGTGTCAAGGTAAGTTTTACTCACCTGAGATCTGTGTATGAAAAGTGTATGTGTGTCAAAGTAAGTTTTACTCACCTGACAACTGTGTATGAAGAGTGTATGTGTGTCAAGGTAAGTTTTACTCACCTGACAACTGTGTATGTGTCAAGGTAAGTTTCACTCACCTGACACCTTGGTATGAAGAGTGTATGTGTGTCAAGGTAAGTTTTACTCACCTGACAACTGTGTATGTGTCAAGGTAAGCTTCACTCACCTGACACCTTGGTATGAAGAGTGTTTGTGTGTCAAGGTAAGTTTCAGTCACCTGGTACCTGTGTATGAAGAGTGTAAGTGTGCAAAGGAAAGTTTCAGTCTCCTGACACCTGTGTATGTGTGCCAAGGTAAGTTTCACTCACCTGACAACTGTGTATGAAGAGTGTATATGTGTCAAGGTAAATTTCACTCAACTGAGATCTGTATTAAGAGTGTATGTGTGTCAAGGTAAGTTTCACTCACCTGGTACCTGTGTATGAAGAGTGTATGTGTGCAAAGGAAAGTTTCAATCACCTGACAATTGTGTATGTGTGTCCAAGTTAGTTTCACTCACCTGACACCTGTGTATGTGTGCCAAGGTAAGTTTCACTCATCTGACAACTGTGTATGAAGAGTGTATATGTGTCAAGGTAAGTTTCACTCACCTGACACCTGGGTATGAAGAATGTATGTGTGTCAAGGGAAGTTAAACTCACCTTGTACCTTTATATAAAGAGTGTATGTGTGTCAAGGTAAGTTAAACTCACCTGATACCTATTGATTTTGATTAAAGGAAAGAACTGAGAGTACTCCAAATATTTTGATCATCAATATTAATGTATTTCTCTTTCAAGACTGATGGTTCGGGTTTACACAGCCAGATAGCTCCAGATGTGTTTGATCAGGTATAACAACAAAAGAAAGATAATACCAATACTAGTAATACTTAGATATTCAAATTGTAATTAATAGTTATTGAAGTATATTTTACTAAAGAATACTTTTTATATTAAGTATTGGAAATTAAATATTTTCTGCACATCAAAATTATTGATTTGTGAAATTCTATACTAACTTTGGTGATATATTTTTTCACAAATACAAGCATGTGTTTGTGTGAACATACTATTTTGTAGTTAATTGTAATGGTAGAAAACAACTTTTGTTTCAGATGAACAGTTTCAGCATGCAATGTGTAGACACATGTAGTAGAGCTCTTGTACCTCTTGATGTATTTAATCAGGATGAATATATTCGTAATTTTGGTTTAATTAGGCGGCATGTGTATGGAGATGGCAATTGTATTTTTAGAGCTGTTAGTTTCGGATTATTTGGTCATGAAAGTAGTTATTCCAGGTTACGGCAAATTGCAGTGTCTTATATTAGGGAACATGAAGATGATTTCAATGATTTCTTTATCCAAGGATCAATGAGTGACGATTTAAACGGGTTATCTTTAGATGGTGTATATGCTGGATTTGAGTGTATAGTCACTTTAAGTAGGCATTTCAGGCGTAATATTTTTGTTACACAAGGTGTTTATGATAATTATGTTGTTAATACTATCACTTTTGATGAACAAAACAGTTACATATCAACAGATCCTATTCATATTTTGTAAACAACCAGTGTAGGAGGTCATTATGATATTGCAATTGATGATGTCACTGGATCCACATTTCCTTACCAGAATGTAGCAAATGAATTACTTAATTGTGGTAATACTTCTGTTGTAGATGATTTAAAAATTACTTCTTTCAACGAGAGTGTAATAACTTCAGATCCATCAGTAGCATTTGATAACATTGGTAGTAGCAGTCTGCAGTAGCTTTACTGATCACGTTTACATAAACCCACCATAATGTAAAGACTCTTGTCTTGTTGGAACTGTTTATAGTCATTGCAATATGTATTTCTCTTCGAAGAAAAGTTTGAAAAGACATAGTCGTAAATGCCGTTCTAGTCCATTAGACAAAAAGGAAAACCCATTGACTTCAATTCCTTGCAGTGTACCATCTTGTTCTGAAAAGTTTAAGACAGTAGATAAAATGGCTGAACACCTTAAGACTATTCATGGAACTGAAATGGCAATACAAACATTTAATTTTAAAACTGAACAGGAATTTATGTGTTGGAAATCCAATGAGGAATGTACAAATAATGTGTTTTTTAAGTGCTTAGCTATGAAAAAGGTCTGTGGTAAAGTATACAAGAACTTTATATGTTATAACATTAAGTAATAACATTAAGAATGCTGTTTTAAAAAATAAACGTGCACGTAAAGGCTCAGCAAAAATAGGTAAGATCTGCCCATCAAGAATGAATGTAATAGTGCAAAGTTCTGGGGTTGTTTCTGTGAAGTACATACAGACTCATTTTCATGCAACTGGTTTAAATCAAACACGTTTCCTTCCTATCCCAGAATCTGTAAGGAATCAGATTAGGTCACGTTTATCCATGGTACAAAATATTAGTAGTCAACATCAGTACATTTAAGAGTTCAAAGTCTGCAGTCACTCCCCAATAATCCTGTGCTGTTATATAAGCAGCAACACACACAATCTAATTCTATCCAACTAAGGAAAGAAGATTTCATGTTGGTTCTGAGGACCAAAGAACAGGCTATAGAATTAAAACATTATGCCCCTGATGTTATATGTATAGATTCTACTCATGGCACAATAAACACAATAGAAAAAACTTACGCCTAAGTAAAAAATCTCATCAAACAAGAAAATAGAAAAACAACTCAGTTTCAAGGCAACACAGAAGAAAAAAGGAGTTTATGTGTATCGGGGTAAGATTCCCTCTCCTCGTACCAATGTATAAGAGTGTATGTGTGTCGGTAAGATTCCCTCTCCTCATATCAATGTATGAGAAGTGTATGTGTGTCAAGGTAAGATTCTCTCTCCTCAAACCCATGTATGAGGAGTGTATGTGTGTCAAGGTAAGTTTCTCTCTCCTCATACCTATGTACAAGGAATATATGTGTGTCAAGGTAAGTTTCCCTCTCCTCATACCAATATATGATGAGTGTATGTGTGTCAAAGTAAGTCTCCCTCTCCTTGTACCTATGTATGAGGAGAGTATGTGTGTTGGGGTAAGATTCTCTCTCCTCATACCTAACATTTTTAAAGCTTGAATTACTGTAAGACTTAAAAATAAAACAGGAATTTGAACTATCATAATTAATGTACAGTGTAAATTTAATGCAGCTTCAAAATGCATCCTTATAGTACAATGAAGTACATCTGTCTTTAAGATGGAAGATGTTGGTTCAATCCCAACTAAGGATATCAGTTGGAGGCTTCATACTACGTATTGTAAATCAGTTTTGAATTTATGAAATGAGGATAGTGAAAAATGCTTATATTAGTAAATAAGTTTGTGTTTATTTCAGGAATGGTAGCATAATTTTTTTTTAGTTTGATCCAGTGATGAAAAACAGGCTAGATAAATGTCTGAAGTCCGAACTAGACTAGAGAATGTTTTTCATCGTTCAATGAAAACTCAAAATTGTATAATTTACAATATATTTTCAAATTATTTAAGATGAAAGAATAACTATGATGATGTTTTTTTATATTAAAGTATCTAGCTACCAATTTAATGTCATTGTTTGAATAGTGACTTTGTTCCAAGCCCTGTTGAATAAGCACAGTTGTGCACATCTTTATGGCTACCTAGGTTACAGTTAGCATCCCATGAAATGTAATGTCCTACAAGCTAAATGCAAAGCAACATCATGGTGCCAATGAAATGCAAACTGGTACTTTAAGCACTACCCAAATTCAATTGATTTTCATAAAGAAACGAACTGCAGTTTTTATTGTTTCAACATTGCACATCATTAACACATAATGCACGATTTTCTATATATCAGATGTCCACTCTCTTCGCTAAATGACCATAAAATATGTTACTAATTATATTTTTGGCCTGCTGTACGTGAACCTTTGACAGTGTCATATATCAAAAGTTCAAACTAATTAGTATCTCCAAATCTTAAATAACTAAATGCTTGTACTTATAGCATGCCATACACACCAGTATTATTTTGGGTTTAAGTTTTACATTATTAAAAAAATAGAATACAATAATTAATAATTGAAGTGAAGTGACTGACAATAACATGTGCGGGTGCAGGACGAAGCGTACCACTGTCTTTCCGTACCACTGCCTTTACGTACCATTTCAGGACGAAGCGTACCACATATATATAATATAGTAGTAAATACCTGGTGGGATGCTCGATAATACGTTGTCAACTAGGTGTGAATAACAAGTATCATTTGCTCAAATCAGTGGTAAATTAAAGCAATCTGACAAAAAGAAAGTAGTAATGGGTATTATCAGGTTAATTAATCATGATTAATTGTAAAAGCAGTACAATATAGTAATTGTATATTTGGTAATATAGAACGAGAAAACATATAGATGTGTGATCCCTGCAGTAAAAATATAAATAAATTATACTAGACCTTTTCAAAATTTAATTTATTATTATTCTCGCTTTATTTTCGCTATATTGCAGTACTTATCGATGCAAATTAGACGAGATGAACATTAGATAAAAAAAAAATAACATAATACACATTTGAACAGTTTAACAAACAATACATTAATATTATTAAATTTTCCCTGTATAATCTATATGTGGTACGCTTCGTCCTAGAAACTGGTACGCTTCGTCCTGGTACGGTAAGGCAGTGGTACGCTTCGTCCGACATTCACATGTGCTATATATATAGTTGACATACAGACTGAATGATTGTATGCAAGTATTTCAATATTCTTTATTTTCATTTCATTTTGCCTTACTGAATGGAAACTAAATAGGGTTTAAAAAGTTTATAAGTTAAACTTTGCTTAATGATTGTCTTATTTGTATAAATAAGCCATATTTCATACCAAATATTTTAACCAAAGTCCACATCATTGCACAATTGAAAGCCTTTATTATATATCATTATGAAAAAGTAATGGAAGTCTATCAATTTGTCGAAGGTCAGAATGAATGAATGAATGGTGTTTTACGGCACGTCGACACATAAATAGGTCATTTTGTGCGCGCAATCGAAGGTCAGACTTGAACTGACATCTCACTCCTTGGAGGAGTTTGTACTTTCTTGTACTACAAAGACTTTCTCCCTGATAGACTTCCTGTGTAAAGCTAAGAAAGTATTACCTCTTTTCTGTATTAACAATTTCTACAATAAAAAACACACTTAATATTGATACACAGAAGTTACAGAACAATATTTAATGTTTTAAACCACTCTTTAATAAGTATAAATAGAAACAATCACTGTCATTTTTTCTCGAAGAGTAAACGTTTGTTGAGACTGCAGTATACTGTTATAGATCTGTTTGTGGGTGGGGTGCATTTTAATGCGGTGTATTATTTTGATGTTTTTGCTTTTAAACTCTTATAATGGCAGTTCCATATACATGTTTGTATGTGTGTAAGGGAAGAGGGGGGGGGGGGTAACAATTTTTGTAATGGAGGTATATAAGTTATCGATTACATTGTTATACTCATAAAAACCTAAAAATAACAAACTCCCACTGGTAAAACCAAATTTTAAAGTCACATTATTATGATATTTACAGAACTCTGATCGAAAAACACCTACCAATCAATGTCTAAATGTTATTTTTCCTTCACAATGTAGAAAAATATAATGTATATTCGTCAAGAGAATATCATTTTTCCTTCACAATGCAGAAAAATGTAATATAGTAAACGTCAAGAAGGTTCAATACTCTCCAAAAATGGAGGTTTGGGTTTTTCATATTCGCAGGAGAGATATTGCGAATCAATCGTGAAACATCGGGTATTTCCGTATCGTAGCATAAAGGCCGAGGTGATCAGATTGATTGCGAATATGAAAAAATATTGATCATGCGCAGTGACAGGGGAACCTTCTTGATAAATAGCCTCTTCCATTTCTATACACTTGGATTTAACCAAGGACTTATATTTCTATGTAGTTCCTTGATATAACAGATAAACCAATGACAATATTATTTAATATACAGAAGATTATATGTGAGACTATGTGTATTTATGATTAAACATTTAAATCAACAATCCGAATCGCAGTGACTACCGATTAAAGTAAAAACAAACAAAAAAACACGCCGATATGGTGTCAATCTTACGCCGTAGTGATTATTACAAAGAAACAACCGGAAGTTAGCGTTCATGCAAAACAACGAACACGTGTGTTGAAGAACTACATAGAATATCTACATTTCTAAATTGTAACAGTTTGTCATGGGTCCACCAGGTGAGAAAAATATATCTTTGTCTTCATATTATATTAAAATATTTGTTTATCTTGTTCACCTTGCTTTAGAAACTCGTTACCTCTTGCTGATTGCAAATCCCACCCGGCCATGTGCGCACGTTTCAGAAAGCCATTTTGAAAAAAATAATTTGTAAAAACATCGTTTCGTGTATAAATAATACAGCGTGTTTGGTAAGACAGATAGTTTGTGGTAAACTTAATTCATACTATTTGGTATTTTAATGGTGCTTTAGATCGAAAGGGGCCAGCACGTTTTTGTAAAGTTGAGCTAATGTATAGACGAGGCATGGAACTTCGTGATTTTGAATTTCATCACTCTTATCGTTTATGTTTAATTTATTTCTATATAAACTGGGTTGAACATTTTTAATGTAACTGTGTTGAACCAATATCCATTAAGATTTGATAAATGCTTGCTTCACAATTCATTCCTTTTTGTTTAGTTAGGTATAGGAATAAAATTTTCAAAATTACAATATATCAATATGAAAATACCATAGGATCATAGCTGGGTCATTTAGAAACACAAAAAATCAAATCCAAACAAATTCCAATGGTAAACAAAGACATCACATTTTTTGCAACGTACGTGTAGACCTCAATTTTACACAATTTTTTGCTAATTTTATGAAAAAATGGTCTCCTAGTGGTCTCTTGAGATTATGGTATTGTTATATGTTTTTTTTGCTATTCAGTCAATAAAGTTGAGTGAAACAGTGTAAATAACAGCCTTTTTATTCCAAATATATATATATATATATAAGGTAGAAAAACATTTTTCCCTGTTCTTACCCCCACTTCAAATAAAACCTTAAATTCGAAAAAGTAGCTAAGCTCTTGTATATTCAATATATTCCACCTGTAACTTAAGCTTTCTTGATTTTCAGTGACAGATATTGATAAGCAATGTAAAGATGTAAGAAAGCAACTATTTAATAATGTTCTTTCAGAAATTAAAATAAAAAATACATGTAACACCGAATGGCCAAATCTAATGTTGAGAGAACTTGTGGCCAGACCCTTTTGCCTTAAATTGTATTTGACTTATATGCATGATAAATATTGTAATATGTGTTTATTTGGCAATAAAATATGTTTAAACTATGTAACACCAATAACACTGGAGTTCTACAGTACTGAAAAAAGTCTGCAGTTGACAATATTTTCTATAGCAACAGTTAAGTCGCACAGGTTTTTTTTCCCTATACATCTGAATGATATGAGTCTATCTCTTTGTCTATCTCTTTGTTAGGCACTAATTAATAAATCCAAGACATTAATAAATCCAAGACATGAATTAAATACTTCCACAAACATGTTTTTCTCAGTCAGTATCAATCCTCACATTCGCAGACAAAAGCCACTCTCTGGGGATGTTGAAAATCTTAATCAACTGAAAAAAATAGAAGAAAATTAAGAAAACTGTTTTAAAGTAATCATTATGTTTTATAGAAACATATTGTGACCAACGAAAATCAAGACCAGCCGACATGCCCGTGAAGTCTGATCTTGATCTGCACAGTTCAATATTTAGTCAGTAAATATAATTGTAAAAAAATGAGTATAATCTATCAATTGTACTGACTCATTGTAAAAATCACAAGTCTATTATACAAATTTAGCAGTGAAAGACTCTTAATTTAAAATATGAATGTCATTATTTACACATATACACTTTAATTTATTAAGAACAGTTAACATAAAATGGTCTCTTAAAAATACAAGGTTTATTGAAATTTGCTTGTTTGAGTCTGTTAATAATATAATATGTCCCTTCGGATGTATTAGAATTAAGTACATTTAAAGGCAAATTTATATCTGAATTTGCATACATTTGGATAAACAACTTTTTTTTTACATTTTAGATTAATGCAAATTAAAGTATCTTTTGCCACATAACATGACCTCTTCCATAGAAAAATGGTAAATAACACACTATGCTTGAATCCACTGTAGCCTCCTACCTCTTGAGGTTGTGGGTTTGAACCAAGCTCAGACAATGAATCTTCCTGATAGAGATAATGGTAATACATAGTATAGATAAACCGGGCTTGATAAATAAACTGTCTATCACTGATACAGTGTAAATGGTGCTGAAAAACAAAACTAGACCCCTGCATAAACAAACTATATTACATAATACTTACATTTTAAGACTGTTACCCTGCAATAACTGAACCAACTGGTACTACACGAATACACCAAGATTCTACAATGGGAGGATGAAAGTCTGTAAGAATAATAAAAAGAAAAAATACAGAAATAGTCAAAATAAAAAAAATATATATATTGGCTTTGACATTTTCAATAATTTCCATTTGAAAGTGTTTAATAATTTATGTAAAAATCTCATACGAGACCCATAATTAGGAGAAAAATCCATATTGATAGCTTAAAAACACATGTCTTAAAATAAGAGATAAACTGTTAACCATTTGAAGGTGGGTAGATACTCAGAAATAGGTGAAATAGCTGTATTTCCTGGTATAGTGAATGGGACCATTTTTCCTTGGTCAAAGTATTTGATCACCGGTATTTTTTGTGCAATCGTCTTTCAACACAAGAAATCAAAGATAACTTATTGTTTTCCACATATATAATACATGAGATACAATCTTTCTTTACAATTACAGCTATTAAATGCAAATGCACTGGCAAAAAACAGCCAAATGCATCAAAATCATATACAAAACGTATTGCACATTCTCTAATGATTTTTACCAGGCAGAAATTTATGTCATCACCGGCGAGATTTCACAAATATTTACTAGGGGTTGGAAAAGTCAGTTTACGACATGAATTCAATATATATGAGTGTAAATGTTACCTGAATCTGTAGATAAAACATTGTTCAGCCATAAAATGACCGTTTTTCACTAAAAACTCCATCATAATGCAAAAATTTTCGCTTCTGAAATAAAGATCTCGTGTTTTTTTCCATTTGTAAATACCGTTCACCCCTAAAAAATTGTGGTCGTGTCCATTAAACATTCTGTTGACTGGTCCACCAGCATTTTCTTTTCATTAAGACCGTATTCTTACCGTAATCCAGACCCACTATTTTGGAACCGACAACTGCGCCATTACAATTAAGACGGACAGAGTTACTTCCCTTGGTATTCCTATCTCTAGTTTAGTCGTCAAAAAACCTTTCATTAATGATATATATCTGTAGAAAAATAATTATTTTATAACACACTGACAAATTGAAAACTTTACATTGACTTCAAAAGCGTCTCTTTTGTTGAAGATAAATGGCTGTAGTAATGTTTCTGTGTAATTTACTGGAAAAAAAATCAGATATTGCATGATTTTCTTCTAAACAATTAAGTGAAGGAGCGTCAGAATGAAAATTCCAGAAAAATGAAATTGATCATGTTACACTTGAAAAAGACATAAAGCACTGACAGTGCAATAACTGTTTTTTTTTAAATGTCAGTAACCAGTGTGGCCTCCGTTTTTACAAATGCATTCCTGAATATGCCATCTCTTTGAGCTTGCGTAACATTGAATGAGTTTGTTCAGAAGTTCATTTCAGAGGTTGTTTATGATATTAACTTGATGATTGGACCTGATTCACAGACCCAATTCATTCCATACATGTTCTATGAGGTTCAGGCTCAGTGGGGGTTGGGGGGATACAGAGGCATTGCCACTGGTTTCGCATGTATTGCAAATTGCGTCATGGTCATAATAGTATGTGATGCGCTGTTGGAATCTGATCAGGGTATGGCCAGTGAGCACAAATTGGAGCACAGTTTTGTCTAAAACGGATTATAATTGTGCACGAACAAAAGAGCCCTGGTTGCAGGTAAGAAACGATTACGTAGCCTAGGTGAGTCAGCATAATAGCATGTACGCAACCTGGTCTGACATGATCTCTTGACATATCTAGTAGTATTGTACCTGTTCGAAAGAATATGAACTCTATCTGGAACAGCGAAAATGACGTCCAACAGCATTTACCCATACCAATAGCCTGGAGCATACCAATAGCCTGATTTCTCTCAGTTTCAGAAAGACGTGGCATTGCCAAATAAAACTGTTTTTTTTTAAAACAAATTGTTTTTTTTTTGTATGTGCAAAGCAACAAATGATTACAAGTCAGTGTAAAACCTGGAAGTGAAAAAGTGGATGTTGCGCATGTGCAAAGTACCGTTTCTACTCGCGTATAAGACGCATTCGTGCATATCGTGCATCCATGTTGTAAGACCAAGATACTTTTCCACTTAGTGAAATAGAACGCTACGTAAAATGACGCAAGAAACTGTCATCGCACATTGGCACAAGGTCAAAAATAAATTGTGTCGGCTTTGTAGACATATTCAATCACGAAATAAAAACACGGGACTGGTTCACATTTATTTGTTATATACTTTCTCGATACCGTAACGTTAACTTTAGTGTAAACCAGTCTGGCTTTGAGTGGACATTTCATGTTATGTGACTGTAACATGTTTATTTGATGAAATTGATATAACGCGCTTACCTGTGTGTATTTAATATCAAAGGATTCAAAGCAATTGTTTTTTGCAAATTGATTTATCTTTTAGTATGGGATATAATACCGGTAGATAATTTATTGATTTTTTAATGAAAATATGTTCGATTTATTTGACATGTTTTACTGCATATATAATATATAAGGACTGAATTTGAATAAAACATTCTCCACTAGGTAAATCATCACCTATAATCGAGCTCACATGAAGAAATTGTCCTGAAATTAATATCTGAACATACCGGTGTAGCAAAATCTTTTCTGAATCGATAAATCTTTGAAAAATTACATTTAAAAAAAAAATGAAATCTTCTGTACCTATGTATATCGCGCATTCCTTCTCGAAGATCATAAAAGTTGGGGGGAAAACGTGCCTAATACATGAGAATAAACGGTAAGGAAAATGTTTTTGTGCTTTGACGCAAGAATGCTTCAGAAATTTTGGGGAAAAAACACCATAATAATTACCGTATTTACCCTATGTATTGGGACACCCTTATTTTTCAGGAAAATAATTATTTTTTTGATAATAAGAATTGGGACACATTATAATTTTTTAAAAAATCTGATAATTTTTCGTCCCTATGTTTTGGGACACCTATATATTTTTTTTATTTTTGGACATTGTTATCTCCGAAAAATGCGAAATTTTATAAATTTTAATCCCAAAATATCCATGAAAAACATTGCCTGTACATCGTAATTTTTCTATTTCTGATAATAATTAATGATAAGGTAAAATAGTTATTGCTCTCTTTACTTTTTAAAGTCTATAAACTGCCATACCTGTAACTAAATAATTCCTTTGTTATAAGTTTTAATCCCGAATTATACATGAAAAAAACCATTGCCTCGGGCATCCTTCCTTTGCTTGTAAACGTGTGATTAAACAATCAGGTGGTACATAGCTTGCTTACACAATTCCCCAATTAACTGACCTATTTATATCTAAACACCGATTTTATGACGCTGTTTTGTTGTATGATTGACAACTGTTTACACGACACCCCAACAAACTGATATTAATTTATCTTTAAACACATGTTCGTTTCGTCGAAGTGAAATAACACGCGACTTTAAAGTGATGCAAGAAACTGTCAGAGTTGACGTCATCGCATATTGGCTAAAGGTCAAAATTAAATTGTGTCGGTGGAAAAAGAAATAGACATAAGCGTGTAATGTACATACAATTCTTTAAATTTAATGGGTATAGAGGCTGTAAACAATGTATTGATGTTTTATGCATAATAAAATATTTTACATGAAAATATATCGGCATTATTTTTTTTTAACAAATATGACTTAATATAGAATTGTATAAATGCCGGTAGAGAATGCATCACTCGTGTCCATAAGATTAGTACTTATTACCAATTGTAAACCAATCGAGATTGAACATTTAGACTGGCTCACATTTATTTATTGTACTTTACCGATACCGCAATGGTAATTTTTGTGGAACCAGTCTGACTTTGTTCTATTGTGTATCCGTGACATGTTCGTATGATGAAATTGACATGATGCCGTGTGTATTTTATTTATGACTGGGGTATATGTAGTTCCAGTATAGATTTTAGATAATTTATGAACCTTCTGGCGTGTATTATGTTTGCGGTAAAATGTAGCGAAGTGAATGCATAACTCAAACTTGTAGTTAAAACAAGTTGTTACCAATGAAAAGCGAGGCATTTTCCAAAATACTTTGTTTTATTTTAAATGATTAATTGGGTCAGTTTTGTGCCTATAAAAATTATGAAAATAAGTTGGTTCTTTTTTGGGGAAATCTCTCGCTTGTCAATGGTTAAAATATGTGTTGGGGTGTGCATTTATGCGCGAGTCATCGAAAGAAGCGCGTGTAAGTTCGGGACGTATAAAGGCAGCATGATTTCAACCAATTATATCGTCAAAAAGACAACTGTTCTCTGATTTGAAAATGTTATTTTTTTAAACCACACCCAGTTTCAAACAAACAATTACCTTTAATTATTTTCTATTTCAATAAAAAAAATCTTTGTTATAATTTTAACTATAGTGCCCATTTATTTAATTCTCAAACTGTGTCAAACTGACGCACATGTATCGGCATACATCAAAAGAGTTTTGGTCGGCGTACTTCAAAGCACGTGGGCACGCTACATCGAGACTGAAGTTTTGCAAAGTATAAAAGGAAATTACAATACAATTTACGGATAAGGATGTTTTGTATTGATACAAATTGAAAACAAACGATTATGGTTTGTGTCAATTGGATTAAAAAACAATCGATTAAAGAAAACAAATGAAAACACGAACGTAGGTTTGGTAATTGTATTATTTATTTATGTAATTAGTGTACATACCTAATTGCTATGTAACTGTTTGTAGTTATATCTGTGATATTTGATTGAATGCTACATTAAAAAGTACGCTTACCGCTATCTATACGGAACATAGAAATACCGAAATTACCGTATTCACCCTATGTATTGGGACAGTAAAAAAAATAATTATTTTTTAAATAATAAGTATTGGGACAGCAAAAAAAATAATTATTTGTTGCTGTCCCAATACATAGGGTAAATCCTCAATTAAATCCTGATAGCCATGTGTAACACATCTCTGTTAATAAATATTCATACATATAAAGTGTAATGTTTTCATTTTTGGTCAGTGTACCATCACTTTATCCTGAAGTACATGAATCCAAGCTGTTGTTCGAAAAAACAACTTGCAAAATTGGCGGTTTTCGTTACGCTGTACATATCAAAAGTTGAATTTAATGATTTCTCATCAAATTATACATTAATAAATCCCTACCCTCTTCCCGGTCAGAATAAAAACTGCATTAATTTTACTGATTATGGAAAAGTATGAAATAACCCCAACATCAATAAGAATCATATTTTCCACAAATAAATTATGACATCAACCCGCAGAATTCAGATTTCATAAAATAAGATAAATTTCTTTAGAAGTAATCCAATTGCTTCTTTCTGATACCAATGATAACCCAGTCTTTGTGAATAGGCGCTTGATAAGCACATATGGTCCTTATACGGTCATCCGTTATACTGCACTGCTGTCTGCAGCTTTTTTCGTCACATGTTTCGATGTAAAAGTCTGGTTGGAAATAGGCCGGTTTTGTTTCTGTTTTTTTTATTTGAATTAAAGCGGAGTACATAAAACGCTCGGGTCCTGTTATAAGGCGGATCTTGGGGTCCACATAATGAACTGCTATATGCAGACCACATTATAGATAATTACCTTGAAAAAAATCGATGTATGTTATTCACACCTATCGTGCTGTCTGGCTCAATGGTATGTTTGCATTGTTATGTGATACAACGCGTATTTGGTTACAATAGATACGTAGATATATGTATATAGTCAATAAAAAAGAAATGAAAAACGTTTTCATTTTCTGATAAAACTAAAATTGGCAGCCATTTCTGTGTTACCTGGAAGTGGAAAAAACAGTGTCGATATAAAAAATCACACTTCAATTTTAATTCAATGCTATAAGCAATAAAATATTTAAAATATTTAAAGAGTATTTATAACAATAAAATAGATTTGTGTTTAAGGTGTGATAAAATACGCGCGGTATATTTATACCTGTCAACCTATTGGTTGCTTGATCACTCAATGATAACAAAGTTTACACATGGTTTCGGTGTTTGACGCGTGTCAGCATTAATTGAATCACTCGGATTATCAAAAACTGTGATTAATACTCAATGCTGGCATGAATCAATCACTTAAACTATCCTTTAAACCACCATGAGGTAAAGGTTATAACAGTTTGTTCTAATCAAGGCTAATTGGTGAGAAGAAGATGAGCCATGATCAAATCAAAACATGGCGACGATATATTGTTTGGTTGTCATTTGATCAATCGCGCAGATTTTCAAGTTTTATGTCATGACATTTCTCCCCCGAAAAAATGGGAACCAAGCAAAAAAACATGTTTTTCTATTATTTATAAACGGAATTCGCGGAGCCGCAGGGCATTTGAAAATTAACATGCTGTTTTATTAAGCTTTTTCAACTTGCTTACTGTAAATCTCCTATTATACACTGCACTCAAGTATAATCCACAGGTGATTTTGAAGCCGAAACTGGTCAAAAAAGGCTAGTATACCTCTATAATCTGCAGGCATGAATCAAATGAATCAGTTGTTTACTACATCCGCCATTTTGAATCCGGAACAAAGTGAAAGATGAATTTTGATTGGCTAATTATGTAGTAATGAAATATAGACTGGTGTACTGCATAACTTTGTAAAAACGTAGGTGAAACGTTATGTTGTGATGTATAATGAGTTAGAGACAATAAAACTTGCAAGTATAAAATGGGGTTACCAAAACTTTTTTTATGTTTGTGTATTTGGTTTTATTCTGATTAATCAAATACCACCATGCACAAAATTTTAATTGATAAATTACCACCATGCACTAAATAAAAAAAAAGTTAAATTCCCCTTTCTGCTTTTCTCTTACTGTAACACTTTGCAGAATTACTAGTCAGGGTGTTTGCCTACTTTCTTTGAAGTACGCCTACATAACATTTTCGATGTAATGTCGATGAGCAAGTGATTACATCACAAGTTTTCCAAAGGTCGAGAATTAAATAAAGGGGCATTATAGAATAACAAACGAAAAAAAAAATTTAAAAAGTTAAAAAGTCAGTGTTTGTAACTGGTTGTCTTCTAAAATGTTTATTTGTTAAAAATAGAATTACTATAAAACTGATACAATCTGTAAATAGAGTTATATTAATAACTACACATGACTAAATATATGTACAGAATGAACACGCTGTCCCTCTCACTAACACCATGTGTCAATGTCTGATGACATCACTCAGACAGTGAAACAAACATGGGCATCTTTGAAATTTTTGATGGAAGGATATCAGATATGACAAAGGAATTTCATTGATGAAATGTACATAAAGTCCTTGAACGTGTCAGACATGTTTATGTCATTTCAATTTAAACACTGTTGTCAGATTTCTAGTCTTATTCATAAATGTGGAGGAAGTATATAAAAATTAAATCAACAATGATAAACAAGTATGAAAATTTTATTTTAATTTCAAATGCTATATATATTTTGTTTATGGTAGTATGCATCATTGCACTTTTTTTTATGAAAACACCAACCAGTCATAACATTTTGATTACACTGCCATCAGACCCACTATCAAAATCATCTCCTTCGTTATCGCTGCCGAGCAATAATAACACGTTCTAAACCCCTTCTCACCAACAAGGTTCTGAACACCTACATAGACGTGTTACTATTGACACTTGTCAAACGGTATTCGCGCTTTTTAATTCAATATCAAAGAGATGTCAATTAGTTTCAATTACCAGAGTGATAATCCGACAGCAGTAAAGGACAAGGAAAGTACAAGAGGACGGAGTTAAATTAGCTTCGCCGATCACCTGCACAATTTTGTTCTCCCAAAGTTTTAAATTTTTTATGTGTTACATTTTAATCAATAAACCAATAATGATTATTCATAATTGTAAAAAAAGAAGTTGCGAGTTGAGTGCGTATTCGCCCATCTTTCCCAGATCGATTATTTTGTTACACGGACAACAATTAGCAGAGTGTTTATCACCTTTGAACTCTTTAACTCATTGTTTATATATTGGGTCACTTAACCACTTTTGGTTGAATATACACTTCCCTATATTTGCCGTTTAAAAATAGTAAAAATGCCTTCTGTTGACATTACAAAAGTCTTTCCGATGTGGTTGGTCTGTGTACTCTGAAAGCTCATTGTTCTACGTTGATAAGAGCAAGCGTCCAAGTGATTTAAAATGAAGAGTACACTGGCCATAAATTTGGATATTCCAGTACACAAACTAATAGTTTCATACAGATTTTTTTTCATCTGTTGTCGATTATTTCATTCACTCTCAAATAATTCTGAACCACTTTTTCGGGGATTTAAACCGGATTTTAGGGGTATTCCAGGGCTTTATTGGTTTTATTGTATTTTTTAACTGTAGTTAAATTTGTTTTTTTTTTATCTTTAATAAACACCTCCACCTTGTAAAATGTAATGCCCCAGGGGGCGTTAATAAGGGAATATACGGTATTACATTAAACACGATACAATTATCCCATTAAACGGAGAGCGTAAAAAATAGCAAATTTAACAGAATTTCAATATTTGCACCAGTCTAGTGAATAAATAGAAGACTTCCGGTTTAGCGAAAAGTTTTGTTGTTTTCATATTTGGAAGTTACAGAATACACAATAATACAAAAAAGGGTTTTATAAACTTTGTTTATTAAATAGAAATCATAAAATATAAAGCATGTAAGACATGTTAAAAAACTTTGTGCTTTTTGCACTACGTTCAAGATGCTAGGCATCAGAAATACTGTTCTCGACTGGCCTTTGTTGACGATCGCGAAGGTAGCGGGAAACTGGTGAAACCTGAAAAATAAAATTATTTGTTCTACAGTGTTTTCTCCAGAGCGCGTTTCTTGCATTTTTGACGCAATTAAATCTCATTTGATGCAATCAAGTTTGTTCAGTGCGGCCGCTATGACGCAACCTTAAAAATACAGAAATTCAAATTACGCATATTGGTTTCAGAGTTATCAGAGTCTGTTTTAACAGATCATGTGATCAGGTTCAGGGAAACACTGGTCACCTGGTTCTACCAAGTTACGTAAACGCTTAATTGGTTATTAACGCTTTATTCATGTAATCGCATAGATGATTATGATCACATACATAATTTTCCGCGAAGCAATATTGTAGTTTGCGACGACGCTTGCTGGCATATGACCAAGACAACATCTGTGTAAACAAACAGACGCTGCAACAATAGCACTGATATATACCCAGTTTTAGGTTGTTTGTATATAAAGATGAAATGTGGAAATCTTGAAACTTTCCAAAAAAGTACTTTAAAATGTATGGACGATACTCTTTCTGAAAAACTTTTTATTTTGTTTTCTATAAGGTATCGAGACGCGCATTTTAATACTATTTTAAACATCGGCCGAGAAATGCTTTTGGGAAAAAGAAAACAAAGTTTTGTTTTTCAGAGTATAATTGGATGGTAACCCTAAACATGTCGGCCGAAATATAAAATATTGAAATAGTTTTAGTGTTTTTCATTCAAAATAGTAGGGCCTTGGTGATTGAGCTGTGTCCATGACATTTGAAAAGTTCATGGCCCTGTTGCCATGATCATAAAAACTAGTTGTTGTAAATTGTTGCCAGAAGTGAAACATTCATGTGAAGTTAAGTTGTTTTGAAGTTGTTAACTTGCAGTTTTTATTGAGAAATTTGTGTGAAACAGGAAGTAAAACCAATTTTGTAAAATATGTATTTTTCTACCTCCGTTTCAAATTGATTAAATTTAAAACTAGTCAATTGATGACCCCCAGATCCCAGATTTTTAGTTAATGGGTCATAAATGACCCCTTAAAAATTGGAGCTGGAGAAAACTGGTTTTATAACTTAGTATGATATGCACCCCTGTTTCATACCTTAAAAACTTGGGAAAAAACTGCGTTTTATACTCAGAGATTTACGGTACTTGTATCTTAAAGCAAGCTGTTTATGCAAAGAATGGGTGGGGGGGGGGGGGGGGGGGGGGTGCACTTGTGTGTACTTATCTTTTAGGACATATCTACTGGTCCATGCAATAGATGCTTTGTTCAGTACATATAACTCTCATTGTAACTCTGCCTTTTGCCTGTTAAGAAATAAAAGTAAAAGTGATCACTAATGGCTTGATGTTTAACTCTTTACTTCATAGAGATATATAGCAGTATTGCCTATCCTAACAATACAATACAATACAAATCCTTTATTTCGTAAATAGAGGCCTCCGGCCCAAAATACATATCATTATTTACAAACATTTAGTAGTGTCAAAATATGAAATGAAATATGGCATACAATTTATGTGGAAATATTTCTTTTCTATTATAATTGTGATTCATTTCGTACCAAAATAAAATGGATATATGCAGCTAGTTTCCTAAGTTTGAAGGTGTCATTTAGTTGTAGTAGCTGATAAAAATCTTCTAAGTTATTTTCCCCGGAATACCAAGACTGTAAACATTGTAGTCTCAGATCCGCATATCTCGGACACAGAAAAAATACATGATATTCGTCTTCTATAACGTTTATATTCGCATGAATATAACAATATGTACACTTTCGGTCTTGCCTTTCAATATTTTCGTGACGACCAGTTTCTATTTTGAGCTTGTGACTAGAACATCGAAAACGGGCAAGAGATTTTTTATGTAAAAAGGGAATTTCAATACAAAGATACTTTTCTGGATTTAGTAAAGTTTTGAAGTACTTATAAGTGTCACAACGTGTGGATTCTGCAATACTACCATGCCAGTACTGGGTCATGCAATCTGATAGTCGTTGTTTAAATGCTAAAATAAACATATTAATATCCCCCACTTCATGTGAAATCCAAACATACCCGAATCCATATCGAAACAATAATTTCTTAACACTTGAAGCCCAAGTTTTTCTTCCAACATCATCTAAATCTTTAAGCATTCTATAACAATGTTTTGGATATCGGTGATTTGGCATATGTATTATTTTACACCAGTACTTAATGCAATTTGTATGATAAGTAACGCACAAAGGAAGCCTTCCGCACTCGCCGAGCGCTACGCTATTATTTACAGAACTATTAACACCTAAGAAGTATTTACAAAAATCAGCCTGAACTGACTCAATTGCACTTGAATATTCGTAACCCCATATCTCTGATGCATAACATAATATAGGTTTTACCATTGAATCAAACAATTTAAATAGTTCATTATGTAAAAATCGTCCAAATGGCCTTTGATAATTTCGAATAGAATATATAGCTTTTTTGGCCTGTGTCGCAAGTTTGCTTTTGGCGGAAGTCCACGACAGTTTGGGTGTCAACAGAATGCCCATGAATTTATACAACGACGTTGTTTTTATGAGATTTCCTCTGTACGACCAATTTTCATATAAACGAAGTCTGCCACCATTTCTAAATACAATAATTTCAGTTTTCTTAAGATTAATGTTCATGCCTGTAGAAATGCAAAAATCATTTAATACATTTAGTTGAATCTGTAGCTTTGACGCAGTCTCAGCTACGCTTGTTACATCATCAGCAAATAATAAATACATGATATCAGGTATATCGTTAGAGACAAATATTCCAGTACCACAGCGTTCTCTAAATAATGTACAAAGGTCATTGATATAAAGTGAAAATAAAATAGGACTACTTATGTCCCCCTGTCTCGTTCCAATATTACATGGGAATGGATCAGTAATACCATTTGGCGTACGTATGGAACATTTAGTTTTACTATACATAGATTTAAATACAGATAAAATTTTACCATGAATGCCTTTACGCGCAATACTATTAAATAATTTATTATGAATTAAAGTGTCAAACGCTTTGCTAAAGTCTACGAAAAGACAGTAAAAACGCCCTCCTTTCTTTGAAATATATTTCTGTACAAGTGCTTGTAAGGAGAAGATGTTATCTATTGCAGAATAACCAGATCTGAAGCCTGCTTGCGCCTCATCAATCTTATGTTCACGCTCAGCCCAACTGTAAATTCTTTGCGTAGCAATATTAGAAAATATTTTGTACATAATGCTTATTAGCGAAATTCCTCTGTAATTATTTGCGTCGTCTTTTAATCCGGATACAGGTAGAAGGAAACAGATGTCAATAAACCAATACCCAGCTGATAAGGTTTCTGCACCATTCCCATAGGGGATATTTAAAAATACATGCTGATTGCACACCCAGTTCATTAAAGTCATTATTTTAGTAAGAAATATTGATTTTATACTTTTTTTGTGTATGTAAAGTTTGTTGCAAATAAAATTTTCTTTCTGGTGATATAAAAATTATTATTTTGTGGCAATTGAATAATGAGATATATGGGTAGAAACTAAAAAGATTTTGTTTCATTTTATTTTTTCTTTAAATTCAACACTAGTTTATATATATATCTCGCTTATAAAGTTAATATTTCCGCAAGATATATTGATTTTACACTTGTTATGTCAGTGTAAACTTTGTTGAATATTGAATTATCTTTGCAATGATAAAAAAAAAATAATTCTATGACAATGGAATACAAAGATACACGGATATAAAACAAGAAGACTTTTCATTTCAATTTATTTTTAATTTTGACACAAATTTATACATACCAATATTTTACAATGATATTTTTATATGTAATATAATTCAAACAAATAAACTTAATAAAATAATTAAAATAGGAATAGTTAAATAGATATATAATTTTTTACTATTTTACCAAAAGTATCATAAATTTAATGTTACTACACTTATTTATATACAAAATATGCAAGAGCGTTCAGTTATGGTTGTACAATTTTTTAATCTTTACTTTTTGGTGGAATTTTGTAAATTTATTTTCCATTTCAGGTAAAAGCAGCACAAAATTTAAATTAAAAATATCAAATCCTCCTGAAAGTTTTGGTCCCGACTGCTATGTGCGAACTTTCAAAACTGAAATAAGACAAAAACATACATAAGTTCACTAAACAGACAAAACAGATTATATACAATAATAATTAAGAACTACCTTTAATACTACTAATAAATTATCAATACCTTAGTTATAATTAATACAACTACTGCATATTTATTATTAGAATCATTATTATGAATAATTAACGACAATAATAGATAGGGGAAGTTTTAATTATAATAATGATAGGTCTAGTTACAATTTATCAGTTAGTATAATGGTCAAAATAGAAATTACTTATTATTCTTTTATGTGTTTTATTACTTTCCCTTTTTGCGCATTTTTAAAAAGAATCCCTATGCTATTATTTTTACATGTAGATCTACTTGTATGTAAATAAATTGCTTCTGTCATCAAATCAGATCAGAAAGTCAAAAGTTAGAATCGGACATGAATTCAAAATTAATCTAAATCGGAATGCGTATTATATTTATAAATTAATTAGAACGGGATATTTCACAGACGAACAGATAGTTAAAAAAAATAATTACCTTGTTATAATGACCAGCAGACATCATGCTGATCTGGGACGCCTTATAGTTTTATTGCCCCTTCATGGTATAAAAATTCCGGTCAATGGTGTCAGCTGTGAAAACAAACCAGTATTGTCGCGAGCATTTGATTAGTCCATATACCCCCAGGACATATATCATGGCTTTGGTAAATTGCCGAACTGCAAACTGAAATAATTTATGACACCCCCTCCCCAACTTCTAACCATCCGAAACCATAACGGTAAGCCACAGTAGCGTACATGATTCTATCCCAGTAATAACAATCAAAACAAACAATGATTTATTGCCGTGTCAATTATCACAGTCAGCACGCATGATTTTTCAAAAAAATCAAAATATGCCGATGTACATTTTCGGAAAATAGTGTTGACCTTTTTCTTTCTGGAAAATTCCATGACCTCGCGTGATCGCTGGCATGGGTATTTACGATTGGACGGTATTTTTAAATGTAACCTATGGTGCCATGCATAATTTTACTACACGAACTGCAATGCTACACGAATATTAACACCTGTCATTGAAAAATAAATTGAAACATATTGTTTTTGCAATTGAAATTGGGAGATTTTTGTTATTCTTGCGTAAGAATGGACAATGCAATGAATTCGCGTGATCATTGATCAATTGAAATGTATTGTTTTAGCGATTGAAAATGTGGATATTTTTGTTATTCCCGTGTAAGCATGGACAATTCGATGACCTCGCGTGATCACTGATGTGACCCTATTTACGATTGGACGCTATATTTAATTCTAACCTCTGATGTCATGCATAATTGAACTGTGTGAAATGCAATGCTACACGAACATAAACATCCGGTCCTTGAAAAATAAATTGAAATGTGTTTCTTTTGCGATTTAAATTGGTGATATTTGTGTAATTCCCGCGTAAGTCTGGTCAATTCAATGACATCGCGTGGTCACTGATATGACACTATGTGCAAATAGACGCTATTTTTATAAAAACTTTAAATAGTAACTATATTATGTCTTCCGTAAATTTACTTTGTGAAATGTTGCACTACACGAATATAAACTTACGATCTCTGAAAAATAAATTAAAAGGTGTTGTTTTTGTGATTGAAAATAGGGAGCGTCGAAATGCGTCTTTATGAGAATGAGACCATACTGTCCAAATGCGTCTTTATGAAGGACACGTACCAGGTGTCCAGATGCGTATTTATGAAGCGGGGGGTAGGGTCGTCGGAATGCGTCTTTATGAAGTATAGGGTTAAGTAAACATACTTGTACCTAATAAAAATCAGGTTTCAGAAATGCATTATGCAAATTTGTCAAAGTTTTTTTTCTTAACATGTGGTCTTATGTTTTTTATCTCTCCCAGGACAAAATGGCCTATACATACTTTAGTAGTTAGGCAATCTGTCTTTAAACAAGGTGCTCCAATCTGAATCACTGCAGACCTCAGATGGACACGATTTAAGCTCCTGGCATACAGGCATACATCTTTGAGAGTTTTATGCTTCCCCAGTGCTCCAGATAAACACTATTTGAGGGTATTTGAGCATTGGAATTTCTGAATAAAGCGCTGGTATTTAAGTTAAGGGGTTAAATAAGCATTGGTTATTTGCAATTTCAGTGTTGATTAGTTTGTTTTAAATAACAATTGATAAGAATATATACAGATGCTGTCCCTTCGTATGTCCATATAAACGTAAATTATATGTTGCTTATCTATATGAAAATTGTATGTACACTTCGAAATTGTAGATAGCTTACAGAAAAAAAAATATTGACCATGCGGCAAAATGTGACCTCATTAATTTTATCTTGTATAATTTTGATATTTCAGATTTTTCACCAAGAGGACGAGGTGGTGGCAGAGGTGGCGGTCGAGGTGGTTTTGGTGGTGGTTTTGGGGGTGGTCGTGGAGGTGACAGAGGTGGCGGTGGCTTCCGTGGAGGTCGGGGTGGTGGTAGAGGAGGTGGACGTGGCCGTGGAGGTTTTGGAGACAGAGGAGGTGGCAGGGGCAGAGGGGGCTTTGGGGACAGGGGTGGCGGTAGAGGTAATTTTTTTTAAAGATATTTGCGCTTTTTGAGTTAACGGTTTTAGGCATTTTGTATCTCAGTAAACACAAACTTTACGTCACTACCATAAAGGAGACTCATGGGGGACAACTTCATTTTGGCTTAAGGCAGAAAAAATGGCCCCTTTCATACTTGGAAAGTTAAAGATTTGAAGCATGTTTATAATAAGAATTCAGTGAAACGTCATGGGAGTAGGCAATACCATAAAGGGGACTCGAGGGACCAAGTGGGGTAATTCCATTATGAATATAGGCAGAATTTTGGTCCTTTTAATGAATATTTTGTATCAAGTTTTAGGCCCAGTAACAGTGGAATAATTCTTAAAGCAGAATTTTTGTTCCTATTATACTTTGATTGAAGTGTTGTAGAAAAGCCATATATATCCGAAAATTTTATATGCTATGCACCATATAACTCTCATTTGAAAAGTCCAGTGCTGTCCTCAAACATTACTTTGTCATGTTAATTGTTTACATTTGTTGTGGTTAAATTATCGGTTCCAGGGTGTTAATAGGGCCACTCTAGTGCATGTCATAAGATATGTTCATATTGAGTAGACCTGTATAAATTTGCTGAAACTGGATTCTACAGGTATCAAATAGACGAGTTTTTTTCTGCATATACACTGAAAGATGTGTCATATTTTTATGCCCCCCAAAAAATTTTTTGGGTGGCATATAGTAATCGCAGCGTCTGTCCGGGCACACAAATGGGTAATTAAGTGTCTAGGGTTTAGGGTTAGTAATTTTTATGGACAGTTGAAAAGCAGTTGAAAAAAAATTTACGTGGCTTCTAGCCACTTAAACAGCATTTATGTGGCTTTTTTTCTCTTATGTGGCTAAAATTATCTAAAATTTAGCCACACAAGTAATAAGATTGACGCAAGGAAGCCACTTAAATACCCATTCGTGAGAACGTCCGTCCTTCCGTCCAGTATTTCGTTTCCGGCCTGTAACTTTGTCATGCATAGATGGATTTTGTTGATACTTGCAACAAACGATCAACAGAACATGAAGACGTGTCACGAGTAAGACCCACACCCATACCTCAAAGGTCAAGGTCACAATTCCAGTTTGTTTGACAGCACTTTGAGTTTATGCAAGATTTCGTTTTTGGCCTGTAAAAGTCATGCATAGATGAATTTTAATGATACTTGCTACAAATGATCAAACAACATCATGACATGTTGGGGGGCATGTGACACTTAAAAGTGACATTTCTTGTTTCCATCTGTTTTCCTACCTAGAGACTTGGGATTTAATTCTGTAATTAAATCCTATAATTGTTTTGTATTATACCATTAAAACCCTATTCAATTAAGCATTTCAAATAAGGAAGACATTTTATTGAAACATTTAATTAACTTTCGATTTGGCAATTAAGGTATATTTTGAGATTTCTGTTTTGTTTAACACAATGTTACATCTCATCTATATTTGACTTGCAGGAGGACGTGGTGGCCGTGGTAGGGGTGGCAGAGGTAAGATTGAAAACTAAAAATATTAATGTATACTGGTTATATCTATTATTGCGAGTCTAAAATTTCATCAACCATGTAAATGATGATATGAATAATAAACAGTAATAGAGTTATGTCATTGTCCTGAATAATCCTTCTAAAAGCTATTTCTTGTAAATTAACCTTTTAGAATGATAAAACTTATGAAGAAACAGTGGTTAATTATGATATGTAGTCAGTTATTTTGATTTTTTCCTAGTATACATATTACCTCGAATCAGCCATTCAGACAGCTAGAAATGGTGTCGTCAGGAAAAATACTGATATTGGATTAAATTTTCAAATATTACTAAAGTCCTGTATGAAAAATATAATTTAAGATTCAAATCAACATAAACAGTGAATTTGTACACTTTAGAATTCTTGCACTGATTCTAGTTTTGCCAAAAAGAGGCACACACAAAATTGACCCCCTCCCAAGAAATCTTACTGGTGTACAATATTTTAAGTGCACAAATCCATTTCAATTGTCACATTGTCCCCAGGTAAGGAATTCTTAGTGTGCATGTGTAAGATAATTATATTTTACGGGCATTCACAGTAATATGTATATTGTGGTGTGTACAAGGGATGCATGGATTTTGTTTTGAGCTTCTGATTTGCAAGATGTTATATGGATGATCAATCTGGCGATGACTCCTCTTAGTTTTAATTAATACCTTGCCTGATCTTGACTAAACTTGATATTTGGATATTTTAGATAAAATACTATTTAAACCAGACATTTCTAGATTATTTCATCATAGGGGTTATTGCCATATAGAGTCTAACCTGTATTAAGCAGCCACCCAAGGGAAATGGTCAAACTGGCTGCTTAACACAGGTGGCTGCTTAATAGAGGGTCCATATTTTTACCGAGAAAGCTGAAGTCATGATATTTATTGAGACAGATAAAAAGTGATAACACATGATGATACATGTACCATGCCTAAAAGTTGTACTGTGAGTAAATGAGAAAAATTTGCAGGAAGAAAATATCTGAACTGACACTATTTTATATAGAAGTTTATTTAAATAAATAATTTATGTTATAAAATTCAAAATCATTATGTTTCAATTGAGCATAAAATAAATCCATATGAATTTTTCATTTAACAGACACCCTACAATCCAGTAAAAGAGTGTAGCTCCTATTGTTCCATTATCTCGCTGTTACATAAGAACACATTCTGATTCTGTGTTTTATTGACACCTTTTCCGAAATTTCAGACGTTTAATTCATCCAAAGTCAACACTTTCTTATCGCAGCAGATAATGTGTACGATATGCATCGGGTCAATTGTATTATGATATAAAAAAAATAATGTTTTTTTCCATTCGCACCCACTTCCATAGCCGATAAAATTTAATTAAATTATAATTAAAACAAACTTACCAATTGCAATTATCTTTTTGATCTTAACCAATTCTATAAGTGTGCATAAACACCTCAGTAAAATTTGCTTCCAATGTGTTTACAAGCAAGCAATAAACGTATATAAAACTACCGTAAATACACGAGATTAAACAGTCATGTACCCAGCATAGGTAACAGTTTCGCTAACGACATTAATCTCGCTATTCTATTTGCTTATTAGACCGTATATACATACTCACGCTCAGGGTAAAGTGGTGTGTTTTCATAACAGAAGCAGACGCTTAAATTGATCACGAAATTATACAATATGATCGGAATAGCGGCCAACCAAAAGGTGTGACCGCTTGGTGATGAGGGTCGGCCGCTACATCTGGCCACTGTCCGCTTATGGGCATAATTTGGGATGAAATAGACTGGCTGCCGGTTGCGTTAAAGAGGTGACCGTTAATACATGTACTTTATATAGGCAATTTACACGGGGATTTTGAAGTGGCAGCTTAACACAGGTGACCACTTATAACGTCTCACACACCAATTAACTTTGTACTGTTCTACATTTAGAGAAATGCACTTCTGGAATACTGGATACTTTACCAATGTTTCTTAAAGTGCCTGATAATGTTTTACACAGTACGCATCGATTGATGACGTTTTTTTAACACAGTGCACATACTCGGTAGACTGGTTTGCCTATTTAAATCATGTGGCAATATTTTATCTACATAAATTATTTTGATACACAATCCAATTTACAGGGAATCAGCAAATTGTCGGCGAAAAAAATAACCAGATATTCAGTTATATAAATTTGTATAAAAAATGGTTAATCAAAATTGTGAGTAAAGTTGATATTTTGCAAGTTGAAATATCTTGCAAAATATGTGAGATATTTTACAATAATATTTATTACTCAACTTCACACCAATATTTTACCAAATGCACATATCTATTTATAAACAGTGGATATCTACCAAGTTCACCATATATTCCATATTGCAAGTTGATGTTTTCACATGAAGCAATTGTTTGCAAAATTTTAGATGCACCCTTTCAATTTCTTTGCATAATTTAGAGTTGAACCTACAAATGCATCAAATAGCTGACAAATAGTTTTTGTTTTTAGAATATATTTGCGAGTCTTTGCTAATAAAATGTTTAAAGCCCTTAGAACCTTACCTGCTAAAGTTTCCTGGTTAAGGGAAAAATTACCAGTGTAATTAAAAACTGTTCCAGGATAATTAAAGTCGTTTACTATTTCTAAAGCATTATTAGCATATATCCAATTTTCTTTGTTATTAATAGGTCCCTGTTTCATAAACCTAATAACTTTCATTTTATCAGTGTTTACTTGTAAACCCCACTTATCACAATATTTCTTTAAAAGCTCAAGGCAATTCATGCAGATTTTTATGCCTCCTAAAAAAAATTTTGGGTGGCATATAGTAATCGCAGCGTTTGTCCGTCCGTCCTTCCGTCTGTCCGTCCATCCTTCCGTCCGGTATTTCGTTTCTTTGTCATGCATAGATGGATTTTGTTGAAACTTGCAAGCAAGAGCCCTGAGTGCTTTTTGATGTAAACTACAGACAGAGACATGTAAACATAAATATGTCGCTGCTACAGATAAAGAAAAATTGAATGCGCAGTGTCTTATAATTCATCAAAATCTTTCAGCCGGATTCAAATATCACTTGATTAACAAAAAGAACAGGACACAGATATGTTGAGTGGCTGCAGCTAGACTCAATAGATTGTCAACTGTTAATATTGTACTTTTGATCTTTTATATAGGCAGTCTTGTGAAATAAACAAGTGGATTAAAAACTAAATTTACCTAAAAATTGTTACCTTAAGTCTTTAAAAGACAATTTGTAAATAAAGGAAGACAGTTGGCAACACAAAGAATAGAACTTGGAATAGAAATGGGAAACACATAGCTAAATTTGTTGTGTATTTTCAGGAGGTTTCCGCGGAGGTGCTAAAGTTTCAGTTGAACCACACAGACATGAAGGTGTGTATTGCCCTTAAAGTTCAAATTTGGAATCTGTATATTATAAGGTCGATTGGGAAAAGTGGGTCAGAAATTATTGTGTTGGTTGAGGAGTATACTGTTGTAATGGTTTTGTAACACTTTCTAGGATTACTAAATATTTCTGTAAAAAGGTATATTCCAGGGCAGGAGAAATTGGGCTAAATTTCAAGAGGGCTATGTGATTGAATATTTAGCATCATTTTTATGTCACCGAGGACTAGTACACAATAGTTAACCTAACATCTCTTTCCTAGTAAGTTAACCAGTACTTGAGAGCACCCATCTCAACAATTAACTTGCCCACTAGAATCAATGGTGATAGATGAAGGAGGCGTATTGTTATATGTCGATCATCACAGAGACTGGTCAGTCAAGGATTCAATCTCACAACCTCTGGATTGAAAGTCGAGATGTGCTACAGATTGAGCTAACAGTGTCCTGTCTTACAAAACTTATGTGTGCTGTCATACATTACTTATTTGTCCTATCTTACATTACTTATTTGTCCTGTCTTACATAACTTACGTGTCCTGTCTTACAAAACTTATGTGTCCTGTCTTACATTACTTATTTGTCCTTTCTTACATAACTTATGTGTCCTGTCTTACAAAACTTATGTGTCCAGTCTTGCATAACTTATGTGTCCTGTATTACATTACTTATTTGTCCTGTTTTACATAACTTACGTGTCCTGTCTTACATAACTTACGTGTCCCGTCTTACATAACTTACATGTCCTGTATTACATTACTTACGTGTCCTGTCTTACATAACTTACGTGTCCTGTATTACATTACTTATGTGTCCCGTCTTACATAACCTACGTGTCCTGTATTACATTACTTATGTGTCCTGTCTTACATAACTTACGTGTCCTGTATTACATTACTTATGTGTCCTGTCTTACATAACTTCCGTGACCTGTCTTACATAACATACGTGTCCTGTATTACATTACTTATGTGTCCTGTCTTACATAACTTCCGTGACCTGTCTTACATAACTTACGTGACCTGTCTTACATAACTTGCGTGTCCTGTCTTACATAGCTTGCGTGTCCTATATTACATTACTTATTTGTCCTATTTTATTTAACTTAAGTGTCCTGTCTTACATAACTTATGTGTCCTGTATTACATAACTTATTTGTTCTGTCTTACATAACTTATTTGTTCTGTCTTACATAACTTACGTGTCCTGTCTTACATAACTTATGTGTCCTGTATTACATTACTTATATTGTCCTGTCTTACATAACTTATGTGTCCTGTCTTACATAACTTATGTGTCCTGAATTACATTACTTATTTGTCCTGTCTTACATAACTTATGTGTCCTGTCTTACATAACTTACGTGTCCTGTCTTACATAACTTATGGAAGAGTCTGTGTATTTATGAATTTTTGTAGGTGTTTTTGTGGCCCGTGGGAAAGAAGATGCCTTGGTGACATTGAACATGGTGCCAGGAGATTCTGTCTATGGAGAGAAGAGAATTTCAGTTGAGGTATGTCTGATAAGAAACATTGATAGTCAGTTGGCTGCCAAAATAAGTTGTGTTGAGCTTAAACTGAAAGGTTTCAAACTAGCTAGAGCTATTTGGTCACCCTGTGTGCGTCTATTCATTAGCTCTACATCTTCATTTTTATTAGATTGTTAAAAACTTTAATACTTACTATGTACATAGATCTTGGAAAAGTTATTGAGCTGGCCATATCACGGATAATTAATGTCTTCATTTATCTCAATCACAAACCTGTGTAAGCGGTGACCTCTATTAAGCAGCCATCTGTATTAAGCAATCATTTTCTATTTCCCATTTTTATGCTTTTAGAGTAAATTAACCTTCAGTAAGCAACAACCTGTCTTTAAAGGCCACTTTTGCTCCTTCCCTTGACTGGCAGCTTAAGACAGGTTTGACTGTAAAAAAAGACGGTGCTGAAAGGTTTATATTTTTGGTTTATTAATTTACATTTTAGCAGACCGCGGCGTGGTCTAGTGGTAGAGCAGTCCGCTTCACATGCGGAAGGTCGTGGGTTCAATCCCCGGCCGGGTCATACCAAAGACTTTAAAAATGGTACTAGAAGCTTCCTTGCTTGACGCTCAGCATTTAGAGGAGAGCTCTAGGTCTGGTCGGCCTGGTTTCAGTATAATGTGACTGGTTGGAGTATCATACCATGTGTCTGCGGCATGATACTCCAGTGTGACAGCACATAGAATACTGTCTCAAGTAGACACCGTCGCAATATGACTGAAAAATTGTTGAAACCGACGCTAAACACCATACAACAATACATTATAGCATACTTATTACAGATCCACAACAATATTGTAGATATTTTGTATTTCTTTACAGAATGGTGAAAATAAAATTGAGTACAGAGCGTGGAATCCATTTAGATCCAAATTGGCTGCTGCAATTCTTGGTGGTGTAGACCAGATTCATATGGGACCAGGAAAGAAGGTGCTTTACTTAGGAGCTGCCTCGGGTACAACTGTCAGTCATGTATCTGATATTGTTGGTCCGGTAAGGGATAAAACTTTACATAAAAAAAAATGCAATATAAATTTTATTACTTGTATGCAAGATGAAATTGGAACTCAATTTTCTCTTTGAAAATCAAAAATGCATAAATTAGTATTATTAGTTTAACCCTTTACTTCATATAGACGCCTTTGGACACCTCTAATATAGATGCCTTTGGACACCTCTAATATTGAAGGCTTTTGAATTATTGGGTGAATCCTGTTTATATTAACTGACAGAGTGGAAAACAGTGCAGGAAGTGTTCAGATTGCTCGTTACAAGCAATCTGAACTCTTCCTGCACTGTTTTCAAAAGCCTTCTGTGATTGGTGTGGGAAAATGTGTATCTATGGAGTAAAGGGTTAAAAAAAAAATTGCTTGATAATATGGTCTGTTTGATAAAGTAAAACATTGCTTAATGATATGGTCTGTTTGATAAAATAAAACATTGCTTGATGATAATTATGGTCTGTTTGATAAAGTAAAACATTGCTTGATGATATGGTCTGTTTGATAAAGTAAAACATTGCTTGATGATATGGTCTGTTTGATAAAGTAAAACATTGTTTGATGATATGGTCTGTTTGATAAAGTAAAACATTGCTTTGTGATATATGGTCTGTTTGATAAAGTAAATCTTAACAATTCAGTTTGAAGACACAAGTAATGAAAATAGTACAATGGGATATATCTTGTGTGTGGAATATTTCCTTTGTATTTGACGCATTGAGACTCTTTTGCTGACTGGGTTTGTGGCAGAGAAAACCAGAGCCCAAATCTAATTACTTATACCAGATTCCCTATTGGTTTACAGGAAGGATTGGTATATGCTGTCGAATTTTCACATAGAAGTGGTCGAGATTTAATCAATGTAGCGAAGAAGAGGACCAACATAATTCCTATCATAGAAGATGCCCGTCATCCACACAAGTACAGAATGTTGATGGGTATCTACTTCAAGAATATTCCAATATTTTCTTATTTAAAGACTATTTCTATAGTTTTTCATGCACACAAAGCGAAGCTTTTTTGTCAAGTTGTCCCAATGTTTTGACTGTTCGGTCTTATTAAGACATTTGAAAGATGCAAAAGGCAGTTTACAATAAAGATAGGTATTGAAATTAAAACAGGTAAACTTATGATCAGTATCAATCGACAACAGAGATCACTTTTCACCAATCAGACCTGCCAATGCCACTATGCACTTTTTAACTACAGCTGACGGGGTTGCATCCTCATATACAGATACGCTTGAAGTTGATCTCTTGTATTGTGTTCAGTATATGAAATAGGCATACTGGTATAAAATAATTGTTTAAAGCATTAAACATGCATATAAACTATAATAGAAATTTCAATTAAATCTTTATACAAATATGTTAGAATTACCTTTTCCATGACATGTATTATAATCTGCAAACATCTATGTTTTAGTTTTATTTAAATTATAGATGTAAACAATTTTAATTATTTTTTCGCATTTCTTGTAAAACCTACATTTTTTTGCAAAATTTCAAGGACATGTATGTTGTTGAGGAGGTTATAACAAAAAATCTGTTTGCATAAACATACATTAAACTTAAATACTGGGAAATTCATGAAATTCTATCCATAAGAAAAAAATATAGAAATCATCTTTAATAACACCAAGTTGCTATAAAGGATTCTTTGAAAGATTTGTTCTACAGGCAGCCTATGATTTTTATGCTCCCCCAAAGGGGGGAAGCATATAGTCGCCGCTTTGTTCGTTAGTCCGTCATCCGCGTGTCACCAAATTTTTGTCTGGGCTATTTCTCTACAACCTCTGGTTGGAATTTTATGAAACTTGCTAGGATGCATCATTACCAATTGGAGATGTGCGTAATATCTTTTTGTTCCGATTTGATGATTTTTCACAGAGTTATGGCCCTTTGCTTCTGTCTTTGACCAAATTCTTGTCCGGGCTATTCCTCTACAACCCAATGTTGGAATTTTATGAAACTTGCTAGGATGCATCACTACCAAGTGGAGATGCGCATAATATCTTTGTGTTCCGGTTCGATGATTTTTCACGGAGTTATGGCCCTTTGAGTCTGTGACCAAATTCTTGTCTGGGCTATTTCTCTACAATCTCAGGTTGGAATTTTGTGAAACTTGCTAGGATACATCATTACTAAGTGCAGATGTGCATAATTCTTTGTGATTCGGTTCGATGATTTTTCACGGAGTTATGGCCCTTTGATTCTGTCTGACCAAATTCTTGTCCATGCTATTTCTCTACAACCCCATGTTGGAATTTTATGAAACTTGTTAGGATGCATCACTACCAAGTAGACATGCACATAATATCTTTGTGATCCGGTTTGATGATTTTTCATGGAGTAATGGCCCTTTAATTGAGTCTGTGACCAAATTCTTGTCTGCACTATTTCTCTACAACCTCGGGTTTGAATTTTATGGAACTTGCTAGGATGCATCATTACCAAGTGCAGATGCGCATATTGTCTTTGTGTTTCGGTTCGATGATTTTTCATGGAGTTATGGCCCTTTCATTGAGTCTGTGACCAAATTCTTGTCCGCGATATTTCTCTACAACCTCATGTTGGAATTTTATAAAACTTACTGGGATGCATCACTACCAAGTGGAGATGCACATATTGTCTTTGTGTTTCGGTTCGATGATTTTTCATGGAGTAATGGCCCTTTCATTGAGTCTGTGACAAAATTATTGTTCATGCTATTTCTCTACAGCCTCAGGTTGGAATTTTATGAAATTTGCTATGTTTGTGTTCCAGTTCAATGATTTTTCACAATTTGCAAATTGAGTTCTGTCAAGTGCAGAGCCACATATTGTTCCTGCTATGTAGTTTAGTATTTTTCAACCAAGTAGCCATCAGCACTAAAGGACTATGGTACAGAGTCAAACACTCACTTGGGAAGCATCCACCGGTTACATCGATATTTTCTTGTTTTCATCCCTAGTATGAATATATTTCTCTATCATGCACTGACATTTCTCAAACTACATGTAAGTGATGCATACATTGTGTTTGCATGCTTGTGGTGTCTTAAATTATTTTTGATAGTTCTATATAAATGTTAACGATGGAACTGAAGGGTAGCGTGGGGGTATATCAGTGGTATTATTGAAATCTGTTTATTTATGTTGGGTCTTTGTGTATTTCAGACAGAATTGAAGTCTTAACATGATTGAACATAAACACTTTTATATTTGTTTAGGTATGGTTGACGTGATATTTGCCGATGTTGCCCAGCCAGATCAGGCCAGAATTGTAGCTATAAATGCACACAACTTTTTGAAGAATGGAGGTCATGTTGTCATCTCAATAAAGGTAATTGATGTTCTTGTGGGTTTTATACAGAAATGTTCTGTAAGTTTGTCTCGATAGGACCTAAATTAAAATATTTTTTGTTCCCCCTCCCGCAACCGACCTGAAAAAATCAGCCCGACCCAAAAAGATTTATTGCCGAAACCGAAATGATATTTTTTAGCTTTACTGGCCAAAGGCTAAAATTTATAGGGGCCCTGTAAGGGGACTTAGAATTTTACATAGGGATACTATTGGAAAACAAAATTCTTTTTTTCTTTTATCTTTTCTGAAACCACTAGGCCAATAAAACTGAAACTTCACATGCATGTTTGTTGCATAGGAGACTATAAAGAAGTTTGTTTTTTTTTCGATCTGAAATTCAAGATGGCCACTGTTACTAAAAATAGTCCAAAACTTAAAAAATCTTCTTCTCATGAACGGCCCAACAGATTTTCAGAATGTTTATGTAGTAATGATGACCAACTATAGTATTGTTAGATTTGTTCAAATGGTGTCCCTAGGGTGAAATATGACCCCGCCCCGAGGGTTCAATTAGGCGACACATTTCATAATATTTTTTTTTTTTTTTTTTTTTTTAAATGGAAATGATTTTGCCTATATCTTCACAGAAGCATTGTTTGGTGAAGGAGGTTCAGATTGTAAAAATAAATGGGTTCCACTATCTTAAAGAGTCAGGAGGGGCCCCAAAAGGGTAAAAATTGGGAATTACTAAAAATCGTTTTCTTGAGAACTGTAAAATCAGATTTCTTCATATTTGGCATAAATTACCCCTATGTGTAGGGGTTTGATTGCAGATAAGAATTAAGTGGCTAAAATTTATAGGGGCCCTGTAAGGGGACTTAAAAATTTATATAGGGATACTATGGGAAAACAGAAAATTCTCTTTTTGTTTCATCTATTCTGAAAGTACTAGGCCAATTAAACTGAAACTTCACATGCATGTTTCTGTTGCATAGGAAACTATACAAAATTTTTTTTTTTTTTTTTCGATCTGAAATTCAAGATGGCCGCCATTACTAAAAATAGTCCAAAACTTAAAAATTCTTCTTCTCATGAACGGCTTAACAGATTTTCAAAATGTTTATGTAGTAATGATGACCAACTATAGTTTTGTTAGATTTGTTCAAGTGGTGTCCCTAGGGTTAAAAATGACCCCGCCCCGAGGGTTCATGAGTCAGTAGAGCGTCCTCAGGCCCACTTGAGCCTCTTGTTTTATTTAGTACAGTACGAACTGGGACAAAAACGCTTCGTTTCAAGTCCACTTGAGTATGAAACTGATCATAATCGCCGTGACACTAATTGGTTTTCTACTATTTGGTAGCGATAGACACATCATCTTAAAACAAAATGGCAGAACATGCCTTTTGTGTTTCTGTGAAAACAAAAAAGGATGGGGGAAAAAATGAAAGTAATTTACTCTTAAGTAAAAAAAGTTTTCAACACAATTGACCCTTGATGACATTATGGAGGAAGTAGTAGGTGATCGAGAGGTGGATGAAGGTATTAATTTTGCTTTCGACCATGGTTCATATGAGACGAAACTTTTGGTCCCAGAAAACGGATGCCCTGTTTAGCATTAATACAAATGATAGTCTGCAGACGGCACTAGATTTTAACCCTCAATTGCGATTTTTACATTTTGTTGTTAAACTGACCAACAAAGACAGTATGGAAATGGAAATGATTTTGCCTATATCTTCACAGAAGCATTGTTTGGTGAAGGAGGTTCAGATTGTAAAAATAAATGGGTTCCACTATCTTAAAGAGTCAGGAGGGGCCCCAAAAGGGTAAAAATTGGGAATTACTAAAAATCGTTTTCTTGAGAACTGTAAAATCAGATTTCTTCATATTTGGCATAAATTACCCCTATGTGTAGGGGTTTGATTGCAGATAAGAATTAAGTGGCTAAAATTTATAGGGGCCCTGTAAGGGGACTTAAAAATTTATATAGGGATACTATGGGAAAACAGAAAATTCTCTTTTTGTTTCATCTATTCTGAAAGTACTAGGCCAATTAAACTGAAACTTCACATGCATGTTTCTGTTGCATAGGAAACTATACAAAATTTTTTTTTTTTTTTTTCGATCTGAAATTCAAGATGGCCGCCATTACTAAAAATAGTCCAAAACTTAAAAATTCTTCTTCTCATGAACGGCTTAACAGATTTTCAAAATGTTTATGTAGTAATGATGACCAACTATAGTTTTGTTAGATTTGTTCAAGTGGTGTCCCTAGGGTTAAAAATGACCCCGCCCCGAGGGTTCATGAGTCAGTAGAGCGTCCTCAGGCCCACTTGAGCCTCTTGTTTTATTTAGTACAGTACGAACTGGGACAAAAACGCTTCGTTTCAAGTCCACTTGAGTATGAAACTGATCATAATCGCCGTGACACTAATTGGTTTTCTACTATTTGGTAGCGATAGACACATCATCTTAAAACAAAATGGCAGAACATGCCTTTTGTGTTTCTGTGAAAACAAAAAAGGATGGGGGAAAAAATGAAAGTAATTTACTCTTAAGTAAAAAAAGTTTTCAACACAATTGACCCTTGATGACATTATGGAGGAAGTAGTAGGTGATCGAGAGGTGGATGAAGGTATTAATTTTGCTTTCGACCATGGTTCATATGAGACGAAACTTTTGGTCCCAGAAAACGGATGCCCTGTTTAGCATTAATACAAATGATAGTCTGCAGACGGCACTAGATTTTAACCCTCAATTGCGATTTTTACATTTTGTTGTTAAACTGACCAACAAAGACAGTAGTAACAAGTCAGTCGAATAATTAACAGGCCAAAAAAAATATTATGTGTAATTATTATAATTTTATGTCTGGCCTAGACTGGTGAGTTAAAAAATAAAAGATGGGAACTTTGAAGAGGTATGTAACAGATGCAGACTAATGATGAGTGGAGGTGGTATTATTTATATGAAACAAGTACTTCTACCCCTTGCAATTTCCACATTATGTTGGATCAAACAAGTACTGCTACCTCTTGCAAATCTCAACATTACTTTGGAATAAACAAGTACTACTACCCCTTGCAAATCTCCACATTACATTTGATCAAACAAATACTACTACCTCTTGCAAATCGCTACATTACTTTGGAATAAAAAAGTACTACTACCCCTTGCAAACCTCCACATAACATTTGATCAAACAAATACTACTACCTCTTGCAAATCAACATTACTTTGGAATAATGAATGAATGGGGTTTTACGGCATACCAACACATAGGTTATTCAACGCCAACAGGAAGGAAGATTCCAGGTTCACTTTACATGTACAAAAACAACAAATAAACATACAGATTTAAACAAAAATACATCAACAAATGAATATGCAGAATGAACCTAGAACCTTGATACCTGCAGAAGTGCAGAGTTTAAGCAAATTCTATTGTATTACTCAAATTCTTACGTCGCTTCTTACGACATGCATGAGCCACAGTGGTCCTATTCTTGCCATCACTCATATGGCTCCCTGAAACCACACAGGGGTTGATAATTTAACCACAATAGTGAACATGACAAAAAATGATAAAATGAACACGACACCCATTTGGAGGATTCCTACCCCTCTGCAGAGATCGGCAGTGATTCTATTCTTAGCCGGAACCACACGGGCTTACTTTGGAATAAACAAGAACCCCTTGCAAATCTCCACATTACATTTGATCAAACAAGTACTACTACCTCTTGCAAATCTCCACTTAAGTTGGATCATTACAATGCCACTATCACAGAAAAAAAAAAAAAGGTACATGAATGACGGTAGTTTGGATAAATTGAAAATGTAAATACAGTGAAACCTGTGCTAAAGGTCACTTATTAAACAGCCACTTATCTTGAGCAGCCATATGTACTATGCTTTCAGAGCAAATTAACCCATATTGAGCAACAAGCCTGTCTTAAAATACCATTTAGCTCCATCCCTTGACTGACTGGTTTGACTGTATATGAAAAAAATCTCCAAATGACTGACTGACAGCTAGAACTTTGATGTTTGGAGGTCTTCCAGTTTTCACTGGGGAATTATTGATGTTTTGTCTGTCAGACAGGCCTTCAAGTTTCCACTGGGGATTGTTGATGTTTTGTCTTTCAGACGCCTTTCAGTTTCCACATACATATATTCAATATACAGCGGTACGCGACAACAGAATTGAGAAGAAAGCTATTTCTAGCTCTCTTCTGATGTTTTGACTGACAGACCTTCCAGTTCCCACTGGGGATTATTGATGTTTTGACTGACGGACCTTCCAGTTCCCACTGGGGATTATTGATGTTTTGACTGACAGACCTTCTAGTTCCCACTGGGGATTATTGATGTTTTGACTGACAGACCTTCCAGTTCCCGCTGGGGATTATTGATGTTTTGACTGACAGACCGTCCAGTTCCCACTGGGGATTATTGATGTTTTGATTGACAGACCTTCCATTTCCCACTTGGGATTATTGATGTTTTGACTGACAGACCTTCAAGTTCCCACTGGGGATTATTGATGTTTTGACTGACAGACCTTCCAGTTTCCACTAGGGAATTATTGACAAACAGAAGACCAGTTGATTCTTTCATTGTTTAATCAATAATAATCGGTTTAAAGAGGGCTGCTAGACCAGTGGATAGAGATAGTACTGGTTGCTTACGCTAGAATTTGCAGGTTTGATCCACAGTTCAGTCTGTTGGCCGCTGACAAAAGAACAATACTGTTTCTACCCTGGGGCACAGGAAGCAGACTCCAAAGTGGTTCGTCTGATGTTATTTATAACAATTTGCATACATACATCTGAACCTACTACATTTCAGGCAAACTGTGTAGACTCTACAGCTGCACCAGAAGCTGTGTTTGCAGGGGAAGTTAACAAGTTGAAGTCAGAGAAAATAAAACCACAAGAACAATTGACATTGGAACCATACGAGAGAGATCACGCTGTGGTAGTCGGATGTTACAGGTTAGTATCTTGGAAATTTATTTTTGATAAACTATGAACAATCTGTTATAAAATTATAACTATAATCCAGTACCAATAGAAATGAATTGTCAGTTAAGAGTAAAATATCAGTGTTTGTGTCTGGTTTGAACACTGGTGTGAAGTTTTGACACTGGAGACATCATTACAGAGGTATTGCACGCTGATAAGCAGGTTTTTGACTGGAGACATGGTAACTGAAGTACTGCATGCTAATGAGCAGGTTTGAGACTGGAGACCTGGTTGCTGAAGTATTGCACACTAATGTGCAGGTTTGTGACTGGAGACATAGTTACTGAAGTATTGCATGCAAATGAGCAGGTTTGTGACTGGAGACCTGGTTACTGAAGTATTGCACTTATGAGCAGGTTTGTGACTGGAGACATGGTTATTGAAGTATTGCACACTAATGAGCAGGTTTGTGACTGGAGACATGGTTACTGAAGTATTACACACTGATGAGCAGGTTTGTGACTGGACACATGGTTGCTGAAGTATTGCACACTAATGTGCAGGTTTGTGACTGGAGACATAGTTACTGAAGTATTGCATGCAAATGAGCAGGTTTGTGACTGGAGACCTGGTTACTGAAGTATTGCACTTATGAGCAGGTTTGTGACTGGAGACATGGTTATTGAAGTATTGCACACTAATGAGCAGGTTTGTGACTGGAGACATGGTTACTGAGATATTTCACGCTTATGAGCAGGTTTGTGACTGGAGACATGGTTACTGAGATATTTCACGCTTATGAGCAGGTTTGTGACTGGAGACATGGTTACTGAGATATTTCACGCTTATGAGCAGGTTTGTGACTGGAGACATGGTTACTGAGGTATTTCAAGCTAATGAGCAGGTTTGTGACTGGAGACATAGTTACTGAGATATTTCACGCTTATGAGTAGGTTTGTGACTGGAGACATGGTTACTGAGATATTTCACGCTTATGAGTAGGTTTGTGACTGGAGACATGGTTACTGAGATATTTCACGCTAATGAGTAGGTTTGTGACTGGAGACATAGTTACTGAGATATTTCACGCTTATGAGTAGGTTTGTGACTGGAGACATGGTTACTGAGATATTTCACGCTTATGAGCAGGTTTGTGACTGGAGACATGGTTACTGAGGTATTTCAAGCTAATGAGCAGGTTTGTGACTGGAGACCTGGTTACCGAAGCAGTGCTCCAGATAAGCTTTTGGCTAAATGCTTATTTTACTCCCTAAATTAAAATTCAATGCTTAAAATGAAAATTGAAAGAGTATTTTCAGATCAACTTTTGGCCAAATGCTTATTTAACTTCCTAAATTAAAACGCAATGCTTAAAATGGAAATTGAAAGAGTATTTTCAAAATTTACCTTTACTTCTGACCAGACACTGTTAATGTTTGCTTTAATACAGATTTGAGGTTGCCTTCAATTCCATTTATTATCAGCCATGGGAATTTTACTTTCCATGATTCAATGGTATTTCTATTGACCTTGCCACCCGTGTGTTTTTTGTTCATTTTTTGTGACTTCGTAATATATGCATCAATAACTCACTTTTGAGAGTATTGTTTTTCTTAAAGAACTGGATTAAGTTAGCAGATAATGATTGGGTTTCTGTTGTTTTTTTCCGTCTTCCGACGCCAGAAGCAGATGATGCCAATTATAATAAATACGATAAAGTAATCGGCTAAAGTAATGCAGGTTCGTTTATAGCAGGCCTCTTTAAAACACTTGGAAATACTCAACATGTTCCCATGTGCGTCTCAGTGACAATGATTTACGGGAAATAACTATTATTGTATAAAGTTAGTGTGGTTCCCCGATCTACCAATAAACAGTCGATTTTATCGGTATAGGTCAGGGAACCAGACTATGTTTTACATAGCTGTAACAGTTCACTGTTGCGTTAGTTTATTTCACGGTGTCTACTTCCTTTGTGAAAACCCCGGTCTTTGGAAATACGATACCCACAAGATCGCCAATGAAATGCTTAAATTCAATTGTTTATGCGTACCGGTACGCACATTTATTATTTTCAATGCTTTTTTTTTGTCAATTTCAATGCTTATTTACGCAAATACGCACCTTATCTGGAGCACTGCCGAAGTATTGCACACTAATGAGCCGGTTTGAGACTGGAGATCTGGTTACTGAAGTATTGCACACTAATGAGCAGGTATGTGATTGGAGACCTGGTTACTGAAGTATTGCACACAAATGAGCAGGTGTGTGACTGGAGACCTGGTTACTGAAGTATTGCACACTAATGAGCAGGTTTGTGACTGGAGACATGGTTACTGAGGTATTGCACACTAATGAGCAGGTTTTTGACTGGAGGCATGGTTACTGAAGTATTGCACACAAATGAGCAGGTTTGTGACTGGAGACATGGTTACTGAAGTATTGCATGCTAATGAGCAGGTTTGTGACTGGAGACATGGTTACTGAGGTATTGCATGCTAATGAGCAGGTTTGTGACTGGAGACATGGTTACTGAAGTATCGCACACAAATGAGCAGGTTTGCCACTGGAGGCATGGTTACTGAAGTATTGCACACAAATGAGCAGGTTTGTGACTGGAGACATGGTTACTGAAGTATTGCACGCTAATGAGCAGGTTTGTGACTGGATGCATGGTTACTGAGGTATTACACGCTAATGAGCAGGTTTGTGACTGGAGTCATGGTTACTGAAGTATTGCACACAAATGAGTAGGTTTGTGACTGGAGGCATGGTTACTGAAGTATTGCACACAAATGAGTAGGTTTGTGACTGGATGTATGGTTACTGAGGTATTACATGCTAATGTGCAGGTTTGTGACTGGAGTCATGGTTACTGAAGTATTGCACACAAATGAGTAGGTTTGTGACTGGAGGCATGGTTACTGAGGTATTTTACGCTAATGAGCAGGTTTGTGACTGGAGGCATGGTTACTGAAGTATTGCACACAAATGAGTAGGTTTGTGACTGGAGACATGGTTACTGAGGTATTTCACGCTAATGAGCAGGTTTGTGACTGGAGACCTGGTTACTGAAGTATTGCACACTAATCAGCAGGTTTGTGACTGGAGACATGGTTACTGAAGTACTGCTCGCTAATGTGCAGGTTTGTGACTGGAGACATGGTTACTGAAGTATTACACACTGATGAGCAGGTTTGTGACTAGAAACATGGTTACTGAAGTATTGCACACAAATGAGCAGGTTTGTAACTGGAGACCTGGTTACCGAAGAATTGCACACAAATGAGCAGGTTTGTAACTGGAGACCTGGTTACTGAAGTTTTGCGCACTAGTGTGCAGGTTTGTGACTGGAGGCATGGTTACTGAAGTATTGTACAGGAATGAGCAGGTTTGTGACTGGAGACATGGTTACTGAAGTATTGCACACTAATGAGCAGAATTGTGACTGGAGACATGGTTACTCAGGTATTGCATGCTAATGAGCAGGTTTGTTACTGATGACATCGTTACTGAAGTATTGCATGCTAATGAGCAGGTTTGTAACTGAAGAAATGATAACTGAAGTATTGCACGCTAATGAGCAGGTTTGTAACTGAAGAAATGATAACTGAAGTATTGCACGCTAATGCACAGGTTTGTGACTGGAGGCATGGTTACTGAAGTATTGCACACTAATGTGCAGGTTTGTGACTGGAGACATGGTTACTGAAGTATTGCACACTAATGAGCAGAATTGTGACTGGAGGCATGGTTACTCAGGTATTGCATGCTAATGAGCAGGTTTGTTACTGATGACATCGTTACTGAAGTATTGCATGCTAATGAGCAGGTTTGTGACTGGAGACATGGTTACTGAGGTATTTCACGCTAATGAGCAGGTTTGTGACTGGAGACCTGGTTACTGAGGTATTTCACGCTAATGAGTAGGTTTGTGACTGGAGACATGGTTACTGAGGTATTTCACGCTAATGAGCAGGTTTGTGACTGGAGACATGGTTACTGAGGTATTTCACGCTAATGAGCAGGTTTGTGACTGGAGACATGGTTACTGAGGTATTTCACGCTAATGAGTAGGTTTGTGACTGGAGACATGGTTACTAAAAGTATTGCACACTAATGAGCAGGTTTGTGACTGGAGACATGGTTACTGAGGTATTTCACGCTAATGAGCAGGTTTGTGACTGGAGACATGGTTACTGAGGTATTTCACGCTAATGAGTAGGTTTGTGACTGGAGACATGGTTACTAAAAGTATTGCACACTAATGAGCAGGTTTGTGACTGGAGACATGGTTACTGAAGTATTGCACACTAATGAGCAGGTTTGTGACTGGAGGCATGGTTACTGAAGTATTGCACATTACTGATAGTTTGGTTTGTGACTGAAAACATCATTACCGAAGTATTGCATGCTAATGAGCAGGTTTGTGCCGGAGACATGGTTACTGAAGTATTGCACACTAATGAGCAGGTTTGTGATTGGAGGCATGGTTATTGAAGTATTGCACACAAATGAGCAGGTTTGTGACTTGAGACATTGTTACTGAAGTATTGCAAGCTGATTAGCATGTTTATGACTGGAGACATGGTTACTGAAGTATTGCACACTAATGAGCAGGTTTGTGACTGGAGGCATGGTTACTGCAGTATTGCACACAAATGAGCATGTTTGTGACTTGAGACATTGTTACTGAAGTATTGCACGCTGATTAGCAGGTTTGTGACTGGAGACATGGTTACTGAAGTATTGCGCGCTGATTAGCAGGTTTGTGACTGGAGACATGGTTACTGAAGTATTGACACTTATGAGCAGGTTTGTGACTGGAGACATTGTAACTGAAGTATTTTACGCTAATGAGCAGGTTTGTGACTGGAGACATGGTTACTGAAGTATTGCACACTAATGAGCAGGTTTGTGACTGGAGACATGGTTACTGAAGTATTGCATGCTAATGAGCAGGTTTGTGACTGGAGACATGGTTACTAAGGTATTGCACACTAATGAGCAGGTTTGTGACTGGAGACATGGTTACTGAAGTATTGCATGCTTATGAGCAGGTTTGTGACTGGAGACATGGTTACTGAAGTATTGCACAGTGACGATGTTCGTGACTGGAGAATTATTACTTTGGTATTGCAAAGCATTTGGTTGAAATAAAGAAGGCACCCTGCTTCAAATATTGAATTGATATAGCTACTGTGTAATGAACAACATTTTATTAATTACTAGTATTTTTCTTGATCTATTTCATTGATATTTTCCTCTTTTTTATTTTTACAGAGCTCCATCAAAAAAATGAAGATGAGAAGATGAGTGCCTGTGGTAATGAAGACAATTATTAACAACTGCTGCAAGTTGTTGACACCGTATATCTAAAATAAATGGAGCAAGGTGTGCTGAGGGAAAGTTTAAATGAAACCCCACTACAGCTGTGTTTAATTGACGAGCCAGATGGTATCTTTCCAACTACAGGAGGAACTATTGGTTTAAACTATAAACTCTCAATAAAGAAAAATTTCTTCTTAAAAACTAGTATTTCATGATTTTAAATGTTAAATATTATATAATTAGAAGTATTGTTGAACAATATTTTAGAATCTTTGTAATTTTGAAAAGAAATTTGAGATTAAAGGTAAAAATACAAACTAGGCAAACTGCTTAAATTATAATGTGACTGAAATCTTGTTTAACGAGTTTCTACTATCTAATGTTTTTTACAAGAAAAACTTCATGGTCACAGCATGTGGATTGAAGGTCTCCATGTCTACCTTTCTTATAATTTCATTTAACATCGAAACTGATTTTATACCACATGCAATGCAAGTTTTTGGCTAGCATTTATTCAATTTTTAAATTAAACAAGTTCTATTCAATTTACATTTGAATATTGGTAAAAATAAAACGATGCTGTTTGGAGGTTTTTTTATGGGCAAGTGTGTTAAGGCACTGTTGCCTAATGACCACTTAATCTCTCTCTGCTGAGGTCCTGGATTCGAGCCATGCTTGGTCCAAAAACTGAAAATGTTTTCCAATTACTTACGGAAAGATGGTCAGTGGTTCTGCTCAGATTCAGTTGAGGTATTCCACTGAAAATGTCATATATAATTCGTCGTGTGTTAAAATTGGCATTAAATCCCATTGAAAAATACATATATACTGTCATTAAGGTACAATAACATCTCTAGATTATTTCATAAAGAAGGGCTGTATAAATTGCAGTGTCGGCTTGAATCATTTTTATTTTTTCAGCATCGATTGTTTTGGTCTTGAGGCCAGTGGAATAAACTGGATTATCAAATTGTATATTAGCATTCATTTGAGACTTTACATTTTTAATTGCTTTTCATTTTATATGTATGTACATACAAATATTGTTATGTATCAATTGTTAAGTTGGTTTCATGGCATACATCATCTACATTATGTTTTACTACAACATTGTATATAGTGACATGAGAAAATAAAATGTGAAAAAAATTGGTACGATTGTTTCTTGTATCCATTTTCCCATTGTCGTGTACATTATTGTGGTTCCAGCGAACTAGATGTAATGTGGTACTAGCGTTGTAACGCGGTCACGATGTGCTCCAGTGTATTCTGTGCACTGTTCTGAATAATCTCTCGGCGATTTCTCCAGAAAATCTCAGCTATTGCCTTTTAAATAGCAAAATTAAATAATGTCTTATTAATGGCTGATATTTATGTATTTTCCTAATTAAAAACGAAGCTATCTCGTAGTGCTCCCTGGTTTCTTGTTTGAAATGTTACAATGCACTCCAACTTGCTTCAGATTTTGTAACAAGAACACATGTTTACCACTAAGGGCTTTTCCAGAATTAAATGTATGGGGGGGTCGGACGGCACTTATTTTTTTTACCCACAGAGCATAAAATTTAATTGTGATATATACTACCATGCATAAAATTTTAATTTGATAAAAAATACCACCATGCACAAAATCAAAACAAAAAAGAGGCTAAAATCCCCTTTCTAATGTTTTCTTATTGTAACACTTGCAAAATTACTAGTCTGGATGGTTGCCTACTTTCTTCGAAGTACGTCGACGTTACACCTTTGATCTAATGCCGATATGCAAGTGATTACGTCACAATTTACCTCGGGTCGAGAATTAAATAAAGGGGCACTACAGATAACAAACGAAAAAAACACCATAATAATTAAAGGTTGGTGTTTGTAACTAGTTGTCTTCTAAATTGTTTATTTTCAGTACACTAATTTCTTGAAATAAAAAATTACTATTAAATTGATACAATCCGTAAAGAGAGACGTTTATAACTGTATGACCGCTAAGAAATATCTGATTTTCCCCAGGCAGTTTTTCAGACGCTGGGGTAAAGAATGAGGCGTAGGGCGTGGGATGACAAATCTGAGAATGTGGATGTTATTTTCACTGCTGAAGCAATGTCCCAATTTAGATTTTTTGTCACAATAGACTGTATTTATTGGTGTTTCTTTCTGTGCCGAATAAATTAGCGTTTTATACCATCTGACAAACAGCGCGGATATGCATATAATTATAGCAATGTCGCCATAGAGTTGAATCGTAGTTTTTGCAGAATTTAATATTATACACAACTGTATATTGATATCCGTATTGGAGTATTTGTAATACGTATCTGATACATCAAATATTGATATGTAATTCGTGAAATTTACTTGAGATAACTTTGTGACACGGCATCTCGGCATCAATTTAATAAAGTAGACAGGATTACGGCCTGCTACCAGTGTATTCCGCCATCTGATTAGCTCGTACATTTCCGTGTTAATAATTTATTCACGACCAAGAGTATGTTTCTTGTCACTTTTCGGGAAGTCCGAAGGTAGATAATTATACTTTGTTTCAAACAAACAAATTAAATCATATGTTGTTGTCGGGTGATTTAATTATATTATGGCGGTCTTAACAAAAAAGATCAATCAGTTTGAGGTGAAAAGTTAATTGAAGACAATCCCTAACATAAATAACACCAGTGTATCGAGTGTCCAACTGTGTTGTCACATAAAACGTTCACTTGGTCCTGATGTCTGGAGGTTGTGTATTACAATCCTTACAACACGCGTGTCGGTGGCAAACATGTAGGTCAAATCGAGGTAAATTTTAAAGACCTGCAGTTTTTGCTGCGATAAAGATAGGACGCTCGCCGAAATCTTGATGCTGCGGGATATTGACTCACTGCGGTACATGGGGAAGGACAATTTTATGTTTTTGTATATGACGGGAGGAAATATCTGGGCAGAAAATTTATAAAATTTCGAGAAGAAAAACGGTGTTGAAGAAAAAATTCGATTCAGAGATGGAAATACCAACAAGGCATAAATTTTAATAAACTCTTAATCCACAAGGCATCATTTTTTTTTATGAAAACACCAACCAGGCATAAAATTTTACTGTTGTTCCCCCCCCCCCTCCCCCCCATACATTTAATTCTGGAAAAGCCCCAAGCACTAAAATGTTCTGTGCTCTGTAATGTGACGATTTGCTCCAGTGTATTCTGTGCACTGTTCTGAATAATCTCTCGACTGAAATCTCAGCTATTACCTTTTAAATAGCAAAATTAAATGTCGAATTATTGGCTAATATTTATGTTTTTTCTTATTAAAAACAAAGCTATCTTGAAGTGCTCCTTGGTTTCTTGTTTGAAATGTTACAATGCACTCCAACTTGATTCAGATTTCGTAACCAGAACACATTTTCAAAATGTTCTGTGCTCTGTAATAATCCATACAGTTTGTAAGTCTAGCCTAAATTAAAAGCTTAACCCAAAACTAGAATATCTACCTTCTTGATAATTTCGAGTTTTGACTACTTTTCTACCAAGCCCTTGAAATGTATTCCATGTGTCAGATTACTGAAAAGTGGTGGGCAAAGAATAGTCGCAACAAGAAATGATTGTATCTATTTAATTAAAAAATTCATTGCAATAATTTAAGGTTGTATTTAACAACAATGTGGCAGTGGATATAATTGAATATAATTTTAAAACAGTTGTAATGCAATCTAGAACACAATTTGGCAAATACTTTATAATGTAATGAAATTTCTGTAATTGTCTTTATAAACTGTACACTTGATAGCTCTTAATTTGAACCACCAGTAATTTTACCCTTGAACTGTTGTACATGGAGAAAATGTTCTGTTCATTAAGAATACAGAATTTTTCAAAAAGTGGTTTGACACCATTATCATCACATCGTTTGTATATCTAGTTTTAATAGTAGAGGAAGAACTTGTAGGATTGCACAAGGAACTGCCAAAACTTTCTCAAGTTTTGACCAAACTGGGCTCAAATCACAATAGTGATTATTGGACAAAAGTACCTTTAGTGCTTGGAACATGAATGTGACAATAAAAAAATTTCAGTTATCCCCCATGGTTTATTCTATATGTAAAAGTAATATTCCCCTTGCTGATGTAAGGATAATTCATATATGAACAAATCTTTGAAAGGATGACTGAAATATCACATTCCAACCCTTCTAGAAGGGGGCACCTTATTGAAATTAATAATTGAGCCAAGAAAATACTTCGGATCTCAATTGAACAAATGGATGAGAAAATTGAAATTTTTGTTTTTTTATAGTGTATTCATATATATATGTGTATACCATAGGCCCTCAACTTGTAATAACTAAAAAAAAAATACTCTTAGGAATTAATTAATCAATTATGAACATTTTGACTGTCAGACTGATTATTGGGATTTTTTTTTTTTTAAATCTAAATTTTAACCTTTCAAGACCCATGATAGCAATACAATCCTAATTATTGACCAAATCTAATTTTCCGTTAGTAAGACGATGTTTTATTTCAACTGAGAAAATAGAGAATTTTCTGTTTTCTTATAGATTCCTAGGTAAAACTAAAAAAAGTCCCCTTACTGTGCCCCAATACATTTCAGTCCCTTACTTCAAACACCTCATAGGGATAATTGATATCAAATATAAACTAATTTGATTGTCTCGTTAAGATATTGTTTTTCAATTTCAACCCTTTTGGGACCCACCTGGCCCCTTGTGGAACTCAATATATTTTCGCCTAAATGAATGAAAAAAATGTATCGCTATATAAAACTCAGTCCACAAGTACCAGACCCTTTATTTTGTACAAATTTCAATCTCCTACTCACAGGGATTATTGTGAGCCTAAATCACTTTGAACCTAAATCAGATAGAACTATATTTGGTGATCGGAATTGAATATTTTTAAAATCTAATGGAGAGTTCATGGGATTTGTTCACGTTTTTTTTGTAATGGAAACCATCTTGATATTTAGATAAAAAGTCTTGGGTATAGTCTAGCATAGAAACATCCATGTGAAGGTTTAGTGGTTCCAGAAGGTGCTAACAGACAACGCTCCGTCGCAGAAGCCAGAGCTGAAAACCGTTGTGTATACTTTCTTTAGCACGAGTATACATACTCAACAAATGACATAACTTGCAGGTAAATTCATGACGTAACAATAATATATCGAACAACTTTTACATGGAATGAAATAAAACTTGCATGATAACAGAAATGTGGTCATAAAAAAAGTCATAACTTAAAGAAGTATATTTATTTAAACAAAATATATTGAAAATGGAATACCTTCCTTCAATTATGCACCCAGGCTGGACTAAAATGGATTTCATCGCTTAAAATTGGAACATTTTGTAACGTATGAAATGAGTCGCTTGATTTCAATTTGGTCCGTCTTGTTTGTTTACACATTGTAGATTTTTTTATGAAAATATATTTTTAATTAAAATAGATGATAATCTATGGATATTTTCTAATTTTAGTTCTGTCAGAACTGTATGCAGTTTTTTTTTTTATTGCAGCCTTTTTGATATCGTAAACCATCACATTGATCAAACACATAATCATAAATGTTATATTAGTTGCAACAAGTCTTCAACATAATGTAGCTACCAGCATAAAATCGTATCAAACAAGGTATTTGAAAGACAGATGCAATTTACATAACCTATAATGATTTGGTTCACTTTAAAATCACATTTATTTCTTCAAATCAAAGTTGAAATTAGTGCAACTTTCCAGATTGCATCTTAAAGAATGTAGTTTTTAATAACCTTTTGAATTGGCCTACGACATACAGGGCACACTTTGCCACGTCGCTTCAAACGTTTCGCACATGAAAAACAACAAACTTGATGACCAGAACTGCCATGGATAAGACTAGCTGTCTTTGGTTTGGTTAAACAGATCATGCACGGGTCATCCAGTGGAGTCTTCGGCACCTTCAAATCTTGGACTTGACCTTCTGTCGTTAGATTATAACCTGTGACCTTTGATTCAGACGATTCCAGTGGTGATGAAGATTTATTTTTTTGTTGATAATTTGAAAAGGAATGTCTTGTATCACTCGACTGTGATTCTTCAATTAAAGATCTCTGGTTGAGACTGAAGTCCTTCAGGGTTGGGGCATCCAATGTTTTTATGCGTGTATTTTTGTAAAACATAGCTTCATTGGACAACGAAATATCAGCTGCTTCCTGACTAGAGGGTTGTGTTGAACTCAAGCTACCCACGCCGGAGTCTTTGAAATCATTCTCAATGTCTTTCACTAGAGACTCATTACAGAGTTTAGTGCTGCCATTTTGTTTACGAGGCTCACTGAGAGATGATTGTTGACCCGGTAGCCAATCAGCTCTGAGTTTCCAACATCTGTCACAATAACGTTGGAGAGGTAGGTTTTTATGTCTGCATTCTAAGCATATCCAGTTGTCCTGAAAATAAGCAAGTTTGTTATTTATCTAACGCATGCATAAGGTTTTTCGTGGTTAACTCAAGGTGCAATAGTAAATTTGTTACAAGAGTATCTATTTCCACTTTTCTACTGTTTTCTGATGTAAGAAAAATGTACAAATACAGACATGAAAATGGAACGACTATAGCAAGGAGGAAATAAATATATCTGTAGAATAAACCAAAGGTATTTTCTTAAAGAATTATGTATTGAGCTTATATTTGGAAAAAAATGCTGTTATTTTAGAGATCTTGTGTTTTCATCCAGTTATTGGCTATGTCTGAGATATATTTGGTATCTTTACTCAATAAAAGAATTATATATATTTCCAAAAAAATTCTAAACAAGAAAGGTCACTGTTAAGTGTCACATGCCCCTCAAATGGTCTGTGAAAAATAACAATATATGATATAATAGGTATTATACTCAAAATGTGACCTTGACCTTTGAGGTATGGGTCTTACTTGCGACACATCATCATGTTCAATTGATCATTTGTAGCAAGTATTTATAAAAACCCATCTATGCGTGACAAAGTTACAGGCCGGACACAAAATCTCACACAAACTCAAATTGTTGTCAAACAAACTCAAATTATGACCTTGACCTTTGAGGTACGGATGTGGGTCTTACTCGCGACACGTCATCATGTTATGTTGATCATTTGTAGCATGTATCAACAAAATCCATCTATGCATGACAAAGTTATAGGCCGGAAACGAAATCTCACAAACTCAAAATGTTGTCGAACTAACTCAAATTGTGACCGTGACCTTTCAGGTACGGGTGTGGGTCTTACTCGAGACATGTTGTCATGTTATGTTGATCATTTGTAGCAAGTATCAACAAAATCCATCTATGCATGACAAAGTTACAGGCCGGAAACGAAATATCGGATGGAAGGATGGACTGATGCTACGATAACTAAATGCCCCCAAAATTTTTAGGGTGCATAAAAAAATAAAGTCGAAAAATTCATTTAATACCCAGAGTTTAAGATTTTCTTTAATATAATGTTCTATCTCATATTTATTCATTCTTATGAATCATCCAGCTTATATTTCCATTGAATAGAAAGATAGATGAGATCTAAACCTGTTTATCATTCATGAAATGTTTTATTCAAAACTGTAATGATATCATAGAAAGTGAAATTTACTTGACCTATTAAAGAGGGTTTTAAGAATTCTAAAATTTGTATTTCTTAAATGGGATTTCCACAAATATGTCTTTTATTCCCAAAAAATAAATTATTTCACAGTAAGATAGTCTAAGATTTTACTTATTAAACCCGACTGCGAGATAAGAGTACATTTTTTTGCAAAATGCTCTTGAAATGATATGCTCAGAACTATAAAAAACCCTTCTAGGTTACCCAAATGCATCAATCATAGGTTTTAAGCTTATCATAGCTCTCCAATATCAGTGATTAGAGAATTATAAGAGACTTACCGCCTCTGTCAACTCTTTATCCCCAGAGTTACTGTCGGAGTCACTGTAGTCAGCAAAAAATTCTACATCACTTTCTTTACACACCACCAATAGACCCTGAAAATATGTCAACAATGACTATTAAATACCAGTGTTGTGAAGAACTAGCAATGTAAGATGCCACTATTTCAATATAAAATAATGCATAATTAACATTTAAATTAAATTAAAACATTTGTATTGCATTATCAGTTTATGAAAAGGTTCCCAAATTTTTCTAAAATTAATGGAAACTACTCCAGTGCTTACCTCCCCCGATCTGACTGAGCTGATGTCAGACTCTACAATAGAGGAAATATCTGATTCAACATCATATTCAACCGAGAATTCTGCATCGGAATTTACTTCTACAGCTATAGAATCTTCTTCCAGAAACCATAAGTCATCTGTGGAGTCGTGAACTGTCGCCGTCTCTTTGCCCTACCACCATATAAAACATTTCTCATGTTGAAGATATTTAGCATAATTATGTGAATAAAATGCATTGCTAAATGAAACAACACACAATTTTTGCTTAATTAATTTTAGCAGATAATTATACATCATTAACCCATGAATTAATTTATACTAATTCATTTTATTTTAGTTTCATTACTAAGTAAGCTCATAACTTATATGAATTGCTCTCAATTTGGTTTCCAGTGTAAAATCAGCAACGTTTTGAACAGGTCATTGGGTCAAACCATGGGAAAGGGGGGAGACATCATCTTCTACTTGCCAATTAGCCTTGCTTAGAACAAACTGTTATAAATCTTACCTCATGGTGATTTAAAGGATTGTTTTGTGCCAGCATTTCTTTTTAACAGCTTGTAAAAATCAGAGCAATTCAAAATCGTGCCAAACACAGAAGCCATTTGCAAACTTTGTTTTATCAAAACACAAATGTTTTTCTTGTCCTTTTTTATTAATTTTATACATATCTAAGTGTATCTGTTGTATCACATTACAATGCAAACAATACCATTCAGTCAAGAATCGGGCAGCACAATAGGTGTGAATAACCAACTTCGACATTTTCAAGGTAAATTATCTCTACAACACAGTTTGTGTATATCGCAATTTCATTTTGTGGACCTGAAGATCTGCATTGCATGGAAACCCCTCCCCCACCCTGAGATCCAAATTACATGTTCAAGGAATTAAAACCTGGTTGCATGGTTGCAAGTACCTGCAAACTGAGCACTTCACTTTTGTCATCATCATCATGGTTACTGTCCCCAACCTCAACTTCAAAGTACCAAGGAAACATATTCTTGTCTCCGTCATCGCCATACATAATACTCAGAGAAGTCCCTCTACGACGTGACGTACCAGGCATCCCCTGCCCACCCGAGTTTGGCTCAGAGAAATGCTGTTTCTTTGATGATCCTTCAGAAGTACTGTCATCTGAAAGCATTTAATGTATTTTTACAGGTTACAGTTTAATATTTTTTATTGATTTTCATAAATCTAGCAAGTGAAATTAAACGGATCACCATGGATTTTTTTTATAAAAGGGACATGCAGCAATTTTGTTACTTTTTCTTTAATTTGAAGATATATTTCCATATGTTTATAAACTGACAACTTGTGTAAAGATTGAACACAAAGGAAATCAATTTTAATTGCCATTTATCTCTTTTTTTTTATCAAATTAACAACCTATCCAAATACCTGGCGATGAATAATAGTCACAACAGATATGCTTCAAACCACAAGAACTTTCAATACTGAGTAAGTCTATGTCAATGTTAAAACTACAAATAAAATTTGCTACATGAAGAAGCTAAAAATCAAAAGTGTTCATGAATACAGTCTAAAGATTATTTTTTAAGCAAGCCATATTTTTTTCTTGTGCCTCTGCTGAGTTTCAGTGTCAACATCACATACCATTCCTACGTTTCTTTCTTTTTGCTCTCCTCTTCTCTGCAGAAAACTCTCCGTCTAGACTAGGCACTGTTGCCTGGTCACCAGTGTTATCTGCACATCCAATGCTCGATTCTTTTGACGACTTTTTTGTCTCACTAGAACTAGACGATGATTTTCTACTTTTCACAGAACTAGAAGGCAGGCAATTGGTTGAAGATTTGCGATGGGAACAGGTGCTTGTGATAACTGGTGACAACGTTTGTGGTATTGCACGGCATACCGCGATCCTCAGTGAACCGGGCTGCATGTGAGTGGAGACTGGAGGGGGAAATGGTTTTGTAACAAGGTGCCTTTTTCTCTTCAAGCAGGTGTCTGGTACTTGGTTACAATGCTTGCTCAATAGATCCCTAAAAAAGAAATAGTAAATCATTATCAAGTTACAAAGAAATCATATATTCGTAAAATGCTTACTGTAAAATTACAAATTCTTACTTATGAAATGTTAGACTTGTTAATTTAAACTTTATTCTAAGTGCTTATATTTACTGTTCCCTTCCCTCACCTGTTTTTTTTTTCATTTTATGACACACTTAAGATTTATTGGAAACATAAAAATAGAAATATGTATTTATTCACATGTGAAATGCAAGTCAATATACATTTGCAGTAATGTCAGAGCATAGTATAGAAGATTTGATAAAAAACACCAGAGCATATACTATAATTTTTTACAAAACACGATATTTGAATTCAAAGCAAGAAAATATATTCCGCCAAACCAGTTTACCTGTCTGTATTAACGACAAGATATGTAATTTATAGGTAACAGTACTAACATACTGTCTGTATTAACAACAAGAAATGTCATTTATACTGTAACAGTATATACATATATACTTCTGCTAAATCATGCAAGAATTTGAGTGTTAAAAATGCATGATCTATCTTTGATTTTGAACATTTAAGACTTGGTCCATATTTTTATTTTCACTCTTGATCATGATAATGATGTAATTTTTGTATAAAAACAAATATATTTCCTTTTTTTACAATTTACAACCAATGGCAAATCTCTCGGCAATATTTTATCGAATGTATACATATATCTATAAACATATAATGGCTCAATACCAAGTTTGGTGATCACGGCATACCTTTTGTCTTGCAAACCCCATTCTAGGGAAGATAACCCTATTTTTCTGCAGGCAAAGCATACCTCAGCAAATAATCATCATCTATCATAAAAGAAACTAGGGAAGATAACCCTATTTTCCTTCTCACATGCAAAACAATAAGATGTAGTTAGCAATGTGAGGAGAGTTATCTTTCCTGCCTGCCTTGTTTAACTACAATATGCTGGAAGTTTTACCTCTTGGTTACTTTACCTGTTTCCACTGAAATATTCAAACAAACAAAAACATTTGTTGATATTTCAGTGACTTTATAATTAAATACAACATGGATTGTCGAAACATTTTGTCCCATTGGTGCAAGAAGGTACCAAACAACATTTTGGAAGAATTTGACTTTTCATATTTCTGACAATATATTATAATCTTGAATGTGTAAAAAGATCTAAGCCATATCTTTAAAACTGAGGGTAATATTGCATAATGTAAAATGGTGCCAAGTGCGTATCCCAAAAATGTTTGGTGCAAAAAGGTTCAAAGCGAGCTGTAGTTTGTGCAAAATGGTACCATATGTCATATGGTACCTTTTTGCATAAATCACTTTTTCATATTTTCGATATAAGTATAATGCAAAGAGGTTCCATGTGACAAATGGTACCTTCTTGAATTTAAGTGTTTGTGGAAATGTGTTGGTTTTCAATGTAATAAAGATATGATTGCTAAATGGCTCCTTTTTGCATTCAAAAAAATAATGCTATAGAGTATATTGTATTACTATTTCTGATTATATGGTACCTTTTAGCACAAACTAAGATGTTAACCAGCATGCAGTTAGTAATTATTTAGATAAGATAGCATTTTGTTTCAGCAAATTCTGGATAGAACAAATTAACAGCAGGCGTGCAATTAAGTATGACACTCTATTCCTTGATTGACAAACAAGTTCGATGTCATTTATGGGATGAGACACTAGGGAAAAGGCTGTGAAATAGGAAAATATATAAAAAGGAGCACAATGTCCTTCTGTGCAGCATCCAGAGATCATTTACAGATTCATTTACTATTCAGATTCTTGTGAAGGACAGAATAGAAACCAATACATTACTGCAGCATATATCTTTACGAGGGGTATTTGAAAAGACTGTGCACTTGGTCTGTATCTCTATTATTTTTTTTCAATAATTGTAATTTGCATATGTATAGAAATATTATTAATTTTCAGTGATCAGGAATCTGCACATGCAAATTATGACAATTAATATATTTTATTGGTTTAACTAGGTTTTCGTTACCATTCTGAATTTTAGTGAATCAAGTCAAAATGGTCATAGAAGAACAATGGGCTTATCAAAATACAGACCTTATTAAATAGTTCACCTACAGATATTAAAGCGGATTTGGACAAAGTTAATGGGGAAATTGCTCTTAAGTATTGTGCAGTTGCAAACTGGTCACTACGTTTTAAAAAATGGTAGAGACTGTGTTAAGGATGACCCCAGGGCAGGATGGCCATCATAAGTCAGCGTTTAGTAAGAAAGATGATGCTGCTGTGCAGGAAGATATAAATAGATGCAAGATACACTGTGGAGGATGTTTCCTAGTTATGTGATTGAAATTTGTCGGCGGTGCTTCTTATATTAACGGAATCTTAGGAAGACTTGTGCCAGATGGATACACATCATTTGACTTCTGAGTAAAAGATGATGCGGTTTAGAATGGCTCAAGAATATTTAGATAGGTATGGTGGTTGTGACCTTAGGCTGCTGCATGAGTAGTGTACTGGTGATGAAACATGGGTATCATTTTTTGAACTGGAAGGTAAAAGAAAATAATAAAGTTTGGATAGGTAAAATGGGGAAAGGTCTTAAATAGCATGGAGAACCAAGACTGTGAAACGTGTAAAGTATGCCTTATATTAGGATACAGACGGAATGGTGGCAGAGGTGCCAGTACCTGAACATACTACTGTTACTAGAATGTTTTATGCACTAAAAGTAATTCTTGTGGTTACTAATCACAACGCCAAGGCCGATCCACTTTTTACTTCTGGCTCAATTCCGTCATCAAACAGTGCATGAGAAGCCGTTGCCGGTTCGAGTACCGTCATGAGGTCAGATTAGCAGGACTTCACTGTATCAGTAATATACCAAAAGAGGACTACAGAAAGGCATTTTCTGATTGGCTTCAACATTTGAAAAAGTGTGCAAACGTGTTGGGGTACTTCGAGGGTCTGATATAGTCAGTTTTATCAAAGTAAGCTTCACTTTCTTATACCGCATCAAGAGTGCAGACTTTTCTGATGCCCCTCATACAATGTCACAAATACCCCAGTTACAAACATTTGATCATAAATTTCTGTAGTCTGGTCATTCACAGATGGAGTGCGACTCTGTTCACTCTACAACTGAAACGGCCATGAAAAATATATCCATCTTTGTACCATAGGTCTGGCTAGAAAGAAAAATACATATATTGCTGTACCAATGTGTTATGATCATGTCTTGGACTTCAAATCGTTTGTACAAACACACTGTTCAACCCTCAAATTTTCAACCACTGGAGAGTGAATCAATCGGTTGATAGTTAAGTGGATGCAAGTGATGGAAGATTTCCACGTAAAGCCAGTTGTCAAAAGGGCAAACTTCACAAATTGCCAGAACATATGTCTGATATAAGTCTTTGCTATGGCAAGTTGTCAATATCAGTTCAGAAGAAAAGGGACTTGATTACTCTGTGCATAAAGGGAATCATTCTGGAAGATTTCCATGGATACTTCGCAGATAACTAGACCATTGGTTCGAAAGCAGCTTAAAGGACGAATGAAATGAAACACTTCATACAGACAGTATTCTGGCTTCAGAGCCTTCACTGTAGTGTTAGTTTCAAAGAACTTTGCAGTACTAAGAAGAACGGTTTTATACTTGGCATGGCTCAATATTATAGTTGTTTGCTAGTATAGTAAACTTTATTTCTATCGAATTTACACATAAACTGATGATGTCTTAAATAAAATAAACCAAAATTTTATATTAAATGTCATTATGACTACAATTATATTGCAAATAGTTTCACTTAGCACTGTTTTGGTCACATTTCAGTTTTAAGATGTTGAAAAATTCATCTTTTTGTCAGAGCAAGAAAGTGCTATTTGACACATGGTACCTTTTGGTTAAATTTTAACCATTAATTATGAAAATATTACCATGCAAAAAGGTACCATATGCCATATGGCTCGTTTGAGCACTGAAATTATTTTACATTTGCTTAATGCAAAAAGGTACCAAGTGCTAAAATGATCAAAATCATCATAATTTGATAAAATATTAATTTGAAACTTGTAAGACATATAAAACAAATCATAACGTATCAACTGATGTTAAAATGATTTCAAATTAATAAATTACTGATTTACGAGACATGCCCAAACCTTTAAACGCAATTATCTCAAAACTATGAAAATGTCACTTGTTACCTTCTTGCACCAATGGGACGAATTATATATGGTGTTTTAAACAATCTGTAAGTCCGTACCATTGATTAAAACAGTACTTCAACACCGAAACACTGACCGGTGTATGACTGTAGAAACAGAACACCAAACAAAGTAATATACTACACCTGCATATCAAGGTTCAGTTACAATGTTTGAGGCATTTCTTAATTTTCTTGATATATCAATGAGTGATAATTTTTTTTTGTACTGTTCTTACTCTATTGTTTTAACAGATTCCATGTCTCAAAAACCCGCCTCACGCCATGATTGGCAATAATTACCTAAAGGAAATCAATCTGTCAGTCAAAACCTTGGGTAAGCAATGGATTTCAAAATGTTAAAACTGACAATATGTCATTTGAAGCAGTTTTAAATCACATCATATCCCTGTAGATACATTATAACTATTTATCTTAATTAGCCAAACACATGTAAGAATAGGCTAACAAGTTGTTCTATTGCCATTAGTACTCTTGCATCATATAGACATTTCTATTTTATACCAGTGTTTAACAAAGATTCTGTAACTTGTTATGAAAGGCACAGTATACTGACACTCGACTGACATCATTTTGAACACATTTCAGCCAGTTATATTTCTGCCAGTTATATGATGGAGGAAGATCTTGGAATGAATCTGAATGAAACCACCATCCTTCCAAAGTAACTGGCAAACTTTCTCATATTTGTGTTTGGACTGAGGTTAGCTCAAACCAGACCTCAGCAATGTTAGGTAGGTGATAGTGCACCTTAGAAACCTTGGCCACATCATATAAATAATTTCTTTATTCAAAGTATGTATACACTTTCAATCTTCCATTATTTCATTTTGAGAAAATTTAATACAAATGTACAGCTATTCTCACCAGCAAGACAAACCCCATGCATACTTCTATAAAAACATGATCAGCATTATACTTACAGGACATCATTGATAGTGAAACTGTCAACTCGGAACACCTCACCCAGACGGTCATGTCCACAATGCACTACACGCGGGTCATGGACATCATACAGTTGTCGTGATCCAATATACTCCTTCAGGTAACTGCAAATCTACAATACAAAGTCCTCAAATGCTGCTTACATATGGTTTGAAATGAAATATGTTTGAACTTCATTGAGATCATACATTTAGAAGCAATTTCAGCTTTCCTGAACTGACAAACAACAGAACATCTAGCATATTTTCTGTATAACTCTGAAGTCTAACACAACAGTTTCACCCTTATTTCAGCGAAAGTTTTAAAAGAAAGACATGTGACAAATTTGATTCAGACATATTAAGGCAGTTTGCGTTCCTGTCAGATTTTCTGACATCTGCCGTAAAGTATCAAAAATCTGTACACTTATACTATGAAGTATCAACTTTCGTTTTAGCTTTGTTTTTTTTTAATATAGTTCCATCATCCAAAATTACAAGCAAACAGTGTTTTTTTAAGTGTTTCATTTTTAATTGAACTCAAATTTATGAACAAACTAGCATGAACACCCCCTCTCTTTATTCGATAATATTTTATGAAATAAATAAAGTTTAACATATGTGAAATTTAAGAACTTGTACCAAAGCTTTTTTGCGCAAACAGCTGCAAATGTTCAAAATTCCTTGTTTTTAAACCTGCTTTATATCAACCACGACGTAATAATTAGATGTAAAGGTAACACAAATTGTAATCTTTTTGCATAAAAGTTATAATCTTATCAAAGTAAATTAAATAAGTAATTTAATAAAAATTTTGAGATAATATTGATTTCTCCTGCTTTTTACAAGCAGAACATTTTATATTTACAATCATGTTCGTATCCCTGATAACACAAGATTACTGTATTCAGCGGACAGAATATTAAACTATAGCAAAGCAAACAGTTTACCAGAATTAATTAACAGCTGACTGATATATATTAGAGTATCTATTTGTGTTTAATGCTATTTTCTTTTATCTGCTGTGTAAATTTCAAAGTATTTGCATAATGGCAAACACATGGAAAACAATGTTCGTGCTTATTTCAGTATTTTTGCAGCATAAGTGACGTAGATATGCAGCTTATAAACACATTACCTCCTTCTTGGTGAACACTTCCCCTGTAGCTCCGGCCAATCTCAACACCTCCAGAAATGCAGGTTTGGGACGCACCTGAAATATCCCAAACAGCCATTTCAATTTATTCAAATCATTCTGATGAATTAAGTGTTATGTTTATTGTATTAAACATGTATTGACTTGACATAGAAACATCAAATTAACCTGTATTTTATGATTATACAATGGTTTTCTACACAAGAAATATTAATAAAATACATAGATTGTTTATAGAATATTTAGTATCTTTTTTATGCCATGGAGGGCTAACAGACAATCAGTTAACATAACAACTGTATCCTGGGATACCAGTACTCGAGCACACCTCATCTCTTCAAGTAACTGACAATTTTTCCCACTTGAATCAGCAGGGAGATGCAATGTTGTACATCAGTCATCATGGAGACTGGCTGGGTGGGGATTCGAACTCACAACCCCTGGATTGATAGTCAGACGTGCTACTGGCCTAGTTAATAGGGCTAATTACATAACCACTTTCAGTAGTTACCTCCACTTTCAGTAGTTACCATTTATACTCATGTATTGTGCACATATATTTTCCCAACTTCTATGATCTTCGAGAAGGGATGCCCATTATATACAACTAAGAAGATTTCCCTTTTTTGTTCATGGTAATTTGTCCAAGATGGTTGGAATTGGAGATGGTCAGAGAATGGTATGTTCAGATGTTCATTTCAGGACAATTTCTTTATTTGAGATCAATTAAAGATGATAATTTATGAGAAGCTGTAATAAAAAAAATTGTCAAATAAATTGAGTGGTATCAAATTGTTTCTTTTGTTTCATTTTCAAACTTTCATTTTTTATTGTAAACTGGAAAGAGACTAGAATGTTCTAAAACCTGCTGGTTTTACAGAAAGGTAGAAGTCTATTGACAAATGTAAAATAAATATAATATACTGTTGTTTGTCATCATAAATATATTTATTAACACCAATAAGGACAGACAGACATACAAACATATAAAAGGAAAGACAGGATTAACAATTAATGCTCCTTCATCATTTTTTACCAATGCTAGGGACATAAATAAACCATTACCTCAGCTATGGAGAAACATTATCAGCCATGATTTCACATTGCACTATAATTAGTCATTGACAGCTGAAACATTTTTTGGTAACCTGGGTGGACAAATACTCACAGTACGACTCAATGAGATCAATCAACTACAATAATATTTCTACCTCACAACTTCTAGCATTAAAGTTTAAAATCAAAGGCCTCAAAGGCCTGAGGAAAGGCTCGCTGCTTGTGTTAATTCGAAAATTAGGTTCGGTAAATTGGAAAACTTAGTTAGATTTCTGATATGTTAAGTAAGAAGGCAATTCATTGGGATTTAGAAAAGAATGTGGTGTGTTTGATATTTCTTTTGTGTATCTGTATAAATAATCTCCTCCAGACAATACAGAGTCCATATCAATATTTTTCCAACAGTACCTAGCAAACGGTTAGCCCCCCACCAGATGACGTCACTATGCATAGTAGTAAATGCGTAAAACAATTTTTTTATCAAGAAAATTGCCGCGTTTTTATAGAGCACAGCGAGATAAGTGTGTTCTTCCGCATTTAAATGGAAATTGTATGCTTCACGTATCGTATCTTTGAATTTTTATACAGAAAAAAATCTACAATAAATAAAAAAACTTTGAATCTTTTGTTGTATATTACATCCTCTTCTACGGCAAATGCGTTTTGAAACTTGTGAATACTTTATCGGTCGGATGAATATGGCGGTTCCTGCCATACGTTTCCTTTATAACAGATTGCTAGGGCTACACGACAGCTAAGGAAGTCAGAGCTTTGCTCGCTTTCCAAAAATAAATAAAAAAAAGTTTCTAACAAGTGGAATTGTAGTGGGTGGGCTGGAGGTGGCAAACAAATATATTAATGTAGGCCTGATGGAAATGTCAGATGGATTTGTATTTTGAAAAATTTAGTTTTCATAATTGGGGTCATGCTTCCATTTGTTTTGTTGCAGGCCACATCTCAACTTTAGATGCACTTAAGTTCAAATTTCCTTTCCAATAAGCATGAATCTTTCTGAACAGTTTCAATATTTCTGTCAATTGCATAAAAATTGTTTTAAGAATATTTCAAATACCGTATTCACTCACCTATATTGCGCATCTGTGTATATCGCGCATCCATGTTTTAAGATCAAGAACTAAGAAAAAAATACAATTCTCCTATAAATGTGTATATAGCGCATCATAAGTGACACTTTCGCGGTAGTGACAATTTTGAAGTTTCTCAAAAGAATGCCGTTAATTTTTTTAATCTACGTTTTATACACACTCAAAATACTTGACACTTCGCATCACTCTCAATACATACACAGAGTTGTCAACACCTGCCCAGGCGTGCCACATGGCAGCACCCGCTTTCAATACTCCGAAACGACCGGTGATCTCGTATTCAGTCGTTGTTTTTTTAAAAATCTTACAATATTTTTTTTTAATCATAACGAAATACCGCATATTATATTGATTTCATTTTATAAACATAAACTACTACAAACCGCACAAACAAAAGATACTGGGTGTCGTTTAAAAATGATTGACTTTCAACCAAAGAACAGTCGTCTCTTTGACGTTCACTCCATCACGCTTCGTCATCGCTAACATATTTTCGTTAAAAAATCAATAAATTATATACTGATATATATCTCATACTAAAAGATTCATCAATTTGCGAAAACACAATTGCTTTGCATCCTTTGAAATTAAATATACACGGTCATAAGCGTGTCATGCCAATTCCATCAGATAAACACGTTACGGTCACGTAATCATGAAATGTCCATTCAAAGCCAGACTGGTTACACTAAAGTAAACATTACCACGGAATCGAGAAAATATGTAACAAATAAATGTTAACCAGTCCGTGTTTTTATTTTGCGATTGAATATGTCTATAAGCCGACACAATTTATTTTTGACCTTGTGCCAATGTGTGATGTCCTCACTCTGACAGTTTCTTGCGTCATTTTATGATGCGTTCTATTTCACAATGTGGAAAAGTATCGATGTAACGAACATGATTTTCTAAAAATAGCGTGAACACTTTTTAAATTGTCAATCATATAACAGTACAGCGACTTAAAATCGGTGTTTGGATAAACTGATCTAGTTAGGGTTAGGAGAGGTGTGTAAGCAGGCCATGCGTCACCTGATTGTTTTATCACACATTTACAAGCAAAGGAACGATGCCCTATGCAATGTTTTTCACCGATAACTCGGGATTAAAACTTATAACAAAGAAAATAATTAAAGCTACAGGTATGGCAATTTATAGACTCTAAATAACAGAGAGCAATCATTATTTTACATAATCTTTTGAAATATGCATGGGAAATTATCGGAAATAGAAAATTTACATTAAAAAAAAAATGAAATCTTCTGTACTTATGTATATCGCGTGTCCCTTCTCGAAGATCTTAAAAGTTGGGGAAAAAACGCGCATAATACGTGAGCAGAAAGGGTATACAAAATGTAAATATTTCCTAATGAAGCAGTTTTGAAACTGCACTCTTGAAAGTCACGACGTTTTGTAAACACATGGTCCAAGGCTTATATAAATCTGACTTACTAAAGGGACACCAACAGTATACTCCTCCTCAACCACATAGTGGGACGGCTGACTGTGGAGCTCTGACCCATCTTTCGTATCCATGGAAACCGGTCTCACCAACCTGGTACTCTTCTCTATCTAAAAATTAAAAGAATATAATAATGTTGTTGTTTTTTTTAAAAATGTGGGTTCTCTCAGACCTCTCTCTACTTTTACAACATAGGAATAGTAAAAGCAATGTAAAATATGAACAACATTAATATATAAAGATTATATCTAGAGCAAATGTTCAGCAACAATCTTATGAACTATATTATCAATTAAATGTTTCGTATTTAGTGGCAAGTCTTCTGTTGTAAACTGGTCTAAGCACTTCTCAAGATTATGTACATATCAATGTGGACATATGTTCCAGCACAGCTGGGTCCAACACCTTTACAAAGTTTGCCAGTTATTCTTCTCAGATTCATGTGAGGTCTTTCTCCTCCAATAAAGCTGGACTCCAATATAAACTTTAATGTCTTAAAAAAATGTCATTCAAAACACATGCAAAATAATATTTAACAGATAGGTATTTTGTAACATATGATCATTTTGTGCATAAATGTTTTATCATTTTTTGAGCTGTACATTTACATAAAAATATATCTGTAATTAAATTATATAAACATTTCCAGAGCCACAGAAAACAACCATACTGTATTAAATATATCACAAAGTCCAACAAGTTTTGTTTTTTTTTATTGAAAAACATATACATTCTTAGCTGCATTTCACTACAAATGATATTTTCCTTCCCTTTATTTGAATGCTACTTCCTAGTATCATTTAAACAGACCACTTTTTGGAAAAAAATATGACTGTTAAAGCCCTAGAAATGTGGTTCAACATTAACATCGCCAGGTATAGCTAGTATGTGCTTCGCCACACTTGCACTGCACAAACACACCGTTGCACAGCCACGCTACAGCCCATCCCAAATGTCCTACTTGTATTTTTTGCAAGAGCCACCAGCAATATTTCATCATCACTTAAATAAGATTGTATAACTGCTCTGTCAGCCATTGCAGTAAATTGCTTATTTCCTGTTATTGTTATAATACATGTACCAAGGTTGGATTTGAAAGATTTGAATATCAACATTGCATAATTTTAAAGGTTAAATGCTTTACAATCAAGTTTTGAAAGTCATTTGTAATACAGTTCTAGTTTCAATAGATTCAACCAATAAAAAATTACAAATTGCAAAGTTTTATTTTAGAGAGAACAGGAGAGAATGAAATTATTGGCAATTTTAATGTTTAATCTTTAGAAATAAAAAAATTAACTAAGAATTATTTACAAATCTGTCATAAAATTAACTTTTTTTAAAACATTTTTTTGTTTGTTTTGATAAATGTGTATCTTTTTATTTTTTCTGCTTTTTATAATTACTTATTTTGTTAAAAACCTATACTTGTATACATGTTTCATATTAATTTTGTAAAGAATGTAATTATTAAAATTGGTTTCAATGGTTTTGGTCATATCCAGTCTTAACGTTTTATACAAAGAGTCGTGTTTATTAAAACAGAACGACTTGTTATCATTTTCAACAATTTCTACAAGTATATCATTTAGTAAGAATAATATTTATATGTTTTTAAGTTAATTTTTGCAAATTGCTAATTTTAAGCCAACTAACAAATACCTGCAATTTTATTGTATTATTCCGTTTCTTTACTTTATCCATTTTAATCCTTGCTGCTGCCTTCCGAGTCCAAAATTAACTGAGATAAAAACAGTCACATACGTACCTGAGTGGTTCCCCAGATGCGCAGATTGCATTTTGCGCAGCATTTCTAGTAACTTAACCAGCTATGCTAGTATTTTGACTACTTTACAAGGAGATTTCATCATCACTGAATATAACGCCATTATTGACAAGCTTGATCAGATTCACTACCCAGTAGTTATTATGACCTTTTGACCCCCAGTGGGAATGTATTGTTATCAAGAGGAAAAGCATGTTAAGTTTTGGTCACTGTGGGTTTGAACTGTTCGCCAGAGACATTTCATTTTAATTAAACAAAACTGAATCAGTCAGCTTGAATATACAGATTGCTCTGACAAATAATAAAGGATCCCAGAAACAGTGTTTGAATACATTTTACATAAAAAATAAAGTCGCAAACTTGTGCACTTCCAAAGAAAATGAACAAAATCATGAATTAATTAATGAATTTAGGTTTATGGAATACTAACACAAAAAGATTGTATGAATTGTATTTTCCATGCTCTACATACTCACTAAAAATTGCAGCTATCCAAACATTTTTATTGCCTTTATTTTTTTAATCAATGATTTCTATCCATTTTTATTTAAAATGACTATGCAGTATCACAATCTGGCAAAAATAAAAAATTAGCTATCTACCTACCCACATGAAAAATACAGGTTCGGAGCACAGCAAATGAACATTTTTGAAGGATGGCCTCAGTCATTGTGTGAACATTCAACAAAATCCCTTGAATAGTTTTGGAGTTATGCTCCAGACTAAAGTGTATATTAATAAAGGGAGATAATTAAAAAAATGTAAGCAAGGTAGAGTTATGCCCTGGACATGTAATTTTAAGAGCCTTGTTGGACATGGCCAATTCTCCCACCGAAGCAAATTCTTGTTCTGTCCACTTCCTGTCAATGCTCTCTATCATTGTATGCAGTTGCAAAGTATTCACCTCAAAACTTTTCAAGGTATGCTCCAAACAAGGGAAAATTACAAAGGGGAATAATTCTGTGATTACAGAAGAAAGAGTTATGTTTCCTGCACAATGCACCTCCTCTCAATGTCCTCTATAATTGTGTGAAATATCAACTAAATCTCTTGACCTTATTTACTATTTAGGTATGTTCCAGACAAGCATAATAAAATATAACAAGAGGGCCAAGATGGCCCTATATTGCTCACCTGACTAACCTTGAGTCACCCAACATAAGTAGATTATATAATACATGTATGCTCAAAATTCCAGAAAGACGAGTTGGGCAACTAGTTAGAATTTTGATTTGTTTTGAAGATGTAACAGATGCGTAGAAGAGTTCAAACTTGGTAGAGGTTCATCCATGGTAAATGTCAGTGAAATTACATCAAAATCAGGTCAGTAGATTCTAACAAGAAGGCTTCTGAAGTTTTTACTATAGATGCTAAGTCTTCAAACAAAGATTTTTTTTTTTTTTTGAATGGGGTTTAACGCCATTTTCAACACATTTCAGGTTATATATGGCATATCCAGTTTTACTGGTGGAGGAAGACCTCAGACTGAGTCAGACTGAGTAGAACCACCGTCCTTCCGCAAGTAACTGGAAACTTTCTCACATAAAGTTTTTGGAGCGAGCGGGACTCGAACCTACGACCATAGCGGTGAGAGGTAAATGATCTTGAGACGGCGCCTTAGACCACTCGGCCACGGAGGACCCTCAAACAAAGATAAAAATCCAGTTCCAGCACAAAACTAACCTGTTATGTTTGAGAACAGTTTCAAACTAAAGCATCAGACTAAACTATTGTGCATGAAACAATCCTCAGTTCCAGCACAATAAACATTCCTATGAGTTTCATACACAAGCCTTCCCAAAGTATATCACTTGAAAGAATCTTTGTCACAGTGCACTCTCCCCCAAAAAACAATTAAGCTCCTCTTCCAAGATTTCAATTACATTTGACACTGAAAATCTCAAGCAGACTTCTTGCTGTGAAGAAACTAGCTAAAAATATGGTATTGCTTTATTATGAAGCAGTAAACCAACTCTGTCTGAACCATGAAAACTCTGACTGTTACATTCAGGAAAACACCTACTTTAAAATGGTTAATGATATTTGAATAATATTCAATCATTGATTATAATTGTATCATAGTAACATCTTTTTATGATGAATTATCTTTTAAAACTTATATCTAGTATAATATTGTATAATAATAGCAACAAGAAATGTCACTGTTAAGTGTCACATGCCCCCCAAATGGTTTGTGAGAAATAACAATATATGATATAATAGGTAGCGATGTATATATGAATATCAAAGGTAATGGACTAATGTTTCAGATTAGACATGCAATTCCATGTTGTTTTTTACATTAAAGCATGACCTTGACCTTTATGTAACCTTGATTTTGACATCTGATGTAATGGTCTGGGTATTTCAACAGTTAAATGCAGGTGAAACATTTTCATGACATGCTGATCACTTGTGTCAAGCTATTTTAAAATCCCTAAATGTAAGTTACAGATCAATTGTTGATCAATTGATAAATTGAACAACGTGTTTTTGAAATCCATCCATGCATAACAGACGTGAAATTTCAAACAGATTCAAATTGTTGTCATACATACTCAAAGTGTGACAGTGTCTAGGTTTTTCTTATGACACGTTGTCATGTCATCTTGATAAATTGAGCCAAGTTAAAGACAAAGTCACAGACCAGACACGCAATATCAAACAAATTGAAAGTGTGACCTTGACCTTTGAGGAAAGGTTCCGGGTCTTACATGTGACACTTAATTATGTCATGTTTATCAACTGAGCCTAGTGTTTTGAAAATATATCCATAGATGATAAAGTTATATATCGGACAAGAAATCTCACACATACTGAAAGTGTTGTCAAACAAACTGAAAGTGTGACCTTGACCTTTGAGGTACGCATGTGGGTCTTACACTTGACACTACTTAATGTCATGCTGATAAATTGTGCCAAGTATTTTTGAAATTTATCCATAGGTGACAAAGTTTCAAACCGGACACGAAATCTCAATCAGACTGAAAGTGTCATCAACCAAAGTTAAATTGTGACCTTGACCTTTGAAGTGGGATTGTGGGTGTGATGCGTGACACATAGTCATGTTATGTTGGTCATTTGTAGCTAGTATTAACAAAATCCATCTATGCATGACAAAGTTACAGGCCAGACACGAAATCTCAAACAGACTGAAAGTGTTGTCAAACAAAGTCAAATTGTGACCTTGACCTTTGAGGTACGGGTGTGGGTCTTACTCGCGACACGTTATCATGTTATGTTGATCATTTGTAGCAAGTATCAACAAAATCCATCTATGCATCACAAAGTTACAGGCTGGAAACAAAATCTCACACAAACTCAAATGTGTTGTCAAACAAAGTCAAATTGTGACCTTGACCTTTGAGGTATGGGTGTGGGTCTTACTCGCGACACGTCATCATGTTATGTTGATCATTTGTAGCAATTATCAACAAAATCCATCTATGCATGACAAAGTTACAGGCCGGAAACGAAAATCTCACACAAACTCAAAGTGTTGTCAAACAAAGTCAAATTGTGACCTTGACCTTTGAGGTAGGGGTGTGGGTCTTACTCGTGACACGTCGTCATGTTATGTTGATCATTTGTAGCAAGTATCAACAAAATCGATCTATGCATGACAAAGTTACAGGCCGGAAACGAAATCTCACACAAACTCAAAGTGTTGTCAAACAAAGTCAAATTGTGACCTTTACCTTTGAGGTAGGGGTGTGGGTCTTACTCGTGACACGTCGTCATGTTATGTTGATCATTTGTAGCAGGTATCAACAAAATCCATCTATGCATGACAAAGTTACAGGCTGGAAACAAAATCCCGGACGGAAGGACAGACGATCAGACGGACGCTGCGATTACTATATGCCACCCAAAAAAAATTTTTTGGGGGGGCATAAAAAAAAAAGTTAATTTAAAGAGTTTATTACCTCTTCTTTTAATAATTGCTATATACAGACAAAACGGGGAGTAATTTGACATAAAAAAACTAACCCACCCCCTGGCTGCCATGTTTTTTGAGGAATCAAGATGGCTTGAACAAGCTTGGTAGACAGTCACCCAAGGAACATTTTCTGTGAAAATATTTTAAAATTGAGCCAGTAGTTTCTGACAAGAAGATTTTTTTAAGTTTTTACTATAGCTTATATATAATAATCTAACCCCACCCCCTGGCCGCCATGTTTTTTGACGAATCAAGATGGTTTGAACAAACATGGTAGTGGGTCACCCAAGGAACATTTCTGTGAAATTATTTTAAAATTGAGCTGGTAGTTACTGACAAGAAGATTTTTTAAGTTTTTACTATAGCTTATATATAGTAAACTAACCCCACCCCCTGGCCGCCATATTTTTTGACGAATCAAGATGGGTTGAACAAACTTGGTAGTGGGTCACCCAAGGAACATTTCTGTGAAATTATTTTAAAATTGAGCTAGTAGTTTCTGACAAGAAGATTTTTTAAGTTTTTACTATAGCTTATATATAGTAAACTAACCCCACCCCCTGGCCGCCATATTTTTTGATGAATCAAGATGGGTTGAACAAACTTGGTAGTGGGTCACCCAAGGAACATTTCTGTGAAATTATTTTAAATTTGAGCCAGTAGTTTCTGAAAAGAAGATTTTTTAAGTTTTTACTATAGCTTATATATTAAACAAACCCCACCGGCCCTGGCTGCCATGTTTTTTGACAAATCAAGATGACTTGAATAAACTTGGTAGAGGGTCACCCACGGACCATTTCTGTGATATTATTTTAAAATCAAGCCAGTAGTTTTTGACAAGAAAATTTTTTAAGCTTTTACTCATTAGCTTATATAACAAGAGGGTCAAGATGGCCCTTTATCGCTCACCTGACTAACCTTGAGTCACCCAACATAAGTAGATTATATAATACATGTATGCTCAAAATTCCAGAAAGATAAGATTGGCAAGTAGTTAGAATTTTGATTTGTTTTGAAGATGTAACAGATGCGTAGAAGAGTTCAAACTTGGTAGAGATTCACCTATGGTAAATGTCAGTGAAATTACAACAAAATCAGGTCAGTAGATTCTGACAAGAAGACTTTTGAAGTTTTACTATAGATGCGAACTAAGAAAAAAATCCAGTTCCAGCACAAAACTAACCAGTTATGTTTAAGAACGGTTTCAAACTAAAGCATTAGACTAAACTATTGTGCATGAAACAATCTGCAGTTCCAGCACAATAAATATTCCTATGAGTTTCAAACACAAGCCTTCCCAAAGCCTATTGCTTTTAAAAACAATTAAGCTCCTCCGAGATTTCAAATACACTTTGACACTGAAAATCTCAAGCAGACTTCTTGCTGTGAAGAAACTAGCTAAAAATATGGTATTGCTTTATTATGAAGCAGAAACCATCCCTGTTGGAGAATGGTTTCAAACCAAAGCATCAGACTAAACTATTGTGCATGAAACAATCCCCAGTTCCAGCACAATAAATATTCCTACGAGTTTCAAACACAAGCCTTCCCAAACAGTTAAAAATACAATAAAACCAATAAAGCCATGGAAAAAACCTTTAATCCGGTTTAAATCCCCGAAAAAGTGGTTCAGAATTATTTGAGAGTGAATAAAATAATCGACATTCGAATAATCGAAAATCTGTATGAAATGACTAGTCTGCGTACTGGAATATCCGAATTTATTGTCAGTGTACTCTTCACTTTAAATCACTTGGACGCTTGCTATTATAAACGTGGAACAATGAGCTTTCAGTGTACACAGACTAACCCCATTGTCGACGTTTTGTATTGTTTTAATTGGCAGACAGTATTTTTACTAGTATTAAACAGCAAATATGGGGAAGTGTATATTCAACCAAAAGTGGTTAAGTGGTCACCCAAGATATAAACAATGGGTTAAAGAGTTCAAAGGTAATAAACACTCCGCTAATTGTTGTCTGTGTAACAAAATAATCGATCAGGGAAAGATGGGCGAATACGCACTCAAATCGCATATACGTTTTATTTTTTGATTTTCCAGAAAAATAGGTGGGGGGCGTTTATTAGAGTGGGGGCGTTTATAAGGGAATATACAGTAGGTATGAATTTTTAAAATAACATGACTCTAAATTTTAGTCCTGCTCCTATTTAATACGAACATCGAATTGAAACGTTTAATGGGAATGAAATGGGAACGGCATTTCTATATTGAAACTATGTAAAATGAATAGGCTGCTAAATGACAGCGAAACAAGGTAAATTCGAATGTCTTTAAAGTCATATTCCCCGTTTATCAAACTAAAGAGGACTGTTTTTTGCATAGCACGAATTAATTATTCATTCTTTTATCAATATCAATCAATATTTCAAGGAATTAACAATTGTTTTACGCAGTATTTGCCTTCGAAAAAGACATATGTATGTGGTCTAATTTTCCACTTGGTTTTGTTCGGATGGAAATGAGACGTAAAGGGGCTAGTCCCATCCCTATTAAGGCGATTCACTGAGACTAGGGGTGGGGTGGCCCCAAAAATGTGCAAGCATGGGCATTGTGGGGTAAAAGCAGTTACGCCACTGGGTATGACTCTCCCTGTACACAGAACCCACTGCTTTATTTCCCCATCAGGATGTTTTACAGTACTTTGCCCAAATATGGCACCAATGGACTGCATAAAACGGTTTGAAAAAACACAACCTGCACGAAATCCTATCAAGAATCCAACTGGGGACCTCTGGATCTTTCGAGCAAGCATGCTGACCACCACAGAAATCCTACAAAACAATGGTTGTATGACCAGAATTGACCATTTTGATGTTTAACACAGTGTTATATATGGCACAAAATGCACAATTAAATCCATTTGTAACCCACTACATGCCTCTGGTTACTTGTTATATGGACTTACTTGTGCAGAGTATTGCGACATATTGCAAGTCTCTAAGGAGCCTTTTGACATTTTTTATTTTTGCGTCTCCTGAGACGTGCAACCGCGGAAGCCAATTTTACTAACTGGAAGTTTCCAACGGAATCTGTTGGGAAGGTTTCACTACTTTAAAATCCAAACAATTGACATATAATGAATGAGAATTGAAATTTTAACATTAAATACATCGATCTGTGATAAAATTATATGCAGTGCATGCTAAGTATACCGATAAACCGATCTCAAACACGAGAGGGGTCCCATTTCAGGTGAATATGTATTGTCCGCCATTATCATCTGACATTGAGTGTTCCGAATGAATTATCACATATTGTATAACAACGGATGTCTTTATATATGAAAGTGAAGAATACACGGTACCGGTCTATATTTGTTTAGTTTAAATCGAACAGTTTACATTAATTTTATGTTTTTTTTTGTAATACTTGTTAGTATAAGTTAAATATGATATGATAAGTTCTGTGTTTAATAACTTTAAATTTTATAAGGAAAAACAATAGAAAAATGCAATATATAGGCAGAGACTGATAGGCTAATATCAGTGCAACATACATGGCTGAAATTTCGGATGACATCTTTATAGTAATCCTTTAAAAACTTTTGAACCTTTGTCTGGATTTAACAATTTTGATACCAAAGATGATAAAGTTTTTGTCTATTTCCAATTATTATTCTTCCGTTTTTAAAAGTATTACGGGATGGAAACAAAATAAAATTGGCTTTTTACGATTTTTTTTTATTTTAACAAAAACGGTTTTGTCTAGTGGTTTTAACAAAAACATTTTAACAACACATCAGAGATTCTTTTGCAGAACTATGAAGAAGTACGTTTTCGATGGATGGCAAAAAAATTATATAGATTTTAAAATATTTTAATTTTTTTTTTGCTATTTCCTACTTTAAAAATGGACTGAAAATGAGAAAATGGTCACAAATAACTGTAAGCATATCTTGAATTGTTCCTTTTTTTAATTTAAAAAAAAGAAAAATTTACCACCCAAAGTTCTTCCTTTCGATACCAAAAGGACAAGCATATTTTGTTAGGGTCAGTGGGGAGTCGAGCGCCAAATGTGCAATCCGAAATTTAGACAAGTTATTTTTGAGAAAAAAAAGGTTTTAAAACTGGAACATAATATCGACGAGTTTGTTGTAAACTTTGGAATGAATTCAGACTTCACAACACTCTTCGGTAAAACGTAGGGGGTCACTAAAAAATATATATTTTACGTTAAAACCATATATACCTACCATATTTCCCACAGATAATTGTTTACAAGATTTTAATCTTCTTTTCTCTTTAAATTTAGCTATTCAATCAATCAATCAATCTCTTTAAATTGTTTTCTTTTATGAAAAATGAATACATGTTCATGTAAATAGACAATATTTAAGTCTCTTTTTACTGACAGAAGTTGCCTTAAAATGGCAAATATAGACTTATTTATTTTACCTTGATTGAGAAACAATTGATTACAACAGATCATGCTTGAAGAATTCTTGCGTAGATCCAGTACTAAGCTTATGCAGACAAAGTGTCTTGCTCAAGGACACAACAGACCCAACACTGTATTGTACAGAAGACCCCATAATGGTTGCAAAGCATAGTATACAAAAAAGTTCTTGACTTCCATACTTTATTTTGCTATTAAAAATTATTTGTTTGCTTTTTTCAGACCCAGTGTTTTCATACCTTTTTTGCTATTAAAAATTATTTGTTCGCTTTTTCAGACCCAGTGTTTTCGCATTAGGTATGTAGGTAGCTTTTTGTAAGTTTTTTTTGTTGTAAATGAACATAATTCTTAAGAAAAAAACAACAATTCTTTAAAGTTTAGATAGCTTATATCTGAGTGAGTAGATAGGCACACAGCAGACATTGACTTGATTTTACACACGTATGTCTCTGCGGCACACAGGCATTTTTATGAACAACCTTATGTAGTAATTGTTTGATATCACACCCAAGATCCTGGAACTGCTACTATTTAAATAGTTTTTGAGGTACTTATTTTATATTGTTTTTGAAGAAATAATATGAAAATGTAAAAACATTACCCAACACAAAAAGAGGAATACATGTATCATAGACAGGACATTACGTGTATGGATCATATTTAAGCAATAACCTTTTTTTCTAAATTTAGTCAATAAAACTAGGAATAAGTAAAGTTTTCTTGGGTACTTAAAATTATGTTTCATATAGAAATTATAATTATAAAATAATATCAAAGTGTAAAAGCACCCATTCCCAAAATTTTTTTTTTTTAAAGATGTAATACATTCTCAGTACGCGTTTATTCGTATTTCAGCTATATTTTATGCCTATAACAATAAGAGGAAGTTGTCTGGGGTAATTATATACTAGGTCCGTATTGTTATTTTCTATTTAAAAAGGTAAAATGTCAAAACATTTTTTTAGACTGATCACCTTAACCCTAACCCATTATCATGTATGTCAAATTCCAAAGTGACCTATCCATTAAGTATTATTAAGTCACTGTTTAGGCTATATAGATTGCAGATTCCTTACAAAAATACATGGTTACTTATTTTATTTTATTTATGCATTTCATAATATTTAAATCATAACAACAAAGAATGATTACTAAACATCAACTTTCAAGAAAATATAAACTTTTGTGTGCATGGCGCTTCAATGGTGTGTACATCAAATCTTCTCCGTTATATGTTGTTAACGGTGGACAATTATTCAATGCCGTAACAGATGCGTGTGATGTCAAAACTTTGTTCGCGATTATGATTTTGATGGTTCACCCAGTAAATTGTTAATAATTTCATTGTAACTCAACAAAATGATGTATTCTATTAATAGTGTTTGATTAAATTAATGTTACATTGATTTATTTCAACAGTTTATGCTGTCAAGCCGTATAACAACGTTAAATGACATACACAGCGAAGCAGTGTCTGTGGATTTTTTCCTGTACATAAATTGGTCTAGCGCAATAAGGTGTTATGGACAGCAGATCAGATATCCAAATAATAAAAAAACTGTCCATCCACGCCCTATCAGATCAGGCTATTGTGCAGAGGTGCACATTATGGGCCATATATGCACTGTTTTAGGGGATTTAACATATATTTAAGGAAGTGGGGTTGCGTAGGAAAGAGAGATCTATAAAGAGAGACAGAGGCACTATGACCCTGGTGACCAGGAAGTAAACAATCGAGCACATGTCAATTTTGAAAACAACTTTATTAAGTTTTATCAAAACTTCCCTTACCTTTTCTCCTACAAAGTATTCCAAATGTACTGCTTAATATCTAGAAAAATCACATAAAAATGGTTGCCACGTTCACATTCCTCTTTGTTTCATCGAATTTCGCAAAACTATAGTAAATCTAACATGTCCAAACATGCTTCAAACCAGGGAACTCCCAACGCAAATTCTAATGACGTCACACAGTTTATAAATAGTATTGGATCAAACGAACCCAGCATCGGGCTCTCCCGGTTTGGGAGATATAGGCTAATCAATGAATGTCATGACATAGCTTGCATTCTACAATAATGCGTCACATTATGTGATTACCTGAACATGTATGAAAAGCGTGTAAACATACAAAAGCCGTTCCGATTTATCCTTGCTGGTGACCTAGTTTAATATTTCGCGGGAAATATAGGTCTGGGTACCAGACTACGGGAAAAATTCAATCGGAACATCGCTCGGCATAACCTGGTTCTCGGACCCAAAATGCTCTCGACGTTGCCTTCGCATTCTTATATTATATGAGACCGGGGACCAGTCTACGCTCGGCATGGAAGAGACTATTTATCAAGAAGGTTCCCCTGTCACTGCGCATGATCAATATTTTTTCATATTCGCAATATCTCTCCTGCGAATATGAAAAACCCAAACCTCCATTTCTGGAGAGTATTGAACCTTCTTGACGTTTATCTGTTTATATTACATTTTTCTGCATTGTGAAGGAAAAATGATATTCTCTTGACGAATATACATTATATTTTTCTACATTGTGAAGGAGAAATAACGTTTAGACATTGATTGGTAGGTGTTTTTCGATCAGAGTTCTGTAAATATCATAATAATGTGACTTTAAAATTTGGTTTTACCAGTGGGAGTTTGTTATTTTTAGTTTTTTATGAGTATAACAATGTAATCGATAACTTATATACCTTCATTACAAAAATTGTTACCCCGCCCCCCCCCCCCCCCCCCCCCCCCCCCCTTCCCTTACACACATACAAACATGTATATGGAACTGTCATTATAAGAGTTTAAAAGCAAAAACATCAAAATAATACACCGCATTAAAATGCACCCCACCCACAAACAGATCTTTAACAGTATACTGCAGTCTCAACAAACGTTTACTCTTCGAGAAAAAATGACAGTGATTGTTTGTATTTATATTTATTAAAGAGTGGTTTAAAACATTAAATATTGTTCTGTAACTTCTGTGTATCAATATTAAGTGTGTTTTTTATTGTAGAAATTGTAAATACAGAAAAGAGGTAATACTTTCTTAGCTTTACACAGGAAGTCTATCAGGGAGAAAGTCTTTGTAGTACAAGAAAGTACAAACTCCTCCAAGGAGTGAGATGTCAGTTCAAGTCTGACCTTGGACAAATTGATAGACTTCCATTACTTTTTCATAATGATATATAATAAAGGCTTTCAATTGTGCAATGATGTGGACTTTGGTTAAAATATTTGGTATGAAATATGGCTTATTTATACAAATAAGACAATCATTAAGCAAAGTTTAACTTATAAACTTTTTAAACCCTATTTAGTTTCCATTCAGTAAGGCAAATTGAAATGAAAATAAAGAATATTGAAATACTTGCATACAATCATTCAGTCTGTATGTCAACTATATATATAGTGTGTTATTGTCAGTCACTTCACTTCAATTATTAATTATTGTATTCTATTTTTTTTAATAATGTAAAACTTAAACCCAAAATAATACTTGTGTGTATGGCATGCTATAAGTACAAGCATTTAGTTATTTAAGATTTGGAGATACTAATTAGTTTGAACTTTTGATATATGACACTCTCAAAGGTTCACGTACAGCAGGCCAAAAAATATAATTAGTAACATATTTTATGGTCATTTAGCGAAGAGAGTGGACATCTGATATATAGAAAATCGTGCATTATGTGTTAATGATGTGCAATGTTGAAACAATAGAAACTGCATTTTGTTTCTTTATGAAAATCAATTGAATTTGGGTAGTGCTTAAAGTACCAGTTTGCATTTCATTGGCACCATGATGTTGCTTTGCTTTTAGCTTGTAGGACATTACATTTCATGGGATGCTTACTGTAGCCTAGGTAGCCATAAAGATGTGCACAACTGTGCTTATTCAACAGGGCTTGGAACAAAGTCACTATTCAAACAATGACATTAAATTGGTAGCTAGATACTTTAATATAAAAAAAACATCATAGTTATTCTTTCATCTTAAATAATTTGAAAATATATTGTAAATTATACAATTTTGAGTTTTCATTGAAAGATAAAAAACATTCTCTAGTCTAGTTCGGACTTCAGACATTAATCTAGCCTGTTTTTCATCACTGGATCAAACTCAAAATTATGCTACCATTCCTGAAATAAACACAAACTTATTTACTAATATAAGCATTTTTAACTATCCTCATTTCATAAATTCAAAACTGATTTACAATACATAGTATGAAGCCTCCAACAGATATCCTTAGTTGGGATTGAACCAACATCTTCCATCTTAAAGACAGATGTACTTCATTGTACTATAAGGATGCATTTTGAAGCTGCATTAAACTTACACTGTACATTAATTATGATAGTTCAAATTCCTGTTTTATTTTTAAGTCTTACAGTAATTCAAGCTTTAAAAATGTTTGCTTTTAATTATCAATTTTGTAAAAATTAAATCGTCGCCATTAAGCAAACTTGAATAAACCGACAATTGGAAAACTTTTTTTCAATAATTTTACACTCTTTTTACAGCGACACACATACACATACAGGTATGAAGAGGTACATAGGTAAGAGAAGTAAACTTACCTTGACACACATACACTCCTTGTACATAAGTATGAGGAGAGAGAATCTTACCCCAACACACATACACTCCTCATACATAGGTACGAGGAGAGGGAGACTTACTTTGACACACATACACTCATCATATATTGGTATGAGGAGAGGGAAACTTACCTTAACACACATATATTCCTTGTACATAGGTATGAGGAGAGAGAAACTTACCTTGACACACATACACTCCTCATACATGGGTTTGAGTAGAGAGAATCTTACCTTGACACACACATACACTTCTCATACATTGGTATGAGGAGAGAGAATCTTACCCTGTCACACATACACTCTTATACATTGGTACAAGGAGAGGGAATCTTACCCCGACACACATAAACTCCTTTTTTCTTCTGTGTTGCCTTGAAACTGAGTCGTTTTCTATTTTCTTGTTTGATGAGATTTTTTACTTAGGCGTAAGTTTTTCTATTGTGTTTATTGTGCCATGAGTAGAATCTATACATATAACATCAGGGGCATAATGTTTAAATTCTATAGCCTGTTCTTTGGTCATCAGAACCAACATGAAATCTTCTTTCCTAAGTTGGATAGGATTAGATTGTGTGTGTTGCTGCTTATATAACAGCACAGGATTATTGAGGAGTGACAGCAGACTTTGAACTCTTAAATGCACTGATGTTGACTACTAATATTTTGTACCATGGATAAACGTGACCTAATCTGATTCCTTACAGATTCTGGGATAGGAAGGAAACGAGTTTGATTTAAACCAATTGTATGAAAATGAGTCTGTATGTACTTCACAGAAACAACCCCAGAACTTTGCACTATTACATTCATTCTTGATGGGCAGATCTTACATATTTTTGCTGAGCCTTTACATGCACGTTGCCATTTCAGTTCCATGAATAGTCTTAGGTGTTCAGCCATTTTATCTACTGTCCTAAACTTTTCAGAACAAGATGGTACACTGCAAGGAATTGAAGTCAATGGTTTTTCCTTTTTGTCCAATGGACTAGAACGGCAATTACAACTATGTCTTTTCAAACTTTTCTTTGAAGAGAAATACATATTGCAATGACTACAAACAGTTCCAACAAGACAAGAGTCTTTACCTTTACATACACAGGTGTCAGGTGAGTGAAACTTAACTTGACAAACATACACTCTTCATAAACAGTTACCAGGTGAGTAAAACTTACCTTGACACACATACACAGGTGTCAGGTGAGTGAAACTTACCTTGGTACACATACACTCTTCATACACAGGTGTCAGGTGAGTGAAACTTACCTTGACACACATACACTCTTCATACACAGGTGTCAGGTTAGTAAAACTTACCTTGACACACATACACTCTTCATACACAGGTGTCAGGTTAGTAAAGCTTACCTTGACACACATACACTCTTCATACATAGGTGTCATGTTAGTAAAGCTTACCTTGACACACATACACTCTTCATACACAGGTGTCAGGTTAGTAAAGCTTACCTTGACACACATACACAGTTGACAGGTGAGTGAAACTTACCTTGGCACACATACACTCTTCATACACAGGTGTCAGGTTAGTAAAACTTACCTTGACACACATATACTCTTCATACACAGGTTAGTAAAACTTACCTTGACACACATACACTCTTCATACACAGATGTCAGGTTAGTAAAACTTACCTTGACACACATACACTCTTCATACACAGGTGTCAGGTGACTGAAACTTACCTTGACACACATACACTCTTCATAAACAGGTACCAGGTGAGAGAAACTTACCTTGGTACACATACACTCTTCATAAACAGGTACCAGGTGAGTGAAACTTACTGTGACACACATACACAGGTGTCAGGTGAGTGAAACTTACCTTGACACATATACACTCTTCATACACAGGTACCAAGTGAGTGAAACTTACCTTGACACACATACATTCTTCATAAACAGGTACCAGGTGAGTGAAACTTACTGTGACACACATACACAGGTGAGTGAAACTTACCTTGACACATTTACACTCTTCATAAACAGGTACCAGGTGAGTGAATCTTACTGTGACACACATACACAGATGTCAGGTGAGTGAAACTTACCTTGACACATATACACTCTTCATACACGGGTACCAGGTGAGTGAAACTTACCTTGACACATATACACTCTTCATAAACAGGTGCCAGGTGAGTAGAACTTACCTTGACACACATACACTCTTCATATACAGGTGTCAGTTGAGTTTAACTTACCATGGCACACAAACATCAACTTAATTTACTAAATATATATTTAAATTATACCTTGATAATATCTTCATGTGCCTGATTAGGACTAAATTCAACTAGTTGCTAAGTTGGTGCTACCTGAAATCACAAGTAAAAACTTAGGTGCAAATAAGATAACCCACTAATATTTTTGTAAATTTTGGTGTTGTTAAACAGACATTTGATCATTGATTTTCAATTAAAACCTTTACATCAATCATTACTAACTGCAAGTCTAGTAACACATGCTTTATCAATGAGGTGAATATTTGTATTAAGCTATATCAAATTTGTTTCAGGGATTTAGATCATTTGGAGCAGTCAGCAGACACTGTGCTAATTTGAACTTTAAACTGTATGACCTAGACTTGATCTAATACTTGAAAGGACACACAGTTTTGTATGATGCTATTCTTATATCAATGCAACAGAAGATAAAAACAGAGAAAAAAAGATTATAAGAAATATATTGTTTTAATTATACCTGGATGACTTCAGACAGTGCCTGATCAGGGCTAACTACCAGTACATAGTCAGTTGGCACTACCTGTAATATATGCAAATATTTGCTTCTTTAAACCTACATAAGGGTTTCTCCATGACCTAGTGGTCTAAGGCGCTGTCTCAAGATCATTGACCTCTCACAGCTAAGGTCATAGGTTTGAGATCCACTTGCTCCAAAAACTTCAATAGAGGAAGTTTGCCAGTTACTTGTGGAAGGACAGTGCTTCTACTCGGATTCATTATGAGGTCTTCTACCACCAATAAAACTGGATAAGCCATATATAGCCTGAAATGTGTTAAAAATAGCTTTGGTGCTATTGCCTTTGCATTATTTATGTTACATAAATGCTTCAGGAACTTTTAACCTATGGTTGATTTTCATTCTATAAATAATCTATAACGATTAAATGACAAAACAAGACTATGAATCAATTTTTTAAACCGAGTCTGATTATTTGTCATAATGCAACACCATGGACTGTTGTCATATTTATCTTGATCTTGGACTCATTATCCAAAAGGCTACAGAGGTAATTGTCAGTATATTTATGTATAAAAGTTGCAAGTGCATCTAAATTGTTTTGAGGCGTTTCAATAAAGAACAGTTAATCAACATATTTTTTTCTCTATTGGTACTTGTATCGATTTATTTACTAAAAATAACTGTGAATGTATGGAATGAGATTATTAAAATACAACTTTTTATTTTACCTGGGTGATCCCATCTGGTGTAAGACCAGGACTGACAGCAACATGCTGATTTGGCACTACCTACAATTAACATAATTTAATGTTAGCTGAGTTGTATAGATTTATTACATTGTTGAAATTGTAAAAAATATTTATACATTAGTTACATTTTAATAAAAATTAGTCCAAACAATCAGACATTTGAAATGCTATTGCAGCCTCATCAAAATTGGATAGAATATATATATATATTTACACAATGTCATTCACAAACAAATTCAGTGAATCCTGGGCAATTAAATAGAACTGATGATGCAGCTCTGTAAACAATGACAAAAAGTGTTACTGTTTCCTTTAAAGAAAAACATATTGTAAAATGTGGGAAGATTATCTAATTGTATTGTTTAAATGCAATTATATATTACGGTTATTACCTGTGCAATTCCTGGAAAAGGATCTACAGCTAACTGTGTTGGCGCTACCTACAATCACAGCAAGTGAATATTTCATGACCATACTAATACAAATATATTATCTACTTATTTGTGTGCTAACATATGAAAGTTTTGTATAATATGTATTTATTTTTTTTAAATCCAAAGCAATATTTAGTTGTTTTATTAATGTTTGTTTTAATATTTAGCATCATTATTATGCCACTGATGGCTAACACACGATCAGTTAAGCTAACAACTGTTTCCTTGGTTCCTGGAAAGTAAACCAGTACTCAAGCACGCCCCATCTCTGCAAACAACTGGCAACTTTCCTACTTCAGCATCAGTAACAAATGACAATATATATAAATCATCACCGAGACGGTGACTGTGTGGTGATTTGAACTATGACAATGTAAAATGATATGATTTTAAAATATACCATTTAATGTATTTAAGTGTATTCATTTTATTATTAATGGATATTCTTTATCTTACAATGGTTACCCTAAATAATAACACATTATTTCTTTTAAACAATTGTAAAGTATTCTCAGTGACAATCCTGTCATTCTTTTTAAACTCTATTTATAACAATTTATTATAACAGTTAAACTTACATTATAGTTGTGCTCATCAGCAAAAAATAAACACAATGACAGGAGCTGAAAACATAAATTACAATGGATACAATTAAACCATTTTCAAAGATTGGTAGAATGTGGGGCGGAAGTCAAATGGATAGTGTTAGCTGCTCATGCCTGAGGTTGCAGGTTCAATCCCCAGTTGACCAGATGCCCCATATAAAACAACACTCAGTTGTTGGTGCTACCCAGGAAACGGACTCGGAGAGTGGTTGATATGAGCTCTGAGCTTTCATTGCAATCAAGCTAAAATAAATTAGTATGAACTAAATTATTATTAAATTTAGTTACATACATAAATTTATAGTCAGTTACTCACCAGCTCAATTGGCTATATAATGATTCAAACTCCTGACCCCTTGATTGAAAGTCTGACACATTACCCACTTAGTGCGACATATTGCAATTTATTAGAATCCTTGTAAAGATTTTTTATTTTGCTTCTCTAGAGACAAGTCGGATATCAAAATAATTAAAAAGCTGTGCATAAACACCATATTTATGAGCTTAGTTACCAACAAAGATATTAAACCAGGTCCTGCTGTGGCTGGATGTACACACACCTATAGTATAAAGTTCTTTATTAAATTACCCACCAAGACCATACATCGATTTATTGACATGCAATTTAAAACTAAGGTTATCATACGTAACACTTGCACTTGGTGTGTGTGTGTGGGGGGGGGGGGGGGGGGGGGGGGTAGTAGTAGTAGAGCACTGAATCCATGTTCGATGGGGGGGGGGGGCTGGAGTTCGATCTTTCGACTATATGTGGTGTCCTTGAGTAAGACGGTTTTTTCCGCATATGCTAAGTACTGGTTCTACCAAGGCAGTCTCTTGTAAACTGGTACCAAGTTAAGTTTCACAATAGTAGTAAAATTAATAAGTTTAAACTTAACTCTCGTTTACATGTACGTGTTCGACTTAAACAAAACATAAACTAAGATTATCACACGTATCGGGGTTTACATCCAACCACTAATTCCGTATAAAAGACATTATTATTACCGAAAGCATTAACATTTCGTGTTTACTGTCCGTCTTGAATTTTAGCGGTAAATAGAAAAATCCGAGGATTCCGAATGTTCCAAGTTGATCATGCGCAGTGAAAGGGAACCTTCTTGATATTTAGCCTCTTCCGCTCGGCATTTCCCATTCGGAATTCCTCGGACACTGCTCGCACTATTTGTGCTTACGCAGTAAGCCTCGGATGTATGGCAATGTGCGCGGAGTGATATGTTCAAAATTTAAACAATTTGTTCGCCGGGAGATATCGCTCTCCATCCAGGAGTATCGTGACGTAAACAAAAATGGCGGTTTTTTGAATTTTCCAGCCAGGAAAAATACGATTTTAAAGATACTGGTACTGATCCCGTGACTCGTCTTTTACCCCAGTCTTTGTATGATACATAAGATATTGCTTATGTATTAATGTTAAACATTTTTGATTTGTGAACTTGTCATATACGAACTACGTGTAATGATGGCGGATTTTCGAACTTGCGTCGATTATGGACTTGCCAAAATGCGTACCAGTTTTGAGTTGAAAGATAAACAGATTGACATTTTATCAGCATTGTACCATTCAAAGGACTGCATTGGAGTTTTACCAACTGGATATGGTAATAGTGTAATTTTCCATTTGTTACCATATATTATGCAAAAAAAATATGGAAAGGATGATCCAATAATTGTTTTAAATTGTAACGCCCTTGAATTCGATCATGAAAGACCAGGTAAGGTCACTGCGTTCCAACGGTTTCATGGCCTGCTATTTATCATATGCTGGGAAGGGAGGACTTTCTTTTAATGAAGAAGAAGATTATGTTGGAGATGATGACACCATGGAAAGTAACAAGGCCCTACTTCCAACAGCTGTCACCATGACACAGCTGAAAAGGGGCCAATACCACCCATGTATATGCCCATCCTGAGTCACTGATTAATAATAAGTCAATATCTGCCATGCTGAGAACACCTGTATTCCAGGATAGGGTCTGTGCCATAGTGATTGATGAAGTACACATGGTTGCTGAATGGTAAGTTGCTTTATTTTTTACTTTCACTAGTACAGTTAGCTGCTGTCAGTGTTCAGCCAGTACTGATAATAAGGCTACTGCCATCCCAGTACTGAGGTAACACCCAGACTTGGATACCTTATTTACACTTAATACCACAATTTTCCATATTTATCTCATTTTCTTTAGGTTTTGCAAATGATTGTGGTTTTCGTCAACCTACTTGTTTGTCTACCTTTTATTTTAAAGTGACCCTTGATCCCTCGGATCAATTGGCAGAGAATTTTTGTAATCTTCGATATATGCTTGAGTTCTTAACAAACTTCTTTTTCTATATATAAATTGGTCATAACTCTGATTAAAAAACAACTTGTCACACTGAATCATTTAAATAGTACATATGTATGTGACTGAACTTGACATGACGTGGGTAGTAGAACTAGTTATTGATACCTGTTATGGGTATATGAGTTTGCAAAATATTAAATAAAAGGAGTAAACAAAAAAACATGAGTCTGGAGTGAGTATATGGCTCCCTTTTTCTTTGAAAGTCGAGCTATGTCTTAAAAAACAACCATTTTTATATATATACATGTATCAAAATGTTGTTTTTTTTGCATATTTTCTGTTACATGTTTCATTGATGTATTAATGTTTATATGCTTAAGCAGTCAGATAGCTCAGTGGTTAGAGCATCCCAAAAAATTATACATGTATATTTTTGGGGGAGGTCTCAGGTTCAAATCCTGATCTGACATATTGCATAATTAATATACTGGTAGAGTTAACTCTGTATAACTGAACACATAATATAACATGAAGCCAACCAGAATGAAGATTCCAGACTCACTCTCAAATTACAAAAAACAACAGTTTGAAGTTTAAATTATTGTTATATATACAATGGATCCAAATTCAATCCAAAATAAAACAAATCCTTGGTTTGACAAACAATAAAATGTAAGTTTCACTTCTTTCATTTGGTCTCTCTCTCTGTGAATGACAAGCCTGCAAACATTACTTATTTACTATGGAATTAAAAAAAATCAATGGTGGACTTGTACCTATAAGAAAGACTTCAGGTCATCCTTAAAAATATAAATTGTAATGCTATGCTCTCAAAATTTTATTGTCTTTCGAATTGTTTAAAAAAATCATAAATTCTGTCCATTTTTCTTAAAATGGCAATCTATACAAAATCAAAATTTAGAAAAGAAAAAAATTAGCTACCTACCTACCCAGAAGAAAATACTGGGTCAGAGTACAGCAAACAACTATTCTTTTAAGAATGGTCTCAGTGAGGTAGGGATGATTTTCTAAAATGTTAGAAATAACCTCTTGTTTACACTCTCATGGTCTTAAATGACAACTTTGGAGATATTTTTTTAATAAAAAAAAAAAACACATTTAGACACATTTTGCCTCAAATAAAGAATATATATGCATATTTACAATGAAATTTCATGAAAATCACAACATTTTGAAGATTTTTTATTTTGAATGATTGAATTGTACAATTTTTTTAGCATTTACACAGTATTGAATAAAGTTTTTTGGTAAGATAATGTCTTCAATGTGTCATGAGTGTTTCAGTATAAAATTTTAGTTGAATTTATTATAAAACAGTTTTTATTATGTAGAATTAGTTATACACATAATTGCATGTCGGTCAACATATCGCACCTGTATATATCGAGGGCTTGGCACAACACTATTGTAACTAAGTTCTTGTAAATTGTTCAGGAGGATGACAATTTTTTTTTCTTCTTTAGATATTTTTGCTAATATGTTTTAAAAATTTTAATGGAAACTGCATTTCTTACAATATAAACAAGTGTTATCAATTAAAGCTTTAGTACAACTTGATTTATTTGTAAAAGTTTGAGTTACAATAGTGTTGTGCTGAAAAATTCAATACACACTGAATTCAGGCTTTGTGTAAAGATTTATGACATAAAAAAATAATATCTTAGTTTAAAATAGTGTGACTCAATATGCAATTGTTTGAACTTATGTTGTAATTAATCCAAAATCATTTTTGATTACATTAAAGATTAACACAAACATATAGAAGCATTGGAAAAAACAATACCATTATCTACTGTAACATCTACATTTCCTATAGGAACCCAAATGCACCTTTTACATTACTCCATTATGTAGGTACTGTATCCTCTCTACCAACAACAATCTATAAGACCAACCAGAACCCCATTACTCACTGTACCCTAAACACCCACCATTCAAACATCAACACTACCAACAGCACTAACCGCTGTGCCCTAAACATCCACCATACCATCTCAACTTCTCACTGTTCCCATACCAACATCACTAGTCTACCCTGTGTTTCCTGGACACTACATCCCCCATACAATCTCAACTTTATATCAGCATCACTACCCACTACATTCTCGATACATTCTCATCTACCAGTACTCAGTCACTGTTGCCATACCAACATCACTAGTCTACCCTGTGTTTCCTGGACACTACATCCCCCATACCATCTCAACTTTATATCAGCATCACTACCCACTACATTCTTGATACATTCTCAACTACAGGTACTCAGTTACTGATCTCAACTTTATATCAGCATCACTACCCACTACATTCTTTATACATTCTCAACTACCGGTACTCAGTCACTGTTTCCATACCATCATCACTAGTCTACCCTGTGTTTCCTGGACACTACATCCCCCATACCATCTCAGCTTTATATCAGCACCACTACCCACTACATTCTTGATACATTCTCAACTACAGGTACTCAGTTACTGTTGCCATACCAACATCACTAGTCTACCCTGTGTTTCCTGGACACTACATCCACCATACCATCTCAACTTTATATCAGCATCACTACCCACTAAATTCTTGATACATTCTCAATTACCGGTACTCAGTCACTGTTGCCATACCAACATCACTAGTTTACCCTGTGTTTCCTGGACACTACATCCACCATACCATCTCAACTTTATATCAGCATCATTACCCACTACATTCTTAATACATTCTCAACTACAGGTACTCAGTTACTGTTGCCATACCAACATCACTAGTCTACCCTGTGTTTCCTGGACACTACATCCCCCATACCATCTCAACTTTATATCAGCATCACTACCCACTAAATTCTTGATACATTCTCAATTACCGGTACTCAGTCACTGTTGCCATACCAACGTCACTAGTTTACCCTGTGTTTCCTGGACACTACATCCACCATACCATCTCAACTTTATATCAGCATCATTACCCACTACATTCTTAATACATTCTCAACTACCGGTACTCAGTCACTGTTGCCATACCAACATCACTAGTCTACCCTGTGTTTCCTGGACACTACATCCACCATACCATCTCAACTTTATATCAGCATCATTACCCACTACATTCTTAATACATTCTCAACTACCGGTACTCAGTCACTGTTGCCATACCAACATCACTAGTCTACCCTGTGTTTCCTGGACACTACATCCCCTATACAATCTCAACTTTATATCAGCATCACTACCCACTACATTTTCGATACATTCTCAACTACCGGTACTCAGTCACTGTTGCCATACCAACATCAATACCCTGTGTTTCTTGGATACTACATCCACCATACCATCTTAACTCCTTACTGTTCCCTCTACATTTATAATTCTATACTAATTTTACAATACAAAGGTCCTGTCATTGTCAAAACTAATCCAGATAGACCCAACATATACATTGACATAAAAAAAACAACTTCCGAACAACAGGAAATATGATGAATTTATAGAACCCATAGCCATGCAATTAAAAAAAGAACAACACCGATTTCCTCTCACAATCGTGTATATGGAGAATTTGGAAGCCCTTGGGTACTGCTATCAGTTTCTTGCTTATATTTTAAAGGATGAACAGTACAGTGGTGAGTCAATTCCAGAGAACAGAATTTTTGCACAGTACCACAAGGACTACACATGTGAAATGAAAAGACATATTGTGACTGAACTCACCAAAACAGATCCCAAGATAAGGCTTGTTCTGGCCACAGTGGCTTTAGGAATGGGGCTAAATGCACCATCAATGTGTCAAATTATACACTGCAGACCACCAACTACCCTAGAATCATACATGCAGGAAATCGGTCGTGCAGGACGACAGGGACAACCAGCAAATGCTACTTTGTATTTCAACAACAGTGACTTGTCAAAGTCAAGAAAAGGACTGTCAGATGACATTGTTAGATTTTGTAAGAATGACACCACTTGTCTCAGACTACAATTAGATAATTACTTTGGCTTTGATAATGTTCTTTTCAGTGGTTCTAGAAAAAACTGCTGCTCTAACTGCAGAAGTGCAAGCCAAGATCGTTAAATTAAAGAATATTGTTAACGGGACACATTGCAATGTTCATTTTTTAAATCAACACAAATTAAGTCTTAAAGGGGACATCACTCCTGTACAATTAGAACAACATTAGAAAATATTGCGTCTGACCTGTAGTTTTTAATTATGCACCAAATATTTATTAGATACATGCACTTTTTCACAATTTTTGAGTGAAAAGTTTAAACCAATAATTTACTCAAAATTAATTTAAAAAGGTTGAATAATCCCTGTAAGATTTGAGTGATGTTAACTAATATCAAATTTATTTTATGATTTAAATATGTGTATAACTAATTCTACATAATAAAAACTGTTTTATAATAAATTCAACTAAAATTTTATACTGAAACACTCATGACACATTGAAGACATTATCTTACCAAAAAACTTTATTCAATACTGTGTAAATGCTAAAAAAATTGTACAATTCAATCATTCAAAATAAAAAATCTTCAAAATGTTGTGATTTTCATGAAATTTCATTGTAAATATGCATATATATTCTTTATTTGAGGCAAAATGTGTCTAAATGTGTTTTTTTTTTTTTATTAAAAAAATATCTCCAAAGTTGTCATTTAAGACCATGAGAGTGTAAACAAGAGGTTATTTCTAACATTTTAGAAAATCATCCCTACCTCACTGAGACCATTCTTAAAAGAATAGTTGTTTGCTGTACTCTGACCCAGTATTTTCTTCTGGGTAGGTAGGTAGCTAATTTTTTTCTTTTCTAAATTTTGATTTTGTATAGATTGCCATTTTAAGAAAAATGGACAGAATTTATGATTTTTTTAAACAATTTGAAAGACAATAAAATTTTGAGAGCATAGCATTACAATTTATATTTTTAAGGATGACCTGAAGTCTTTCTTATAGGTACAAGTCCACCATTGATTTTTTTTTAATTCCATAGTAAATAAGTAATGTTTGCAGGCTTGTCATTCACAGAGAGAGAGACCAAATATATATATATACACAATACTATAGTTATATAATACATGAAAATTGTTTTAACAAGTTTTTATCAATTATAACTTTTCCACCATTAGTAACAGTTCATCTGTCAATTTGTTGCCAGCAGAACGATTCAGGCCCAAGAAGGTCTTTTGTTTTGTTATTACATTGTATCTTTTGAAAATTTAATAGGCCCATGAAGACTTTGTGCTCACTTGTGGACAGGGTTACTTTTACTCGTACATACTACAGAAATTCAACATGAATGATTTGAATGACCAACCTGAGCATCCAGCCATTGAGAGTACAATTAAAAACTGGACTAATGCACACAAGATAAAAGTTTTCAACACAGTGATGGATGAAATTGTCACAGATATATTCATATATATGTTGTATATAAAATATGTTTAAAGTATTAAAGAATAATGTGTCAGTAAGATGGGTGATGATTTCTTCTAGTATCTCTGATACAGTGGATTTAAGCATAACTGTTCACAAGCATCATAGTTTTTATCTACTTTAATCATAAATGAGAATTTCCTCATCATTACTGCCATTCAATAATTATCAAAAAGAAGAATGTTTTTGTAGTTTTCACCTATCTAAATTAACAAACTTACTTTAAATCGACTCTTCACGTTTCCATTCACATTTGCTCTCTCAATCAAGATCTTTAAATTTGGTAGTGTTCCAACGTCTCTGCCACAACTCAAATTCAGAAATTTCTTGCACAGCTTCTAAAAAAAGTATTTTATAAAATATAGCTACCCGGTGTTTATTTTATTTTTCTTGGAGAATAATAAAGACTTTTCGAGGAAATAGGTTATATTCTGAAAAAATCACTCTTTTAATGACAGCAATCAGTACAATGCATGGCAGCAGTCAGTAGCATTCAATACAATACATGATGGCAGTCAGTACAATGCATGGCAGCAGTCCAGTCTGTACAATGCATGGCAGCAGTCTAGTCAGTACAATGCATGGCAGCAGTCAGTACAATACATGGCAGCAGTTAGAAGCATTTAATACAATACATGACAGCAGTCAGTACAATGCATGACAGCAGTCAGTACAATACATGGCAGCAGTTAGAAGCATTTAATACAATACATGACAGCAGTCAGTACAATGCATGACAGCAGTCAGTACCATTCATGGCAGCAGTTGGAAACGTTCACTACAATACATGACAGCAGTCAGTACAATACATGGCAGCAGTCAGTACCATTCATGGCAGCAGTTGGTCGCATTCAAAACAATACATGACAGCAGTCAGTACAATGCATGGCAGCAGTCAGTACCTTTAATGGCAGCAGTTGGAAGAATTCAATACAATACATGACAGCAGTCAGTACCATTCATGGCAGCGGTTGGTAGCATTCAAAACAATACATGACAGCAGTCAGTACATTGCATGACAGCAGTCAGTACCATTCATGGCAGCAGTTGGTATCATTCAAAACAATACATGACAGCAGTCAGTACAATGCATTGCAGCAGTCAGTACCATTAATGGCAGCAGTTGGTAGCATTCAAAACAATACATGACAGCAGTCAGTACAATACATGGCAGCAGTCAGTACCATTCATGGCAGCAGTTGGTAGCATTCAAAACAAAACATAGTTTGGACTTGACTTACTTCCAAGAAATCTTGCAATGTATGGAACATCTCTATGATGACAGGGTGTAAGTGGTCAAATCTCTGACTAGCTGAATGGGCCCCTGCCCTCAGTGATTTGGCACCTTGAAGTCTCACTCTTGTAAGTTGGTCACCTCCAAATGGAACAAACAGCTGTTCAAGATCTGAAACTGATCATATAATACACACTTTAATATGAATCCACCATTTCAATATATGTGGTAAGTATGGCTCCATCAAACAACTTACAACAAATAAAAAATGAATATCTATACTGGTATATAAAATCATATTTAATTGTAATCCAATGACCGCGGAAATGTGTGAATTGGATGAAAAACACCTTGTAAAAACCTAATGTCGCATAATATACACATTGTGCTTATATTAAGTTGTTAATTTTAAGTAAAACGTGCTGAACACATTACAGTTTTAAACATATTATATGACCTTAAAGTTGGCCACAATTCTAAAAATCTTATTCTAATAAATCTAGAAATGGGTCTGCAGGACACAGATACCCCCCACCCCACTTAAAAGTATTAACTTTTATCAAAATGCCAAAAAGGGGCCACAACTTAAAATTTTACCAACATTGACAAATATCAATCTTAACCTGTTCGAATCCCCCGCCCGGCAACAGTCTCCGTGATGATTGATATACGACATTGTGTCTCATTATCATTCGTCTCTCACCACTGATTCAAGTGGGAAAGTTATCAGTTACTTGCGGAGATGGGGTGTGCTCGAGTACTGGTTAATCCCAGGAAACAGTGGTTAGGTTAACTGATCGTCTGTTAGCCCTCGATGGCATAAAAATGACGCTAAATATTCAATCAGTCAATCAATAACCTGTATTTTATAGTCATGGGGCTATACAAAAAACATATTGGTTTGTGTCATGAACCAAACTGAAAGACACATATATGCATGAATAGCAATAACCCGTAATGCCTTTTTACCATTCCATAAAATGTATTTTTTTGTAAGAATTACCTCTTCCAAATTTGGTGTACCACCTATTCAGATTGCTTTCACACTCGTCCATAATCTTAATGCAGTCTGAATATGATGCTTCATTGTTTAATGACACCGGCAATATGAAGATCTTTGAATGTTGTGACATCTCTTCTTGAAGGGGATGGGGAATGTGCTGGGGGGTTATACTTTCCATCCACTTAAAACCATCAATTTTCATCATCTCTCTCCCTAGCAAGATTTTTAAACTACCCATGAATGTTTCTATCTCATCTGCCTTAAAATAGTAAAAAGAAATATAAACTGGTAAATAAAAGCCACTGGCTCATAATGAACATTTACAAAAATGTATCAGTATATACATGTATATATAAAATTATATTTGTCGAAGAGTAGCGTAAAAAGTAATTATATATGTATCAAATTTATACTTTTAGGTGATAATTAGTAAGACATATGCAAAACAACTGAGCATTTTTTTTTGTGTAATTCAAAAGGCAGTATGCATATTTGGGTAAATTTTTGTTTAATACCATCATAAGTGCTCAATAACGTGTAAAACTGAATAAAACTACCTTAAGTGTAAAGGAGTCTACATCAACACTCTCAATCACATGATCCTGGCAAGCTAGATGATCACATTTCACACGATCTAATGTAAAGTCTGTGGCGAAGAAATGATAGTCTCGGTCTCTGTTTTTCATCCGCATGTCATTGGTTGCCACACGATGTCCAAATTATCACCATTAAATTTCCCGTTGGCACCAATGGAAATTTGTTGAATTAGACTTTCTTCAGATTCGTTCCCAAACCCTTCGATTATATTTCTTTTTGACTCTTCTGTCAGTGTCAGGTGGATTTTGTTAAGTTTTGACAGCAGCTGCAATGATAACAGATTTTTAAGCTTGACAAGAGGCAGGGCAAGTTAAAATATAGCAGTACAGTACCTTTACATCATTTAGTATTTCAATATGAGCCCACAAATTCTGTTATCACATTATAGAAATTTCATGGTGAATTATTTTAAATAAATGTTATTTGATTGTTTTCAACCATAAAATGAATTAAAAAAAAATATTGGTTTGATTATTTCATTGAAATACATGTATTAGTTATATATTTCATTGCATACTTGTTGTTTTGTCAATCATGATCATACCACTTCAATGATATTTCATATATTATTTGTGTGTTCTTAAATTGCATTTAAAGGAATTATATCAGGATTTTTCAAAATATTGAAATTGACTTATCAATAAACATTTTTTCCAGTATATCATGCCTATATATACTTACTGACCCCTCATTGACAAGCATACCTATTTAACCATGTCAAAATAAAAAAATAACTGCACATGTTGCATATCGTTTTAACGAGGGAATATCGGTCTGGCTACATTATGAAGGATAAATATTTTGAAATTAATAATATTATATCATTGTACTGGTAACCAAATTATGAAAAATTATGTAAAAATCATAAAATCAGATAACAAAATACAAATACTTACTTATGCCATGTCAATAACAGAAACTGCTCCATTGATATCAGAATACTATAACAGAACTGGAAAAATAAAAGAACATTATAACAGAACTGGAAAAATAAATGAACACTAAACAGAAATGGAAGCATAAAAGACCATCATAACAGAACTCGAAGAAACCAAAACACAACTTCATAACTTGAATCCCCGTCCAATCATGGTCTACATGATTGATATACAATAATTGTGTGTCATTGTCATTCATCTTTCAGTTATCATTACATGCATTACATGATAGGTGTGCTTGAGTACTGGTTAACCTTCCAGGATCCCAGGGAAGAGTGGTTAGGTTAACTGATGGACTGTAAGCTTTCGATGGCATAAAAATTCTGCTAAATGTTCAAATAAACAAATACACAAAAAGTAATTGAATATATCTTGAAATAAAATCTAAACATTGGAAATAAAACACAAACTTCATGCAATTTACATGGGTTACATTAAATATAGAAAGTTCATGGCTAATTTACCTTATCATCTGCATTGTATCTCAATGCAACAGATGTGTATAGGCGCTGCTACAGCTGACAGTTGATTATTCCTACTGTGTAGGATCATTCCATATATAGTCCCCATAATGGCCAGTTTAGAATCATTGGTTATTTTGCTTCCCAGTGCTGTTTTTAAGCACTGAAAAAGCACTGGGCAGCCACTATGCATTTCTAGTACAGCATCATATGTTCCTTCCGCTTAACACTAAGCCACTTTTGTCAAACAGTACACTTTTAGTTGTCGCTAAACTCTTCAGCTGACTGTCCATATCAGTAAATACAGGGCTGGTTGTTTCAGTAAAAAGTTCATTTACATCTTCCTGTGTTTCTGTCTCTTTGGTGAATATACAGTTTTTATTATACATATGATCTTGTCATTTTGCCAAATGAAATCTTTCTCCGACTTTTTTTATTTGTTTGATTAGACTCTGAAAGTAAACATTTTTTAAAATAATTTATTTAAAAATATAAAAGCACACAAATTATTAAGCAGTTAATAATTTTTAGTTTATACGGTTTTACTTTAATTCAACTGGGGGAAAAACTCAGAGCTTATATGAGTTTGCTTCCAGACTAGAACCTGAAGTTAATACCAATGTTGTTTTGTGAGAGGCATCGGGTAGAGCTGGCAGTGGAACCTTCAACCTCTAGTATGAATCGCACACACCTTATCAACTATAATCTGTCCGGCTTTATAAAGCTTTTATGAGAGGGTATGCATAATAAATCAATAAAATATTCCAGGAATTTGAAATTATCTTAATTATCACTATTTGAAGTTCTCTTATAAGCCATATATTAGAATTCAGCATATACATCTATATGTATTTACAAAATTAATAAAAAACAGCTAAATCAAATTACATATATTTTATAATGATTATGTAGATCTATGTAATTTCACAAACATATTGTACAGTTTTTAAGAGAGTCCATATGATATATACGCCTTCAGTTACAATTTTTACTTGCCTGTTAAACTGAGCCCCTCTAGTTTCTCTACAGATAAGACTAACTGCTCGGCCACGCTTGTTCTTCTTTTCAAATCAGAATTTGGCGTTGTCGCCATACGTTTAAATCTGAAAGTTTTATTTTCAAGCTCACTTAAATTTGTGATAATGTTCTTTCTGTTAAAATCAGTGGTCTCCAAAAATGTCAAACACTTATCACACACATATAAATTATCTACCGTTGAATTTACGTCTCCAACTAAACTTTTTAAATACTGAAATGCATTGTTTTTTCTGGCTTTGTTGTTATTGAAACAGTGTAATCTTTTGGTAGTGGCATTACAAACAACACACTTTGTGAGCGGTTTGGTGGGCGTTGTCCTCAATGACGCTTCCGCCATGTTCGTTGTTGTTGTAGTCTGCTGTTGAAAGTAGTCCGGCGGCATACATCCGAGGTTTGATTCGGAGAATTGAGCGAGGTGTTCCGAATGGGCATTTCCGTAAATGTTCCGATTGGATGATATTAAAACCCTTACTCTTCCGGCCAAATCCCGGTCACTGGAATAATTACATTAGTTACTTAAAAACATTAATTATCTATGTTTCTCATTAAATATGACGTCAAAATAATAATTGCGCATGGATATGTCAATAAAATGAGACATATAAAACAGAGATAAATAACTGCAGCAGTGACACATTATGATATATTTTTAAAATTAAACGCTTCATTAAATCATTAATCGCATTTTGTGGTAAGAAATCATTTGTTTTTTGTTCAGAATGTTGTTTAGTGTTTAACCTCATTTGACAACCAACGTAATCGCTTCAATTTTCAAAATTGTGTCGCTCTTGTTTGTTTAAACAGCCTACAAAACAATTTAATTATTAAATTTGTTCTTAATTAATCGGTTCACGTTCACACTTGAATGACATTGCACAGACTTCGCCCTTGATTCAATTCCAAACGAGTCGTGTACAAACTACAAAGCCGTGCGAGCTATGCTTAGAAACACTAAGCAAACATCAGCTTTCAATCGTCAATCATTTCAGATTTCATTGTAGTTCCATCCAGAGTTGGCCAAATGACGTCAAACTGTCAGTCAAATAACGATTAACACTAAGCCAGTTTGGATTTCTTAATTGTTAAATTTTTACTTAATGAACACTATTACATATGAGCACAGTCCCAAAATACAGCTGTACTGTTTCTACATGCATATTGCAGAATTGACATAAACTTGAATTTATTAAATGGCATTCGTTTAGGATCTTATTTATGTGTATAATTCTATATAAATACTTATATTGAAATAACCTCAATCTCAAATAAATAGTACATGTAATTGGTGATAAAAAGATTTTTTTCCAGTTCAGATTTTCATAGGAGTCATTTTTCGTTGAGCTTTATTTGTAATATTGGTAGTTGTTTTCGATATATATGTCTCATGTATAATTTTATTTGGTTCCAGTACCTTTAAATCCTGCCAATGGAAAAAGTTCTGTCGTTGTTGTTGTATGTTTCATGCTTAAGTTTTTCTTTCCAAGAGTTCGGTATGGAAGCAATTATTGAGTGGTATTTTAAGAAATCTGAATTGTCTAGATTGTAAAGTTGTTTGATCGTATTAAAATTATAAAAGTTATAAAAGTATATGTTATGTTTGTATTCATAGGTTTTATCTTTATGTTATGTTTGTATTTATAGGTTATATCTTTATATGTTGTGTTTGTATTCATAGGTTATATCTTTATGTTATGTTTGTATTAATAGGTTATATCTTTATATGTTATGTTTGTATTCATAGGTTATATCTTTATGTTATGTTTGTATCCATGGGTTATATCTTTATGTTATGTTTATATTCATAGGTTATATCTTTTATGTTATGTTTGTATTTATAGGTTTTATCTTTATGTTATGTTTGTATTTATAGGTTATATCTTAAATGTTATGCTTGTTGTTATAGGTTATATCTTTATGTGTTATGTTTGTATTTATAGGTTATATCTTTATATGTTATGTTTGAGTGTTACGTGAATAACAATTTTTCACCAAATTTGTTAATTTCCAGGGATCATTTTGGGTCACGCCGTTGCACTATACACCCATTAAAATTCCAGATGGCGCACTAAAAAGTTTGGTGTGCACCGAACTGGCGCATTCAATTTCAGTTACGTTTCTTGTCGGTTAAAGACCCAACATCCGATCATACTATCGAATGTAAATTAGTTACTCTGCAGGGCGTGTTTTATCAACTGGGAGTGTATAATATGGTCTAACAATAGAACAGTGATAATAGCAGACAGCAAAATGTTTGTAAAACAATGCTGAAGGTTTACATTGTAACTGATACAGGAATGTTGACTTTGGGGTCAATATCACATCCCACTTTAGCATTAGGAATTACAGGGTCTTTAATTAATCATTATCAGGTAATTACTGTTTTATCAACAATATTAAGTGATGTGATAATGTTGTTGATTGATATCAAAGTAATTATGTATATGAACATATGTGCCTAATAATTTTAAACCACAATTCAAGCATTACAACCAGTCTAACAGATATGGCCAAAATCCCTATATTCAAGTTGGTATAGCCCATTATGAATCATTTAGTACGATTTGGAGGGAAATTAAAATACATAGATATGTTACATGTTATGTGCTAATGTTGATGTGATTGAAAATTGCAAAAGGTGTCTTTCTCAACTCGATACCTCAAATCATACCTTGGATACAAAGTTGAGTGATAGAGACTGTTCTAATATTAAACTTTAATTAATGTTGGTGTTTTATCATGCATGTGTATTAATTGTAAATTATAAATTGTGGTGATTATAAACAAGGCCATGCCTATCAAAAACAAAATAAAAAGTGAAAAAAACATTAAAAAAATTGGTTCCTGTTATAACAATGTAATACACGGAGGGAGATAAAACACTTCAACTTCATTAAAGCAGAAATCATGATGAATAAATCAGCTGTAATTAAGAATTTACTGATAAATAATTAAGAAAAAGACCAGAAATGTTTTTTGATTTGGTAATTTTAAGTCACTTTCAAAAGCTTTCATTTGACAAAAGCTGTTTATATATATATATATATTCATGATATTCCTGGTGAAAACACTATCTTTAGTTTTAATTTAAAACTATCATTTCTGTTTCACATGTAAAATTATTCATTCATGTGGCACCATAATTTGTTTTTAATAAAGAAGAGGAACAATTGTATAATTCAATTAAATATGGTGATATACAACTGTTGGTGATTAAAAAAAGAATAATAGAAGGAATCATTTATAAGTTTGGTAAGTCTTGCATGATTTGTAGTTTGTATTTAACTATTATATCTTAAATACAGCCATGTGAGCTACAGCATGCCAGTTTGTTTACAAACATTGGTCACATGACAAATATTGACCCGTTTGCTCCTCCCACAAAATTCAAATTTCTCTGTAACTGATTGTCTGTTGTAAGCAATAAGTAATAACTTATTGCAGATTTTATTCTGAAATTTTCAGGAACTGTGAGTAATATTAAGACCATGTTGCATGACAAATTTCAAATTTTTCATTCCATGAATTTATTTTAGATTTGAAAATTACTCTCCCAGATCTGAATGTTTTGAAAAATAAGGGAAAACACTCCCACCGCCATTACCTCCCTTTTATACCCCGGTTGGGTCTTTAATTATGTCTTTTAGTTAAATTCGGTAATCCTCGGTGTTTTTCGTCAGTTATCTGCAATTGGTATCCCTTGGTGTTTTTCACATTCGGAACACCTCGCTCAATTCTCTGAATCAAACAGTGCGAGCAGTGCCGAGGAGTTCCGAATGTCATGATCCTAAGTAACCTGCATACAGTAGCCAGTCTATGTTCCTTGACTGTGACTGTCTTCGAACCGGAAGTAGAGTGAACCGGTCCGTGGAGTTTGGATCCTAAGTAGACGCTTGCATAGTTCTGCACGTTTGTGGTCAAAATTATAATTTTCCGCGAAGTTATACAATGAATTTTAACGTAGTAAACGATGGATAGCATTTGTTTTTTATTTGAATTTCCGATGTGCTTGGGAGACGCAAAATAAAAAAGACTCTTTGGAGAGACATTCATTCAATAATAAATTAAATGACAATTTAAATTAATTCTAATAATATAATATAAATGATAATAAAATGAAAATGATAATAATAAAAGTAAATGATAATTGAGATAAAATAATGAAAATGACTCTCTTATTTTCCTTTATTGGCAGCTGTGCATTTCAAACATATTGGTATATAATATAATAATATTTCATTTGGTAATATAGGCCTCTGGCCCAAAATACAAACAATACAATTTTACAATAGAGTGACTAATATACAAATAATAAATGTAGTTGTAGCATTACAATGGATATTATTAAAGTAACTATAGAATATTAACTTCTAGTTTTCTAGTGTTCATTGCATGATATAAATATTTAGCGATTGACAAAATTTCATCTGATTTTGAAGATGACATTAGGGAATAGAATAAATTATGAGTGCTGTTTCTTAACCATATATCTTTAAAATAAGTAGCTCTCATGTCGTTATACAATGGACATTCGAAGAAAAAATGATATTCATCTTCAATAACATACGTGTTTGTCCTTAAGCAGAAAAAGCAGTATCTTAAATGCCTATCAATTCCTATATGTCTTCCTTTCTCTATCATTAAATCATGGCTAGAGCAACGGAAATTAGACATAGCTCTTCTATATTTATATGGCAAGTCGTAGAGTTAAATAATGCTCAACGTTGAGTAAAGACTTATAGTATTTATAATGTAATGCTTTTGGTGAAGATTCAACATCATCATGCCAATTTTGTGAATAACAGTCGATTTAGCGTTGCTTGAAAATATTAATAAACCCTACATCATTCCCAACGTCATGGGAGATCCACACGTACCCAAAGCCAAATTTGAAAAGCATTTCTTTTATACACCCTGCCCAAGTTTTTCTACCAGATTCATGTAGACGTTTTAGCATAACATAACAATGCTTTGGATACCTGTGGTCTCTCATGCATGTTAATTTTAACCAATATTTAATACAGTTTGTCATATAAATAGTACAGAGTGGCACTCTTCCACATTCACCGAGAGCAAAATAACAGGCAGTATTTTGAGACAAATTACAATATTGTTTGCAAAATTTAACTTGTACAGATTCTATTTTATCAACATAATTATAACCCCAAATTTCTGATGCATAGCATAAAATAGGCTTAACCATTGAGTCAAAAATTTTAAACATATCAATAGGATCAATATGACCGAATTGTCGTTGAAAGTTAAAAATACAGGCAGATGCTTTTAGACCTTGTAGTGAAAGTGTCTCTTGGGTTTTGGACCAAACTAGTTTGGGTGTGAAAAGTACACCTAAATATTTATAGCAAGGAACAACTTCGATAACTTTGTTGTTGAAATACCATTTTTCAGTTTGTTTTAAAACACCACCATTTCTGAAAACAACAACTTTTGTTTTACTTAAATTTATATTCATATTAACTGAGGTGCAATATTCTTCAATATAGTTGATCTGGTGTTGTAGGTTTATAACAGTATCAGAAAAACTAGACACATCATCAGCAAACATACTAAATCTTCAATATCATTAGAAACAAAAATACCTCTATCACATTTTTCATGTAGAAAAGTAACAAGATCATTGATGAAAAGAGAAAATATTATAGGGCTACCAACACAGCCCTGTCTTGTTCCAATATTACATCTAAAGAAGTTTGTGAGTCTGTCATGAACTTTAACACATGATTTAAGTTTTGCATACATAGATTTTATAATGGTTAAAAAGTTCCCATTAATGTTGTTTCTAGTAAATGCTTCCCATAATTTGTTATGCTGGATGCACCAAAAGCTATAGCAAAATCTATATATATACAATATAATCTTCCACTTTTCTTTGATAAATATTTCTGAATCAGTGCCATTAAAGTAAAGATATTGTCTGTTGTTGAATATCCCTTTCTGAAACCGGCCTGAGACTCATCAATAACATTATAGTTATCACACCATTTTGTTAAACAAATAGATAATATATTAACAAATATTTTACATAGTGAATCTATTAACGAGATACCACAGTTATTATTTGGGTCAGATTTGGAACCCTTTTTATGTATCGGAGTAATAATGCTTTCACTCCATTGAACAGGAAAGTGTCCATTTTCAAATATTTCGTTGAATAGAGCATTTAAAAAAGGTAAAATAACATGAATAGTATGTTGATACATTTCTAAGCAAATACCATCTGGTCCAGGTGAGCGATTTACACGTAAATGATTGATACTTTGAATAATTTCTATATCAGAAATTGGTAAATTTAGTTCATCACAATTGAAGTCATGGTGTACATTGGCAAGATCATTATTATCTTCATTAATATTGTTTTCAACAACAACAGGGTTTAAAAGGGTTTTAAAGTAGTCATGCCATTCATTACATGTTATTTATGAATTTGTGTTATCTTTGCTTTTTCCAGTTTTCAGAATATTCCAAAATGTTTTAGCATTTTTTCTTGAGTCAATTAACAACTTTCGATTTGCTTTACAATGTGAATACTTTTTATCTTTACACAGTTATTTAAATTTATTTCTGGATAGTTTGTATTTTAATAAATCATGCCTTTCGTTTATCACACGAAATTGTCAAATAAAACAAGTTCTCTCCCTTTTGAGAGTTTTACACTTGTTATCCCACCATGGTGGCTGCAGCGAAATGCACTTGTGACTTTTACATTTCATTTTATCAGCTGATAATTTGAAAATATTTGTAAACTCGGGTAGGAACGAAGACAGAGTTCGATCATTAGATCTTAGACGTATGCAATTGAAATTCTGGAATTGTGAAGTAAGATTTTCAACAAAAATACCCTTAAGTTCTGGCTTCCACTTATATTTAAGTCACGGTGACATATTTTCTTCATTGTCAACAGTATGATTGGTAAGATTAAGTACAGAAGGGAATGAAAAATGACAAATAATAGGAAAGTGAACAGAATCGTCATAATCATCTACTTTAAAATATGTTACGTATTTAAACAAATGTGTAGTTGCTGCCATATAGTCCACAACACTCGACCCATTGTTTGCAATACAGGTATAGTTACCAGGAATATCATGAAAAAGACGACCATTGAAAACATGTATACTATACATACAGCATAATTCAACAAATTATAATCCAAAACGATTAAATTCAGTGTCTTTAGACAATCTTGGCATTTTAAAATCATCTTCTGGATAGGGGACATCATCGCCAAATTTGAAAGTTATACTATCATCTAAAACAAAATCGTTTAAGTTTTTAATGCGTGAGTTTAAATCTCCCGCCAAAAATAGTTCAGCATTTGGATAATTACCTTTAATTTGACTAATATTCGTATCCAAAATTTCAATACCATTATTATCATCATTTGAATAAATAGGTGAGTACTCTGGTGATACATATGTAAATATAAGTATAATATCATTTACATGAATATTAGATTTTGCCTCTATTTACAAAATAACACATTCAGATATATTGTGGTAAATATGTTTGATGATACCGTTTTTAATTAACTAGTCTTTGACAAATACTGACACTCCGCCTGAACCTCTTGCTGCCGTTCTCTTCTTCGGTCTGCAAAAATTAAAGTTTGTAAAACCAGGCAAAAATCCTTCAAACTCATTGTTATTAACACCCCACGTCTCACAAAGTCCAATAATATCAAATTTAGAACAATATGATATGAAAGAGTCATTTTTGTAATATTTTTTAAAGCCTTCAATATTCCAACTACAGACTTTTATATTTAAATTCATAAAATTATTAACATGATTTTGATCAGTAGAAAAATTACTAGAGTTAGAAACTATTGGGTGACTAGACGATGGTGAAGTTGTGTCATTGTATGTATTTGGATGCCGGTGTACCGTTATAAACTGACCCCCATAGAATAATGACCCCCTGGTCATTATTTTATATATAATAGTGACTCCCCGGTCATAATATTATGACCGGGGAGTCATAATATTATGACTCCCCCACACGTAGAAAAATGACCCTCACATAGAATTGTGACCCCCTATAGAATAACGACCCCCTAACCCAAACCATAACCCATCTAAGGTACACTTACAACATAATTATCCCCACCGATAGGAATCGGAGGAAAATATGGCAATGGCACCCGTCCGTGCGTGCGTCCGTGCGTGCATACATACAACATTTTTTTATGTGACCGCAACTCTTCATTCATTATTGGACGGAATTAATTCAAACTTTCAGGGATTACTACTACCGATGCCTAGTTGTGCAGAAAGAAAAATATGGATTTGCTCCACCTGTTCGGGAGTTATTGCCCTTAAATTCGAACAACATCTTATTGTCATGGGCATCACAGGTCATAAAACATGGGACTTCCCCACAACTGATTTGCATATTTTATGCCTTATATTGATATATTTGTTTACTTTTTCTACTTAAAAACGCCTGAAAAGTGACACAAATACCCCAAATCCAAAGAAGGATGTCTCTTTAACAATATACTGAAATTTGAATAATTTCTAACGACGAGGAGCATCACAGGTAATAAAACAACTGGGCTACCCCACACCCGTTTCGCCTATTTTTGGAGGTATATATGAGTGACATATAGGTGACATAAAGAAGGTTAAGGGTATTTGACATCACTTTCAGGGGTGGCATAAAACATTGTGCTTTTCCATGTATGAATTGCCTTTTTTACAATCTTGCACTCCAGAAAATGAACTATTTTACCGTCAATAGCATTTTTTCGTAATGAGCCTGCAAGCCCATGCTATTACGAAATTAGTGCAACATGTAGGATGCAATAACAAAATGATGTTTCTTCTAAAATTTCGAACAAAATCACCGTTACCATAAGTTCCAGAATGCTTACACTACATTGTACAGAAGGTAAATTAATAATTATATACATGTATGTGTAACATAATGCGATGTCACAAAGTTACGAGGCTGTTAAAGGTACTATCTCAACGAATCTGGGAAAAATCTTGGAAAAATAAAACTTAAGCCTGTTGAAATACTTGAAGCATGATACCTTTATAGGTAACAAAAAGATTTAGATCTAAAACATGTTCTTAACAAAAAGTCATGCACCTTTAAAGCAAGGGTTTCGTGATCTATGTTCTAAGTATGTTCTACCGTGTACCTTGAAAGTTGCAGGGGTTTCAAGTCGCAAAAGGATTCCTTTATGTATCCCCATTCCATAAGGTCATCTGTTTCTATTGGCAAAGGTTTGATACAGCGAAACAATATCACTTTGGTGAGACTAAACTGCTTTAATAAGCAAGTGCGCTATCATTGCACCACCGAGGCTCACGGTCAAGACCTTTCATGTGAGGAAGTTAACCAGCTAGCTTGCAGAACGTCGGTGGTTCTACCCAGGTGCCCGCCCGAGCCTGAAAATTGCCCGGAGGGGCACCTGGGGTCTTCCTCCACCATGTAAAGCTGGTATGTCCACACCATAATGTCCTCGTAAAGAGGCGGGAGGGTCATAAAACTGGGAAATAACAACAACAACAACATCGGCCTCAGCCAGTATAGCTGGTTTTTAAGATGCATTGTTATGCTACCGCAATTCGATGAATAGAGTGCATTAAGGTGGCTTACCAGTCTTCTTTAACGTCGGTCGACGTAATAATGGTCGAAAAGTAAAGATATCGTATTGCCCTGATATTTGGTATTCATATACAAGAACACCTCTCCTTCATTTTGTACGATTCAGATCTTTTATATTCCTTTTTTGTTTAGCAAAGGGCTGTTTCGTACAATTAATGAAAAATTGAAGTATCTGGAGTAAAAATGGCTTATTTTTTTCGCTGCATTAATTTCAAGAACAACATTCGGATGCTCTTGACAAGGGAAACAGAATGATAAAAGTCAGTGTTGTCAATAGGAAATTTCATAAAATGTCACTATGATGGGCGTTGAATGTTTTTAAAAATGCGCGATTCTTTTGACCTCAGAGTAGTACCATACGAGCTTCGGTGAACGATTTGGTCGACGAAAAACGATTCAATTTACTAAAGACTTACGCATTCTTTTTGCTAGGAAAATTCCGAACAAGTTTATGAAATAAAAAAGGGGGTCTTTCAGTGAAATATTTCACAAAATGCGGTAGAAGTAAATATTTGCATCGCGTGCATCATTGAAGTAGCCCGTAACACAAGTTTCAACATTACAAAATCTTAATGTAATTGCTGTTTGTGAAAAAATTGACGGTAAGACCCCTATTTTCTATTCCATAAATTTGTTCATATTCATATTATTCATATTCAGTTTAACACCCCCTTTTTTTTTCTGGAATGTGGTTCCGAATTCGTTTATATGGCTTTCTTGAGAACTCTTCACCATCTACCTCTAGCACTGGGACAAAATGATCGCTTTTATTTTGAATGTAAACTGCTCGATCCCTTAAATTACCACCAGTTAGGCCTAAAGGTTTGTATTCTAACCAACGCCATATTTCCTTACTGCCGTACTGTCAATAAACATACACAATGGTTCTAGTGAGTGTTGCAAAAGCGAATATCTCCACCTCCGTTCCCCATGTGTTCTCGGAGGCCATCATTGATGTGTCTAGATATCGAGGAACTGGATCACACATGATGCCTTTCATTAGATTTTCGTTTTCTTTCATGAAATCTACAATCGCTTGCCTTATCAAGCCATGGTGGGTTTGTACGCCGAAAACTACATAACTGAATGCTCTAAACAAACAGTTGCCATCCCCATGCATGTTTACAGTTCTTGTTGGTTTGGCGTCTCTTCGTATATATTTGTCTGGACCGGATGCATACGTGTTTTTGACTGTCGACTTAAATACACTCGAGATCTGTTCCTGCCATTCGTGATTAGATGGTTTGAATTGAAATGGTTCAGGTTCTTGATAGATAGATTTGGTACAATCGGTAGATTCGGGTGTAAGATCTTCTCGCGATACTCTTCTCTTTTTTGGAGGGAGATTATAGTCAGATCGATCGTTAGTTTTTGGAGGACTTTCAAATGCTTTGTTGTCTGCTTCGGTTTCTGTTTCTTTGTTTATTTGACTGTGATCATTTGTAGGGCTTTCAGTAGCTCGCTTATCTGTGTTGTTATTTGACTGACTTTCAGTTGCCCTATTTTCTGTGTTGTTATTTGTACGACTTTCACAAGCAGCATCGTCCTTTCTCTGACTATAGCTAGTCAGTCTGTTTCTACTTACACTGGTTTTCATTCCTTCGAGAAAGTGAGTGCCCTTTCCAGTTACTTTTGTTATTTTAAATGGTCCTTTCCATTTAAGACCCAGTTTCCCTCCTTTTCTCGTTAATTTTCTGGTGTTGTGAAGAAGGACTTGGTCGTCGACTTAAAAACCTCCTGTATCGTCTGTAGGTAGTGAAGCATCGTAATATTTCTTCTGCTTTGATTGTGCCGTTTTTATGTTGGACAACGCTTCTTTTCTGTTGCACGACAGTTTAATGAACGACTCTATTCTTTCCTTTAGTGGCATTTCACAGTCTTGGTTATCATCCGATTGTATTGCTATGTCTATTTCTATTGGTAAGCATGCATGCCTTCCAAACACAAGATAGAATGGTGTTTGCTTTGTCGACTCATGTTTTTCTCTCCCCTGATCCGTTATTAAAACGCTGGGGCAACCACGTGTCGAGACAAACTTCGTGAATACTGATAGTATCGTTTCAGATGACTTGTCTGGAATCCCTTCAGCTTCAATCCATTTTGTCAAATATTCTGTTATTACGACAATGAACTTGTTTCCTGAAATGTAAAAATGTAAAGAATTTTGCATTGCTTATTTAAAACAATGATTTATCTTTGCACAATGGCAACTGATAAGCAAATTCGTAAATCACATAAATGTGACTGTATTTACTCTGTTTACTCTATTGAATTGCTCACTAATTATTTTTTAATTTTGCCAAGATTTGGTGAGATAGTCCCTTTAAGGCATTTCCTTCCTTTGTAACTTCGTAAAGTTGAATAATGAATGATGGAATAATGACCCCCGGTCATTATTTTATATAGAAAGTGACTCCCCGGTAATAATATTATAAAATGATTATCATTATTATTATTATTATTGATCAAATGTATGATTTACGATAATTACGTGTTTTTCACGTGAGACTAAAGTGATGTTTTCTGAAAAAGTCGGGTAGGTTTACCTACATGCGTTTGCCGTGATGGCCGAGCGGTCTATGACGCTGCAATCCATCTCAGACTTCCCGTGTGGGTTCGAATCCTGTCTTGGCCAAATGTTTGATACATTATTTTTCTATTTTCGTCAAAGGTATTTTTTCATATTTTCAAAACATTTTTGATGCTTATTTATCTATAAAATATTTTGAACAACATCTGATGGGTTTTTGTTTTTAAAAATGGTGATTTTTTTTCAATTTCGAAGGAAGAAAAGCCTTACTAGAATTTGGTGAAAATACTCCTCC